>CM068962.1:79996115-80011613 GCA_035128595.1 Eptatretus atami | reverse complement strand
TTATGCTATTTAACTTTTGGGTATGAAGCTCCGGCGAAACACACCGACCTCCCCGAACCAGAGCGATGCTATACACCCAACCATTAACCACCGGATGTTATTATGAGGCAGATGAGTAGCTTTGTCAAATGTGTAAGACAAGATTGAAAGCTTCACATCGTATAGAAGTTCGACAAGAACATGAAGAAATTCCTGGACAATTCGAAAACCTCACTCATGGTGCTGATGTCACTGCGATTGGGAGGAGAGCTGTTATGTGATTAGGGGAAGTGTAAACCCAAATGGGGCTCTGATTGACAGTGCATAATGTCTGCGCACGATAATAATAAGTTTGTGTTCTGTAGAGGTGTCACAATATTGAATCGCTGTGATGTGTTGCATCACTGACCACACGTTGGGTGTGTGTGCCGCCGTTTTCCCAGCATGGGTGTCTGTGCCATTGTTAGTCATGTCTGTCGGCATCGAGGCAAAACGACCGGTCCATCTAAAGTGGTGCGCCCGATCACCACCAGAGCTCCTTGTCCTCGGGACTCTCACAGTGGTGATGTACTGATGTGGTCGTGCTTTGTCACGACCTTTTCTCACGGAGGAAGAGTACTCCGCTATCAGCAGCGGTGATTGGACATAGTTGATTATGGTGTAGACCGACTCTTTTATTGATATTGCCTGTTCCTCACGGCTAGCGGGTATTACGGGCATGCGCCAGATCAGCGTGGGTGGTTTTTTAACAGGCCTTTGTGATCACAATGGGTTTCCTCAGTGTTGGGTTTCTTTCACCTGTGTGATTACGTATGATTGTGGTGCCGTGGATCTCTTGACGCTCTTTCTGCTTCTTTGACTCTCTCTCATGAGACGAACAGTCTATCCGTTGTGTTTCATTTGGTCCTGGTCTGTCGCGTACTCCCGTCGGTGGAGGTGCGGGGTGTGCCGCTGAAGTAATAAATTAAAAATTGTGTGTGAAAGAATTTTTTTTCCTTTTTTAAAATTATATAGTTGATATGAATAATAAGGAACATCTCGACATGTCAGCAAGCAAGATGTCCATTTTGGTTTGTATAATTGTTCATCATGTCGAAGAGTGCATTGTTTTGGTCTTTGAGGATTGGAGGATATAGATCGCGAATTCTTTTGATGACGAGTAGAGAGCCAAGTAAGTAGTCCATTTGCTCTGTGAGGAGCTTCTTTGTGGGAGATATCAGGTGGAATTAGGAATTTCTTAATCTTCTCTGCAACATTGGGAAGAATAACGTCGTCTTTTTAATTTATCTTTGCTACATATAATATTTTAGTAGTAGCTGTGTCGTATATCCTAAGCGCATCGTATTATCAGTTGTTATTAAATATCGAGGTGAGTGGGGAATTGGTGTGTTCGTCGTTTGTAGATTCGGCGATGTGGTTTGTTGAATCTATGTTTAAGATTGTTTACGTTCGCGGCCTTTGATTTTGGCCGCCTTCGCTGGCCATGGTCGGATTGCGAGTTTGTGTTGGTTTGCGATGCAGATAATCAGTTCCTATCGCGCAGTGCACAAGAAGCTCTGGCCTGCGTGCATCTCGCCGTCTTACTGTTTGTTAAGGTTATATGTTAGTGTAGCTATATCTGATTCGCAGTATGTAGTTGGGGCCACTAATCTATGTTTATGATTGGTGTGGTGTGCAATGTTTGATTCTGTTGGAGATGTAGACGTTTGTAGATGCTCAACTTGAGGACTCAGAAAGCTTTTTTGAATTTGTTCTTTCTTTGATAGAGGTATTTCATCCTTCACTTGCATTGGGCCTTCTTAGAGAGGTTGTTAGTCCTCTCGCTTGATGAATGGCACATTCATCCCAAATATTGTCTCTTCACGTTCGTTTGGGTGTTCCATGGCGGCTTAGTCGTAAAATTTCCTCAAGTATTTGGTTGAGAAAGAATCCATTGTCATTATTTTTTTCGGCGGACGCAAGCACTCTTCATCTCTATTTTTAAAAGACAATTCACAACAAACTCGTTTTTGATTGTGAAAGTGGGGTGTTTGATTTGGCAACTCACCACAACTTGCCCAGAGAGTTGCACAGAGTGACAGCCATGGTAAATCAAACCTGACAGCCCCAGTGGGAGAAAAAAAAATAGTCTTTAAACCATTCAACCAAACAGCCAGCTATAACGAAACATGTATACCAAAGATATAGTTGGCCACAGAAATGAGGATATGGGAAGGTTATGAGTGGGCAACCATTTTCTTTCCGGTGGTTGTCCAGTCAAGTGTGTCTGTCTGGGTGTGCTGTGGCGTTTTCGTGTCGTTTGCAAAGAAGGCACAGCTGCAGTAGCCAATCCAATAACGCACTTTGGCGCACAGTGTTTAAAAGAAGTCGTTGTGGAGTGTTCTCCAGTCAGTCAAATGTCGAGGGTGATGGGTGAAGCATCATGTACCTTTTCAATTACATTTCAAAAATTGGGTAGACAATGAAATGTATTTGTCTTGTTTGTTTTTAACTGCGGGAACCGTACAATAGTATCGGCCTACGATGATATGCAGAGTGAGCATACGACAGATGACCGTCGGTCGCATCAGCTTTGCTTTTCACATTTGCAGCCCACTGAGCTTTTAACCGATTGTTGCATTAAACTTACTTTGACGATTGGAATTTTACCGAACACACGACTGTCTCCGTTTCGAAACTCTTGGCTGGCACACAGTGATGCTTGAGCGGAGGGTCATAATTGCCGAGATTTCACTACGGAACTTTTTGCTGCTTTCGTGATGAGGGTCCACTGTGCAATGATAGAAGGGGTCTCTACTTTGTCACAGCTACTTAAAGGTGTCCTTCTCCTATTTAAGTTATTTTTTGTAAAGCCTGACCTTGTAACTTTGGCTTTGGGGACAAGTTTCTTATTGCCAAGTGACCTGGGTTGTCAATGGGTGAGAAAATGGGATCGAACCCATTCCGCCTTTGTTAACTCACAGTGGCCCTGCAAACCTGTATTCCACGGCTCCCGGGCCAATAATGGGCACATTTGGAGGATTATATGTACAGAGATTAGTGGTAGAAACATTTCTCGGCAAAGAACGCTTTTGTGTGATTCCAAAACGTGAAGATATTGTCACAGGGTGGCTGGGCCCAGGTTAGTGGGTGAATAATTCTGATTCTGGCGTCAGCTTTTCCCCATGTAAGTGAATGGGGATTTTCAGCGATTCATGTTTTTTTTGGTGACGTCCGCGTAAAAAGGTAAGCACGTCCTTTCGTGTCCGCAGGAAGGTAATATGTTATTTTGTCTCCCCTGTTTAACCTGGGGCACTCTTTTTCAAAGTGAACCAATGGCAGATAAGATAAAGATTTGTGTGCAGGTAAGGTAAAGTAGTAATGTGGATTTGGTGTAAAGGTGATCTGAGAAAGAAATATCTGAAGACAGTAAGCCTAGGGGCACATCTTTTGGTCCCAAATAACCAATGCATATTGTTTTAGCTCACGTGCATGTGAGTAGTGCCTATAAAGGATTTTGTGTCATTCTCGCAGAGGATTCCTGTCATAGTTTAATTTTCTTTGCAGGACAATATATCCCTCATCTAAAATATTTCGAAAATAGAAGACATTTTGAATCTTTATTATTTTTTTAAGATACCCCTTGTTGTGTAATTATAAATGATAACTTCTCTCTGTAATGGCTCTGTTTGACCACTCCTGAGCCACAGCTGTGTTATAGCGTCATTGTTTGAGATTGTCAAAGTTGAATAGGTTGTTTCCGGAATTGGGTTTATCATGAGTGTTTGATAACGTGGCGAGTGCAAAAAGTTTTCGTGTCCATTAACATTCGAAGATTCTTTTTTCTTGTCATTCTATAGACTGTTGGTCTAGTGATGCTAGAGGTGGCTCGTAGTAGAACGAGGGCTGTGTCTCGTGGTTGCAGGGGAGATGTGGTTAGAGTTTATTTTCTGATTATAGTATGCGTGACAGGGTATTTATTGGTGCTTTGCACATTCATCTAAATTTTTCATGTGTTAGCTAATATTTAAGTACGCAGACAGTTGGAGACGTGGGTCGGGAATGGTTCGATTCTCGCAGGCTCTGGGATCTTAGTGTGTGGGTGAGGCAGTAGTTAAGTTGGTGAATAAGAAATAGACCGGAGCGGGGGAGCGCGGTTGTGCGGCGTATAAGAGACCGTTGGCGTAAAGCGAATTTACCCATCGGGTTAAAGACGACAGATCTATCTATACACTGCTAGTTCATACAAGTAGTCAGGAGAGTAGCATCTACGAGATAGAGTTCTCACATTGACTCTCCACATCGCACTCTTTATGATGTCTGAGGGCCTCTGATGCCTTTTTAGTTTACTTCTTCACTATATATTTGATTGTTGAGTGAGTGAGTAGAGAACGTTTTTGGGTATTCTGATTTCCGGGATATTTGCTTTCTTTCTTTCTTCATGCAAACAATTTAATGATATTCTTGAAAAGTTATTGGATTTTTTATTACAATATTTCGTTTATTCCCTGTTAACCTTTATCAACTCTGATCACGCATACTTAATAAAGCATATGCCCTTTGCTCCAATCCAATAAACTCCACTCATTACTTTTCCAACCAACTCATCCTTAAACTTTTAAAACCCAAAAATTAACGCTTGTTTCATGTTCTTTTTTTTGAAAATAACCTCACTCTTTCTTACTAAGAAATTACTTGTATCATATATCCAATATTTTTCTTCATATCTTGTTATATAAAAACATCATTCATGTTTATGTATGATTAGATAAAAACTATCAGTATCCATATAGCCAACAATGGGAAAATGTTTTCACCTATATGTCTCTTAGCCTTGTAACGGGCCATTATACATAATAATCATACAGTCAATTATCTGTGTGATAAATCAAGAAGCTGCTGTTCCAATATGGTAATTGGTTATTCCAATTACAATACTTTCCTTTTTCCATATGAATAGCAGAAAAGGGTTCTCTGAAAAAAACTTCTTCTCTCGTTAAAACTCTGGGTTTAGACTTTTATCATCTAGAAGCTTCTTTCCAAAGATGTTGCAAATAAAATGTGTTTGCCTGTTTCTAACATTCTCCAGTCTTTCAAGACAGCATTATTGCATCAATTATAGAAGTTCCCCTTCAATATTTTAATTTTGTATTGTTCTCATATCTGTATTTGGAATTTAATATATCTTTTTCATCCAAGGATTGTTTAAATTTTAAAAATCTTATGGAAGTTTTACGCTACCTCTCAATCCTTCTTCTTTCGAAGAAACTGTTTTCAAGTTCCTTGATTCAAAAACATATCCCTCTTTATTCATAGATGTTGTTAATAACTTTTCTGTTGATTTGCCTTTAATATTAAAAACTTTTTTATGGAATAGATCACTTTAACCATTCTTCTCTTTGGGTTTTCTTTCTCACATGCAAAAGAAGGTCTTTATGCTATTATGAAGATCACTCGGTTACCTCAAATCGAACTTCAAAATAAGTAACCATTCTTCTTTCCTCATTCAATTCCTCTTGAGAAAATAACAATATTTCAGAGCCTTTTCATAATTCCCTTTTCTCCCCACTCAAATTTACCATAAGGCAGGAGATTGAGACATTTGCGCGGATGCCATACAAATTAAGTTTTGCATCAAGAATACGATGGAATGTCATGTCAGTTATTAATTATACGCTGTACTTTTTCACTTATCATTGAGTGTTTTGAGGAAGATACTTATTTATTTGCTTGTTGAGCATAGGTTTTGAACAGTACTTGCTGATATCCAGCCTCTCTTAGACTTCTCAATAATCAAAGATAGCATATCTGACCATCACTGATTTAAATCTATATCTTGTTTTGTCAGTTTTCCAAACATTGCACTCCAAGCTAAACCACAGGAGCTGTGAAATAGTGGCAGGATTCTAGATCCATGTAACAATTTTTTATTATGAATGAGTGATCTAAAAGCTTCAAACATAGTCAGACTACAAAAAACATCTGTTTTTAGGATACAAATCTATGAATTATGCTCAAGTTCTTTATCTTAATATTTTCCAAATTTCTTTGTTTCGTGGTTATATTCCTTATCACTTATGTCTTTCTTCATAAAGTTGTTATTAAATAGAAACTTTATTTCTGATCAGGAAGTTGTGTTTCTTTAATCTCATAAATGAATCCAATATAATCATAAGATAAATTCCTTACTGTAAGAATTTTCTCTTTACTTTGAATTTCATTCGCTTGTTTGATTCCTCTCTAGTTAGAAGTTCCTCTTTATCAGAAATTTTCCTCTTTAGTGTAGAATTTCATTACATGTGTTTGAATTTTCTTTTATTAGAATTTCATCTGCAGTTAGAAATTTCTTCCATTAATTTACCTCATGTAATTAGAATTTCCTCTTACTTTTTTGAATTGCTCTCTTAATCTGAATTTCCTCTTTAAGTTAGAATTTCCTCTTTTGGGAAAGAATGAATTAAGATTTTGGAAAAGACCCCTGGAGCTTTAGATTTGGATGGCTATAGCTAGGTAGTTAGTGGGTTTCCCAATAAACTTGAAAGAATTCTAAAGAAACTAATAGCGAAGTTAAAGGTTTTGGTGACTATCATTTTTTCGTACAAATAGAAATGTACTTTTGACTTGTGTTTGTTATGGCAGAAAATATTTTCCCGCTTGGTTGGTTTGTTTTGAAAAAAATTTCCCATTTATAAATAGATGTGTTATCATAGTTGGCGCTGTTGTGCAAGAAAGAACTGGAGATAAAAGAAGGGAAATTATAAATTAAGATTAACAACAGGAATGAGTGGGGACTGCTATATTACCCCAGTAAGATGACAAGTGACCCAACTTTAGACTCCTCAAAGTATCCTCCTCCCAAATATGACAGATATTGTTCTTTGTCCGAAATTTCTAATTTTTCGTTCTTCGGTTAATTTCATCGGTTCATTTGTTTCTGTTCATTAATTTTAGTTACGTCTTAAGTAACACCTTTCTAATCGTTTACAAAGTCTTGTGAAGCTTTTTTTCCACTATAGAGTTCAAGTTTAGTTTACTTTTCTCCAAAGATGATTTGAATATAAATAACCAGAAACCGCACAAGATCATGTTTTTTGATATTGTAATTTGTATGTGAATTCTTTTGGATTAGGAGGAGCAGTATTTATCTTTTTTAGGGGATACATGTCAAAATCAGCCGTATATCAGCAAATGGGGTGCATGATAGATTTGATTATAAATTTCAAAGAAATCTTTTTACCAAGGTTTGAGGCAATGTAATTACAGCTGATTTATGATTACTACAATATTTTTGAATGTTGTTCTAATCGTTCTTTTTTGCTATGAAATGATTAAGACATCGCTTACAAGGAATTTTTGTTTTGCTGTTCTATAACTGGAAGAGATTAAATCTTGATATAGTTATTGGATGTAAGTATAGATGTAAATTCTTTCCAATACTAAATATAAGATCATGTGTGGTTTCCTTCTTGCATTTTATAGTTGTTTGAAATGTTTTAATATTTTGAACTTTGTTTTGTATTCGTTAATCCAATATACATTAATAAAAGATTATTCCCTTTTCTCAAATTTTAGGAATCAGCTGTTTAGTGGCATTGGGCAATTAAAATCTTTAAATGTCCAAAAGGTATTCTCCATATTTCATAATTGTTTTACTCTTTTCTGGAATTCCAATTGTGGTGATGTACAGTGAGCAAGAACAGACCCAGAGAAAACATTGTATTTTATATATTGTTTCTTAATATTAGAACAAATGGGCTTCTTTAGGTTTTTTATTTCTGTTTTGGTAATGTCAATAGTAGAGAAGAAGCTTTAGAGGGTTAAGTTGTGTGGAATGTGTATATCTAAAAACGATGATTTGTTAAGATATTAAATCACTTCCTACCAACTGGTATTATCAACATCCTCCTCTTGCTTGATAGTTCTGTCATAAACCCAACTATTCCAAAATCTTGAAAATGAGTATGGAAATGGAAGATCTGTTCTCTATGATAAGGAGTGTTGTTTCTTCCATCGTTGTCTTTTCATATTCATTTTAATACTCCCTATAAAACTTTAAAAGTTATCATTTTCCTTTTAATGGTCTTTTTAAGATAACTTTTCAGACATCAGTGTTTCCAACGTATTTCAATTGATTCAGCTATTGATGATGGAGCCAGTTCCCCTAATTGGAAAAATCCTTATTTTTATATGCCCTTAGATGCCCCATCAGTGTTTTCGAATATAATAGTCTCCCTTTACTTTTAAACGCTAAATTTTTCTTGTGTTTTTGTGAGTTGAAAGGTGGATGTTTTAGTAAGCACTCTTGCAAAACATCTTTGAGCATAGGTTATCACTGATGTTTCCTTTCCAACTCAAAAGAGGAAGATATTTTGAATGAACATAGATTAATATTGTGTGTTTGTTGTTAAGAGGTGTTGTGTTGTATAATGTTTATATTCGTGATTCAAACATCGCAAGTACGTTGATTCCATATTTATGGATAATAAAACTGTTGCTTAAACTAAAATTGGTTTCTATTGAATGAATTGTCGTTTAATTTATAGGGTGATCTGTGCCTTTAAAACCATTGTTATCCGTCCCAACTTTTTTCACTTAATTAAATACATAGATGTGTTTAAGACACAAAAGACAATGTTCAATCGAATCTCTTCATTTGTTAAAGGATTATCTTGGAGAAATATTGTCAAGATGTTAAAAATTGAACTAAAGATATAATATATTACAACTTAGGATAAAACAATTATGGTGGTATTAAGATGAGTTCTTCACATTTCCGTTCAGTGGACAGGGCTTAAGCTATTAACCTGGAAGAACACAATTAAAGTACTCTAACAGTTTTCCTCTCCGTTCTGGTAATACAATATATTCAAAACTAGAAAAAGCTGAACAAGATAAAGTATCAAAAAATAAAAACCTTATGATGAAGCTTTAGAAAGAAAAGATAAGACCATTTGTAATATGCAAGGAGAGAAATTGTATTTTTTTTGCACAACCTAAGATGTAAATCCTGATGAAATAAAGGGATGTTAATGATATCTAGGTTGAAATGACATTTCGGTTCAATAGTAGTAAGGATCATGTTTAAAATTAACCTTTATATAAATATGTTGGTAGTTGAATCTGGGTAATGGGAAAAAAAGTATAGTAGATATTGTTGCGTAATTCGCGCCCTCGCCGGCGCTGCGAATGCACCGCTGTGTAGCCATAGCGGCCGCTTCGCACCACCGAATACCGGTGGATCATTCAGTCGTGACCCTACTGGACTAACCGGAGATCCAGTCACGGGGTGGCCGGGTTTGAACCTCACCCACAATCAGTCTTGCATTCTACCGCACGGAATAGGGTAATCCGCGAAAGGTCGATTTAACCTAAGTTACCGCCGTTACGCTACGAGGGTGTACCTACGCCACAGGCGACTTCGGGCACGATCACGCTTAAGCGGCTCGTTCCGGTACTAAAGGATAACCGAGCAGGTGTGTACGTCGGCCTGTGAACGTTCAGATTAGTTACCCGGTTCTGGGTGTTTCAACCGATCAGTTAATATCCCTGTAGGATGCAAGACTGGAGATTCAAACAAAGGCAAGGACGCAGCCGAAACGGGAACAATTGGCCAGCACATTGATTCCGGTGCCACACGGCAGCACAGAAGGCACGGTATATACAGTCAAGGCAAAAAAGAACAGCATAAAAGCATGCATGGATGTGACAACCGAATATGATTGTACAATACGGCAACACTTATACAGTTCTAAACTTCGGGACCAGCACTGGCCGCCACATTGCACACGTTTACACAGAACCCAAAAGAAAGGAAGTCGCGACTTCCCTTGGGCGCGTCGTCAAGTCCCTTGGCGACCGTTAGACTCCGAGTCCCTCTCGGCGTGGTTCCGCTGGGCTCGTGCCTCTCGCGTGCACGTGTAGTCCGCCCGACAGGGCGACGAACGACAGAACCTCCGACAGGGAACAATCACCACAACTCTCAACAATTCCCTTCAGGGACAAAGGGAACAGGGACAAGGGAACGACGTCTCCTCGCCTTCACCCACGGGATTCTCTCGACAATCGACCGGAACGGAACCAAGAGCAAGGAACTCTCCACACCACGCCTTTGTAGGGTCGGGCCCCGCCCTTTGCGCCCGCCCCGTTTCTGGCTCCACTCCCTTCTGGAAGCTATCCCAAAAAGGGGCGTGGCCCTCTTCGTTCACCTCGCCCGGCGTGCGGGGGACGAGGAAACGTCAGTTTTGTGCTCGGGCCAGGGAATTATTCCCCAAAATCAGGCCCCACCTTTGTTCACCTTTGAGCTCTGCTCAAATGAACTCCCCATTGCCAAAAGGCGCGGGAAAGCAAGAGGGAAAATTCCGGCGGGAGACATTCAAGCGGGAGTTTTGGGCGGGAGATGCCTCGCGATCGCCGGGTTGCTGCTGCGACTGCCGCTCCTTTCATCCGTCCGCGGAGATCGTTGACCGCACGGTGCCGTTGATGGCGAGTGGAAAGATGGTGGTAGCGTATGTTGTGGAAGGTGCGTCGTGGTGTGAATGGCGGTATTGTGGGCGTCGGCGCGTTCCGGTAGTGGAATGGCGTGATCGGTTAAGAGCATGTGAAGTGTTGGTGGCGTATGTTGTATGTTGTTCTTGCATAAAACATAACGGTATACAGTAAAACGGCCAGCTCCGGATAGTCGCGCCGAATGGATCAATTCTTCCTCTTACCGGTTTGTGCTCACTACACATTAACTTACCGAATATATCTCCCTGAGACCACTTTATGGTGTAATGCGAATTATCCCACAGCCTGAACCTACCCCTCCCCTTTTTACAGACTCGTCCCGAGTCCGTCAATATCGTGCATGTGTGTCTCCTAATACTTTTTACCCGGATCCTGAGTGACGACATTTCGGGTGTATTCGTTGTCCCCAAAAATAACCTGACGAGCTGAGTACTACACTAACAACTCATGCCGGACGGACCTAAACTAAATGCCGGCGCTTGACAACAATGCCCGGGGACACTCTATTTATTACAATACAACTCAACTTAATAATTACACTCCAACCATGGCCCAGCTCAATGACTCTGCAGGACAAAAGTCAAAGATACGGTGAACGGCGGCCGCCATCTGCAGGCCCTGTTGCTACTGCCACAGACAGTTCGCGCTTGCAACTCTTCGACGATCCTGCGCACATGTAATGAACGGGGGGGGGGCAAAGTCAAACAAGAACGCGGGGGGCAAATGAGAACCCGGGTAGCGAGGCATGGCATGGCAAAGGGTGGCAGGCAAACAACAGCCCTGCAGAACAAGGCCGTTGCAGGCAACAGCCGGCAGACGATCCGACGGCACAGCCTCAGAAAACAGCTGCAACGATCCGGCTGGTACAGGCCTCGCAGACAAAAGCAGCCAGCGATGAAGTTGGCCCTCTTGCCTGCAGTGCAGTTTGTGGAGGGAGTGCGTGTGGTTGCTGCCACTACAGAAGGCGGTCGGACCTACCTACGTCTCCCTCCCACCTATCGCCTTTGCCTGTTGTCCATACCCACTCCCTTAATTTGTAAAACCCAATTTAGCCCCTTATTTTTTTTTGTTTTATTTTTACTCTTCCCCACTATAATCGTCCCTACCCCTTTCTGTCTTGTTCGGCTAACCTATTCTCCATCTAGCCTACTCCCAACCCCTACGTTCCTTCCCGGAGGGAATAGGGGCTAGCGTCCTGATCGAGCCAACTCAAGCTCAGGATGCGCCTCCCAGATTCACGATCTAACCCAAAGTGGTCCAGCGGCCACAACGAGACGATAGGATGGATGGTGCGGAGGGTAACACTTCCTATCTACCTACCATTAACCTTTAAACTACCCGGCTTTCAACAAGCGCTCTTCGCTAAACTATCTGGTTCTAAAACCAGATTCCGTCGCCTGTGTTGGTTCTCACAGATTTCGGGCCTGCCCCCCAATTTTTCCGCTTGCCTCACCGTTCTGCTGGGACGCGTGCTCCCTGGCAGCACACCCTCTGCCGATTCCCCAATGGCACCCCGGCCTACACTGCCTCGGCCTACCAGCTCCTAAACACGGGAGTGCCCTCCTCGGCGACTCCCTGAAACCCAGTGGCAGGCTGGCGCTTCCGGCCCCTTTCGGGTCACCCTGCCACGACACTGCCACCGGCCATGGCGCCGGGCCCCCGCATCATGCGGCGCACCCGTGCCCACTACGCATCCCGGCCCCCATGGCCCTTGCCTACCGCCCGACTTACCGGTGCCCGGTACCACTCAGCGATACTCACTTTCGCAGCCACGCTCCAGCCCGTCAACAGGCTCCTGCACCCTCAAACGGTTTCGAGCCTAACACTCCCACAACAGCAACGACTCCATTTTTCAATTGACTAACCCCCTAACTCACTCTACACTGACCGGGTCCCTTGGGCGGATCACTCCCCCCCAATCACTCATCGCACCATGCATTCCACATTCACTCCATACACTACAGACCCCTGCCTCACTCACTCATCATGTACTCACCTCACAACTTTCTCTCTCACACATCGCTGAATCCTGCACGTGCTCACTACTTCCCTAACTACCTCTGCTCACTCGTCCCTTAAATCAGAACGTTCCTTTAACATACGTAGCTACTCGTCCCCTCTACACATCCAAGTCTGTCACTGTCTCAAATATCCCATTCCCTTTCCACCTAAATCTCAACTAAAATCCTCTAACTATCCATTCCACGGCCATGAGGACCTTACCCCTGCCCCATGGAAGCCGGTCACTAAGCTAATCCTTCCCTACTAGTGTCATCCTGTGCCAGGCAAGGGGTCTTCCACCCTTGCCGGGACCTGTTCACCCGAGCGAGGCTTGCTTTTTCTTTTTTTTACTTATTCGCGCAGCACCGCGCGGAACTCACATCCTGCGCACCCAGTGCGCATTTATTAAACGGAGCCGCGCATCTTTGAGTTTGTCGTCCATGTCGCTCCAGTACCTGTCCCTCCTGCACGCACCATCCGGCAGGATTCACCACCCTGCCGGATCACCACCACTGCAGCCATGACTGTCCCCTGCGCATCAAAAAAAGAAACAAGCTCGCAGTTTCGAGGGGTTCCCACAACACGCTGCCGCGTACCGGTGTGCCCGGCGAACAGACTCTGCACACTGCCTCTGGGATTCAACACCAACGCCCGCGTGGAGAACCCTCCGGTACAAGATCACGTTAATGCTCTAACCATTTGTGCGTCCGCGGGGATCACGGCAACACCACCCGACTGGCGTTTCCGGACCGGGTTTCACTCGCACCGCAAAGCGGCCGTGGCGGCACTCGTGCTGCTGCACGGCTCAAACGAACCTCGCCGCTCTCTCTGGTGAACCCGCGGATCCACATCAGCTAGGGCCGCTACCGGCCTTGTCCTCTGTCGCCGTCGTCATCGTCGCATGACCCACCACACCTGCGATGTCACGACTGCTATCCACACCACCACATCATGACATTCACACGTGGAACGCGGCTGCAGTGCTCCCGCATGCCCCGTATCATCCCATCATAAGCAGCACCTTACACACCGCGTCCCTCTCACACTCGGCCGCTCAACTCACTCGTGCATTTCACTCACCGTGCCGTTCTGGCGTACACGTGTTCCCTTCCACTGCGGTGCCCCTTTCACACAACGGCGTGCTGGGAAGGCACGCACTTTGGCACACTCGCCACCATACATCGCACACGGGGGCCACTCACAACCTTGCATCACACACACCGGGACAATCCAGCTGGGATTGATGCCACACAAGGGTTTCCGGGCCTGCCATACACCCCCAAGCTGCACGTGCACCCGTTTCGCAGCACTCGCCCCCTCAACTCCGCGAAGCACGACCGGACGCCACCTGGTCGTGACCAGCTCCCCCCCCCCAAAAAGGGGAAAAAAAAAAGCCCCCACGGCGTCTCCGCTTCGTTCCCGAAGGAGGCTAATCAGCTTTGCTCGCACCGGGTCACAAAAACATTTCGCGAGCTCGCCCCTCAATCGTCCCTTGCTACTCCCATGTGTGTGTGCTGTCTTCCACCCCGCTTTATCGTGTAGTCTCTCCCCTACTTTTCTATCTCCCGAGTTCTATTTGGGTTTCTGTCACCTCATGTCTATTAGTTTCAGTCTCGACTCGGTCTGTTCCCTTGGTTCTTTACATTTTATTTAATTTCCTCTTTGTCTCTGTTGCTTCTCCTCTACTCCATTTTTCTTGTCTCCTTTATTAGGTTGGCTTAATTGTTCTTTCATCCGTTGAGTGGTGTCAATCAATGTCCTGCACCACCACTCACATTACTCTGCCTTGTGGTGCTGTACACATCCCACCTTATTGTTTGCCGTTCTACTTCCTGGCTCCTTTTGATTGTTCGTTCTCTTTCCGGGAGTTTTTCCATCTCGGTGGACTCAAATTTTGCCACTCCCCTCGAGCGGTTAATTTCAAACTCGTATAGTTTTGTTTTTCTCTGTCCTTCCTTCTCCATTATCGTGGTTTTCTTTCTTTGGTTAATTGTCCCTTTGTGTTTCAAATTTTCGCTGTGGTCTTTGTCTATCTCCTCGACTCGCAGCTCGCCTTTTCCTTTCAATTGTCACCTCAATTCATCGTTCTTTTTGTTTTTTTTATTCCACTGTCTCTTCCCTTGTTCCTCATTCTGGCAATCGTCGTTATTTCTTTTAATTTTGACTGATTTCTTTCTCTCTGTCTCATTCGTTCTCCATCATTACTCTTTCTTGCATGCTCATTCTTAATCTGGCCTTCGTCCAGCCTGTTCGATTTCTGTACAGGTGTGTTCCGTCAACGTTTCATTCTCTGCTGTCGTTCTTTCTTCTCTTCTCACGATCTCAACTTCGTTTTGTAAATTCTCTCTCTGTTTTGTTTTTGGTGCTTCTGCAACTCCGAGCTTTCTTTTCTACTTCCTTTCTCATCTCCGCACACCCCAAACCTTGCTTTTGCTTCCAAACTTGTTTGATCTGTATCAGTGTTTTCCCCTCAACGTTTCATTTCCGCTCTTCCTTCCTTCTCTTTGAACATCCTTAGGTTCATTTTGTAATCCTCTCTCCTTTGGTTCGTGTTTCAGTATCTCAGAAGGCTTTTTTCCATAATTCCTCTCTCAATTTGCATGCTTCTTCCCTCCTTTCCGACAACTTTCCCATGCTTCCCTCCTTATTTCGTGCCATTTTTACTGGATTCCTTTGTTTTCCTGCCGTTCCTTTCCCATTCTATCTCCCTTTCCAGGGTTTCTCTTTTAATCTGGCCTGTCCTTACCTCTCGCTTCAGTAGTACCAATTCCCCATCTTGGTTGCGTTTTTCCTTTTCTAGCTTTGTTTTCCTTTCTCCTTCCTCCCTCATTTCTCCCTGCGGTTCTTCGAACTGTTCTAACTTTTCCAGCAATTCCTCCGTCCTTTCCTCCAGCTGTCCCTCTCCTCTTTTTATCTTCCGTTCTAGGCTTCAAAGAACGGAGGGGAGAGTGAGGGAAATACAGTTGAAGAGAAAAAATGTGAACATGATGGGAGTTGGAACAATTGAAGGAAGGATAAGAACAGGATCAGGAA
>CM068962.1:79982548-79995314 GCA_035128595.1 Eptatretus atami | reverse complement strand
ACTCGCACTGGTAACCTACCGAGGGGTTGTACCACGCCACAGGTCGACTCCGGACACGAACCGCTTAAGCTGCTCGTTCCGTGCTACAGGGATAATCGAGCGGAGTTATCGTCGACTTTGACGGTTCAGATTAGGCACCGGGTGTTTTACTCCCACTATCAATCCCTTACGTGATGCAAGATGGAGATTCAACAAAGGAAAGGACGAAGCGAAACGGGGGAAAGAGAGAGATAACCCTTCCTTTATCAGTACTTGGACAAATATTACAGCATTTTTATGTCATCTTGATTCAAAAACCCTTCCACCTTATCAGTACTTGGACAAAATATTTACAGCATTTATACATCATCTTGAATTCAAAACCCTTCCATTTATCAGTACTTGGTTGACAAAAATATTACAAGCATTTTTACATCAATCTTGATCAAAACCCTTCCAATTTATCAGTACTTGGACAAAATATTACAGGCATTTTACATCATCTTGACCATCAAATTTGCCACGCGCAGAACGCCCACCTCCCCCCCCCACCCATCAATGTCCTTTTTTTCTCTCAGACTGTGTGGAGTAAGGTGTTCTAATGAACTCTCTAAGTTATGAAAGTTGCCAGCACAGGAGAAGGGGAGTACAATCAAGTACTTTATTACTATTCTTCACCTGTACTTAAAATTTATTTTAAAACTCTTACCACGTACGCAAATGAAAAGCGGGGTTAACAATTGGGTTCATGTCCGCCCGTTTCGTCTAATCAGATTATGTTCGTTAGTTTTATGAATTGAAGGAACACTTTATTTTATTTGAATTTACATTTTGACACTGAAAATCTGAACATGAAATAGGAAGAACAAGTTTGCCGTTTAAAGTACTTTGTCTCTGAATTCATGCCAAATCTTCAGTTGGCTGTGTTAAGTGTTTGTCTTGTCGGTATGTCCATCAGTCCAGTTGTGTGTGTGTGTGTGTGTGTGTGTGTGTGTGTGTGTGTGTGTGTGTTGGTGTGTGTGTGTGTGTGTAAGTACAGATTCATTTCGAGCCTTAGACGTTGCATATTTTAAATGTTTTTAAATTAACAACAGGATTATTCAATCGAAATGATCGATTAAATCAATGGATATGGACAGGCCAATGATGACCTAAATGATGACTCCAACAACAAGGAAACAGACAAGGATTTTATAATTAAAGTTTGTAAGGTGACTGTCAGTTACAACATTTGCATACAATTTTATACAGTTAATATAAATACTACAATGTGCATATTAAAACAACATGAACTTCTTAAAATCTAGAATGTCACATTTTAAACATACATTTCTGGACAAAAGAATAATAAATAAGTGCATTTGAACGATGAATCATTCGTAGACTGGTGGCATTTCCAATAATTTAGGCCTAATGTTGGCCCCATCATTAAATTGTCGACTTTCGTGTGATCAGTTTAACGGATATGCACAATTATAACTATTCTGGCATTAAATGACATTCTCTGACATTTAAAAATAGCCGTCTTTGACAAAATATTTGAAATTCAGTGACTGGAGGAATGTACAACGATGACAGGAACACTGCCAAAAGTTCGATGTCCCAAGAACCTTGGTAACCCTAATCGATGTACTTTCTTACAAACACTGAAAGTTAAATGTACATTTTTTCCTTGTTATGAACAACGCATACTATTTAAAAAACAAAAACAAAATAGTACCTCTGCACCGAAGGTGAAAGAGGTTATTTTTCCATCTTCTCTCTGTCTGTTTGCTTGTTTGGATGTTTGTTTGTTTGTCCTGTGGTGGCCAGGAATATCTCCAAAATGTATTGGGCCCGACTGTTCTCGTGGATCAGGCTTACGTGGAGGAGGTAAGCGCTCTACCGATTGCCCTTCTCGTTAAAGTATTGAATTAATGTCTTCAAATCACTTCACAGCAGTGTCATGTAGTTTGTCCCCAAATGTTTGTCACCTAACATGACCAAGGTGTGGATTCTATTCTACAACAAGGTGTTTTCTTGGTTGGAGTGGATAACTATCTCTACAGCCAGTGACAAAGTGTGGTCTTTGAATGGCGGCAACAGCAGCTCCAGGGGTTTTATTTTTTTTGAAAAGGTCAGGAAATACCCCAAAATTTATGTTTCCTCAACCACTGCCATTTTAATTAGTTTGTTATGTTTGACTCGCCCACAATACAGTCCAATATGAAGACCATTTTTTTTTTCATGCATAACATATGCTTCAATTTGATTCTATGTGTACACGTATGACATGTAACTGCGGCAACTTTCGTGCTATAAATTTTCGTAATATTTGCCTCGAGAAGCTGAGTCAGTGACGATATCTGTGACACATGCTGAGCGATAATAGATCAATTCCTGACTGTGTAGTATCGTCACATTTCCTGTTAAATTGTCACTGACATGATTGGCAACTACACGACATGCCTTGTATTAATTAGTTCATGAAATATATATATATATATATTATATATAAATTTAGCGCTGTTATCTATTTAGGTGATAAGTTGGATCATTTTGAAGCTGTTCCACATAAAATTTCCAGAGAAATCATAAAACATTTAAAATTCAAAATTTAATTCTGTTTTGTCCTGAAATCATGGGGCACAGATAGCAATCCAACCACTGTCCACCAATGGCCCCCCACCCCCCTTGACAAGCCTGTACGCACTGATTCAAATCCCCACATCCCCTTTCCCTTTCAATAGTTTCATAGCCTAATATATAGATGACATCCTGACGGAATTATCTTTACTGTATCAAGAATGCATGTACCATGCAGGAAACTCTTAGACTATTATAAATGGTTTCTGTTGTTCCCTTCTTGATACTCCAGCATTTAGGGATAGAGCAAACAGACAAACCATAGTTTACAATACTAGTGCGCCTTTTATGGACTTCGATGCCTTCTCTGTGTTGAAGTATTTATAAGGGAACTCATTATATTTTTTCTCCAAAGATAGGTCAGAAATAGATGATGAATAATTCTGTTGTGTCCTCTTGGGTGTCGGAACAAAACGAATCGTAGGTTGTGGCATGCACAACTAGGCTTCCTAATTAGCAAAGGTGATGAACATTATCAAACGTGAGTGTATTTGGAACACCTTCATAACACTTTTCATTCTGGAATGTGGCAGAAATCAGCCATTGCTGATTTATTTTGGCCGATGACTCGATATTTTCAAAAGATATCTACAAAGGTTTCTCGTCTCAGAGCACCCTTTGCATTAAACTTTTAAATGGCATCCTGAATGTTACACTGTTTAATGGTAACAACACCAGTTTCCATGACCACCAACCACCACAAACCACTACGGAGTGCATACATCAAATCTACACGATAAGAGAGCCGTTTGCCTGCCTTGTATGTTGGTCGCCATTTTTCTCAAGAGGACGGCTGAAACGGATCCTTCGTCAAACCTTTCAGAGGTTCATCAGTGAGTGTCGGAGAGTTTTTAGACACACACATGCAAAAAAAACCTTTCTACAAAGTTCGATTTGGGGGGGATGGTAAAAATTGCTTGTAGTGCCTGGGCTTTGTAACTATGTGGAAGGCGATAAATTTAATGATCCCCGACCCCATACTTAGTGGGTGTAGGAAGTGTTTGGAGGCAGCCACAAAATTTTTAAAAAAAAAACAAAATTGATTTCCTCAAAATGCCACACGGTTTAGAACATCACCGGAACATACCAAGGTACTCCTGTGAGCTCTTGATAAATTACAACCTCCTTTGTTAAATGTATTTTTACAGGCAAATGGACCATAGTGATTGACCAAAGGAGCTTCCTATATGGAACTAAAAAAAGTTTATTCAGTCATGAAGCCGTAAAGATGGACAGACACACATTTGCATGTCCGACTTGGCCGATGTGCACATTTCCCTCTTTCCCTGCTCATGTAGGGATAAATAAATGTTGAGCATTTCAATCAAAACAATAGTTAGAAGGCAAGAAATTATAATTACATTGCCCATATTTTTAAGAATGCAAAAGAGTATTTTTTGCTATTTTTGAAAGAGACGGAGAGTAAAAACTTGAATGTGGGTGGTGAGGTGGGGTCAGGGATGAGGTAGGGGTTTAAGGGTGGGCACAATAATTGAAGGAGGATCCCATAGGGACCAAAAGCGGGCTAAATGTAAATACAAAATAAACTCAAAGCAGTTGCCCGAGAAAAGGCAGAGTTTGCAGAAAGCAAATATATAAACATCAGAGAGTCCATTCTAAGAACACGGCTTTGCTCACAGTGATCAACACCAAAGTTAGCAAAGTCCACTGTCCTTCTTTGGTGTTAATCTGTGAATTCCCATGGAACAAACCTATGTGTAATATTCAACCCCAGGTGCTGATGGCTTTGCTCAGTAAGCAGAGACCCTATTGAGGATTCCAAGGGTTGCTGGTTTCAAACTAGCTAGCCATTACACCGCAAGGATGTAATTTCACTGTTTACTCCAACTAAAGTGAACGTCTCTTATTAATACATAGAATCAAAATGAAAGATATCTCACACATGAAAAATGTCTCAAAATATTGGAAAACCGTTATTGTGTGTGAGTCAAACATAATCATTGTAACTAATTTTTTGAGAAAATGAAAAATGAATAACCTGGCAAAGCACCTTTTGCTATCGCTTGCCAAAGCCAGCCGTTCAGTATCAACCGCTATGTAATGTCCGCTTGGCAAGCGGAAACAAGCAATCAAGGGAGGTGCTTGGCAAGCGGAAAGCAAGAGCCGCTTGCAAACAGAACGTGACCACTTCTGTGAGCAAAATGGGCCAACCTTAGTCAGTACAAAACGAATTGGGGCTAATGTTCTTCATTCTACTGTCAATAGAGACATCATTGAAATGAAGCAATACTTTATTGTTACTTCCTACTTTTCATCCAAATTCTTAAGAAAAATCCACAACATGCAAAACCCCTTCTACCCCTCTCCAAAAAGTCCAGTGGAAGGTCCATATATAAGCTCAGCAGCGTGGGGGAGTCCCTCCTGCCTTCCTACTCTCCACCACTCGCCACAAGTTACATATTTTTGAATTCCCCCTTACTGCTCACCAAGTAACCAACCTTGATCGCTTCTCTGCTTGCCAATGGCTTTCAAGCGTCGATAAACGGAACGGTTGGCTTGTAAGGCGCTTAGCTAGCTTGCCCTGGTAACTGAACACACTCTTGGTATTCAAGCCTTTCAGAGTTACAGGATTTCAATCCTAAACTTAAAAACAATCATTCTTCAGTGGTTTTCCACTATTTTCATCAAATTCTTTGCTTTTCGACAAGCTCATTTTGAGATGTAGAACGCTGAAAAACATGGTGTATTGTTCCATTACACCTTATAAATATTATATAAATTACCATTATTTATGGTATCGACACACCAGAAATGGTCCTTGCTCACATTCATAGTCCAACAGTAACCTGGAAATGATGCTTTAAGGTGAAATTCAGTAAATTTTACCCATGTTTTGGAGTGTACACAAAGTATAACGACTGAAATGTGGGTGTTTGCAGTGTTTCTGGCCAAAATGTAACAGTTTTATGTGGAGGTCACGCCTTAAATTGGCAACTTGAGTGTCGCCCAAAAATATGTTGCATAGTCGGGGATTGTGGGCCACTCAAAGGGCATACTAGTGACGCAAACCGCCCAAAGGCAAAGTCACACACATCCCAGTTCACTGAAGCATCGTGGCCCAGATCTTAGCAGGTGGACGAAATAGACCCGTTGAACCAACATACCAGTGAAACAGGAGAATGAAGAAGTAGTCTTTCTGGTGAAGGCTAGTGTCCGATTTACATCCGTGGAGACAAGTAAAACAATGGATAAAATCAAGAAGGAAATGATTGAGGTATACTAACCACCAAGGGAAGCAAGGGGAAGCTGAATGTTTTTTGGTATCAACTCATCGTCCGGCGAAACATCTGCTTCTCTTGTCTTTCTCGTGCGGTTGGCATACCCCAATAACCTAATATCGATTTCCTTCCACTGTTCCAGTGAAACTAGTCCTGCCACAATTTGGTGAGAGAAAACGAACTCTATCAATTGGGGGTACGGTGGTACTCGTAACGATTCATCCATTGGTCTGCACGTCTGCCAAATGCAGATCAAACAAGCCTTCACAAACAAGACAAGGTTCTTATTCAACAACAGTCACAGTACATGGGGCACAATCTTGTGTCGAACACAAGTTGATCAACTTTCACGATGCAGTGAGCAGTAAAGGCAGTTGTAACTAATTCAAACAAAAGTAGTGTGTGATGAAATTCATGTGAATACTAAAGACTCCGTGTTAATGTAACTGTTTGCTACAATTAGGAATTGTTTAATGTTTAAGGCTCATATTTACATTTTCAGGTAATCGCTTGATTTGAGTGAAAATTAAAGTCTTATTGATGTCGGCTTGTTTCTATCCCACAACATTTAAATTCAACTCAAGCCAATCAACATGGACACAAGTTCATTAAGCCAGAAGAGATCTGACGCTGATTCGCCGAACTCAACATGGCCCAGACAAACAACGGCTCCATTGGCCAAGTGAATCTTCAATGAACTTTCTAACGGCCATCAATTAACTCACAACCCAGACAAACTGAATATACTGTTACAGAATTTACGTCCGCCCGGCGTGCGATCGGCGACGTAACTCGAATCGCAAGACCGCGTCGCCCACGACGGAACAATTCAGTCGTGACCTCTCTGGAACAACCGCCAGGAGCGTAGTCACGGGTGGGTCTTTCGACTCACCACAATCGTGCCAATCGGCCACCCGCGCAGATTAGGTTGTGCCAAACTCGACCTACCTAAGTACTGCGCGGGTAGTTAACCGGGCTGATCATTACTCCCGCAGGTAGCCGTAGGACACGAACCGCTTAAGCGGTCCGTTCGTACTTCAGTGATAACCGAGCCGTGTTATCGCTGGACCTCGACGACGTGATTATTTACCGGGTATTCAAACCCCTCCCAATAATTATTCCACGAGGTAAGTTGGCACTATTCAACGAAGAAAGGACGCAAACGACGGGAATAAACAGTTCAACTGTTACGCCCACATTATACACTAACCACACGTATTTACAACATCATCACGTATGTACAGGCAATAGAAGCAAACAGTAATAACGACCGACTAAACAATGTACAAGCACTTAATCAGTTTCCTTGGTCGGACTGGCGTCCACAAAACACACATACAAAAGCCAAAGAAAAGAAGAACCTCCCTTGTTGCGGCGGTGAACCGTCTCCGCACTCTCCGTGTCCGCTCTCGCAGGTCACCTCAGGCCAGCCCTGCGGGCGCCCTCCGTCCCGTCTCCCCACCAATAGGCCTTGCGCGGCCACGAGCGCGGTAACGAACGAGGGGAAGGGAACGCGAGTTGGTTTGCGGATCAACCGTCACGAGGAGAGAGCATACGGAGACCAAAAGGAATAATCCAAGAGGAAGGAAACTGCACAAGGCAGAAGAGGGGAAGAAGAGAGGAAGAGGAGAAGAGCAGAGAGAGGGCGCGCCCCGACCTCGTGTCTGTCCTTTATGGGGCGGGGCTTCCGCCTTCGCTCGCCCCGTTGTCGAGGCTCCACCCCCTTCTCGGAGCCTCCAAAAAGGAGGCGTTCTCACTCCGTCCGGTCACACCGCGCGTCTCCATCGGGAAGCGAGCTGCCCCACCCCTCCCTCTTCACACCCAAAGCGCGGAGAAAAATGGCGGAACAAAAACCCCACAGGCTTCACAAGTGCTTTTGTTCTGCCAATCCTTTCGAGCGTTTTCCGTGGTGCGGAAACCATCTTACCGTGGTCCGCGAGGATGGCGTTCGTAAGCTGGCGTAGTGGCGAAGATGGTGGTGATTGTGTGTGGGGGTGGTGTGAGCGTGGTGGGGCGTTGTGGCGTAAGTGTGGTGCGCAGTTGTTGTTTCGTGGAGGTTGTGTGGCAATGGTGGTTCAAAATAACGATAGATAAAGAAAACGGCTAATCAAAGCGTCGCAGCCGAATGAATCACACTATTCCCCAAACAAACAGGTGTGGGCTAACTACACATGAACTTATCGATATATCTCACCTGAGGACCCTTATGGTGTATTGCGAATTTCCAACAGCCGTAACACTACCCCCTCCCTTTTTTACAGACTCGTCCGCGAGTCGTTTCGAATTTTTCGTGGTGATACGTTTTACCTTCGGATCCTGAGTGCGACATTCAGTGTATTCGTGTCCCCAAAATAAATAACCTACGGGGCGTAACTAACTAAACAAACCCACTCATACGGACGACTTTAATTGGCGGCGCTAGTACTGGCCGGGGGCGCACTCTATATTTCAGTCATTTAACCTTACTTTTTACCTACTACCATGGCCAGGATCATGGACTCTGCAAAGAGAAAAGTTAGCAGGGAGCCAGGCGCTCGCACTAGCAGTCTCTGGCTTCATGCAATGCAGTGACAGGGGTGCCGCTGCTCACTCGCAGTCCACAGGCCTCCCCTTTTACATGGACGCAGTGAAACAATGGCGCATGAGCCTGCATGCAGTCTCGTGCCGCTCAGTGGCACACAAGCCATCATACATGGTGTGATGGTGGATGATGGATGGCGGTACGGTGCAGCGTAGCCGCCACTGCAGGCCCGTGTTGTAGCTGCACAAGGGCAGTCCTGCAACTTGCGCGTCGATCCTGGGCTTGGAAGGGGGGGGGGGGAATGCAAACAGAACGGGGGCGGTAAACGATGGAAGAGAAGGCATGGCATGGCAAAAGGTGGTCAGGCAAACAAGCGCATGCAAGAACAGCCGCTGCGGCACACAGCCGGCAGACCGACCGCCAGGACACAGGCCTTAGAGAGGCAGACGACGACCGGACGGCCTCGCCGTGCAGCAGATGTGGGCCACCTTTCGCACTGCCATTCTGGTTGGGTTGCGTGAGAGGAGGGTGGAGGTTGTGCACGGGGGGGTCGGACCTACTGTCTCCCTCCAACTATGCCTTTTGCCGTCCTGGTCCATACCCACTCCACCTTATTTGTAAAACCCAATTTAGCCCACTTATTTTTTTGTTGTTTTTATTTATTTTTACTTCCCCCACTAAAATTCGTCCCCTAACCCCTTTTACGTCTTGTTCGGCTAACCTATCCTTCGTCTAGCCTACTCCCAACCCCTACGTTCCCTTCCTGGAGGGAATGGGGAGCTAGCGTCCTGTGTCGAGCCCAACTCAAGCTTCAGATGGCTCCTCGAGTTCAGCGATCTAACCCAGTGGGTCCAGCGGCCCACAACGAGAGCGAAGGGATGGATGGTGCGGAGGGGTCACTTCCAATCTACCCTAACCATTAACATTAAACTACCCGGGGCTTTCACAAGCGCCCTCGCTTAAACTATCGGTTCTAACAACCAAGATTCCGTCGCCTGTGTTGGTGTCCTTGCAAATTCGGGCCATGCCCCCAATTTTCTTCCGTGCCCTCACACGGTCTCAGGCTGGGACGCGTGGCTCCCTTGGCAGGCACTACCTCTGCCGATTCTCCCAACGATGGCACCCCGGGCACTACACTGCCTCCGAGCCTACCAGCCCCTAACACCGGGGTGCCCTCCATGGCGACTCCCCTGAAACGCTCAGTGGCAGGCTGGCTTCCCGGGCCCCTTTCCGAGGGTCACCCGTGCCCACAACACTGCCCACGCGGCCAATGGCGCCCCGGGCCCCCGCATCATGCGGGCGCACCCGTGCCCACTACGCTATCCCGGCCCCATGGGCCCTTGGCCTACCCGGCCGACTAGCCCGGTGCCCGGGTACCCACTCAGCGAACTCACCGTTCGAGCCACGCTCCCAGCCGTCAACAGGGCTCCTGCACCCCTCCAAAACAGGTTTCGAGCCTACTTCCCCACACAACAAAAACGACCTCATTTTTCAATTTGACTACCCCCTAACTCACATTACACTGACCCGGGTCCCTTGGGCGGGAATCACTTCCTCCCCCAATCACTCATCGCACCATGCATTCCACAATTCACTCAATACACACAGGCTCCTGGCCTCACTCACTCACATGTTATCCACCTACTTCACACACTCCATCGCTGAACTCGCCATCCTTCTACTACATCCCCTAACTACCTCGTGCTCCCTACGTCGTCCCTTAAACTACAGCACGTTCCATTTAAACCTACGTGCTAAGCTACGTCCCTCTACACATCAGCAGTCTGTCACTGTCTCCAAATCCTAAATCATTTCCCATCCTAAATCTCAACTAAATCCCTCTAACTATCCATTACGGACTCCATGAGGACTTACCCCTGCCCATGAAGCCGGTCTAAGCTATCTAACCCTTCCCCCTAACTAGTGATCCTGTGCCCGGCAGGGGTCTTCCACCCTTGCCCGGGAATCCTGTTCACCCGAAGGCGAGGCTGCTTTTGCTCATTTTTTTTTTTTTCTGCGCAGCACCAGCGCGCAACTCGCAACCTGCGCACTTCGTGACGTCATGGCAGCTGTTCCGCCGCACCTGTACCTCGTCCTCTGGACGGTACCTCCGCAGGGATTCACCCTCCTGCGGATTCCAACCACACGTGCAGCCATGACGTTACCCCACACCCTAAAAAAGCAAACCTCGCGTTTCGAGGGGTTCCCACCACGAACACATGTGCTCTGCCGTGTGCCGGTTCAGCACTAAGCTCAGCGTGGAGAACCCTCCGGTCCAAATCGTATCCAGCCTACCCTTTGTCGTCCGCGGATCGGCAACATCCACCGCTGGGCGTTTCCGGACCGGGTTCACTCCCGCAAGCGCGCACGTGGCGGCTCGTGGCGAAGCACGGCGAACCTCGCGCTCGACCGCTGGCGTAACCCGGCGCGGTTCCCCAAGCAACTACGGCCGCTCTCGGCCTTCTGTTCCCATCTGTCGCCGTCAGTCATCTCTCGCCTAAGCTGCTCTCGTGCACGAGGCTCACACACCTCGAGTGCATTCAACCGGGGACGCGGCTGCCATTCCGCATGCCCACCGTCATCGTCCCTCACATACGCTCTCCACAACACGGTCCCTCTTCACACTCGGCCCTCACTCGCACACGCGGTGCTACCACCACTATGGTTCTGAGAGCACGCACTCCCACACCTCGCACCACACCACTCACACACGGGGGTCACCTTCTATACAACGCCTTCACCCCACGATAGTGCAGCGCGGTTGCAGCACACATTTCGCCTCACTCTGAACACACACACAGAACTTCACATGAGGAATCGCGTCACACCAAGTTCCCGGGGCCTCTCACCCCCAAGCTCCGTTGCACCCGTCGCAGCACCTCGCCCCTCTCTACCTCGCCGACACCGACCGGACCCACCTGTCCTGAGATCCGTTCAGGGAGCTGCATCTCCCTCCGTCTCCGAGGGGTATCCGGCTATTGCACCGGTCACACACTTCCCCGCTCCCATATCTCTCCACTACTCCATGTGTGTGTGTGTCGTCTTCACCCGTCTTATGTATCTCTCCTAGTTTCTACCTCCGTGTCTCCTTATCTTTAATCCTGCGTTTATTGTCTCTTATTCTTTTCCTCGTCTTTCGTGTCTTGTTACACGTTTCAGTACCCCATTAATTTTTCCTCTCGTTAACCGTTCTTTTTCTCGTCACACTCTCGCCAACACGTCTCCCGAATTATTCTTTGTCCTCCCCCTTCCCTCGCGGGCCGGACAGCCGTTGCACTCCCTCCCAGCTCGTTCGTGCCAGCACGTGGCTCGCCATTTGAGCTCCAGCCGCGTTTCGCTCCTCGCCATTGCCATTATGCCTGCAGCCAGCTTATTCGCTGCATCTCACCCCGCAGTTGTTTGCGTATTCGCTTCATGTCACCATTTTATTGTTTTATTCCCGCCAGCATGGCGAATAGCTGGGCCATGTCGGGTGCGCTTGGCTGAGCCGTTCGGCAGGGATCGGGGAGGGTTCGGAGAGGGGAGGGAGGTTCATACACCGCGGCCGCTGCCGCGCCATTTCGGCTCTGGGTTCGATTGGGGGGATTCGTTCTGCTCATATCAGCATTCCTGCTCGGGGTTTCGCCTGGACATGGATTCTACATTCAAACACATACCTAATACCCCCGGCACCGCTCGCCTTGAAATGCCATCTTATTCCGTGGAAGGAAATAAATTTGAATCGCTCGATTTGTGGAATCGGGGTCGCTCCATCCCCCTGATACGTATCCGTAGATTTAGCTTGGGAGCCGGGTTGGATTTGAATCCCACTCACGGTCCTGTCAACTGTTACGAATTCCGGCTCCCGCCCGGCGGCGATCGCTCAGTACTTCAAATCGCGACTGCGGCCCACCGGAACAGCCAATTCAGTCCTGACCCTCTTGGAACTACGCCAGGAGCTAGTCCGGTGGGTTTAACCTCACCACAACCTCAGTCGCCAATCTGACCCACGCAGATAGGGTGGATCGCACGAATACTCGATACCTAAGTGCCTGCGCGAAGTAGGTTTACCGAGCGATGCTAACCTCGCCGCAGGTCAGCCTCGGACACGAACCGCTTGAGCGGCTCCGTTCGTGCTGCAGGAATAACCGAGCGGATGTACGTCGACCTGACGGTTCAGTGATTATTTCGGGTGTCTCACCCCTCACAATCTTCCACGATGCAGTAAGGTGGAAACTTTCACACGAAGGAAGGACGCAACGAACGGGAAACAGTTCAACACGCACAATTTATTACAACTACACCGTATTTACAACAATAATGCACGTATGTAAAGGGCAAAATAGAAGCAAAAGTAATACGACCGGACTAAAGCAAATGTACAAAGCATTAATCAGTTTTACTTGTTCGGACTGGCGCCACA
>CM068962.1:79935053-79949173 GCA_035128595.1 Eptatretus atami | reverse complement strand
AAAAGAAGAGAGATAAAAAATCATAGAACAGAATTGTGGGTGAAAGAGGTTGTGGTGCATCGCTCATCCCTCCCTTGAAGTCCTGAGGAAGAGAGACAGACGAATTTTGGAAGATGGGGCCTATACTAGATGAGAGAAGCGCAGAAATAAGAGTTAGGTGTGTAGTAAAGTTGGAATTTTGGAAGTTGAACGGGAGGGGTTACTGAAGAACTACCAAGCTTCTGGAGTAGAAGGGAAGGTCAGAAGACTGAGAAAGCAGATCGAGTAATGTTGGAGAAGAGGCGGTGAGAGACCGACCTACATGTGATGTGAAAACAGATCTTGTTCTTCGGCCTCGTTAAGGAAGATTCAATAGTTTTCAGAGCTTTAGATGCCACAGAATTGATGGTGACATTGTGTGATCCAAGCGTCAGCCAATAGCAGAGAGCAGAACTCATTGAGTGAGAACAAAGACTTTGTACATTGTGAGTTGCTCTGATTTTCCCAGGAAAAGACTTGGATCGAAAGAGGCATGTTCAATCTGTGGCTGGCTTTGGGAGGCAATTTTTTGCTATGTTGGTCGGTGAACGGAAAGGTCATGGTTGAAGGTGAGGCCTTACAGGTTAAAGTTCAAGAGACTGAACCTGCTTGCAGTGGCTGACCAAGGAAATGGTTGGGTTTGTTGTGTGATTCCTTCTGGAGTGATGGGTTGAGATGGGAGATTTTCCAGGAATCCCAATGTGCTCGTATTTTTCATGAAAGAGTATATGGGGGAATTGTAAATGGATGAGTTGGCGTTGATAGAACAGTTTGAGATTCCTTTTTGTAATATCCAAATTATTCCATGGGGGAACATTTTTAGTGGCAAGAGGAGGCATTGGGAGAAAAAACAATCGTGCCAAGATGAGGGGTTGAAGTGGGGACAAGACAACATCACAAGGAGGTACATAAAAGCATTTGCTTATCTCTATAGATTCCCCATAAGATTGTATAGCACTCATTATTAGTGTTTGCTTTCTTGATCATTTGATGCTGTCAATTTATGTGAGCATGGTTGCTTGATACACATGTACACAGAAATTATTGTATTAAGAAATACATGGAAAATATATTCAAATTGAAAAGAGGGAATCAGACTGATTCATTGTGGTATCAACTATATTTTGCTAACATCTCAGGTCGTCAGTGGGGAAAATACGAGCACAATGTCCGATGTGGAAGCACAGGTGACTTTAAAGCGACAGGTGACGCGCTCTCACCAATCTAAGCCGTTCCGAAAGCAGAAGGCGGCTACAAAGGTTCTCGAACGTCTATTGCACGACTTCCCCGTGTGAGAAGAATGCACACACACAACCACACACGACACACACACACACACACAACACACCATCATTATAGTAACGTGGGCAGCAAACTTGTAAAGTTCGGTTGTGATACTACAGGACGCTTGATTCTTGGCAAACGTGGATATCAGAGATCGGGTATTTATTCAGTCTGGCAGAGTTTGGGACCAAGCCGTAGTCAGTTGTGCAGGGGAAAGGTGGTTTGGGATTGTTGATGTGAGCTGCACAAAGCTGGTGTGAAAGATACCGAGAATGATCTTAAACGTGTTACCGGACATCTTTCGCATCTTTGTGCATTTACACATCGGGTAAACTGTGGAGAAATTTGGTGTAAACAATATTACCCTCATCCTCTCAGGTGGTTGGACCTAGGTTGACGGTGTTATGTTCTCACCCTGTCTGTCTCTTTGTCTGTCTGTCTGCTGTCTGTGAGCACGATATCTCGAAAGTTGTGCATAGATTTGGAAGACATTTGCAATGGACAGTTTAGATGTATGACAAGGGACGAAATGATTCGAATTTGGCTGAAAGATCCGGATTCCGATACTATACAGTTTTTTTTTAAGAGAGAGAGAGACACAGGAGACACAGAGAACAGAGACAGCAAAGAGCCAAAACGATATATATACCAAATCTCAAAGGTTTATGATGGGTTCCGACCAAACTTGGTCGATGAGTTGGTTAATGACAGAACAAGCTTTAGATTTTGTTTCAGGTCTGGATCCAGACCCGGCTACTCAGTGATAAAAACATTTAAACTGTTCAGCCTGGCGGAAGTACGCGTCTATCGTGTGCCGTTCCAGTGGTATATGTTTATAACACACACTCACGTCTGGAGTTGCCTCTGAGACACGAGGATGTCCAGAGTAATAAATTAATCGTTGTCACAACATTTCAAGGTCATAAAGTTGGCAGGTGGATGTGATTGTCAGCATTTGGCAGATGAAAAGGTCATATGCCCATCACACCTGTTACATACTTACATGACGCTCAGCACTCGTAAAAATGCAGATTGTGCCTATTATAACAACTAACACAAGCAGCAACTTTGCATCATGCACTACACAAAGGGCATAACTCTTTGGAAAACATGTGGGCTTTTTTGCGTCAAGCTTAAAAACGAGATGGGACGCCGGCTTTCCATCTCTATCCGAAAGACGGTTTACCTCCGAGATGCAATCACCCCTGCTGGCACTGTAATAAAACGATTGCTGTATTCAAGTTTCTGACCACCTTTGTGATTGTCCATGTATATAGTGTGTATTTGCAACAATGCATATTAATAAATTTACTAACAATGATATCATGCACTTTTCCATTTTCAGGTCAGCCTCGTTTCTAGATTTGAACTGGACAGGTGATAGCAGAGTGTCCAGGTGTTTTCAGCAAAAGGGCCGCCGCGCCATTCTTCAGTGTTCTCTTCAAGGTTTGTGTCATGATTATGAGCGTTGGCGTCACGGATATTCACTATGTTCGTCAAAGAGTTGGGCAGGAAGGAAATGTGCAGGGTTGTTAAATCATAAGCGTTAGGGATTTCTAATTGGGTGGTTACATTTTTGTCACATCTTGGTAAATGATCGAGTGTGGATTGAGCCATTTCTCCCATGCCTGGTGTGTCGTTTTTAATGGTTTGGGTGGTGGGCTTTGGATCTCGGGTCCTGAGTTAAATCCGCTCAGTGTTGAATTTAATACCCAGGTGGGTTAACTCGGCCGTCATCCTTCGAGGTCGGCAAAATGAGTGCCAGCAATGCTGGTATTACTGTGTCAGAGTGGCGACCATCCAGGATTGTGCCAATAGTCAAGAGACTGCTGAGGCAGCACCAACTTTCTGCTGGCACAGAGTATGGTCCAATCTCCTCCTCCTCTCCTATGCAGGAAGTGCACAGCAAGTTCATTGGTGGTGTGTTCTGTTTGAGAGTTTTTTCAGGCGGTGTCAGACTAGATCGCAGGCAGTTAGATTGGGTTGTTTTAAATCAGGATTCCTCTTTGCAGGACAATATGGGATTTTTAACATCCAACAACTAACGCCACAGACAGGACACTCCAGCCACCCTCTTGTTCCGACTAAGGTTTATTCCTAAATATCAGCTTATCTTTGTTCCCAGGTGGTTAGCAATGCCGCATTCTGTCTGTTTTGATTTCATCGATGCCATGATAGAACACAGGTATGGATTGTGGACTCGTATGCACGATTTGTCAGAAGAGCCTGCTCGGTCTGGCATTTGACTCTTCATTTACATAATCATTGTGCCACTTCTGTAACTTAGGTCCAGCTGGAAGCAGATACGTTGGTCCAGCGGATCCATCCCCATAATGCTAGATAAAGAGGAAAAAAGGAAAAGAGGAAAGGAAAAAAAATAAGGAAAAAAAAAAGGGAAGGGAAACAAAAAAACAAAAAAAAAGAAAAAAAAGAGAAAAGAGAAAAAAAAAAAAAAGGAAAGAAGAAAAAAGGAAAGGAAAGGGAAGAGACAAAGGAAAAGGAGAGAAAGGGAGGAGGGGGAAGGAAAAAAGAAAAAAGAAGGGGGGGAAAGGGGCATAAGAGAGTATGAGAAGAATTCTGAGCTTTTTCTTTACAGGTATCAAAATGTTCAGGAATAATTACAGTCATGCATGAAGGGTTGAGACTCAAGGGATCGATAAAATGAAGTGTGTCCTCTCCAGGTCTCCTGAGGAGTGGCTGTCCTTTCGCTCCTTGGATTGTGGTGCATAATTGGACCCGAGTTTCCTGCTCCTGGTGCTAAGTACATATTGATATCACAAATCATCAAGCATTGTAATGTATTACGAGGTATGGACATGCTAATACATGTAACCAGGACATTTTATCTTTTCAAAGTGTCATATTCCTGATTATGTAATCACATCTCACCTTAGGTTATTGTATTTAAATTTCTGTATTGCTGATTTATTTATTGTATTTGTTGGTGATTTCACTGACCCATTGTCTAGGATAAACAATTTACAAAACATGATAATTTTGTTCGCTTAAGCGCGTTCAAAGACAATGTGATTTTTGTCCACAGTGTTTGGTCGTTCTCCTCACGACTCATGCCGTGGTTGTTGTTCCACATCCGGCTGTGGCTTGATTGTGGTTGATTGTGGTGGGGCCATTGAAAGAACTCAAGGGACTGAAAATAAATGTACAAGTGGCTGAATACATCGTTGATCAGTCTTCAATTTGTGCTCGCTTGGGTATTGATGAAGATTGCTTTAAGCACCAGGGGTTCCGACTCTCCCTGTTCAAACACAATACCAAGGCTGGGCATGACAAGACGCACTGTGATGGTGAGAAAGAACGTTTTGTGACATCGTGCATCTCCCGTGAAATTTTTAGGTGTTAATAGTGAATTTTGGGTACAGCGTGATAAAGGGTCGTGTGTGTGTGTTTGTGTGTGTGTGTGGTGTGTGTGTGTGGTGTGTGTGTGTGTGCATCTCGGATGGACGTTAAACTGAGCGCAATCTCCACGCATTCGTTGGTGAAGTTAAAGATCCCACGGTGTCCCCTTCGCAATTGTGGTTGGTGTCAGTGAGCTATGCCAGCATATTCTAATGGCAAATTACAAATTCTGCCCGAACTAGTCGAACATCCAAGCCTTGGAACGCCAGTTCTGAAGACTCAGGCAATCTCCCTGACTGCCCAAAGAAAAGGTGGGTAATAATGGCCATGAGAAGCAACAAGAAGGACAAAAGAAGTAGATATAAATGTGCATGTATGTAAAAAAATACGACTTCCGGTTAGTTCCACTAGATAGAGAAAGACATCGAACCGGCCCATTCTAAAATGTACTGTCAGCACTGCCGTTTCTGCCAATGGAGTCTTAAACACGTGGTCGTATCGCAGGCTCAATACTCCCATTTAAATTATGCATATCAACTCAGTTTAATCAATCTAAAATATTTCTCTCCTCAATGAATTGTGTGTTTATATATATATTACTATATTAATATATAATATATTATATATATAGTATATGTATACATATGTTATATGTTATATATATGTATACATTGTATATGTTTAATATATACCAATATATATATATGTTTTATATATAATATATATATATACACATGTTATATATACATATGATATTATAACTATATGGAGTATGCTTAACAATGCAAGCATATGAACTGTGCTCCCATTTTCCTCGGGTCGCTCACGTGCATTTATTTTTCATTTATTTATTTCTTTTTTTTTTTCATTTTTTATATTTCATTTATAGATGTTGTCCCGAAGATCCTGTGATTTTTCTCGGTGTACCAGCTTCGATATTCATCGCACGACAAAATTTCAGCTTCTTTATCACCCTGGAAGGAACCCAATCTTATATCAGTCAAGTCAGTGGTTAGAAAGAGCTTTAACATCGTATATAGGTAGATTATATATATTAATTATATTATATATATATATATATAATATATATATTATTTATATATTAATAATATATATATTTTATTTATATATATATAATGTCGATGATATTATATTTTTATATATTTTTTCATAGTTTTTTTTCTTGAGATAATATATATATATAATATATATGTATATATATAATATGCACAGGTACGAATTATTATGAGGGGCTTAATCTTGGAAGAACCATACCTTGAGCGCAACGCTCACAATTAACTTCGTGTACAGTGGGATGCCTTAACAACCACGAAAGCCAATCAGTTAACCAGAGTTCTTAGTTGTCCACCGACTAATTCGCTGTTTAACTAGAGGTCACATGGGCCTCCCTGACCAGGGAACGCGCTTTCGGCGATGCCCCCAATGTTTTCTTGATTAGATCTTTAGTAGGGCGGCCGAGCGTTTACCCGCTGGTGCACACCAACTATGACAGGTCTTTTAGTTTGGACTACACCAGTGTATCTTGGTTCGGGCAATCTCTTGGATCAATGGACGGAAGGACAAAGCACAGACAGGTTGAAACGTCAACAAGAATTATTATTAAGAAAAATAAATACACTGAAGAACTTTTTAATTTCTTGAAAATGAACTGTAAATGAGGAATTCAAAATCAATCTAAATAATCAATCAACAAAAAATCTTAACAAAGAAAGAATTCAACAAAGCATATAAAGAAAAATGACAAGAGCAGCCTTACTATTAAACACTAGACAGAGTACGCAGCAGATTCATTCGAGGTAAAATTTATCTGTCTCGTTCCAAGGTAAGAATTGTCCGCTTAATTTAAAATGTCCCCAATTGTGTGAGCATGCTTTGGTCTACTGCAGCGATTCTGGCCTCGCTGGGCACCAACCTGCAAACAGGCTCAAACACCAATCGACATTACGTCGTCACCCCATAAAACCAGGGACACCGATCGAATAAGCGTAGCCAAGAACCAGGTACTAGCAGACCTGCAGGAACGGTCCAACATCACAATCGTCAGGAGCATATCCGGGAGCATCAGGCGCTGTAAGGAACCATCACCACGTCAGGAGCTGTAAAGGAACATACCAATCGTCAGGAGCTATCACCACGTGTAACCACCTGGTCAGGAGCTGTCAGGAACCGTAAGGAATATCTGTCAGGGGCCTATCAGTACCCTCACCACTGTTCAGACATGAGGGTCTCCCGTCCTTTCATAGGCGACCTGTTGGCGGAGCCTCAAACCAGACTTCAGCCCACTCCAGCTCACCTATTGACACATCGCGCAATGTGACTTCCACCGTCACCCCCACAATATTCCTTCCCCCACCACTGCACAATGACGCCTCCCATTAACACAGGCCTGGCTTGCGAGCGCCCTGTTCGGCAGCACTGGATGGGCACCAGAGGGTGGCACTGCGGAATTACCGAGCGACAACGTGAAGCGCTCACAAAACGTCAGGCACCATACACTTGCGCGGTTTGGCCTCCACATGAGCAGGAGCCAGCCATGGTCCATGGAGCTGCTGAACGGGGCGTCAGGCGTCGGATGGAAAAAGGGTGGGATGTCAACATGGTGAAGAAGGTGGTGCTGAGGTAAGTAATCCACAGCCATGTCTGACCGCAGAATAACTGTCCAGAAAAGCCCGTTGTGTATTTAACCAAAATGTCCTGCAAGTCCAAAAGTGTAAATAATCGTCCATTTCCAAGCAATGCGTCCTAATCAGAAAGGGAATCTGTTCTATACCCTTCTCCAACCCATCAAGAGTTAGAAATCCTACAGTAGGGATGGGTCGATTCTGAACGTGCATTTATGGAAATAATGTCTGCGGACTGGAATTGCTGTTGTGCATTTAGTCGGATCAGATTCTGAAATCTATAATAACAATAAATAAAATATGTATACTATATACTATATATATAAATTTTAATAAACAGGGAATAAATTCCTGTGTTGGCAGTCATGTGAAAAAATTCTGACTCACCATGACTTAAACCAAATGAACTCATAGTTATGCAGTGAACACGGCCACTGAGCTATCGAGTCTACGGGATACCTCAGAAGTTTTCTCACACTAACATGCATAGCTTTATAATGGCCACCGTCGTATGTGCCTGCTAGGCAAGACGCCCGTGTGTGTGTGTGTGTGTGCTGTGTGTGTGTGTGTGTGTGTGTGTGTGTGGTGTGTGCTGTGTGTGTGTGTGTGTGGTGTGGGCGGGGGGGGGTTAGGTTATTGCAGATAAACGTCATAAGAAATTTACTAAAAGGAATAAATTGACTGTGTGGGGTTAAGTGTGAAAAAGCATTTCGATTTCAGAAATTATTTCAGAAAATCAAAATATATCGATGGAAAATCCTGATGAATGACTGGCAACATATTTTCATAGAATGGTTGTAGGTGAAGCGTCCTTTCGGATGGAAGCTGGAGGTCCCTCTCTAGCACTCACGAATGAATGTGCTATTTGATTACAAGAAGCTGTCAATAAGGTGGGACTTATGTTAGTAGTTATACGAACACCTTGGTTCAAAATCCACATTCCTTCTCTTGTTTTCTCATCTGATGGGCAAACAACCAAGTGCTTCTATGGGGATATTGTGCAGATAAGCCCTTCCATGCCACGGTGCAACAGTCGAGTTTAAGACCCATATTACATGAGGTTTATGACCATTAAGCAGCACCGGAACAATAAAACTTGCTGGTGCAGAACATTTTAAGGTAATTATCAGGCAAGTCATATCACAACGCATTGATCAACTGAAAACCAAAAATAATTTTGATCAGACCTTTACAGTTAGACGATGGGAGATCTATCAACGACGTGGGTTTTTTTTTCATCGGATGAAGCGGAATGTATTTTTATTCGCCGTTTGATCGTACGCAAAGGTAACGTACAAAGGCAAAATATAATGGGAGTTTGAAGAACGATTGTTTGACTTGCACGTCCCTCGGCTTCATCAAGCATTGACTGTGGATGCCAGGTGGGAACTTGCTCGGACAAGCAGGGTTTGTACTCATCCGAGCTTTGTGCTAACGAAAATGGTCGCGCAGGCGACTTCAATTGATGGTTTGTTTCCGTGGTTTGTTTAAAGGGTGGGTTTAATTGGCATTTTTGTTTTTGGCAAAGTGAATGGAGGCGTTAGAAATGCAAAGCAGGTAGTTTTGACTTAATTTTGAGCTATAACGGTCAAGCAACCGTGAATGTATAAAAGATAGAACTGCTGCACTACAGGTGCAGAAGATGTGGATAATCCTGCCCATTGGGCCATTGCTCATATTTCATAACCAGACATTTTTCACTCTTTCTTCCATTTTAAACTTGCATCAATATGGCACGTGTGGTATAATTACACCAGACCCTTAACTGTGTATGTTAAAGACAAATGATGTCCCATCGGAAGCCATTGCTGCCTTTTTTGACCCAACAAGCGTCGTTCACACAAACAAATGCTATTGCCTTACTTAAGCACAAGAAGATGCCTCAAGGCAATGCCGCAATAGATGATAGTTTATAGATGACAGTTTTATAGGTGGACTGATTTTCAAAACCCAAGGCGAGACAGCTGAGATGCGAGGGCACTATACTTCTCGGCTTCTGTCAGCATCTTTTTGATCATTTCATTCCACTTAATTTAATTTAAAGTTTTTTTTTTTCTGGATTGACATTGTGTGTGAGCTGTCAGTCTTTGACTTCTTTAATTTTTAATATTTTTTTTAATAACGAGCCTCATTTGATATGGGTTGTGATCATCATATGATCTGATGATCGTTGAAAATTCATCAACTGCCATTCATTCCTCATTACGTTGACAATGAGAAGTTGGAAGACGTGGTGAGTTATTTAAAAGTTAGAGACTTGGGACCGAGGACTGTCGAATTTCCATTGCAACATATGATGTATTACAAACGTCAAGGAACAAATCACTTGGAACGAATTTAATGTAAGAAAGATTCACTTAGTGCACAACAACCTTCACGGAAAGAGAACCACGATGTAACAATGATCACGACGATTAACCTGATTCTAAAACAGGATAAAAACTGTGTAACTAAGTTTAACGCTATCGATATATATAGTAATACGATTCCTCACCAAGGAAATTCAAGAGTGAAGGCCATTTAGCCAACAGAGCCTGCTCTAATTAATTCTCCAACCATTGTTATTTTGTTGTGTCCAACGCCTTATCCTTTAAATGCTGAACATCAAGCAATGAAGCGCATGTTATATTTTTTGCTCTGGACTTTTAGTCCGGTGAGCTTAATGGATCCGAGCAGTGTGTAGGTGTCAGTCAGTCAGTGAGTCAGTCGTAAACGCGTGAGTCATCGCTTGCACCAAAAAACTTTTGATGAAATTGCCGAAAAGCTTTCACATCTGATGCCTAACAAAGATGTGTTGAAACGCATCAAATCTGCACTCATTGATCGGGGTTCACAGGTTGACCCCTCCAAAATAGGTATTTGCTCTCTTATATCCGAAACTGCACACCGCAAATTAGGAGAAACTTAACCACACATTCATACACCGTGATGTACTAAAGTGCATAGATGCAATCAAAATCTGCGCTGCATTAAAGGGTTTACGGGGAACGTATTATGTTTCCTTTGAAATTGAGTGTGAAAAGTTTTGGGGAACATTTTTTTCGTGGAATGGTTGCGGTCTGAGGTTTGGGAGGGGAGGAGGGGGGGGGAGGCAGTAAGGAAGATCCTCAGGTTCAATCCAAAATCTAGCCTCGTTCCCATTCTCCTTCTGGTTGCAATTAAAACGTGCCACGTATTGAGTAAAACACAAATTCTGGTCCAATATTCGAAAGTTCGTGTGCCTTCTGATACATTCCCCTCATGGGGGGAGATAAGGGGGGCAAACATAACAAAACGGGCAATGAGACTAATCTCATAAAGCTGGTTAAATGATGGCTGCACATTCAGATGAAGTCCTGAATTCTACACCAAACATATCTAGCAAGGATTTAAACATACACTGCAGGCATGTGTGTAGAATTATTACTTATCGATGTACATGAGAGATATATTCTTAATGCAGCTCACTATTATGATCGCGCTATATAATTGCTGTGGATTATAATTGTTATTATCTTTGTGACAAACATGGATAAATCCATGGTATTTGAAAGAATGTCACACTTTGAGATGAGAAGAACACCTATTTCGCAGATTGGGGATTTGTATGATCATTCGCTGTGATTAACCTTCAGAGGCATGGCTAGACTGTCGCACTCACCCTTTTTATATACACGGTCTGTCGTTCAACTCCTTCAAACTTTTCAAACTCCGCTTATCGCCTATATATGGGTCTGTAGTTAATAATTCTCATAGCAGAAAATGTCTTCTCAAATTTCAACAACAACCAGAAGGGGTATTTTAGAACCTCGTAAAACAAAAAGAAGCATCGTCATTAGATTATCTGTGATCACTAAGCCATCGCCAAGGGTAAAGCCACCCACGACTTAACCTTGGTCCACGATCCAATAATAGCATATTTTGTTGGGGGCACCGATAGACGTTGAAAATTCAACGTTTAGGGATAGGAGTGTAAATGGAGAAAATGGTCCCGCATCAGCAACTATTCAGAAAACTCAACGTCATAAATCGGAGGAAAATTATGGAAGTTATATCAACAGGTGTTTTTGTTAATTAGGCCACAACCGAAAAAGCATGTCAAGAGACACAAATCAAATACATGTGACTTTCAATGCAGCTCCACTATTATGATGTAATGGACATCATTGATGGCCAAGGCAGCTCTTTGAGATTCCGCATTGGTAAAATTGAGCGAAACAAACACAAAAAAAAAAAAACGGTTAAATTTTCTTTCAACCGCCATTGGCTTGACCTTTAATCAGAGGGGTATCGAGCAGAAATGTGCCTTATTCTAGGCAATGTTTCTCAGGTGGGGCGTGGCATATATTTTGGTGGGGCTGAGGATCAGAATTACTGAATCAATATTGATCGTTTCAAGCTTCGCACTTTTCAAATTTTCACTGACAAAATTGACAAACTGAAACTGACAAAATTTGGTTCCTGGAATCAAACAAATCTGCAGCCAGCGTCAAAGGCAGGGCTTCATTGAAGTTGAGTTAGCATTGTAATAAAATTTCAATAAAGTTTTAATAAAGCCTTTTGAATACATATGTAGTTATATATGTAGTGTCTCCAATCATGGTGGAGCTACGATTTTTTTTTGCAAAATCAAGTGGGGCGTGGGGAAAAAAAAGGTTGGAACACTGGTTCGAAGCCTAACTCCTTCGAGAGGGATATCTAGAGAGGGCAATTTCTTCTGATGGGAAAAATCTTATTCGGTTGTGGTGAAATAAGGTTAAGACCATGTCAACTGGTATGACCTTAATTAGGTCATGATCAAAAAAGTGATGTCAACCCTGCATACTTTATATTCACATTATTGATGGCAAGATTTCATCCGAAAGTCAACTCGGTTCGAGATACAAATCCTCCCAATTGGCAGAAAATTGAGAGTGCAGGAAGATTCATTTAATTTAAATAAATGTGTAGTACTCTGCGGGTCTAAACTCCTGAGGTAACATTGAATTGGGGGCACAATTGTAGAAACAAAATTACAAACAGCGATGTAAACTTCCAATGAGGATTACTAGTTCGTTTTTTTCTTCTATTGCTTATGCACATTTTATGAAACTTTAGCATGTTTTTTCAAAAACTCTAACAACCATCGTAATACCTGTTAAGGTTGTGGGGGGTAGATAGAGGAATTTCATAGGAAAGTTGGTTTGACATGAGTTGTCTGGTCCATAAGCTGTGGAGAATCTTGATGTAAATTAAGTAGGGGCTGTGGCTCACCACATGGTGGTGGGGGGTGTTATTAGATAGGGATTAAGATATTTACCCAACATGCGATTGCCCGTGTGACCTATTCCTACGTTTTGCAATTTTCAGCCAACATGAAGGGTTGGCGTTTTTTTATACCAAAAACAACCACTAATCACAAGCAAGCAAGGCGTGTCGAGCAGGGCAGAGGCCGGCTTCCGGGTTTCGTGCAGCAAGCCACGCCTGGAGCTGGATGGTTGTTTGGTGTGCGTCAAAGAGAAATCGGGAGAACGCACGAGTTTGGTGTGAACGACATCTTTGGACGCGTCGAGGGGAACGTAGCTGGACGGAAGATCTCGCTTTGCTCTCCTCTCGGCACACAATGCTTTCCTTTGACGCATGAAAGAACGATGGCACGATTCGCCTATTCGTGCTGAGGCAAATTGGCTCGCATGGTGGAGCAATACGGTTGGCCATTAGCTCTTGGTTGGGTCGTATGAGACGGATCTCGAAGCCTCGTCGACGAAGCTGGCACGGTGTCTCTGACCCTGGTGTTGAATACACTCACAATTGCTTGACGTACTTTCCAATGCGAGGAGCGGCTTGGTCATTTTTGGGCACATTACACGTGCGGATGAAGTTCCTCGATTCAAGTACATAAAGACCATCTCTGGACAAGCTAAAGTGGCCAGATAGGAAGGATTTTGCCTATTCTTTTGCTTCATTTGTTGTTTTACATCTGTGTGTAGAGGCGCCTCGACTTTAGACCCCCCCCCCCCCCCCGTGCATCCATCTGTGTGCCTTCCATCGGCTCACCAGTGCACACGCCCACCCTCCTGCGCATGTTTATATATCTCTGAGGATCACGTGTCTGCCTCCCTCAGGAAAACTGCTCGCCTATCAGGCCTGGCTGGTGTTAACTGCCTGTCCATCACAATGGTCTGGGGGGTGGGGGTTAACGTAACCGCAGTACCTCGACACATACTTATAATACAACATCCCGTTTGCAAAACTCTTCATGCAGTTTCATTAGTTTACATCAAAAAATTATCAAAGTTTACATCAAAGTTTTACATCAATACCGCACAGCAGTCAGGCCTTGCGAGTTCAGAAGTCATAGACAAGAGATATATTTAGTGGCAAACACATGATCAACTGTAGAGCTTTCCAGCATTTATATCGACAGCCTACAGCATACGTTTCGCAATCCAACTTCCGTGAGGAAAACCTTAATGCAAGTTAGCAAAAACATGAGAAGTACAAGGACTCATTGGTGTTTCTGTAGATACACTGCACAGGAAACTTCCAAACTTACCATAGTCTACAATCAAACAGTGGCACATAGCGATTGCAGTAAGATGTGCCATACTGAACTTGGTTCTTTTGATATGGTCCAGAATCTGGTAGATATCTGCATCAATGATCTTGACACTGAAGCCACTGAAGACCATTTCTAGGTGCCAACGTTTTTACCAGTTCTTGCTAGATTAGGAGACACGTGGGTCAAGGATCATTCGATGCAGATATCTACCAGATTCTTGGACCATATCAAGAGAACCAAGTTCATATGCACGTCTTACCGCATCGCTTGTGCCACTGTCTGCATTGTAGACTATGTAA
>CM068962.1:79921081-79934847 GCA_035128595.1 Eptatretus atami | reverse complement strand
AAAAGAAGAGAGATAAAAAATCATAGAACAGAATTGTGGGTGAAAGAGGTTGTGGTGCATCGCTCATCCCTCCCTTGAAGTCCTGAGGAAGAGAGACAGACGAATTTTGGAAGATGGGGCCTATACTAGATGAGAGAAGCGCAGAAATAAGAGTTAGGTGTGTAGTAAAGTTGGAATTTTGGAAGTTGAACGGGAGGGGTTACTGAAGAACTACCAAGCTTCTGGAGTAGAAGGGAAGGTCAGAAGACTGAGAAAGCAGATCGAGTAATGTTGGAGAAGAGGCGGTGAGAGACCGACCTACATGTGATGTGAAAACAGATCTTGTTCTTCGGCCTCGTTAAGGAAGATTCAATAGTTTTCAGAGCTTTAGATGCCACAGAATTGATGGTGACATTGTGTGATCCAAGCGTCAGCCAATAGCAGAGAGCAGAACTCATTGAGTGAGAACAAAGACTTTGTACATTGTGAGTTGCTCTGATTTTCCCAGGAAAAGACTTGGATCGAAAGAGGCATGTTCAATCTGTGGCTGGCTTTGGGAGGCAATTTTTTGCTATGTTGGTCGGTGAACGGAAAGGTCATGGTTGAAGGTGAGGCCTTACAGGTTAAAGTTCAAGAGACTGAACCTGCTTGCAGTGGCTGACCAAGGAAATGGTTGGGTTTGTTGTGTGATTCCTTCTGGAGTGATGGGTTGAGATGGGAGATTTTCCAGGAATCCCAATGTGCTCGTATTTTTCATGAAAGAGTATATGGGGGAATTGTAAATGGATGAGTTGGCGTTGATAGAACAGTTTGAGATTCCTTTTTGTAATATCCAAATTATTCCATGGGGGAACATTTTTAGTGGCAAGAGGAGGCATTGGGAGAAAAAACAATCGTGCCAAGATGAGGGGTTGAAGTGGGGACAAGACAACATCACAAGGAGGTACATAAAAGCATTTGCTTATCTCTATAGATTCCCCATAAGATTGTATAGCACTCATTATTAGTGTTTGCTTTCTTGATCATTTGATGCTGTCAATTTATGTGAGCATGGTTGCTTGATACACATGTACACAGAAATTATTGTATTAAGAAATACATGGAAAATATATTCAAATTGAAAAGAGGGAATCAGACTGATTCATTGTGGTATCAACTATATTTTGCTAACATCTCAGGTCGTCAGTGGGGAAAATACGAGCACAATGTCCGATGTGGAAGCACAGGTGACTTTAAAGCGACAGGTGACGCGCTCTCACCAATCTAAGCCGTTCCGAAAGCAGAAGGCGGCTACAAAGGTTCTCGAACGTCTATTGCACGACTTCCCCGTGTGAGAAGAATGCACACACACAACCACACACGACACACACACACACACACAACACACCATCATTATAGTAACGTGGGCAGCAAACTTGTAAAGTTCGGTTGTGATACTACAGGACGCTTGATTCTTGGCAAACGTGGATATCAGAGATCGGGTATTTATTCAGTCTGGCAGAGTTTGGGACCAAGCCGTAGTCAGTTGTGCAGGGGAAAGGTGGTTTGGGATTGTTGATGTGAGCTGCACAAAGCTGGTGTGAAAGATACCGAGAATGATCTTAAACGTGTTACCGGACATCTTTCGCATCTTTGTGCATTTACACATCGGGTAAACTGTGGAGAAATTTGGTGTAAACAATATTACCCTCATCCTCTCAGGTGGTTGGACCTAGGTTGACGGTGTTATGTTCTCACCCTGTCTGTCTCTTTGTCTGTCTGTCTGCTGTCTGTGAGCACGATATCTCGAAAGTTGTGCATAGATTTGGAAGACATTTGCAATGGACAGTTTAGATGTATGACAAGGGACGAAATGATTCGAATTTGGCTGAAAGATCCGGATTCCGATACTATACAGTTTTTTTTTAAGAGAGAGAGAGACACAGGAGACACAGAGAACAGAGACAGCAAAGAGCCAAAACGATATATATACCAAATCTCAAAGGTTTATGATGGGTTCCGACCAAACTTGGTCGATGAGTTGGTTAATGACAGAACAAGCTTTAGATTTTGTTTCAGGTCTGGATCCAGACCCGGCTACTCAGTGATAAAAACATTTAAACTGTTCAGCCTGGCGGAAGTACGCGTCTATCGTGTGCCGTTCCAGTGGTATATGTTTATAACACACACTCACGTCTGGAGTTGCCTCTGAGACACGAGGATGTCCAGAGTAATAAATTAATCGTTGTCACAACATTTCAAGGTCATAAAGTTGGCAGGTGGATGTGATTGTCAGCATTTGGCAGATGAAAAGGTCATATGCCCATCACACCTGTTACATACTTACATGACGCTCAGCACTCGTAAAAATGCAGATTGTGCCTATTATAACAACTAACACAAGCAGCAACTTTGCATCATGCACTACACAAAGGGCATAACTCTTTGGAAAACATGTGGGCTTTTTTGCGTCAAGCTTAAAAACGAGATGGGACGCCGGCTTTCCATCTCTATCCGAAAGACGGTTTACCTCCGAGATGCAATCACCCCTGCTGGCACTGTAATAAAACGATTGCTGTATTCAAGTTTCTGACCACCTTTGTGATTGTCCATGTATATAGTGTGTATTTGCAACAATGCATATTAATAAATTTACTAACAATGATATCATGCACTTTTCCATTTTCAGGTCAGCCTCGTTTCTAGATTTGAACTGGACAGGTGATAGCAGAGTGTCCAGGTGTTTTCAGCAAAAGGGCCGCCGCGCCATTCTTCAGTGTTCTCTTCAAGGTTTGTGTCATGATTATGAGCGTTGGCGTCACGGATATTCACTATGTTCGTCAAAGAGTTGGGCAGGAAGGAAATGTGCAGGGTTGTTAAATCATAAGCGTTAGGGATTTCTAATTGGGTGGTTACATTTTTGTCACATCTTGGTAAATGATCGAGTGTGGATTGAGCCATTTCTCCCATGCCTGGTGTGTCGTTTTTAATGGTTTGGGTGGTGGGCTTTGGATCTCGGGTCCTGAGTTAAATCCGCTCAGTGTTGAATTTAATACCCAGGTGGGTTAACTCGGCCGTCATCCTTCGAGGTCGGCAAAATGAGTGCCAGCAATGCTGGTATTACTGTGTCAGAGTGGCGACCATCCAGGATTGTGCCAATAGTCAAGAGACTGCTGAGGCAGCACCAACTTTCTGCTGGCACAGAGTATGGTCCAATCTCCTCCTCCTCTCCTATGCAGGAAGTGCACAGCAAGTTCATTGGTGGTGTGTTCTGTTTGAGAGTTTTTTCAGGCGGTGTCAGACTAGATCGCAGGCAGTTAGATTGGGTTGTTTTAAATCAGGATTCCTCTTTGCAGGACAATATGGGATTTTTAACATCCAACAACTAACGCCACAGACAGGACACTCCAGCCACCCTCTTGTTCCGACTAAGGTTTATTCCTAAATATCAGCTTATCTTTGTTCCCAGGTGGTTAGCAATGCCGCATTCTGTCTGTTTTGATTTCATCGATGCCATGATAGAACACAGGTATGGATTGTGGACTCGTATGCACGATTTGTCAGAAGAGCCTGCTCGGTCTGGCATTTGACTCTTCATTTACATAATCATTGTGCCACTTCTGTAACTTAGGTCCAGCTGGAAGCAGATACGTTGGTCCAGCGGATCCATCCCCATAATGCTAGATAAAGAGGAAAAAAGGAAAAGAGGAAAGGAAAAAAAATAAGGAAAAAAAAAAGGGAAGGGAAACAAAAAAACAAAAAAAAAGAAAAAAAAGAGAAAAGAGAAAAAAAAAAAAAAGGAAAGAAGAAAAAAGGAAAGGAAAGGGAAGAGACAAAGGAAAAGGAGAGAAAGGGAGGAGGGGGAAGGAAAAAAGAAAAAAGAAGGGGGGGAAAGGGGCATAAGAGAGTATGAGAAGAATTCTGAGCTTTTTCTTTACAGGTATCAAAATGTTCAGGAATAATTACAGTCATGCATGAAGGGTTGAGACTCAAGGGATCGATAAAATGAAGTGTGTCCTCTCCAGGTCTCCTGAGGAGTGGCTGTCCTTTCGCTCCTTGGATTGTGGTGCATAATTGGACCCGAGTTTCCTGCTCCTGGTGCTAAGTACATATTGATATCACAAATCATCAAGCATTGTAATGTATTACGAGGTATGGACATGCTAATACATGTAACCAGGACATTTTATCTTTTCAAAGTGTCATATTCCTGATTATGTAATCACATCTCACCTTAGGTTATTGTATTTAAATTTCTGTATTGCTGATTTATTTATTGTATTTGTTGGTGATTTCACTGACCCATTGTCTAGGATAAACAATTTACAAAACATGATAATTTTGTTCGCTTAAGCGCGTTCAAAGACAATGTGATTTTTGTCCACAGTGTTTGGTCGTTCTCCTCACGACTCATGCCGTGGTTGTTGTTCCACATCCGGCTGTGGCTTGATTGTGGTTGATTGTGGTGGGGCCATTGAAAGAACTCAAGGGACTGAAAATAAATGTACAAGTGGCTGAATACATCGTTGATCAGTCTTCAATTTGTGCTCGCTTGGGTATTGATGAAGATTGCTTTAAGCACCAGGGGTTCCGACTCTCCCTGTTCAAACACAATACCAAGGCTGGGCATGACAAGACGCACTGTGATGGTGAGAAAGAACGTTTTGTGACATCGTGCATCTCCCGTGAAATTTTTAGGTGTTAATAGTGAATTTTGGGTACAGCGTGATAAAGGGTCGTGTGTGTGTGTTTGTGTGTGTGTGTGGTGTGTGTGTGTGGTGTGTGTGTGTGTGCATCTCGGATGGACGTTAAACTGAGCGCAATCTCCACGCATTCGTTGGTGAAGTTAAAGATCCCACGGTGTCCCCTTCGCAATTGTGGTTGGTGTCAGTGAGCTATGCCAGCATATTCTAATGGCAAATTACAAATTCTGCCCGAACTAGTCGAACATCCAAGCCTTGGAACGCCAGTTCTGAAGACTCAGGCAATCTCCCTGACTGCCCAAAGAAAAGGTGGGTAATAATGGCCATGAGAAGCAACAAGAAGGACAAAAGAAGTAGATATAAATGTGCATGTATGTAAAAAAATACGACTTCCGGTTAGTTCCACTAGATAGAGAAAGACATCGAACCGGCCCATTCTAAAATGTACTGTCAGCACTGCCGTTTCTGCCAATGGAGTCTTAAACACGTGGTCGTATCGCAGGCTCAATACTCCCATTTAAATTATGCATATCAACTCAGTTTAATCAATCTAAAATATTTCTCTCCTCAATGAATTGTGTGTTTATATATATATTACTATATTAATATATAATATATTATATATATAGTATATGTATACATATGTTATATGTTATATATATGTATACATTGTATATGTTTAATATATACCAATATATATATATGTTTTATATATAATATATATATATACACATGTTATATATACATATGATATTATAACTATATGGAGTATGCTTAACAATGCAAGCATATGAACTGTGCTCCCATTTTCCTCGGGTCGCTCACGTGCATTTATTTTTCATTTATTTATTTCTTTTTTTTTTTCATTTTTTATATTTCATTTATAGATGTTGTCCCGAAGATCCTGTGATTTTTCTCGGTGTACCAGCTTCGATATTCATCGCACGACAAAATTTCAGCTTCTTTATCACCCTGGAAGGAACCCAATCTTATATCAGTCAAGTCAGTGGTTAGAAAGAGCTTTAACATCGTATATAGGTAGATTATATATATTAATTATATTATATATATATATATATAATATATATATTATTTATATATTAATAATATATATATTTTATTTATATATATATAATGTCGATGATATTATATTTTTATATATTTTTTCATAGTTTTTTTTCTTGAGATAATATATATATATAATATATATGTATATATATAATATGCACAGGTACGAATTATTATGAGGGGCTTAATCTTGGAAGAACCATACCTTGAGCGCAACGCTCACAATTAACTTCGTGTACAGTGGGATGCCTTAACAACCACGAAAGCCAATCAGTTAACCAGAGTTCTTAGTTGTCCACCGACTAATTCGCTGTTTAACTAGAGGTCACATGGGCCTCCCTGACCAGGGAACGCGCTTTCGGCGATGCCCCCAATGTTTTCTTGATTAGATCTTTAGTAGGGCGGCCGAGCGTTTACCCGCTGGTGCACACCAACTATGACAGGTCTTTTAGTTTGGACTACACCAGTGTATCTTGGTTCGGGCAATCTCTTGGATCAATGGACGGAAGGACAAAGCACAGACAGGTTGAAACGTCAACAAGAATTATTATTAAGAAAAATAAATACACTGAAGAACTTTTTAATTTCTTGAAAATGAACTGTAAATGAGGAATTCAAAATCAATCTAAATAATCAATCAACAAAAAATCTTAACAAAGAAAGAATTCAACAAAGCATATAAAGAAAAATGACAAGAGCAGCCTTACTATTAAACACTAGACAGAGTACGCAGCAGATTCATTCGAGGTAAAATTTATCTGTCTCGTTCCAAGGTAAGAATTGTCCGCTTAATTTAAAATGTCCCCAATTGTGTGAGCATGCTTTGGTCTACTGCAGCGATTCTGGCCTCGCTGGGCACCAACCTGCAAACAGGCTCAAACACCAATCGACATTACGTCGTCACCCCATAAAACCAGGGACACCGATCGAATAAGCGTAGCCAAGAACCAGGTACTAGCAGACCTGCAGGAACGGTCCAACATCACAATCGTCAGGAGCATATCCGGGAGCATCAGGCGCTGTAAGGAACCATCACCACGTCAGGAGCTGTAAAGGAACATACCAATCGTCAGGAGCTATCACCACGTGTAACCACCTGGTCAGGAGCTGTCAGGAACCGTAAGGAATATCTGTCAGGGGCCTATCAGTACCCTCACCACTGTTCAGACATGAGGGTCTCCCGTCCTTTCATAGGCGACCTGTTGGCGGAGCCTCAAACCAGACTTCAGCCCACTCCAGCTCACCTATTGACACATCGCGCAATGTGACTTCCACCGTCACCCCCACAATATTCCTTCCCCCACCACTGCACAATGACGCCTCCCATTAACACAGGCCTGGCTTGCGAGCGCCCTGTTCGGCAGCACTGGATGGGCACCAGAGGGTGGCACTGCGGAATTACCGAGCGACAACGTGAAGCGCTCACAAAACGTCAGGCACCATACACTTGCGCGGTTTGGCCTCCACATGAGCAGGAGCCAGCCATGGTCCATGGAGCTGCTGAACGGGGCGTCAGGCGTCGGATGGAAAAAGGGTGGGATGTCAACATGGTGAAGAAGGTGGTGCTGAGGTAAGTAATCCACAGCCATGTCTGACCGCAGAATAACTGTCCAGAAAAGCCCGTTGTGTATTTAACCAAAATGTCCTGCAAGTCCAAAAGTGTAAATAATCGTCCATTTCCAAGCAATGCGTCCTAATCAGAAAGGGAATCTGTTCTATACCCTTCTCCAACCCATCAAGAGTTAGAAATCCTACAGTAGGGATGGGTCGATTCTGAACGTGCATTTATGGAAATAATGTCTGCGGACTGGAATTGCTGTTGTGCATTTAGTCGGATCAGATTCTGAAATCTATAATAACAATAAATAAAATATGTATACTATATACTATATATATAAATTTTAATAAACAGGGAATAAATTCCTGTGTTGGCAGTCATGTGAAAAAATTCTGACTCACCATGACTTAAACCAAATGAACTCATAGTTATGCAGTGAACACGGCCACTGAGCTATCGAGTCTACGGGATACCTCAGAAGTTTTCTCACACTAACATGCATAGCTTTATAATGGCCACCGTCGTATGTGCCTGCTAGGCAAGACGCCCGTGTGTGTGTGTGTGTGTGCTGTGTGTGTGTGTGTGTGTGTGTGTGTGTGGTGTGTGCTGTGTGTGTGTGTGTGTGGTGTGGGCGGGGGGGGGTTAGGTTATTGCAGATAAACGTCATAAGAAATTTACTAAAAGGAATAAATTGACTGTGTGGGGTTAAGTGTGAAAAAGCATTTCGATTTCAGAAATTATTTCAGAAAATCAAAATATATCGATGGAAAATCCTGATGAATGACTGGCAACATATTTTCATAGAATGGTTGTAGGTGAAGCGTCCTTTCGGATGGAAGCTGGAGGTCCCTCTCTAGCACTCACGAATGAATGTGCTATTTGATTACAAGAAGCTGTCAATAAGGTGGGACTTATGTTAGTAGTTATACGAACACCTTGGTTCAAAATCCACATTCCTTCTCTTGTTTTCTCATCTGATGGGCAAACAACCAAGTGCTTCTATGGGGATATTGTGCAGATAAGCCCTTCCATGCCACGGTGCAACAGTCGAGTTTAAGACCCATATTACATGAGGTTTATGACCATTAAGCAGCACCGGAACAATAAAACTTGCTGGTGCAGAACATTTTAAGGTAATTATCAGGCAAGTCATATCACAACGCATTGATCAACTGAAAACCAAAAATAATTTTGATCAGACCTTTACAGTTAGACGATGGGAGATCTATCAACGACGTGGGTTTTTTTTTCATCGGATGAAGCGGAATGTATTTTTATTCGCCGTTTGATCGTACGCAAAGGTAACGTACAAAGGCAAAATATAATGGGAGTTTGAAGAACGATTGTTTGACTTGCACGTCCCTCGGCTTCATCAAGCATTGACTGTGGATGCCAGGTGGGAACTTGCTCGGACAAGCAGGGTTTGTACTCATCCGAGCTTTGTGCTAACGAAAATGGTCGCGCAGGCGACTTCAATTGATGGTTTGTTTCCGTGGTTTGTTTAAAGGGTGGGTTTAATTGGCATTTTTGTTTTTGGCAAAGTGAATGGAGGCGTTAGAAATGCAAAGCAGGTAGTTTTGACTTAATTTTGAGCTATAACGGTCAAGCAACCGTGAATGTATAAAAGATAGAACTGCTGCACTACAGGTGCAGAAGATGTGGATAATCCTGCCCATTGGGCCATTGCTCATATTTCATAACCAGACATTTTTCACTCTTTCTTCCATTTTAAACTTGCATCAATATGGCACGTGTGGTATAATTACACCAGACCCTTAACTGTGTATGTTAAAGACAAATGATGTCCCATCGGAAGCCATTGCTGCCTTTTTTGACCCAACAAGCGTCGTTCACACAAACAAATGCTATTGCCTTACTTAAGCACAAGAAGATGCCTCAAGGCAATGCCGCAATAGATGATAGTTTATAGATGACAGTTTTATAGGTGGACTGATTTTCAAAACCCAAGGCGAGACAGCTGAGATGCGAGGGCACTATACTTCTCGGCTTCTGTCAGCATCTTTTTGATCATTTCATTCCACTTAATTTAATTTAAAGTTTTTTTTTTTCTGGATTGACATTGTGTGTGAGCTGTCAGTCTTTGACTTCTTTAATTTTTAATATTTTTTTTAATAACGAGCCTCATTTGATATGGGTTGTGATCATCATATGATCTGATGATCGTTGAAAATTCATCAACTGCCATTCATTCCTCATTACGTTGACAATGAGAAGTTGGAAGACGTGGTGAGTTATTTAAAAGTTAGAGACTTGGGACCGAGGACTGTCGAATTTCCATTGCAACATATGATGTATTACAAACGTCAAGGAACAAATCACTTGGAACGAATTTAATGTAAGAAAGATTCACTTAGTGCACAACAACCTTCACGGAAAGAGAACCACGATGTAACAATGATCACGACGATTAACCTGATTCTAAAACAGGATAAAAACTGTGTAACTAAGTTTAACGCTATCGATATATATAGTAATACGATTCCTCACCAAGGAAATTCAAGAGTGAAGGCCATTTAGCCAACAGAGCCTGCTCTAATTAATTCTCCAACCATTGTTATTTTGTTGTGTCCAACGCCTTATCCTTTAAATGCTGAACATCAAGCAATGAAGCGCATGTTATATTTTTTGCTCTGGACTTTTAGTCCGGTGAGCTTAATGGATCCGAGCAGTGTGTAGGTGTCAGTCAGTCAGTGAGTCAGTCGTAAACGCGTGAGTCATCGCTTGCACCAAAAAACTTTTGATGAAATTGCCGAAAAGCTTTCACATCTGATGCCTAACAAAGATGTGTTGAAACGCATCAAATCTGCACTCATTGATCGGGGTTCACAGGTTGACCCCTCCAAAATAGGTATTTGCTCTCTTATATCCGAAACTGCACACCGCAAATTAGGAGAAACTTAACCACACATTCATACACCGTGATGTACTAAAGTGCATAGATGCAATCAAAATCTGCGCTGCATTAAAGGGTTTACGGGGAACGTATTATGTTTCCTTTGAAATTGAGTGTGAAAAGTTTTGGGGAACATTTTTTTCGTGGAATGGTTGCGGTCTGAGGTTTGGGAGGGGAGGAGGGGGGGGGAGGCAGTAAGGAAGATCCTCAGGTTCAATCCAAAATCTAGCCTCGTTCCCATTCTCCTTCTGGTTGCAATTAAAACGTGCCACGTATTGAGTAAAACACAAATTCTGGTCCAATATTCGAAAGTTCGTGTGCCTTCTGATACATTCCCCTCATGGGGGGAGATAAGGGGGGCAAACATAACAAAACGGGCAATGAGACTAATCTCATAAAGCTGGTTAAATGATGGCTGCACATTCAGATGAAGTCCTGAATTCTACACCAAACATATCTAGCAAGGATTTAAACATACACTGCAGGCATGTGTGTAGAATTATTACTTATCGATGTACATGAGAGATATATTCTTAATGCAGCTCACTATTATGATCGCGCTATATAATTGCTGTGGATTATAATTGTTATTATCTTTGTGACAAACATGGATAAATCCATGGTATTTGAAAGAATGTCACACTTTGAGATGAGAAGAACACCTATTTCGCAGATTGGGGATTTGTATGATCATTCGCTGTGATTAACCTTCAGAGGCATGGCTAGACTGTCGCACTCACCCTTTTTATATACACGGTCTGTCGTTCAACTCCTTCAAACTTTTCAAACTCCGCTTATCGCCTATATATGGGTCTGTAGTTAATAATTCTCATAGCAGAAAATGTCTTCTCAAATTTCAACAACAACCAGAAGGGGTATTTTAGAACCTCGTAAAACAAAAAGAAGCATCGTCATTAGATTATCTGTGATCACTAAGCCATCGCCAAGGGTAAAGCCACCCACGACTTAACCTTGGTCCACGATCCAATAATAGCATATTTTGTTGGGGGCACCGATAGACGTTGAAAATTCAACGTTTAGGGATAGGAGTGTAAATGGAGAAAATGGTCCCGCATCAGCAACTATTCAGAAAACTCAACGTCATAAATCGGAGGAAAATTATGGAAGTTATATCAACAGGTGTTTTTGTTAATTAGGCCACAACCGAAAAAGCATGTCAAGAGACACAAATCAAATACATGTGACTTTCAATGCAGCTCCACTATTATGATGTAATGGACATCATTGATGGCCAAGGCAGCTCTTTGAGATTCCGCATTGGTAAAATTGAGCGAAACAAACACAAAAAAAAAAAAACGGTTAAATTTTCTTTCAACCGCCATTGGCTTGACCTTTAATCAGAGGGGTATCGAGCAGAAATGTGCCTTATTCTAGGCAATGTTTCTCAGGTGGGGCGTGGCATATATTTTGGTGGGGCTGAGGATCAGAATTACTGAATCAATATTGATCGTTTCAAGCTTCGCACTTTTCAAATTTTCACTGACAAAATTGACAAACTGAAACTGACAAAATTTGGTTCCTGGAATCAAACAAATCTGCAGCCAGCGTCAAAGGCAGGGCTTCATTGAAGTTGAGTTAGCATTGTAATAAAATTTCAATAAAGTTTTAATAAAGCCTTTTGAATACATATGTAGTTATATATGTAGTGTCTCCAATCATGGTGGAGCTACGATTTTTTTTTGCAAAATCAAGTGGGGCGTGGGGAAAAAAAAGGTTGGAACACTGGTTCGAAGCCTAACTCCTTCGAGAGGGATATCTAGAGAGGGCAATTTCTTCTGATGGGAAAAATCTTATTCGGTTGTGGTGAAATAAGGTTAAGACCATGTCAACTGGTATGACCTTAATTAGGTCATGATCAAAAAAGTGATGTCAACCCTGCATACTTTATATTCACATTATTGATGGCAAGATTTCATCCGAAAGTCAACTCGGTTCGAGATACAAATCCTCCCAATTGGCAGAAAATTGAGAGTGCAGGAAGATTCATTTAATTTAAATAAATGTGTAGTACTCTGCGGGTCTAAACTCCTGAGGTAACATTGAATTGGGGGCACAATTGTAGAAACAAAATTACAAACAGCGATGTAAACTTCCAATGAGGATTACTAGTTCGTTTTTTTCTTCTATTGCTTATGCACATTTTATGAAACTTTAGCATGTTTTTTCAAAAACTCTAACAACCATCGTAATACCTGTTAAGGTTGTGGGGGGTAGATAGAGGAATTTCATAGGAAAGTTGGTTTGACATGAGTTGTCTGGTCCATAAGCTGTGGAGAATCTTGATGTAAATTAAGTAGGGGCTGTGGCTCACCACATGGTGGTGGGGGGTGTTATTAGATAGGGATTAAGATATTTACCCAACATGCGATTGCCCGTGTGACCTATTCCTACGTTTTGCAATTTTCAGCCAACATGAAGGGTTGGCGTTTTTTTATACCAAAAACAACCACTAATCACAAGCAAGCAAGGCGTGTCGAGCAGGGCAGAGGCCGGCTTCCGGGTTTCGTGCAGCAAGCCACGCCTGGAGCTGGATGGTTGTTTGGTGTGCGTCAAAGAGAAATCGGGAGAACGCACGAGTTTGGTGTGAACGACATCTTTGGACGCGTCGAGGGGAACGTAGCTGGACGGAAGATCTCGCTTTGCTCTCCTCTCGGCACACAATGCTTTCCTTTGACGCATGAAAGAACGATGGCACGATTCGCCTATTCGTGCTGAGGCAAATTGGCTCGCATGGTGGAGCAATACGGTTGGCCATTAGCTCTTGGTTGGGTCGTATGAGACGGATCTCGAAGCCTCGTCGACGAAGCTGGCACGGTGTCTCTGACCCTGGTGTTGAATACACTCACAATTGCTTGACGTACTTTCCAATGCGAGGAGCGGCTTGGTCATTTTTGGGCACATTACACGTGCGGATGAAGTTCCTCGATTCAAGTACATAAAGACCATCTCTGGACAAGCTAAAGTGGCCAGATAGGAAGGATTTTGCCTATTCTTTTGCTTCATTTGTTGTTTTACATCTGTGTGTAGAGGCGCCTCGACTTTAGACCCCCCCCCCCCCCCCGTGCATCCATCTGTGTGCCTTCCATCGGCTCACCAGTGCACACGCCCACCCTCCTGCGCATGTTTATATATCTCTGAGGATCACGTGTCTGCCTCCCTCAGGAAAACTGCTCGCCTATCAGGCCTGGCTGGTGTTAACTGCCTGTCCATCACAATGGTCTGGGGGGTGGGGGTTAACGTAACCGCAGTACCTCGACACATACTTATAATACAACATCCCGTTTGCAAAACTCTTCATGCAGTTTCATTAGTTTACATCAAAAAATTATCAAAGTTTACATCAAAGTTTTACATCAATACCGCACAGCAGTCAGGCCTTGCGAGTTCAGAAGTCATAGACAAGAGATATATTTAGTAAGCCTTCAGTGGTGTGTGTCCCTTTGATCTTGACCTTTCGTCTCCCCTTTGAGTTACAGAAGATGCAATTAGATGAAAACAGGACCTTGTTCCCTGATGAATCCCTCCGACTTAACTTGGAGCATGA
>CM068962.1:79879448-79894098 GCA_035128595.1 Eptatretus atami | reverse complement strand
GCCCACACCGAACTCCACGTCATGAATTGCCTTGTAAGAACCCCCGGGTGGTGCCCTGACGACCGGCTGAGGGTGGCGTCGGTCCCGCATGCCTTCCCGGGTGCCTCCGGTTAGCGCTGATCAATGCCTGCTCCGTGATGCGTCACGTGGCCCGAGCGATCCGGACTGCGCAGCATGCTTCTGCCTGATCGCGGCTTCACTGGCTGGAGAGGAGAGGGAACATCCGCCGTCTGTGGGGAACACCCACAGCCGCCAGCGAAGACCGACGGTAAAGTGTTAGGATGACTCCACACATTTCACGCAGTACGCACGGATCCACCCTGGCCCACGTGGTCAGCGCTCACGTTCGCCCGATTCTGCTATTGCGTGCGCGGGGCCAACACCGATCTGTGTCAGAATTTGAGGGGAACGATCAGATATAATAATTAGATGGATGTTTGGAATGAAAAAGGATGTGTCAGATTGAGAAATGGAGGGAAAAGAGAATGCCGATATAATCAGTCCAGAAATGGGTTGAAAAGTACGCGCCGGTCGTATCGTGCACAACGTGGTGTGGTTGTCATTTTACTCTTTTCGACTTTTGACGATGTAGCTATTGGCACCAAGCTTCTAGCCACGCTCTTGCCGATATTGGGTCATTTGCTTCTGTGTTGTGCAAAACCACATCTGTGCAGCCTCTTGAAGAGATATTCGTTCGTATGCCTTTTCTATGCAACCGGCAATCTCATCCCAGATCATTGGAAACGTCAGACGATCATCTCGCGCTTGAAGCAGAGGTTTGTTCGGGGATATCGCAGTTTCCTCACAGCTGCGCTGTCGATGCTCGTTGTGTCGTTGCGGCTTTCCGCTCCCACCGGCGGCAGCACGTGTCTGCACATGTTGGCTTCTGCGAGGACTCAAAATTCAGATTTAACCTCAGGGAATAAGCAGAAAAGAAGAGTAGAAATGAAGTTTAGTGGTGTAAGCAAACCTAGCTATGAGATCCCCGCAACGCATGTCCCATTTGACCCACTAGACAAGAGGGAAGGGACTATCTAAACGTATATTAATGGAATAACTGTCTTGGGACCTCGATATGTTGGATACCATTTCCTTGGAGGCATGCGGTTCCTAGAACCGCAACAATATCGATGTTGATCTGATGGGTCATATAATGGAAGAACGTACAAAAAGGGGAAACTTCGTGGAAAATATAATTTCACATTTTCAGCGACCAGTGCAATCAACCAAACCGTCATATTAAACATTCACCTCCCGGAGATGCCTGAAATGTCAAATTTGTCCAAGTTTTGTCCTTATGATGACAGGTCATGAAGAATCGTTGCGGCTGTTCTGGTTGAGCAGGCCAAAAAGCATGGGGGCTTCAGATCCCAGTGAGGTTACCTAGGAAATGCCTTAAGACCCAGAGAGCGAGGTGGCCGAGGATCACCTGATGAAGGATATAATTAAATAAGGCCGATAATTATCTTCAAAACGGGTGTTTTAATAAACCCAAACACCCAATTTTGACTCTTGCACTTCCTTGGAGTTTTCTTAGTATGCATGCAAAGTTTCAGGCTGCTAGGTTTTATGGTTTTGGTGTTATGGACGAGACACACACACACACACACACACACACACACACACACATTACCTTTCATTCGTATAGATATATTTACTCCCCCACCACCCTCCAATCTAACTGCAGTAAACCGATGGATGGGCTTGGAGGAATGCAATGCATAAATTCCTCTGTAAGCAGGACGAGAATCACTTGACCACAGGTGATGCTTCAACCCTTTCACAGATTCCTGGCACATAGGCCTCCTTGTCCACCCTTAGCACACGTACAGTTTTACGCCTCAACTCCCTGAATAGTTCAGCTCTGCCATTAAGCCTGGCCCTGTGAGTCTGGTCAATGCTATCCAGTGTCCCTTGAGAGACAAAATTATTCTTCACCCTACGGTGAGTTCCGAGACATCTACTGGCAACTTCTAGGATGATGGTCTTGAAGGCATTCCAGAACTCTTCAGGATTCCCCAAGACAAAGCACCCAGACTCCCCCAAGTCCCCACTCAGCCTGTTCACAAATTCCTCAGCGACCCTTTCATTCCTGAACTTACCAACATCCAGCCTAGGCTGGGATGTTATCATTCTTCCGGATTTAAGCTGCAACTTCAGAGTTGCTATAACAAGCCTGTGGTGGGTATTGAGGAACTAAGCACACTGTAGACCTTGAAGTTCTAGATCATCCTCCAGTGACCATCAATGAGCACATGGTCAATCTCCTTTGCCACACCACCAGCTTTGGAATCCCAAATCCAGTGATGAGCCTTTGGACACTGAAACTATGAACCAGCCACCCTAAGTTCACAACTTCTTGCAAAGCCAAGGAACTCAGTGCTATTCTGGTTCACAGTTCCAGACCCATGGGGACCAACACATGTCTCATAACCATCCCTATCAGTTCCAGTCGATGCATTGAAATCCCGAAGAGACTAGAAGAGTATCTCGCCTGGGGCACTGATCAACCACAGACTCGAGCGTGGCATAGAATGTGTCCTTCATGGTGAGATCACTCGCTTCATATACCAGGGATAACCAGGGAAACGACACCCAAGGAGTGATGAATCCTTAGTCTCATAATCTGTTCGTTGACCAGTGTTACCACAGTTATCATTGGAGTCAGCTTATTGGACACAGCTGCAGCAACTCCTTGGGCATGGTAACCATCAGAGCAACCAGACCAATAGTAGGTGTAACCAACCGCCATGAACTTGCCACTATCTGGTCTCCGAAACTCAGTGTTGCAATACCGATGCTCAAATGCTTGAGCCTAGATGATAATAGAGACAAGTCATTGTCCTCTCATAGGGATAGGAAATTCCAGGCACCCACCCAAAGGGACCACCTCAGGATAATCCAAGGATACCTCCGTCTGTTGGATGACACCTCAGCACCACCCAGACACACACTAGCGCAACCTGGCCCAGGAAGTTTACCCCATGCTTTTCCTCCTATCATCAAGGAGTTGGGGTCCCGAAGGCTTTGCCCCATTCCTGTCATCCGTTGAGCTGCCCTGCAAAGGGCAGCAACACAGGAGGTACTTCTACGGATTCGGATCCTGCCACCAACCTCCTAAAAAATCCTGCCCCCAACATTCTAAAAACAGTAACCCAAATGCAGGATGACATCCACAGACACAGTTGGGCACTCGGTTGTGATGGTTATTGTACACATAGAATCAAAAATTTATTGTCTGAGAGTTTCTATATATTTCTACTTATTTAAGTTTTCAACGATTCTGTCCTCTGCCTCTAAGAGGATCATTCAAAATGTTCTCAGGATGAGATACAATAGTCCAAGACACACCAGGGTATTTATATTTTTCAATATATAATCAGTGAGAAAATATAGTTTCATATTGGAAAATATCAAGGTTGGTATTTCTTGGAGAATTGTGAGTTTGTCAGATGAAAAAACTTTTGAACGTCCCACATAAGAGTTTGATAACTTCCCAAGATCAAACGATCAATCAAACAAACACATCTCAGTTTTGTGTCTAATTTCTGGGTTTTGGTCAGTAATCAATGTAGATGATAATTACTCTATTTCTACACTTGTGAATAACATGAACAACCTTAGGAATCGAACTGTGCACCAGTGGAGCAACAAAACAAGTCTTTATACAATCAATGAAATGACCGATCTGCACTTTTAAAATCACTACTACTACCACTATGAACATGACCACTACAAACACTACCACTATCACTACCACTATCACTACCACTACCACTACCACTGCCACCACTACCACTACTAGTAACCCACCTTTTCTTGTGGGGTCAGCCATGAGAAGCTTGGTTCAAGTCTTTATGAACTGGCCAGGCCTGATGTTCAACTACAGGGTGCCCCACAGAAAACCAGGAAATTTGGTACAGTTTATTTAAAACAAAACAAAAGCAAACTTAGATGTAGTGTAAAACAAAGATACACTTTATTTTCAAACAAAACAAAAGCAAACTTAGATGTAGTGTAAAACAAAGATACACTTTATTATATGTTAGTTTATTGATATGGTAAAATACGGCAAAATAAATCTTAAAATCTCAAATTTCCTGGTTTTCTATGGGGCACCCTGTAGTTAGGGCAGGAATTTGTCCACGGTGCCGGCAATAGCTCACCCACTTTTCGTGAAGGACACAATGGGATCTTTAACATCCACCAACGAATGCTGGAAGACAGGATTCCCATTTAACGTTCTTCCGTGGGACAGCACACACATTGATGAATCGCCCTGACTGTGAAATACTGGGCTGACAGTTTCTCGCTGAGTCAGGAATCAAACCCAGGCTAGTCACGTTTGAGGTGAGTGTGCGTACCTCTCGGCCATCCTAACAGCCCTTTAACATCTATGGCGGTAATGATCTCAATTATTCCCATCTTGTGGGGTCAGCCAGGTATATTTTTGGCCAGTCTTTCATGCATGAACTGACTTAGATGATGACTTACTTTGGCTGCTATAGTGCTGTGGGGAAATTCAACGAACAAACAAGCAGTCATATCTGGTACTTACGAAATCGTCAACTTGACCTCTGACCTTGCCTAATAAAAGCTGTCTCTAGAGAAGGTAGCGAAGCAAACCAGAAGTTTCTACGATGTTCTGTACCAAACCATCAAAAATCGAATGTTTGACCTCACTGTGACCTTGACCTTTGACCGATTTTGACCAAAATCAAATCAGCACTAGCCATCACCCTCCTGAATCACGTGGTGTAATTTGACATTGTAGCTTCTTCCGTTCTCGAGTTATCATGCCTACAAACAAACAACACCAAACACACACAACACACAAACACACACAACACACACACCACACAACACACACACAACACACACAAACAAACAACACACAAACAGATGACGGAAGTCATCAATATACTTACGAAATCAAAAAGCAGTCATAGACTGGTACTTACGAAATCGTCAACTTGACCTCTGACCTTGTCGAATAAAAGCTGTTTCTAGAGAAGGTAGCGACGCAAACCAGAAGTTTCTACGATGATTCTGTACCAAACCATCAAAAATCGTAATGTCGACTGAAGCAAAAATCTCCATTTCTCACGCAATTATTTAATATTATTTATTAAAGTCACAAAACCGTAATATTCGGCATCCACAACAATCTTTACATAATCCGACGGCTTAGCGAGTCAGGCATGCGACGATAACCTTTATTGGGATAAAAAATGACTTTTAAACACCATCTTTATCGAAAACACCGTCAGCGCGCACACGGAAAACCTTTACGTGATCAATGACGCCTCTGCTCGAGCGCGCTGCACCATGTGACGAGCCGTGACGCGGCGAGTGAAATATTTTTTACAATCTTAAAACGTCTCCAAAATCCGATTTTTCCAGAATTTCGACAACCGAGTTTTAAGGCGCCTAAGCGATCGCAAAAACCGAAGACAAAATTAAAATCGAAGTTAAAACGAACTCGTAACGTCGATCGAAGCAAAAATACTCCATTTCTCCACATGAATTTACGGAATTATGTTTGACCTCACTGTGACCTTGCCCTTTGACCGATTTTGACCAAAATCTAATCGGCGCTAGCCATCACCCTCCTGAATCACGTGGTGTAATTTGACATTGGTAGCTTCTTCCTTTCTCGAGTTATCGTGCCTACAAAGAAACACACAAACACACACACACACACACACACACACAACACACACACACACACACACACAAACAAACAACACAACAGAGGCACGGAAGTCATCAGATTTCGTAAGTAATAATTAAAATCAACTAATTTGGTATATCACCACTTTCCTTTCTCCTGCTCAGGCCTCTTTACAAAAACATTTGAACGTCTCAATATATTTTGAGAAAAGTACAAATTTTATTGTTCAGATAACAAAAGGTTTATCCACTTTTTAATAGGTTAGAAACTATTCCCTGGCTTTTACAGGAACTCTTTCGAAGGTTAGTGGTGTTAAGAAACTTTTGGAAATGGATAAAATGATATTTTCACTGCTGCTGCATCGTCTGCGTTTCACATATTCATGCTGGAGGAAGCAGCATGTGGATATCATCAAAGTTTAAAGGGTTGGTGTTCTATCACATCTTGGAAATAGACTGAAAACCCTCTTTATACCACCAGAGAAAACATATTAAATATGAACTTCGTGTAGGTGATCATCCGTCAATGTCGGCAAAGTATAAAAGTCACATTTTCCGGACTGATTTCTATTTTCATTTGCAGTGTTGCTGTCCACTTGATTGCCTCAATGATAGATAAGTCATGTGTATGGGATTTGTATTGGTCCAACAGTGCTCCTCTTTGAGTTGCTTTGGAAATCAGTGCTGATGACATAAAAGCATGATGAAAGCTGTCTAAGTTCCTTATACAGTGAATAGAAGACATTTGCTTTGACTAATTCATCTGCTCCACATGTCTATTGTTGAGATTCAAAGAAAGGTTAGGGAAGGTTTTTCAAGGTTGACTCTTGCATGAAATCCAAATGTGTTGTTGGCTGATTAGCTGGAAGGTGCATCTGCAATTCAGAGGGAGAACTAGGGGGAACTACCTTTTCTTCCTTGCATTAGAAGGATAATCGATAAACAAATTCAATCGATAAATTAACATACAATCAAGGATTTGAACCTGCAATCCCAGTATATTTAGGTAGCTGTGGGTTCACATGAGAGCACCAAACAGCCCAATCTTAAAAAAAATTCCAGTATCTTCATCTTTTTCTTCTTTATGATTATTTTTTCCATTCACTCTTTTGTGTTTACTTCTTTTCTAACTAGTTCCTTTTATGTTTCTCTCTGCCCTTGCCAATATATATACATATATTAATATTATATTAATTTATATAATATATATATATATATATATCCTCGCTGCTGAAGGCATTATGTTTTGGGCCTGGCTGTCTGTCCGTCCTCCATGCCGTGATGATTTTGTTTCCGAAATAATAATGTGAACACTGAAGATATTATATATATATATAATATATATATATATATATATTATATATATATATATATATATTACCAAACTTGGTACAAAGGTGTATTATAACGCAAAGATGAACAGATTCGATTCTGGGGGTCAAAGGTCATGTGACTTTATCTGGAAGTAATCAGATTTTCGTTGGCACGATAATTTTTGAACCGTGAAAGGATACAAGCCTTTGGTCAAGTGCCCTTTAATTGAAATCTGTGTCACTGCAATAACTTACAAACCACCCAAGAGACTTCAACCATATTGACACATGTAGGGACTGTTATGTGCAGATGAACTGATTCAATTTTAGGTTGAGCAGGTCAATGATGAAGGTCATATATATCTTCTTCTTCTTCTTTCGGCTGCTCCCGTTAGGGTCGCCACAGCGGATCATCCATCTCCATTTCGCTCTATCCTCCACATCTTCCATTGACACTCCAACCACCCGCATGTCCGCCCTCACCGCATCCATGAACCTCTTCTTTGGCCTTCCTCTTCTCCTCCTACCTGGTGGCTCCATCCTCAGCATCCTTCTCCCGATATACTCCGCTTCCCTCCTGTGCACATGTCCAAACCATCTCAATCTCGCCTCTCTCACTTTGTCTCCAAACCGTCCTACCTGCACTGTCCCTCTAATATACTCATTCCTTATCCTGTCCATCCTCGTCACTCCCAACGAGAATCGCAGCATCTTTAACTCTGCCACCTCCAGCTCCGCTTCCTGTCTTTTTGTCAGCGCCACCGCCTCCAAACCATACAACATAGCTGGTCTCACTACCATCTTATATACTTTCCCCTTCACTCTTGCAGCTACCCTTCTGTCATGAAAGGTCATATATATGCCCTTTGAAAATCATTTTGCAGTCCATAACTTGAGTTAGAAGCATCTGATGTTGTCTCTATTCTACTTATCAGTCTTCTCTTCTCTCTCTCTGTCTCTCTCTCTCTCTCTCTCTCTCTCTCTCTCTCTCTCTCTCTCTCTCTTTCTCTCTCTCTCTCTCTCTCTCTCTCTCTTGGGACCTTTAATTGAGATCAAACGCAATAGTGCATTGCCTTATAACCTGGGCAGAGGCATATCGATTGATGTATTCGCTTAACTTCTACTTTCTTTTTTTCTTTTTAATTTAATGCCCTTACTTGATGATATTTTCCAGCATTATCATGAAGAAAAGTGAACTTTCAACTAAATGTAAATTATTTGATATCATACTTATATTTTTGTCCCCCACCCCTCCTACAAGGTCGGAGATGGGGGACATTAAAATGAGCTTTGTCCGACTGACCGATCATCCATCCATGTACTTTTGTGTATGAAATATTTCAAAAACCGTTCAAAATTTAGCTTTCATATTGCAGATATCTATTCCTCATGACCTTGTCTCAACCTGATTAGATCACGGCTGTGATTGGCTGAATTATGTTGCCATTGGCAACCATCTCGGTACCTTGGCTTGTGTTCACGATATTTCAAAAACTGTTCAAGATTTCGCTTTCATATTACACAGATCTATTCCTCATACCACCCACAAGGCGGGGAATGTAGAGTATCAACTCTTTGTTGAATTCACATCATTCACTGTAAGGGCTGGAAAAAAAGGACGTTTTTGCACAAACCATTTTGGTCTTGCGACTAGAAGAAATTGTCTGAATTATTGTTGACTTGTCTGAATAAACTTGACCTTTGCACACTGCCTTTTTGTGGTAATACTCCATAGTATAAATGCCTGTGGAGATGTCTCCAACTTCTGTACCCTCCCATCCTCCCTTTTCCACTTCCTTCCCTCAAATCTGTATTTAACAAGTGATTGTCCTTCCTTTGTCCATGTAAGAATACCAAAGGCTTAGAATAGAACTGGCTGAGGGTGACCTCTTAGCGGTACAGTGAGATGATAGACAACTGTCTTTGGATGCACCAGGACAGTTATGATGTAATATTGCTGTGCATGGCTGATATGGCAAAAGCTATTGTACTGCATGGTAAGTAGGAGCAGAATACAGAGCAAAAGTCAGAGTGAATGAATAGCTGTTAGAAAGCGGTCTTGACAGCCTCTTTTGTTGAAAGCTTTTCAGCACTTCTCATGGCCTGGAGAGACATCTGCAACACCTCAAGCATATCAGAATCATCATTCACATGCAATTAAAATTGGAACCCACTGATTTCGCCTTCCATGTGATAAAATTCTCACCTTCCAGAACATGGAAAACCATCAATATCACTTTGGTTTGGGCTCTTAGAGGTAAATAATAATAATAATTAATACCGAATGAATTTGTTTGTAGCAAGAAGTGTAATGATGCAACATTTATATTAATGAGGCTGTTATATACAATAGCTACTTCCATTAATGAATTTAACCCCAGGGTGCTGAGTTTACGGGATGAGAAATTGTTTGAAGGAATTTCATTGTCATCTCCCACAAAGAAGCAGAGACAGGACTTGCTGCTCTTTCATTGCAGACATATTTGTGGCCTCTTTGTTGTATGCCATCTCTTGCTCCTTTGCTCTTTCCTCCTTCCAAGAGGAAGGTATGCACACTCACCTGTAAACTTTCTAGCTTAGATTTGAATCCCAACCCAGCTATAAACTAACATCCCAGTGTTTCACAGGCAGGGTGGTTCATCAATATGTGCCGTCCCTTGGATGGATGTTAAACTTGGCATCCTCTCTGTCAGCATTAGTTGGTGGACGTTAAAGATTACTTAGTGCCCTTCATGTAGAGTCGGCGAGCTATCACAGGCACCCTGAAGAAATTACAAATTCCTGTCCTAACCTACAGAGGGCATTGCATCAGCAGCACACCCATGCCCTCAGCCAATGATGCTATTCCAGAGCCTTGAACTGCATAAGAAATAAGAAGATCCATGTAAAAGTCTGAAAATCGACTTACTGCTCACTTCTACTCGAGGTTCTTCTCTTCTGCTTGTGCAACCACCTTTCCTCGTTTGTTCAATCCTACTCCCTTCAGTGCTTCAAATTAGCAGTACCACCATTGGTCATCCTCCATCCCTACTTCTAAAAAAAAATTTCTACTCTCATTAACCCTCTTCTAACCCTCCTCGTTTACTTCTTGCAGGTTATGATATTTTATTCCCTCTCCTCTCTCCTCCAGTTCATCCATCCCTTTGCTTGTTGCAGATGAGCATTGCCTCACTGTTAGTGTTGTATTGCCCTCAACCCACTCTTCCCAGAATCCAGCAAAAAAGCAATCTTTCCATTGAAAACATCAAAACTTGATGAAATACTGAAACTTTCTGCACTGAAAGAATATATTTTTTAATAAATCGAGAAGGAATGTTTTCACACCAAAGGATAAACACCAAAGATTGGAATTGTTGAGTTTTAACTTGCACTTTTTCCCCACAATCACTCCCCTAAGTTTGTTTTAATCTTTCCCATGAGAGAGATGTTTGTCTGTCTGTCACCATTTTTCTCAGAAATGGCCAAACAAATCTTCGTCAAATTGTCAGAAGTTCATCAGTGAGTGCTGGGGAGTGTTTTAGGCAAAAATAAAAAATAAAAAATTGAAAACTTTGAAAAAAAAAAGTTGGATTATTTTGGATTATTGTTTTTTTTAATCACTCTCTAATTCCAAAGCCTTTGTAGCTATGTCAAAGGTAACATTAAATGATCCCTGACCCCATTAGTTAATATGTGTAAGGAAGTGTTTCAGGCCCCCACAAAAGTGAGAAAACAAACAAAATTTGATTTCTTCAAAATGCCAACAGGATAATAACAACACCGGGCGCAACCAATGAGAACAGCGCCATGCAAAACCAGGTACCCCTGCTAGTTGTATATAATTGCAAAAGCCACAGGCTGAGCTGGGAGACTCAATGTATGACAAATTGCATTAAAATGGGAGCTGTTTCTTTTTGAGGGAACATGTGTTGGATGAAAAGGAAATGCTAAATGAAAACAAGAAAAGAAACAAAATATCCATTGTGATGCTACAGAGTCGACAACCTCTTTCCAAGTGAGTCTATTGTGTGTTTCCACCGTCTTAAATTGCTTTCCTGCAACTTTGTCAGCAAAATGATATCCTTCTGCCAATTTTGATAACTAAAGAATATGCAGGGCATGCAGCCAACTTGAAGAAGGTACACTTTCTTTGAATGAGGGCTTTTGAATATTTAGGATTTTCTTTCCTTTAATGTTGGAAGCTTGGTTCTCATTGTTTTCAGGTGTAGCAGGGCCTTGGGGAGCTGTGACTTGTCAATTGCATGCCAAACATGGTCCTGCCAATATATCGCTTGAGAATGTAGATCTTTATTCCAGTCCGCACTGCTTTTCAGAAGGTCTCAATTGCTGCCCCGAGAGATATGTCCAGCCAAAATTGAGAAGCTTAGGAATATGTTTTCTTTCCTTACCTGGAGCTACTCATGATCATGGCACCTGAGCAGGGCTGGATGCATACAGATTATATTATTGGTGGCTTAAAAAAACTTCTAAAGTTTCTCAAGACATATTGGCACAATTTATATTGAACTCAATATAATTTACATGGCTTCAACAATTTGCACATTATCTGCAATTCCAATTCTGACTACTGTTTATTGTCTGTCTCCACATCAAGAAAACGATCACATTTCTTTGCTGTTTTCCTGCGATGTTTCACGATCAATCTCCAGTAGATGGCTGCACCCACCTTTTCCAGTGATCTAAGGCTCATGGAGGAGCTTGTACATGCATCATGCATGTGACACTCGGAGGTATCAATGTACATTTGCCTGAATCACAGGGATGAGAGAAAAAGCACTGCCTTCACTCTGTTTTGTCATTAACCCCACTTAAATGGGTGTATCAGATCAATTGAACACCGAATGCATGCTTTATGGGAAAATTGCATCATAATCTGAGTTTCATACATGATAGGGAACTGTCATGTATTAAAAAAAAATCAAGAACTATGGTAAAGACATACTTGAGATGCACTGAAATGTTTGAAGTCAAGGTAGGATTACACCATGGATCAGTTTGAAGTCGTTTTCTGTTTGTAAGAGTGATGGAGGAGTTGTCAAAGAATGAAATGTTGTGATACGTTAGTTAGAAATGTGAAATGTTAGAAATGTGCGTTAGTGTATGCTGATGATTCAGTACTGGCTGTTGCAAACAAAAAATAAATGTTTCCGAAATGGAAAAGTGTAATAGAGAAAGGTTTACACATCAACATCAGTGAAATGAAGGTAATGTTGAATGCCGAAGAAGGAAAAAGGAAAGAAAGCAGATGATGTTCAATGTGCGGGAAAAGAGTTGGAAGGAATTCAATGAGATGTAGGCAGTGTTATAGATGGTGTTACAAGAGGTGCAGTGGTATCACAGGAAACTTGATTATAAAAACTGGGTTTTTCAAATGATAAAGTTATGAGGATCAGTCATTTCAAGAAAAAGTTGAAGAACAAAAAGAAAAGCTCTTGAGTTCAAATTTCAACTTGGAAAAACTAAAATGTTTCATGACCTTGAAGACATGATACAGGTATCATCAGGAAGAACAGAATTACCCATTAGATGAAGAACTAGAAAAGCACTCGGTGGAGCGCATAACTCCGCCACGTAATGCCTGATCTAGAGAACATATCGGGCCCAATCAAGACATTTTTGTGCTATCAGGTTATACTGTATATCGTTTTTGGCCCTAACTCTCAATGGTGAGGAATCACTTAAAAAAAAAAAATTCTCGCATCCAGATCCGGATTCGGTTCTTCACCAAAATCGAACCAATTCACCCTTGTAACACACCAAACATGTCCACCAAGTTTCGTCCTAATCCGTCAACAACTTTTTGAGATATCATGCTATATATCGTTTTTGGCCCGAACTCTCAATTGTGAGGAATCACTTTAAAAAATAAATAATTCTCGCATCCAGATCCGGATTCGGATCTTCATCAAAATTGAAGCAATTCTTCCTTGTCACACACCCAACGTGTACACCAAGGTTCATCAGAATTCGCCCACAAGTTTTTGAGATATCATGCTATATGTCAGTTTCTTCCTATCTCTCAATGGTGAAGAATCAATGCACGTATTGCTTATCGGGATTCTTGAAGAATCAAGACTTTATGGAAAGGCCACAAACTGCGATGGTGTTGAGGGCAAAAGTTGTATAATTGTGCAACTAAATTGATGAGGACTTGTGCCACAGAGTAGCCAGGAATTGTACCTGTCCGTATGAGGAAGTGCTGAGGTAAAATGATGGTCACACTGAGCATGTTGTTTGTGAACAATGAATACTCCAAATAGTATTGTTGATAAACGAGATATATATATATATATCCATCCATCAGAACCATACTCTGTACAGAGCGTCGGTGCTGCTGAAGCAGTTTCCTTGGCTATTGGGCACAATCCTGGACGGGTCGCCACTCCGATGCAGGATACTCGAATGACTTGATCATGCCAGCAAGCTGGTACTCATTTTGCCAACCTCGGAAGGATGCAAGGCTGATTCAACCCCCTGGTGAAGTAATTCAGCAGGCAACGAGGCTTGAACTCAGGACCCAGATGAATACACCAGAAAGGTCCTCAGGTTAGATATATCGATAAGTTCATGTGTAGTTAGTCCACACCCGTTGTTTAGAGGGAATATGTGTGATTCATACGGGCTGCGACGATTTGAGTTAGCCATTTTTCTTTCTCTATCGTTATTTTGGACCAATAAGTCCGCCAACAACTCAAACACCACCACCTTCGCCTCTTTACCTCCACAATACCACCCCGCAAACATCGCTTCACCGCCATTCCCAAACGACGCCCGCCAACAACCAAACCACCACAGCAAACCCCCCACCACCTTCGCCTTTCTCCTTCCACACCCATCAACCACAACACCTGCCAACACCGAACGTCGTGCTGTCCAGGGCCCGTTCGGTGATTGTTGCCGAACGCGTCGAGCCGCGAGTACATGTGGACGCCTTTGCAAGAGGGAAATCGGATCAGGAGAGACTCACGCCCCTTTTTCTCCGTCCAATGGGCGAGCGTCGGGCGGTGTGGCCCCGCCCCCAAGCGCGATGCATGTGGACTTCCTTTTAGGAGGAAATTCGGATCAGGAGAGGCTCACGCCCCTTTTGCCCGACCAATGGCTAAACGTCGGGTGTGCGTGCCTCCAAGCGCGTTTTGATCCGCGAATTAGCATACACGCTCCTCCCCAGGTCTATAAAGACGTGAGCACAAGGTGACTCGAGAGAGAGTGTTGGGTTGTGCTGAGCTGTGCGGTGCTGTGCTGGCTGGGCTGGTCGAGTGAAGACGAAGGTCGTCGTTGGGGTTGTCGTTGCCGGGTCGAGGGACGAGTCACGGAGTGAAGCAGGGACGCGGAAGAGGACTCAGGGGCAAGAGTTTGCCGGAGTCGGTGCGGTCCCGAGACCCCGCTAGCGGGACGGAGCGTCCGCCATTCCCCTCTCCCGACCCGAGCATCAACAACCCCCCCCCCCCCATCCACGCTGAGATAGCGCCGGTAACCCCGTCCGTTCCCCAACCCAACCATGGTGCCGACCAGCACGTGCCTGTGCAATGCACGCCAAAGGAGCTCACCGACCATACCAGGGGCACGGAGTCAGGCGCGTCACAGGGACATTGCGGCTCGCCCGCCATCGCGCCACGAGGGTGCGGGTAAGACCCCTTCGGTCTCGTGGACCTGGCCAATCACCC
>CM068962.1:79860925-79879438 GCA_035128595.1 Eptatretus atami | reverse complement strand
TTCATTTGGTCCACGGACCTGTCTGCCTCCTTGCCTGTGAGGCCTTGCAAGTAAACCCGTATAAGTGCTTGTACATTGCTTTATTCGGTAGTAGCTCTGCGTTGCTTTTATTGGTTTGACTGTTATATGTGCATTCTTACTGTATAACTGTAAATACGTGCTTGTCTGAGTGTGAATTAAAAGTGCTTGTCAAACTGTTTCCCGTTCCGTTGCGTCCTTTCCTCTGGTTGACATTTCCATCTTGCATCACGTAAGGGATTGGTAGTGGGTGTAGACACCCAATAAATAATCTGAACCGTCGAGGTCGACGATAACTCCGCTCGGTTATCCCTGCAGCACGGAATGAGCCGCTTAAGCGTTCGTGTCCGGAGTCGACCTGCGGCGTGGTACAACTCCTCGGTACGCGACCCGCGCGGGTTCTAGGTATATCACATTCGGCGATTCACCCTACTTCGCGCGGGTAGAATGCAGACTGGGTTGTGGTGAGGTTAAACCCCCACCCGTGGCTAGCTCCTTGGCGGTAGTTCCAAGAGGGTCACGACTGAATTGTCCGTTCCGGTGGGCGACGTGTCGCGATTTGAGTTACGTGGCCGATCGCACGCCGGCGGACCGAAATTCAACAATATATAGCCTGGTGTTGGCTCAGTGGTGTTATATATATATATATATATATATATATATATATATATATATATATATATATATATATATATATATATATATATATATATAACACACACACACACACACACAGATATCTCTATTATAATACCAAGCTGGCACACTAAAAACTCGGCTCGCCGTCACACGATCCCTATGAAATTGCTGTGGCACTTTGCGGACATGCCGACAATGTTTGGGAAGTCTTGGCGTTCCATAGTACCACTTGCATTTTGACAAATGCGTATTTTTGTCATTCCCCGTGTACGGTCTGTCGTCTGCTACCAGCTATGTTGTACTGCTATCCCATGCATGTGCATTGGTATCGCTAGTATACATATATTGCCTGGTGTTGGCTCAGTGCTGTTATATACAGTATATACGTATATCTGTGTATATAACAGCACTGAGCCAACACCAGGATATATATGCACACACACACACACACACACACACACACACAGCCTGATGTTGGTTGAGTGCTCTTTTATATATATATATATATATATATATATATATATATATATATATATATATATATATATATATATATCGTGTTGGCTTAATGGTGAGGGTGGTGGGCTTGGGATCCTAGATCCAGAGTTCACACCCCTTTGGCTGTTGAATTAATTCCAGGTGGGGTTGACTCTGCCTGTCAACCTTCTGAGGTGGGCAAAATGTGTGCTAGCTTGCTGGTATCCTGTGTCAGAGTGGTGACCTGTCCAGGATTGTGTCCAATCACCAAGAAGACTGCTTCGTCAGCACAAATTCTCTGTACAGAGTATGATGGATGGTATATATATATATATATATATATATATATATATATATATATAATATTGTTTGTCAGATCCATATCTTTTTGCGTCGTTGTTTACCTGTTATTTTCTCTTGGACACACAGTGCTGTTGCAAAGCTCACATCATTAATTTCTCTCAGATTAGGTGATTTTTGGAGCATTTTAGTGACTGCTTGGTTTATTCGACTTACTTGGTGGTGTGGTCTTTCCTTGGGTGATATTAATTTGATTTCCTCTGTTTTATTTGCCAGGTCATCTTCTCGCCTGCGCTGTTCATTGTTAACTTCCTCTTCCTGTTGGTTGTTCCTTTTCTTTGGGAGTTTGTACTCCTGGAATCTCATCCCAAGCCTATGTCCCATCATTACATTGTGGCATTGGTGGTCAGTCGCCATTTATACCAGTCATTTGTTATTGCCTCTTCAGTTTATTCATCTCTTATTCTTAGTTCCTCCTCTGTGAATATTTTCTTTTTGAGAATATTGTTTTTCTTTGTGTTTAGTGCTGCCCTATTAAAATTACCTTTATCAGGGCATATTCTTTGGATTATATTATCTGTTCCCTGGTGTATGCACTTTCTTTCTTCATGCATTGGCATATTCCATTGCCTATAGTAATGTCCATTTTTCCTTCTTTGTCCAAATTTTATTTTTGACACCGACTCGGTATTCTTGAGTCTTCCGAGTCATTCCTCCCTATGTGATCTGTTGTGGCCATGGTTGTTTTAACCATTTGCATTCTGAAACCAACCACTAATGACCCAGCACCAACAATAGTCATTCACGATGGACTTGAGGATTTTTATAATATTTATTTCTACTTTAATGCCCTAATGGGGGCAAATCTGCAACAATTCTTTTGTCTTTGCTCCATCAGATACTGCTTCAGGCAGAATTTTTAGGCAGCATCTATGCATTAGTGTTTCAGGTTTATTTTCTCCTTGACCTTCGCTCACTCCCTCTCTTTCCATTTTTACAGGGTTCCGGTCATTGTCATTATATTGTCTTCTGTATGTCTTTTTGAACCAAACTTGGTGGTGTAATGGTTAGAGTGTCTGCTTTGAGTCTGGAAAGTTGCTTGTTTAAACCATGGCTGAGTCATAACAAAGATTTAAAAATGGTATGTGCTGTTTCATTGCTTGATGCTCTGCATTTAAAAGGAGAGAGAGCATGGACAAGCAATGCTAGTAAGGCAATGGAAAACCACCCAATATAATCCTTGCCAATTAACTGCTTTGACCACACCAATGCTTGGCAAGAATATGTTACATCAAATCAAGTCAAAATGCTTTTGTCCTTTATTTGCCTCAGAAATTTGCATTGTGTCAATTTTTTTGCATAACAGTAACCACAGGCTTGTGATTTCCCATGCTGAGAGCAAATGGAATTAATTTTTTTGTGTGTTTGTTTTATCGCCAAGTTTTAATCCTTTTAAAATGGAGAAAAATTCTGAGTAGAGTTTTGCAGTAAAAGCCAACCATTTTGTGGTAGATTTGGAAAATTTGTGATCAGTGAGTGAGTGATGATCATGGTGATCATTATGGGTCACAAATACTACTCTGATGAATGATTCATTGTTTTTAGCATTGGGTGGAATGCAAAAAAGGTTCAACAGTAATTGATGGTTATGAAAAAATGACAAAGAAGAACGGCACTCAGAAGAGAGCAAACCTTCACCAGGCTGAACAGTTTACGTTGTGTATCCCACATCCCACGGATCTGCATCCGAATCTGAACCAGAATCTCATCACTTTGTGTCACCTACCCAACTCATCCACTAAGTTTTGTCATAATCCATCAATAACTTTTTGAAATATCATGCTATGTATCGATTTTGGGCATATCTCTCAATGGTGAAGAATCACTTTGAAGATGAAAAAATTCTCATATCCGGATCTGGATCTTCTCCAAAATCTAATCAATTCGTCCTTGGCACACACCCAACCTGTCCAACAAGTTGCATACAAATCCGTACATAATGTTTTGAGTTATCCTGATCACAGCCAGACCGACAATTAAACAGACAGGGGTGAAAACATAACCTCCATCCACCTTCGGTTGCGGAGGTAATGATGAATGAGTGACAAAAACTAATTAATGAGTATGTGTACAATATTGATTTATATTTACAAGCTAGTCAAATATGCCCAATACAAGTTTTGTCATCAGAAAAAACAGAGATCTCCCCCAAATGGTTGAAATATTTTAGGAACAGTGGAAACTGCTTGAAGCAGTGAGAAAAGCAATAATCTTGTGAATAAAGGCTGAAATGTGCTGCAATGCACTTGCAATTGTTTAACGATAATATATTCTCAAACTTGAACTAATTATTGGCAATTTAATATCGATCCGGATCCGAGGGTCGAGAGTTATGAGGAAGCTTCTCGGACCTTTACCCGGCCTCCAGTCCTGAAGCCGCCCAGCCATAGATATCTCTGCAGTCCGATGGGTTGCTTGGCATCCGTGGCTGCCGATTACAACCGACGAGTCTAGCAGGGTTTTTGCGACTTGGTTACATGCGTTACCTTACCCTTGGCATGGCAACCCTAATTAGGGGTCATGCCCTTAACAGCCACCTGTCTATTTATAATGTATGGCTGAGCAATCGGGGGATGGCTGTTGGCTAATCACAAAGACAATCAATGGGGAAAAACTTCCCGTCTGACTAAACTTTACACACGATGTCAGACCAATGGCAGAAAGGACAAAAGCAAGCAGGCTGGAAGTGTTTAGTCATTTAACAAGCAGATCTATTCAACAAGCACAACAAGGTTTACTCAATCAGCAATGGCAGGTATTTATGATAGCAATCATGAGCATGTATTTATAATGGATGGCTAAAAATCACAATGAAAAGGCACAAGAGAAAAGTAATTGTTGTTAACACTTAAGGAGCCCACTTATACGTTCTTATTTATGCTAGACACAGGACATGGCCATCAATCATTCTGGAAATGTAGAGAGGAAGAAGAGAATAGATAGAGAGCAGAGCAATGGTATGGCTCTTCCTCACCTTACACAGATGTGTGTAAGCTCATACCGCATGCAGACACCAGCAGCATGCAAGCCCTTACCACATACAAACTCATGCAGTGTGGAGCGTGCAAGCTTGGACTGTGTGCAGACTAACACAGTGTGCAAGCTCGTACCATGTGCAGACTATTGCAGCATTTGAGCTTCCCCTTGGTGGCTTTCATGGTCTGAATAGGCAGACGTGAGTGCAGGCTTGGCCAAAGGACTCATGGTAAGGAGAGCCTGATGGGCGAGAGTGAAACAAATCAAAAGTCCTGACACATGAGACGAGTTGAGAGTGGAGTGGAGACAACTCCTGGCAGAGAAGACATGTCAAGATGTCCCAGCAAACAAGACCTGTCGGCAGATTGAGACGCTTGATAGATCGAGATGCTTGGTAGATCACATGCTTGGTGGTCCACATGTAAAGAAAGGCTGATTGTCTCTTGTTGAAGGTCTTCCATGAACATCCACTCTCCAATGCAGGTTAAAACCATCGGCTCTCACGAACTACTTTATTCACTCGTTTTCACATCCATTCTCGCTATGGAGGTCAAAACGGATCTGCTGTGTATGGAGGTTCAGCTGTTCTGCCTTCTGCACCCACTTGATATATTCTGTTTCTCCGCCTTCTCGCTACGGAGGTCAAAAAACTAATGTTTTATGTTGTTTTCTGTGGAACACAGGATATTGAATGCACGTGCATGATGACATCAGTGGCCATGAACAGCTGGAGCATTAATGATCCTTTAGCTCTTAATGTGTTGTTTTGCAAGTGAATAAAAGAATGAAGTGACTACTGTAGGGCTAATAGTTGCATCCATTGTGGCAAAATATACAGGTTTGCAGGAATTGAAAAGAACGAACTTTTTATTTTCCAAGTGTACAAGCACCTGATTAAAAATCTTTTGTCCGAGTCAAAAGGTAAATGGAAAAGGAGGTACGGGGATGTTTGAATGGCAAAGGGGGAAGGGTTATGAGGAATTGCAAGGAGTTACCTGCTTGAAAGGTGAGCATGGTGAGTGACCGGCGATATATGGGCAGCTGGAGCCAAAGAAGGATCCAAAGTTGGATCAACAGATGGAGGGACTAAATAAAAGAGAAACTGAACATTCTAACTCACGATGCATTCCCTTCCAAAGTCTCTCGACAGAAAAGGTGGAAAATCCATCTCACATAAACTAAAGAATTATCTGTCTGGGGAAAATTCATCGTCTCTGAATGCAAATGTTTTTTTTCTTCTTCCAAAACCGCAACAATATGTTGATTATTGGACATTGATATTGAAGTACTAAAGTGCAACATCAAATGTGCATATGAGTCGGTGATGTCATCAGGGAAATATGTCTTCCTCCAGAAAATATATTAAAGAAGCTTACTCATGTTGCATTTGCAGGTTGATATGGAGAAACAATAAATTGTGTAAGAATATGATGTAAAAGTTGTCATGATAAAATTTATTAACTCTAGATTATTATTTTTTAATTTGTTTCTCTCTTCAAGGTGAATTGAACGTTGCCCAGATCAATATGGCATCAAATTAATATGAATGTCCTTCCATGAAATACGAGTTGGATATGGCCTCTGCAAATGTGTTTACTTCTTCTATTTTGTGGCAGGATAAATAATGATTCCACTTTGAACCAAACATTTACTCACATCTTAGGACAATTATTTTGTGCCAAGTGATGACTCATCATGCAAACTCTTTTTTTTTTTAAATTCTATTATTATTATGTCTCCGCAGCCAAAGGCCAGAGGCATTAAGTTTTTGGTTGTCCATCGGTGCGTCCGTCCCACAGTCCATCCATTTTCGGTTCTTCATTATTTGATAACTTGTGAACAACTGAAGGTATTTCAACCAAACTTGGCACAAGTATGGACTTTAATCCAAATATGAATTAATTAAATTTAAATATAACAGATCAAAGGTCAAAAATCATGTGTCCTTGAAAATCATTTTGCAGATGGTCACTTGAGTTAGAAACATTTGATGTCTCTCTTCTACTTACCTCTCTTTTTGTCTCTCGCACTGTCTCTCATGTGACCTTCAATCTCTTTACTTGAATTCAAACATAACAGCGGGTTCTCATCTAACACGGATGGAGACATATCCATCAACGCATTCACATCTAATTATATTTTCTAGTTTCCTTGTTGATGTTGGAAATGTCTACATGTCCTCCTAAGCCATTAATTCTTTTAAATGCACAAATGTCTGAATCCTTCTTGGACTTTGTATCCACAAGTTTTGTATCTGGATTTTGTATCTTTGTATCTGTATTTTTTTTTTGTATCTTGGACTTTGTATCTGGATATTTACTCACAGTTAATGTTGAGCACATGCTGTTGCTTTTGATTTAACATACGAAAGTTTCATCACAAGATTGGTAAGAGAGACACTTGCTTTGCATAAAATGTCAAAAGCGAAGACGACTTTTCCTATAATTGAAAAACAATGTTAGTTGTGTCTCATCACAGATAGATAATGAAAAAGTCATGTAATCCCTTTGTTGTTTAAAACGATGCATGCCCCCTACCAAGATGCAGGATTATTTCATCCCTATTCCATAATCAGCTCGGCACATCAGACTCAGATCCTTTTCCTTACTTTCAGCACAAAGTAATTTCCAACACGGCATGTGCACCACAATCTCTTTCCTGCTTCCCAGCGTGTAAGAGAAGAGCTGGATCATGTTTTAGGATTAATTTTCATGACATAGCAAATCGAGATTCTTAACAAAACTTTTTCAAAACAATTTAGAAATGAAATATGGAAATTCATTTCATCAGGTACTTAATAACATATGAAGCAATGATCGATCTCTTTTGCGATGATTGAAAGGGATTATAAGATGTGAAACATCAATAATTATTGATTATAATCAGCTCGAACATATCGGGTCCAATAATTTTTTGAAATATCTTGCTATATTTAGTTTTTAGCCCCATCTCTCAACGGTGAAGAATCAATTTAAAAATTAAAAAAAGTCTTGTATCCGGATCTGAATTCAAAATCGAATCAATTCGGCCTTTTCACACCCCCAAACTCTCCACAAAGTTTCGTCCGAATCCGTCAACAACTTTTTGAGATATGATGCTATATATCGGTTTAGCTGTATCTCTCAATTATGAGGAATCACTTAAAAAATTTATTTGATCCGGATTGGGATTCGGATCTTCAGCAAAATTGAATCAATTCTTCCTTGTCACATACCCAACGTGTCCACCAAGTTTTGTCCAAATTCGTCCACAACTTTTTGAGACATCCTTCACACAAAGTGTGAAAACATAACCTCCATCGATCGCAGATGGGGAAGGTAAATATTTGAAATGTGCACAAAATCAAGTCTCTCGGAAGAGTCAAAATTAGGTCAAAATTACAGTAAAAAAAAAAGAGTTAGGTGACAGAAAAATAAAAGGCAAGATATTGACGATGAGACATATGTCCACAAGAAAATGATGAACAAACAGGAGAAACGACAGGGAAGAAACCCATGCAATCTGCAAGTAGGATTTGGGCTGGTCGGGGAGGGGTGGGAGTGGCTGGGAGAGGGTGGTTAAGGGAGCGTTAATGAGGTTACAAATTATCATGAGAACTGCCAGCAATGACCTGTGCTGGTGATGTACTGCTAAATTGAGGCACTTGATGGAAGAGTGGTATTGAAGAGAGTGAGAAAGAGGCAGTTCCACAAGTGGGAGAGGTGAGGAACAAAGGAATGGAGGTGAGCATTGAGCCTAGATTTTGGGAGATTCACAGGGATGTGTTACTGAAAGAAAGTGTGCGACTCAGAGGGACGGCAAAGGGATAAAGGAATGAAGGAGCAGAGGGAGCAAGCCCAGAGGAAAGGTGGAAGAAAACAAAGTGGTCACAACATGCATATGGGGAAAGCAATACTTCATTGAGCCGTGGACAAAGTCTTTATAGCCTGTGAGAAGTTCTGTTTTACTAACGAAGGACTTGGCATGACACAAGATGCCCAGTATGCAGCCTGCTTTGCAAGCGCAGCTCTGATATACGGTCTGCCTTGGAAAATTTGTAACTGATGATGTGGCCTCGAAGCTCGAGAAATAGAATCTTTTCCATTGGTTGATTGTGGCAGTGCACTTGAATGACCTGTGCTGGTGAGCTTCATTGGTGGATGTATGATATTGGATAGGTGAAGAGATAGGTGGCTTCATTTGATGAGTCTTCCAAAGGCCCAAGGTAAGCGTATGAGATTTTCAAATTATATGACATGTTCCAAGTGCCAGACCAGTACCTGATCCTTTTGAAATGTGCAGAGAGTGAATCAACTATTGCCAGCAGTTGTCACTTGGGTATTATGTCATACGGTAGAATGTGCTGTCATTATGTCATACAACAAAGTCACATGTTGTTGGAAGCAGAAATTTCCAGGCCTGCACCTCTTTTCAATCAATGTGATATTTGATTTCTGTAATAAACTAATTTAGTTGAACATCATTTCCGATTATGGACCACGAAGTTCACAGCTAAAGGATATGCTGAAACCTTAACTTATACATTAGTCTCGTTAAGAAGAACAGTCTGTGATACAAATGTCAATAAAATATTAGCAATAATAAACAAATTGGAAAAGTAAATTGCTCTTATTTCAATTCAATTTGTCATTAATTGTTCCACCTCATGAGAACCCACAATATTTGTATGTAGAACAATAACACAGGGAGAAAGACACATCAACATAGCACACAGAGTTTCTTTATATCATAAAATCTAGGCTCATGGAAGAGCTTAACGACACAAAGCAGCAGGTTCACAGAATGAAAGAATAAAATGGTAATAGAGAGACAATGACATCACACATGAGTGGCAACAAGGAAAGGGGTGGGAAGGGGTCAGTGAAAGTCGAAGAGAGCAGGGGGGTTGTACGGGAGAAATGAGGTGACGATGGGAATCACTCTTGAATGACTGGATAAAGTGGCACAAGATAGCAGATACAGGGATTCGGTTCCTTGACCAATTTGTAACTCACGTCACAAACTAGATTTCGAGGGATGAAGAATGGAAGTGAGTGTTCAGAGGGATGAAGAATGGAAGTGAGTGTTCAGATTAGAATTGGGGAGGGTAACCAGGTGCGGGATTCTGGAATGCCTGAGACCTGGTCCTGCCAGTGGCCGACATAGGCTGAGGGTGGGGGGAAGGAGTACAGGGAAAAAGTGAATGAGGAGCAAAGCCATGGGGTGATAGGAGACTGAAAGCCCACTGACTTGCGTATAGTCTGGTAAAAGCAAACCTTGGGGGCATGGCCTCCTTCTGAGATATACCAATAATACAGAGAGCTATGGGCTCGATCACCTCCATGGGAGTGCAATGGGAAGCAGCTGCACTAGCTCAGTGTGGGGATGCAGACTTTAGGATACTTTGGAGGAAGGCCTGATACACTGTTAAACAAGCTCTGAGCAACTCTGAGCACTACAATGCTGCCTTGCATCATACCAGTCTCAAGAGGGAGATCATGAGACATCAAGACCAACCTGTTATTTCCACTCGCAGAGAAAATCTGATGACCATTCAAGGAGGGGCCACTGATTAGCATTATCAAATAGGTTGGAAAGTAAGTCGAGGTGCATGACAGTAATGAAAGCTTGAGAAACATCCAGAGAGATGGCGCTGATACCTCGTTTGAGATGTACTGCATACATCCATTGTTGAGTTTGAGGTCGTAACATTTCGATCGAAGAACAGTCGGATGGAAGCCCAACTGATGATCAGAGATAGGCGAGGTTGAGAATAGATAAAGCCTGAGGTCTGCAATAATATATTCATGCACTTTGCTTTTTATAGAGAGAAGGTTGACTGGTCTGTAGTTTAGTGGAAGACACTTAGGATCAATCTTGTAAACATAGATGTCAATGGATGAAATCAAGAGGGCATTGATTTGAGGTATGCTAATTGCTGATGCAAGCAAGTAGAAGCTGACTTTTCAGGTGTTAACCCTTCATTGGGGCCAAAGAGAGGGAGAATGGATAGGGGTGAGCATTGATACAGGGTGTGAGTGAGTTTGAGGTGGGTGGGTTAGAGTTGTGTCAGGGTTCAGGGAGCATGTGGGGTAAGAATGACTGATTTTGAAAGGGAGTGTCAGGGTTCAGGAATTAAAGGTCAAGGGGACTGGACTGGGAGAAAAGGGAAAATAATAGGGTAAAAACAAGAAGTGACAGAAGATTAAATAAACTAAAGTGACATTGAAAAGTGCATGGTATGAAAAAAATTAATAAAATAATAATCGTGTTTAAAAAAAACTAGGAAATAGAAAAAATAAAATAATAATAATAATAACGAAAGATGTCATGCACTTTTCAAAGTCACAATAAATAATAACCAAATCCATCCATAACATTTTGAGATATTGTGTTATATATCGTTTTTTGTCTGATCCATCAATGGTGAAGAATCACTAAAGGATTCTAGTATCCGGATCCGAATCTTCACCAAAATATAATCTGTTCGTCCTTGGCACACACCCATCTTGTCCACCAAGATTTGTCTGAATCTTTCTGTAAATTTTTGAGATATCCTGCTCACAGACAAACAAACAAACAAACAAGAAAGTTGTTATGCATCGTACGATACTTGCAAAATCCAAACAAACAATAGTTGCCATGGAAGCAGCAATTTGGCAATTTAAAAAATTTGACCCATCAAGTGTTTTGCATGGTTGATTGTTATGCGAAACAAATTTGGCTGATATATTTTTTTAATTGTGCCCTAATAGGTGGTTTGTATGTTTCTGATTGCCTTGGCTTTTGACTAAGTTTGACCAAATCTTACACACATATATTACACATATGTACAAATAACTTGTGCAACTTTCAATTTGATATCTTGAAAATTATTGAGGTATGATAATAAGAAATTCACAAAAAGTCCAATTTCATTATAATGGGGGTGGAATTGTTGTCATGGAAACCGTTGACATGTCAAAACGGCGATATCGATCATTCTGATTGTTGGTGAACCAGGTCTGTGACGCAATATGTACATGCTATTCCAATTTCAAGTTAATCGGATGAAAATTTGATGATTCTACGTGACCTTGATCTTTGACCCTTTGAGTTTTTGACCTTAAAAAGTTTTCCTTCTCGATTTAGATTGGTGAACCAATTAATTGTCCCAATCTGCAAATTATGTTCAACTTAGCAGAGTGCCCAGCCTCCGGGTGGGTGGAGATTGTTGCATTACTTGCTGAAAAAAGTGTAGTCTGTGTGTAAGACTCTGTAAGAAGACTCTGTAAGAAGAAGAAGTGTGTAAGAAGACTGTGTAGATGTTTGGGTGGTGTGCATCTGAAGGGGTCTAATGTGTCTACAGTATCTAAAGGGGTGTTTATCGAGTGTAAAGGTCGAAATAGTGTAAGTGGTGCAAAGGGTCTATAAAGGTCTATGAGGGGTCTAAAGGGTATTTTCAAATGGTACTTAGGGTCTAAAGGGGTCTCAGGGTGTGATGTAACCAAGTTTGAATGTAAAATGTATATTTATGTTCCACCCATGTCTTGCCTCGTGCATACTCATGTTTTGCCTCATGCGTATTCATGCTCTGCACATGTGTTGCATCATCTCTGTTGGGAGAGCCGCAGGGGTTTTGCTATTCCCTGTTTGGCAGAATGGTGTGATTTTGTGTAAAAGCACGGTTTTTACCATCGCACTTAGTGTTTTAAAATAAAGTGAAAAGTGATTAAAACCTCTCAGTGTTGGTAAGCTGCCTTGAGCATTCATTCTTCAAATAATTTGGACACAGAGGCCGTTCCAGAGTAAAGGGGTTTAATGGGTCTGAAGGGGTCTAAATGCTCGAAAGGGTCCAGGGTGTCCAAGGGGTCTAAAGGATATACGGTATTTCAATACTATTTAGAGATCCAAAGGGTCTAAGGGGTCTATAGAGTCTAAAGAGTCAGCTGTATGTTTGAAAAAAACATTGCGGCCCTGTGCTTCGCATTTTCACAATTTTTTGTGGGTTCATAATATATTTTTTAGCCGCTCTATAAGCGAGCAGAGTGGCCTGTCCCACCATTCACACTATAATCCTAGCTGTGCAGCATGTCCCACCATTCGTGTTATAAAGATGCTCCACCGTATCTACAAGCAGTGGTTATGATTTAAATTGTTGAGCGGCAGCCTATTAATTATATTATATATTTTTGTTTTTTTTTCATGCTGTTTATTTTCTTTTTATTTTTTTTTTTCTTTAAATTTTTTTTTTAATCTAAATATTTTTTTCTCGTTTTTTGTTTTTATTGTATTTTTTTTTTTTAATCTTTTTTTAAAAAAATTTTTTTATTTTTAGTTATTTTTTTCTTATTTTTTTATTATATTTTTTCTTTTATAATTTTTTTTTTTTTTTTATTTTTTATCATATCTTTTTCATTTTTTATATTCTACTCTTTTATCTCTTTGTTTTTTTATTTTAAAATTTATGATTTTTTAATGTTTTTATATAATTAATTCTTTTTAACATTATTTTTGTTTAAACCGTAATTTCTTTATTTTTTTTATTGTTTATTATTTTTTTTTTTGTTTGCGGGCTATTAATTTATTTTATTTTTTATTTTATAACCGCACTAGAAATCGAAGTGACAACATCACCGTCATGCCGAAGAAAAAAAAAAAAATATCCATGGAGTCTGGAACACTGACGGGTTCCTCCTGCGTGAACCCCATTTTTATATACCAATTCCCCTAAACGCTGCCAATATGCCATTATACTGTAGCTGTAAGTTAGAAACACGTTCAGTAAGTTCTGTGGTCATCCAGAAGACGTCAAATACGTCTACATATGTCAATATGCATTGGAGATACGTTACTCATAGGTTCAAAGCACTTACTCATAGGTTAGAAATAAGTTTCGGGTACGCTAACATTACCTCGACGTGTTTCGACTTATGAGTAACTTACAAATAACGTGTGTTGACGTGTGTGAACGATCGCATAACGTGCCTACAACTTATGGCCAGCGTATGCGGAACGTGTGAGTCATATGCTGGCATACGTTGAAAAATTTTGAGCATGTTTAAAATCTGTCGACGAGCTCTGCATACTACGATGTATGCCAGCGTGCTTCAGCGTGCTTCAGCGTGCTCTTAAGTATACAAAACTTACCCATAACGTATACAAAACTTACCCATAATGTATTCGACGTGTGCCAGCGTTTTAGACAAATTTTCATAACGTAAACGTCATACGCTGGCTAAATCGTCAAGGTGTGACAGGGCCTTTACGAAAATGAAGCAAAAACATACGTACTGCTTAACATTAAAAACAGCTCACTGTACTGGAAAACGTAGGGACAGGAATACTGTACTGTAAATGATGGAGATTGTAATACCCTCTCCCACCCCACCTGGAGGCAGCGCGACATGATACACATTTACATAGAGAATTTGCACGCCCCCCTCCACCACCCCCCAAGACCACCGGCAAAGATAAAAACACCCCTGTACATTGATTGGAGTATGCTGATCCTATGTAGCAAGTCTGGATGCAATCAGCCCAGAACTGAAGGAGTAGCGGAACAAACACACACACAAACAAAGAAACAAACACCAGTCCATGAGTTATTGTAAGGATACATGCAGAAAAAATTAAGCAAAAGAGAATATTTTGAGTACGCATATTGTCGTGTCCAGGGAGTTAAGACCGACCTGGACGAATAGCCGAACAGTTCTCCCTTGGAGGCGAACACGTGATCCTTGGAGATTATAGCACGCGCGGGACAGGGGTGGCAAAGCACGTACCAGATGCGTTCACCTGGATAGAGGACAAGGGTTTATACTCAAACCTACAACGAATAGACAGACACAAGCAATCTTTAATAAATAGGTGTTTAATGGACATAAAATTATATATTTATAATGGAAATAAAGAAACGTGAGGTTACATAAATTTCTATTTGAGGTGCCTCCACACACAGTTACAAAAACAGACAAGGGGAAAAGATAAAAGAAAAGAAAAATCCCTCCCCTTCTTCTGCCACTTTGCTCGGGTCCAGAAATGGTCGCTTCGAAGCTTGGGTGATCGAACACACATCGTCTTGCCTGGAAAACTCGCAAAATGGCGTACAGCCACTCTCTGGGCGGGAAGTGTATGGGAGGTAGTTCATGTGGATGGTCCCTTCGTTAAGGGCCCAGGAACTGCTTGCTGTCCAGTCTCTTCATGAGCACACTTGCCAACACCACTCCTCAGCAAAATGGTGCAGCCTTCTTACCTGATGCAATAACACGAGGCTCCAGTGGTCTCACACGACCCAGCCAAACAGTCAATGGCTTGCATCTTGCTCCATCACACGAGAAAATTCACACAACCGAACAACAGGATTTGCTCTGCCTTTTCCGTTGTGTCGAGGGCAGCCAGCCAGAGCCTCTGTCTCAATTGCTTTCCTCACAGAACCTCCCTTCATGTTCCTGTTTGTGTCCCGACCGCCGATCCTGCCTCCATTATCATCTCCCCTCTGATGTCACCCCATCTCTCATCCACCCCAGGGGTGTGGTCTCACTAGTTGTCATTCCTGGAGGCGGGGTTTTTGACTGCTTGGAAATGTCCAGCTCGGTTGTTGTTGTTCTAAGGACGTGATTCCTTTTTATCGCCCGTCTTAAAATGCAAAAATATAGGAAAAGGTCACAGGCGGCAATCACATACTGGGAGAAATTAGCCTTCAACCCCCCACCCTAGTGGTGACATGTAACACTTAAGCTCACAGTTTCCTTACTTAATTTACATTGAGATGTCTTTCCCATCCACGGACCATACTACCCTATACAATCCTACCTTTTCTATTAAATTCCTCCATCTACCCCACAACCAGAACAATATGTTTCATTGACAAGAAGCATTTAATTTCTTTAAAAAAAATTTGCAGACAAAATCTGGGCTCATGGAAGAGACAGGTGACTGAGGGTAGAAACAGGGAATGTACTGACAGTGGGGCAATTGGCAACAGTTGGAGACAACAAGCAAGGGAATGAAAAAATGGGAAAAAGAGTAGAGAGAGACAGAGGAGGAAGAGAGGGATTGAGCACTCTTCAGAAAGTATTTCTACAAACAGAAGAAAAGAACCGTGGAGTGGATTGAAATCTGGGAATTTGGAAGTTTAACGTCAATCATGAGTGGGTTATGGCAATATCATATCATTCTGGAGGAGCTGGGGAGGTGGTGGTGGGGGAAGTGGGGTGTTTGGTGAGTCACGAGTTCCAAGAATGTAAATTTTATGTGGGTAGTTCAGAGCCAGTGCAGAATGAGATAATCAAAATATTCTAGGATACAGCAAAAAATATTTGAACATTTTCAGAAAGTGTGTACAATTAGTAAGAAAATGCATATTTTTTACTTATACGTTGAATTTTATTTTAACTGAGGTCTATTTCACTTTTGTGAGTATTTTGTGGAAGTATGATGGTAATCGATACTATATATGTATATGCATTGTATATTTTTCTGTTGTTTGTTGTCTGTCGTGTTATTGTTTGTCTGTCATGTTATAACTTGAGAACGGATTAACAGATTTCAATAAATCAAACTACGGTGGATTCAGGGAACTCCTGGAAAGGTTGGTGATGAAATTATTATTTTAATTTTTTTGTGATTATACTGTGGTGGCCAAAAATATTGGTACCCTTCCACTTTTTTCAAATAATGCACCATTTCTTCCAGAAAATTGTTAAAATAAAAAATATATTTTGGTGTCCACAAATGTATTTATTTGGTTTTCAGTCGAACAAAACAAAAATATCTGAAAAAATGACTAAATCTTAGCTTATTTCACATAGAAATCCCAAAATGGCCCAGACAATATAATTGGCACCTTATAAAAGTTGTTATAAATAATTAGATTTCAAGCAGGTGATTCTCCTTTACTTTGGAATTGAACTCACCTGTGGTGAGTTGCAGGTGCCTCCAATATAAAAATCACTCATTCAACTAGTTTGAATGGAGAAAAGGAGTCATTCTGCAGTTTTTTGTCACTTTGTGCACCACAATGAACATGGAGAAAATAAAGAAAACCAGAGAATTGTCTGAGGAGGTCAGACACAAGATTGTAGTCAAGCATGGACAATCTCAAGGCTACAAGTCCATCTCCAGAGACCTTGATGTTCCTGTGACCACTGTACGCAATGTTATCAGTAAGTTTAAGGTCCATGGCACGATAGCCAACCTCCCTGGATGTGGCCACAAGAGAAAAATTGATCAAAGATTGCAGTGAGGGATTGTTCGAATGGTGGAGAAAGCACCTCGTTGAACTGCCAAACAGATTCAAGCTGACCTTTAGATCCAAGATACAACAGTTTCAACTCACACCATCCGTCACCAACTCAAGGCAAGGGGGTTCTATGATAGGAGACCCAGGAGTGCCACCGCACTGCTGAGAGATAGACCAAAGAAAGCCCAACTGGAGTTTGCCAAAACACACCTGAGCAAGCCAAAATCCTTTTGGGAGAATGTCCTGTAGACAGATGAGATTAAATTAGAGCTTTTTGGTAAAGTACATCATTTCTATGTTTGCAGAAAACAAAATGAGGCCTTCAAAGAAGAGAACACCTTCCCTACAGTCAAACATGGAGGAGGTACAGTGATGTTTTATGGTTGCTGTGCTGCCTCTGGCACTGTATGCCTTGAATGTGTGCATGGCATCATGAAATCAGAAGATTGCCAAGGCATCATGGAGCGCAATGTTCAACCCAGTGTCAGAAAGCTGGGTCTCCTTTGATGGTTATGAGACGTGCAGCAGGATAATGACCCCAAACACACCTCCAAAAACACCCAGGAATGGTTCAAGACAAAATGCTGGACTGTTCTGAAGTGGCCAGCAATGAGTCCAGATCTAAATCCCATTGAACACCTGTGGGGAGATCTGAAAACAGCAGTTGGGAGAAGGCACCGTTCAAATCTGGGAGAACTGGATCAGTTTGTACAAGAAGAGTGGGCCAACGACCAGTAGAGAGGTGTAGGAAGCTCATTCATGGCTATAGGTAGTGCTTGACTGCAGTTATTTTGTCCAAATATGTTTTTGTATATTTTGATACCAAATATTAAGTCTCGAGTGTCAATAATTTAGTCAATGCCAATTCGTGTTATTTAATGATTTAAAAGGATATATTAAGTACTGAATCAAAAACAAAGGTTCTGCAATGTGAACAGTGAAATAAAGAATTGTGGTGACCAAATACTTCGTCAATTTCAACTTATTTTTCGAGAAAATTGTGAGATATTTGAAAAAAGTGCAAGGGTACCAATATTTTTGTCCATGACTGTACATTATCTCAAACAACGGTACACCATCTCTTCTGGGTCTGATTTTGACAAATTTCCCTGAAAATATCTGCTGTTCCTCCTCCGCTCCAATTGGTTCTTCTGACCAAGTGCTGGTCAAAATAAGCATCTATCTGGCTGTTATTAGAGAAACACCTCAGTGCCGTTTAGTCTGACTATTACTCAGGCTGACCGGCAGGGACTTCAAGCAGCCATCAAACTTCTAGACTGGTCTCCCATCTCTACGTTCACAGACATCAACTCATCCTGCGAATTCTTTCAAAGAAATTTGCTCTCTATCATGCTACACTGAATTTTGTGGTGAGGAAGCTGTCCTGAAACAATTTGCCTTTGCCTCATGGAAAGCAAACCCAAATGAGGGTAATCTCAGTGCCTTCCTTAAAGCTCGGAACAAGTGTGTGTCTACCCTCAGGAGAGCCAGAAAACAACGTCTTTCTCATCTCAGGTCTGAACTCTCAAACCTCTCTCCTCCTCCAAATCCAGGTGGCATCTATCAAATCTGTTTCTGGTGTATGTTTCCCCTCCATCCCCTCCCTTACCTCAAATGGCCGCACTGCTGATCCACACGTGAAAAGTCTGAATGCCTAAACTCGGTGTTTGCAGCTAAATCTTGTGTCCAAAACCCATCGCTTTGTGTACCCACCTTACACAGTCGTGCGCAACTGTCCCTTACTCTGTGTCCTTTTCTCCTGACACGGTGGAGAGTTTGCTGTCAAAAGTCGACTCAGATTCTGCAACCGGTCCAGACGGCATCAGCCCACGTGTCCTAAA
>CM068962.1:79847960-79860295 GCA_035128595.1 Eptatretus atami | reverse complement strand
TTTGACACGGTCTGGCACCCTGCCCTGCTCACCAAGCTCTCTTCCTATGTTATCCAAGCCCATATGCACTCATGGTTCACAGACTTCTTTTCCTGTTGCAGCCAACGTGTGGCCATAAATGGAGTTCTCTCATCCCTTCTTCCTGTCCAGGCTGGAGTTCCTCAAGGCAGCGTTCTGGGCCTTGTTCTTTTTCTGGTTTTCATCAAATGATCTTTCCGACCCTCTGGAAAATCCTCTTTATCTCTTTGCTGATGATTCCACCCACTGTTGTACCATCTGTCATCCCTCAGACCGGCAAGCAGCAGCTTCTTCCCTCTCTGCAGATCTGGATAAAATCACAAACTGGTCCAACACGTGGAACATGTCTTTCAATCCGGATAAATCTCAACACTCTCACTATGTCTCTCTGAAAGGACCGTTTAACCGCCCCTCCCCCCTCTACTTTCTCAACAATCCTCTGGGAGAAGTACACACACATATATATATACATATGTTCGAGAAGCATGGCTATTTTGTGGGCTGGCTTGCTGGGGTGCTAAATTACCTTTCCAGCTCCGATGACGTTTGAAGGTGGTTTTAATGAGAGCTGAATCATAAAGAATAATGTCGGATCCTGTGCTCGCAAAATCACTTGGACTTCTTGGGTGGGAATTTCTGTTATTTTCTGGAAATTTCTACAAATGGTTTAAAATGGGGTAGCCAGGCTGCCAGATGGGCTCTGCTGAATGTGAAGAAAGAATGCTGCTCTCGGTATGGGTGTAAATGCACCGTGTGTTGACTCAGAATCTGTAGTTACACCTGATTTTCGACTTGGACTTGTTAAGTGTACAAATAAATATTAGTTAGGTTTCTTGCAAAAGCATTCCATTTTTTTACAGGTCCTCTGAATTTCGATGAGAAGTACCTGGAATATTAAGCAATAGAATGTGTGCCAGGTGTTAAAACAAGTGCTAAAGTTTGTTTATATTTGTTTGTTCCTTAAAGGCCACCACAAGTACAGTTTATCCTTTTTTGAGCTGCTGACTCAACTCCAATGGCATAGTGCACAAAGCATTTCAGTGGATTTCAAAATGTTTCTCCTCCATCCCAGATTAACGTTAAGGTTAGGGTTATTACCTCTGCCACATCACCGATGGTGGATGGAGGTTGTTTTCACCCGTCTTTGTGTTTTTTACTTACGAAATCTTTAGATTTCGTAAGTATATTGATGACTTCCGTCCTCTGTTTGTGTGTTTGTTTGTGTGTTTGTGTGTTTGTTTGTTTGTGTGTTTATTTGTAGGCATGATAACTCGAGAACGAAAGAAGCTACCAATGTCAAATTACACCAAGTGATTCAGGAGGGTGATGGCTAGCGCTGATTAGATTTTGATCAAAATCGGTCAAAGGTCAAGGTCACGGTGAGGTCAAACATTCGATTTTTGATGGTTTGGTACAGAATCATGGTAGAAACTTCTGGTTTGCGTCGCTACCTTCTCTCGAGACAGCTTTTATTAGACAAGGTCAGAGGTCAAGTTGACGATTTCGTAAGTACCAGTCTATGACTGCTTGTTTAATTTGTTTGTTTGTTTGTCTGTTTGTCTGTCTGCCTGTGAGCAGGATATCTCATAAAGTTGTGGATCCAGATATAAGAGTTTTTAAGGGATTCTTTAGCATTGAGAGATGGGGCCAAAAACGATATATGGTACGATATTTCAAAATGTTGTGGACGGATTGTGACAAAGCTAGTTGGATGAGTTGGGTATGTGACAAGAACAAGCTGATTTGATTTTGGTTCAGGTCCGGATCCAGAATCAGCCTATTCGTGGGATACAATACGTAAACTGCTCAGCATGATGGAGGTATACGTTCTACCGAGTACCGGTCTAGTTATGTAGATTTAGGTTTATTAAGGCTCAGGAATTCGTATCGTGCAGAACCTACCCAGTGTTTAATGAGGGATAGCCTTGACATTCCCTGGGTATAAAAGTCAGGAAGAAGTGCTTTGGCTGTTACACTGTAAATTCCGACCTCTACCACACGACAAGAAGCATAATGCATGTACTACGTGGTGATTGAAAATAAAAACATTCTGGGTTTATTGACAAAGAGCTCGGAAATGGCCTCTGTGGCAGAGTTTCTCAAGTCAAGTCTGACTGATACAGGAAGATTACCACCCACACAAAGTCTAGAGGATTAGCGATGCAACACAGCACAGCAGAGGATCAGTTAACAGAAATTGCAGGTGGAGGCTTATCCTTAGGCCAGCATGCAGCCTGCTATGCGTAAGAATCTCACCTTGTGCTTCCATGTCTCGCTGAGAAAGGTTGACGATGCTCAAGAGGTTGTAGTTTAAGGCATCAAGGAGCAATGAATAGATCACCATAGTCACCTTGTACAAAGGCCTCACCTGTTGAGATCAACAAAGGATGATGAAATAACTTGGTGTGATGGAAAGCTGTCGGTATTTTCAACTTGTTTGTTTTTGCAAGTCTGTCTTAAAGCTGCTATTACCATAATCTGCTCAGAAAATGTGACCGTGGTCATTAACAAATGTCCCACCCCCACTCCCCACAAGCATGTTTAAGCAATGTTCAAAGTTCACCCCTCACTGTCTGGCTGTGAGTAAAAGTGACCCTTTGTTTAATCCCTGGAGTATTATCTCCGGTGTGGTCAACAACCGAGTTGATTGTGGTTGTGGTTATAGTGTGGGTGGCATCAACTTGATAATACGACATACAGACACCCACAAATGTTGTGTTGAAAAATGGTCTAAAAACGTTTTCAGGATGAGATCATTGTGGGAGTTCAAGAAACAACAGTTTTTGATTTTTCACCAATCAGCCTTCTCCCAATCATCAGCAAGGTTATGGATTCCATCATCACTTCAGACATTAATTCCTTCCTCTTCTCCATTGGCCTGATTTCCGATCATCAATTTGGTTTCAGACCAGGTCACTCTTCCCTGGATATGCTGCTTGTGCTCTCCCAACAATCGATGGACGTACTCATTGCCAGACATGAAATCAGAGCCATATCCCAAGACATATCGTGTGCTTTTGACACGGTCTGGCACCCTGCCCCTGCTCACCAAGCTCTCTTCTATGTTATCCAAGCCCATATGCACTCATGGTTCACAGACTTCTTTTCCTGTTGCAGCCAACGTGTGGCCATAAATGGAGTTCTCTCATCCCTTCTTCCTGTCCAGGCTGGAGTTCCTCAAGGCAGCGTTCTGGGCCTTGTTCTTTTTCTGGTTTCATCAATGATCTTTCCGACCCTCTGGAAAATCCTCTTTATCTCTTTGCTGATGTCCACCCACTGTTGTACATCTGTCATCCCTCAGACCGGCAAGCAGCAGCTTCTTCCTCTCTGCAGATCTGGATAAAATCACAAACTGGTCCAACACGTGGAACATGTCTTTCAATCCGGACCCAAGTGCTGCCGAAGCAGTCTCCTTGGCTATTGGGCACAATCCTGGACGGGTTGCCACTCCGACACAGTATACCGGCATGCTGGCACTGATTTTGCCGACCTCGGAAGGATGACAGGTCGAGTTAACCCCACCTGGTATTAATTCAACGACTGAGCGGGATTTGAACTCAGGACCCGAGGATCCCAAGCCCACCACACTAACCATTAAGCCAACACCGGGCATGTATATACAGCGACGCGCTGCTCTGGCGCATGCTCCCATACCTGACCTGACATGATATATATCATATGTAGTATTATATGTATATATATATATGTGTGTGTGTGTGTGTGTGTTGTATAATATATGTATATATATAATATATATTGTTATAGATTTCCCGCCCGTCGGCGTGCGAACGACCGCATCTAACCAATAGCGGTCGCTTCACCCACCGAACGGACAATCCAGTCGGTGCTTTCCGGATCAACGCCGGAAACCAGCCACGGGTGTGTTTTTAACCACAACACAACCTTGTCTGCACTCTACCCGCGCGCTCCAGGGTCCAATCGCCAAATCTTCGATTTACCTAATTATTCGCGCGGGTAGGTTACTGAGAGATTGTACCTCAACGGAACCTCTTAGAAACGAGTGGCTTAAGCAGCTCGCTTCCTTTTGGGATAACCAAGCGGGGTATTATCCCGCAGTTCCGTTGGACCCGATCACTTTACCGGCTATTTAAAAACCAACTATATTCCGAGTGCAAGATGGGGGGGTGTGTTTTGGTTTTCCAGTTTACACGTTCTTTGGCACTCCGGGTGTCTCCGGGCAGTGCCTGACCCCCTCGGAGAGATCCAGTTACCAAGCAGGTAAACAGGGTGCCAGCCGCAGTTTAAGTCACATACCTCAAGGGAAGCCCATGATATATCTCTTTTTAAAATGGAACATGCTGTTTGAAAATGACGGGTGGTTTTGCTACACTGTTTGATCATGCTGTTTTAACATACCTCATTTAATTCAATCCTGTACTATGCCGACAGACTGGACCCCCCCCCCACCTTCCCTTCAATTCCCACCAGCGAACACAAGTCCAGAGCACCCCATTCCCTCACCACTTCCCCTTCCTTGATACCCCATCCTCCTTGCTCCCACCCTCCACCATTCTCTCCCCATCCCTCACTCGCTTCCCCACCACTCCCACCTCACTTCCTCAACACTCCCCCTTGCTCATGCACACTCCTCTCTCTCTCCTCTCCCACCCCTCTACCTCTCCCACCCCTCAGCTCTCCCACCACTCTTTCTCTGCCCCCCCCCCCTTTCTTAGTATTCCCGTTAGCGAAGCGATTAGTGGTATTTGCAAGCATATACATACATACTTGTGTGTGTGTGTGTATATTATATATATATATATATATATATATATATATATATATATATATATATATATATGTTACGAAATTTGGAATTTGATTGCACACAAAATACAGGTTACTTTAGTCAGCTATGTCGATAAGTGCTTGCTCCAGATAGCTCACCTTCCATTGTTTAAATGTTCAGAAATCGATTAGATGCCTGCGGATCGATTTAATAGTAGGGAACGAACAATGGAACATCCCTCCCCCTCTTCTCGAAGAGCAAAAGAACCCTGCCGTCCGTGACTCATGATGTCAACAACTCCTCCCACCCGTGGCTGAGTGGGGGATGGAGCACGAGGGCATGAGTCATAAGTCACTCCAGGAGGGGGGAAGGGGGGAGAAGGATAAGAGGAGATTTTTTCTTTTGTTTGTGGGCAGAGTTGAGAGGGGAGTTGGAGCAGTAAAGCTTTTTGCTTCGGCAGAGAGTAGTCGTTCAGCAGACCATCGGGTCCTGCTTGGCTTGCGTTAGGGTTGAGGCCTTCGGAAGCTTTTTGCTTCGGCTGGCTCAGTGAGCTTCGGCTGAGCCTGGCTCGGGAGGAGGCTTTTTGGAGGCTCTTTGCTTTGATGGTTCCGTGAGCTTCGGCTTCTGCTGGCTCGGGAGAGCTTTTGCTTCAAGGTGCCCTGTTTGGAAGGAAGTTAAGCCGGTCCTCGGCTCAGCTGTGAGTGGTGGCTTTTTCTTCTTGGTTCGTGGAGCTCTTTGTTCTCCATTTTGGTTCCCGGCTTGGTGCGACTAATCGACCTCTTCGTGGAGGTGGTTCCTCGGGAAGCGACGCATCGAACGGAAGGATCGGCGCCTCTTCTCACCAGCACGTGTTGAGAAGCGCGGGAGGATTCGCGGGAGCTCGGGAAGGATCACAGCTCACGGCGATTGGATCCAGCTCGCTCTCGCTGGAGCCCGGGTCCGAACAACTTGAAGACCACACGAGGTGGAGAGGTTGACATAGGTTCTGGTTTCAGCTCACCTGTCCTCCGAGCTGGAGCTCGTTATTAAAGGCCTCTGCCACCATTTATTGGGTGTGCGTGTGTGCGTACGTGTGCCGTGGGCCGTCTAATAAGTAGGAACTGCTGTTAATTGCAAGTGACTGTACATAATAAGTAGACGGTTGTAGTTATTTTGTCGTGCTTTTGTTGCTTGTATAATTGCATACGTGTTTTGCCTTGTTTAATTGCATACGTGCTTAATTATAAAAATGTCCTTGTGTGAATGTAAACCTGTTCGTTGCGTCCATTCCCTCATGAACTGCCCCATCTTGCACTCGGAATATAGTTGGTTTTTAAATAGCCGGTAAAGTGATCGGGTCCAACGGAACTGCGGGATAATACCCCGCTTGGTTATCCCAAAAGGAAGCGAGCTGCTTAAGCCACTCGTTTTCTAAGAGGTTCCGTTGAGGTACAATCTCTCAGTAACCTACCCGCGCGAATAATTAGGTAAATCGAAGATTTGGCGATTGGACCCTGGAGCGCGCGGGTAGAGTGCAGACAAGTTGTGTTGTGGTTAAAAACACACCCGTGGCTGGTTTCCGGCGTTGATCCGGAAAGCACCGACTGGATTGTCCGTTCGGTGGGCGAAGCGACCGCTATTGGTTAGATGCGGTCGTTCGCATGCCGACGGGCGGGAAATCTATAACAATATATATATATATATATATATATATTAATATATATTGTATAATATATATATATTATTATATATATTATATATATATAATATTATATATATATTACATATATATATATATGTAGTAAACACATACACACACACACACACATATATATATAAATACATAATACATACATACATATATATATATGTCAGGTCAGGTATGGGAGCATGCGCCAGAGCAGCGCGTCGCTGTATATACATGCCCGGTGTTGGCTTAATGGTTAGTGTGGTGGGCTTGGGATCCTCGGGTCCTGAGTTCAAATCCCGCTCAGTCGTTGAATTAATACCAGTGGGGTTAACTCGACCTGTCATCCTTCCGAGGTCGGCAAAATCAGTGCCAGCATGCCGGTATACTGTGTCGGAGTGGCAACCCGTCCAGGATTGTGCCCAATAGCCAAGGAGACTGCTTCGGCAGCACCAACACTCCGCACAGAGTATGGTCCCAATGGATGGGTATATATATATATATATATATATATATATATATATATATAATATTAATATATATATATATATATATATCCAAAGTTGTCAACGACTTATGACAAAACTTGCATGAGTTGGTTAGGTGCAATACCAAGCCTATTAGATTTTGGTTTAGGTCCAGATGTATATCCAGCCTATCAGTGGGATACAAAACATAAACTCTACATCTTGGTGTAGGTATGAGCCCTTCTCGTTGTACCCATTTCACTCTTCTTAGAATTCCAAAATAAAAAATTACAACAGCAAACTAGGCAACAACAAGTGACTGTGGGGCCACGGCTTCATAGTCATAATATACACAAGGAAATATTTGTCTCTAATTATAATTATGTATACTTTCATATGAAAAATCAAAAACTGTTGTTTCTTGAACTCCCACAATGATCTCATCCTAAAAACGTTTTTAGACCATTTTTCAACACAACATTTGTGGGTGTCTGTATGTCGTATTATCAAGTTGATGCCACCACACTATAACCACAACCACAATCAACTCGGTTGTTGACCACACCGGAGATAATACTCCAGGGATTAAACAAGGGTCACTTTTACTCACAGCAGACAGTGAGGGGTGAACTTTGAACATTGCTTAAACATGCTTGTGGGGAGTGGGGTGGGACATTTGTTAATGACCACGGTCACATTTTCTGAGCAGATTATGGTAATAGCAGCTTTTAAGACAGACTTGCAAAAACAACAAGTTTTAAATAACCGACAGCTTTCCATCACACCAGTTATTTCATATCCTTGTTGATCTCAACAGGTGAGGCCCTTTGTACAAGGTGACTATGGTGATCTATTCATTGCTCCTTGATGCCTTAAACTACAACCTCTGAGCATCGTCAACCTTTCTCAGCGAGACATGAAAGCACAGGTGAGATTCTTAGCATAGCAGGCTGCATGCTGGCCTAAGATAAGCCTCCACCTGCAATTTCCTGTAACTGATCCTCTGCTGTGCTGTGTTGCAATCGCTAATCCTCTAGACTTTGTGTGGTGGTAATCTTCCTGTATCAGTCAGACTTGACTTGAGAAACTCTGCCCAAGAGGCCATTTCCGAGCTCTCTGTCAATAAACCCAGAATGTTTTATTTTCAATCACACACGTAGTACATGCATTATGCTTCTGTCGTGTGGTAGAGGTCGGAATTTACAGTGTAACAGCCAAAGCACTTCTTACTGACTTTTATACCCAGGGAATGTCAAGGCTATCCCTCATTAAACCACTGGGTAGAGTTTCTGCACGATACGAATTCCTGAGCCTTAATAAACCTAAATCTACATAACTAGACCGGTACTCGGTAGAACGTATACCTCTCATCATGCTGAGCAGTTTACGTATTGTATCCCACGAATAGGCTGATTCTGGATCCGGACCTGAACCAAAATCAAATCAGCTTGTTCTTGTCACATACCCAACTCATCCAACTAGCTTTGTCACAATCCGTCCACAACATTTTGAAATATCGTACCATATATCGTTTTTGGCCCCATCTCAATTGCTAAAGAATCCCTTAAAAACTCTTATATCTGGATCCAACAATTTTATGAGATATCCTGCTCACAGGAAGACAGACAACAGACAAACAAACAAACAATTAAACAAGCAGTCATAGACTGTACTTACGAAAATCGTCAACTTGACCTCTGACCTTGTCTAATAAAAGCTGTCTCGAGAGGTAGCGACGCAAACCAGAATTTCTACCATGATTCTGTACCAAACATCAAAAATCGAATGTTTGACCTCACCGTACCTTGAGCTTTGACCGATTTTATCAAAATCTAATCACCGCTAGCCTCACCCTCCTGAATCACTTGGTGTAATTTGACATTGGTAGCTTCTTCGTTCTCGAGTTATCATGCCTACAAAAAACACACAACACAAACACACACACACAAACAAACACACAAACAGAGGACGGAAAGTCATCAATATATTACGAAATCTTAAGATTTCGTAAGTAAAAAACACAAAGACGGGTGAAAACAACCTCCATCCACCATCGGTGATGTGGCAGAGGTAATAACCCTAACCTTAACGTTAATCTGGGATGGAGGAGAACATTTTGAAATCCACTGAAATGCTTTGTGCACTATGCCATTGGAGTTGAGTCAGCAGCTCAAAAAAGGATAAACTGTACTTGTGGTGGCCTTTAAGGAACAAACAAATATAACAAACTTTAGCACTTGTTTTTAACACCTGGCACACATTCTATTGCTTAATATTCCAGGTACTTCTCATCGAAATTCAGAGGGACCTGTAAAAAAATGGAATGCTTTTGCAAGAAACCTAACTATATTTATTTGTACACTTAACAAGTCCAAGTCGAAAATCAGGTGTAACTACAGATTCTGAGTCAACACAAGGTGCATTTACACCCATACCGAGAGCAGCATTCTTTCTTCACATTCAGCAGAGCCCATCTGGCAGCCTGGCTACCCCATTTTAAACCATTTGTAGAAATTTCCAGAAAATAACAGAAATTCCCACCCAAGAAGTCCAAGTGATTTTGCGAGCACAGGATCCGACATTATTCTTTATGATTCAGCTCTCATTAAAACCCCTTCAAACGTCATCGGAGCTGGAAAGGTAATTTAAGCACCCCAGCAAGCCAGCCCACAAAAAGCCATGCTTCTCGAACATATAATATATATATTATATATATTTTTTATTATGTGTGTGTGTATTCTCCCAGAGGATTGTTGAGAAAGTAGAGGGGGGAGGGGCGGTTAAACGGTCCTTTCAGAGAGACATAGTGAGAGTGTGAGATTTGTCCGGATTGAAAAACATGTTCCACGTGTTGGACCGAGTTTGTGATTTTATCCAGATCTGCCAGAGAGGAGAAGCTGCTGCTGCCGGTCTGAGGGATGACAGATGGTACAACAGTGGTGAATCATCAGCAAAGAGATAAAGAGGATTTTCCAGAGGTCGGAAAGATCATTGATGAAAACCAGAAAAAGAACAAGGCCCAGAAACGCTTGCCTTGAGGAACTCCAGCCTGGACAGGAAGAAGGGATGAGAAACTCCATTTATGGCCACACGTTGGCTGCAACAGGAAAAGAAGTCTGTGAACCATGAGTGCATATGGGCTGGATAACATAGGAAGAGAGCTTGGTGAGCAGGCAGGGTGCCAGACCGTGTCAAAAGCACACGATATGTCTTGGATATGGCTCTGATTTCATGTTTGGCAATGATACGTCCATCGATTGTTGGGAGAGCACAAGCAGCATATCCAGGGAAGAGTGACCTGGTCTGAAACCAAATTGATGATCGGAATCAGGCCAATGGAGAAGAGGAAGAATTAATGTCTCTGAAGTGATGATGGAATCCATAACCTTGCTGATGATTGGGAGAAGGCTGATTGGTCTGTCATTGCATGCCTGGTGTTGGCTTAATGGTTAGGTGGGTGGGCTTGGATCTGAGGGTCTGAGTTAAATCCCGCTCAGCAGTGAATTAATACCAGATGGGGTTAACTCGGCCTGTCATCCTTCCCGAGGTCAGCAAAATGAGTGCCAGCTTGCTGGTATACTGTGGCGACCATCCAGGATTGTGCCCAATAACCAGAAGACTGCTTAAGCAGCACCAACGCTCTTCACAGAGTATATGGTCCCAATTCCTCCTCCTCTCTGTCATTGCAGGGATCTGTTTTGCACCGTTTTATGCAGGGTTGGTAATATTTGCTGATTTCAAGCAAGATGGCAGATTAACTTGAGCAATGAGAGGGTGAATATAACAGAGAGAGGGTGAGCAAGAGCAGAGGAGCAGGTTTTAGGAACACGTGGGCTGATGCCGTCTGGACGGTTGCAGAATCTGAGTCGACTTTTGACAGCAAACTCTCCACCGGTGTCAGGAGAAAAGACACAGAGTAAGGACAGTTGCGCACGACTGTGTAAGGTGGGTACACAAAGCGATGGGTTTTGGACACAAGATTTAGCTGCAAACACCGAGTTTTAGGCATTCAGACTTTTCACGTGTGGATCAGCAGTGCGGCCATTGAGGTAAGGGAGGGGATGGAAGGGGAAAATACCCAGAAACAGATTTGAATAGATGCCACCTGGATTTGGCAGGAGGGAGAGAGGTTTGAGAGTTTGCAGACCTGAGATGAGGAAAGACGTTCGTTTTCTGGTCTCTCCTGAGGTAGACACACACTTGTTTCCGAGCTTTTAAGGAAGGCACTGAGATTAGCCTCATTGGGTTTGCTTCCATGAGGCAAAGGCAAAATTGTTTCAGGACAGCTTCCTCACCACAAAGATTCAGTGTAGCATGATAAGAGCAAATTTCTTTGAAAGAATTCGCAGGATGAGTTTGATGTCTGTGAACGTAGAGATGGGAGACCAGTCTAGAAGTTGATGGCTGCTTGAAGTCCCTGCCGGCAGCCTGAGTAATAAGTCAGACTAAACGGCACTGAGGTGTTTCTCTAATAACAGCCAGATAGATGCTTATTTTGACCAGCACTTGGTCAGAAGAACCAATTGGAGCGGAGGAGGACAGCAGATATTTCAGGGAAATTTGTTCAAAAATCAGACCAGAAGAGATGGTGTACCGTTGTTTGAGATAATGTACAGTTATGGACAAAAAATATTGTACCCTTGCACTTTTTTTCAAATATCCTCACAATTTTCTCGAAAAATAAGTTTGAAATTGACGAAGTATTTGGTCCACCACAATTCTTTATTTCACTGTTCACATTTGCAAACCTTTGTTTTTGATTCAGTACTTAATATATCCTTTTAAATCATTAAATAACACGAATTGGCATTGACTAAATTATTGACACTCGAGACTTAAATATTGGTATCAAAATATACAAAAACATATTTGGACAAAATAACTGCAGTCAAGCACTACTATAGCCATGAATGAGCTTCCTACACCTCTCTACTCGGTCGTTGGCCCACTCTTCTTGTACAAACTGATCCAGTTCTCCCCAGATTTGAACGGTGCCTTCTCCCAACTTGCTGTTTTCAGATCTCCCACAGGTGTTCAATGGGATTTAGATCTGGACTCATTGCTGGCCACTTCAGAACAGTCCAGCATTTTGTCTTGAACCATTCCTGGGTTTTTTGGAGGTGTGTTTGGGGTCATTATCCTGCTGCACGTCTTCATAACCATCAAAGGAGACCCAGCTTTCTGACACTGGGTTGAAACATTGCGCTCCATGATGCCTTGCAATCTTCTGATTTCATTGATGCCATGCACACATTCAAGCATACAGTGCCAGAGGCAGCACAGCAACCATAAAAATCACTGTACCTCCTCCATGTTTGACCTGTAGGGAAGGTGTTCTCTTTCTTTGAAGGCCTCATTTTGTTTTCTGCAAACATAGAAATGATGGTACTTTACCAAAAGCTCTAATTTAATCTCATCTGTCTAACAGGACTTCTCA
>CM068962.1:79811654-79847935 GCA_035128595.1 Eptatretus atami | reverse complement strand
CAGCAGCCAGACCCGCCGCCAAGCCCAACCAGACAGTCCAAACCCCAAAACCCAGCTCAATGCAAGAGCCCCTAGAGCACATCACACCCGAGCTGCAATGCTTACAAATTCCCAGAGACTCCAGTGTTCATTCTTTTATTTAATTTCAGCACGTTTTACAACCAAATAGTGATAAGCCCCAGAATCTCTCAACCCAAGCCCAATCCCAAAATTAAAATAATAGAATCTAACCCAGCAGCAGCCCCGGCCACCATGCAAGTGCCCACCCACCCCCACACACTCCATGCTGAAAACACATAACAAACACCACAGCACAAAATAACCACCTCCAAACCACATCTCTCCTCCCTCTCTCACCCCTCTTCCAACTTTCATGAAGTGATAAACAATGGGTGGTTGTGATTAGTTCCCACAGGTGGTTGTGTTATAAAGGAGGGGGTGAGGGAGCGAGGGCAAACGAAGAGATGAGGGAAGGGATGGAGGGAAGGAATGGATGGATGGGGTGGAGGGAAGGGACAGATTGAGGGAAGGGATGGATGGAGGGAAGAAAGGGATGAATGCATAGGATGGAGAGTTGATTCACAGCAAGTTTCATAGTTGTTCATGAACACATGATACTCCAATCTCAGAGAGTGAACAAGAGGTGTAAGGAATGAATGAATGAGTAAACAAAAACGGCACTCGGTAGAGCGCATACCTCCGCCAGGCTGAACAGTTTACATTTTGGATTCCACTGATCCCACCGGATCTGGATTCGGACCTGAACAGGACTCGAATCAGCTTGTTCTTGTCACCTCATCAACTCATCCACCAAGTTGCGTCGTAATCCATCCAATTTTTTTTTTTTTAAATCTCATGCTATATATCGATTTTGGCCCCATCTCTCAATGGTGAAGAATCACCTTTAGAATGAATTTTTTTTATCGCATTCGGATGGATGATTACCAAAATCTATTCATTTCGTCATTGGCACACACCCAACCTGTCCATCAAATTTCGTTCGAATTTGTCCACAACTTTTTGAGATTTCCTGCTCAAAGACAGAGACAAACAGACAATGTTGAAAACATCACCTCCATCTACCTTCGGTGGTGCATCTTCACCAAAATCTGGATCTTCAATTAAATCGAATCTTCACCAAAATCTAATCAATTTGTCCATGTCACACACCCACCCTGTCCAACAAATGTCATCCGAATCTGTCCACAACATTTTCAAATATCCTGCCCAAAGACAGACAGGGGTGAAAACATAACCACTGTCCACCTTTTGTAGCGGAGGTAAAAATATATTGTTGGCTATTAACTTACAGACACTTTTAGATTTTTTTGTAACTCATCAAAACACTCATCAAAGCAAACTCTACTCTTTCATTTTTTTTTGTTAATTTTGCTGCCATCACTTATCTGGAGAGAAAGAAGGCGTAATTAATTTTATGAAATTTACATGTTTAAAATAATATACAAAGTAAAAATTAATTATTGTAGTTCAACCGCCCAAATCGTATTTTGGCTCCTTACCTTTGGTCCATCCAGTATAATTTTTTTTTGAAAATTCGACTCATAAGTGATGTTGGTATGAGTCATAAATACCACGACTGCTACATTTTATGGTGACCTATTGAACTAGTCAGTTTCAAATCATTCCTATTTTAGTACCAGCATTACGATAAACTTCCCATTATTTAAATCGCCAACGTGTGCTGAAATTTACCACATTACTTACACATGGAGCAAATTAATTGGAGACAATATTCTGCTTATTCCATACATTGCATCTGATGTATAGACTAACCCGCTGTGTGCCTGGCAGCAGATAATAGGACACTGAGGCTTTGAAACACTGGCTGTTGGCTCCCTGTGGAGTTTTGGCTGCAAGACAGGCAGAGATAAACGGCAGCGAATTCCCCTGACAGCTCTGGCCATTGTGCTCAGATGTAATCGACGGTTGCTGCGCCAATGGGATAGGCTCCTGCTACAAGCCGTCTGCCAAACCTCCATCCACATTCAAAATATACCCTGCTTTTCCAATCTTTTCCGACTCAAATCTACTGTACCATAGGGGACAGATTCCCCCACTGCTAATGGAGAAAGGCAGACACCTGGATGTCGCTGCAACGCCAGGAATCTTGTAATGTCAGAAGCTAGAGAATGACAATGGTAGGTAGTCCCATGACGTGCAACTAAAAAGAAAAGCACACCATGGATCAGCCATACCATGCACCATGAAATAATGCCCTGGGTTTTGCAAACCGCTTGGTAGTAAACCGACGCTGTTTACAGCGGCAGTTTGTCTTTTCCTTTTGCCAGGAGCAAGGCCTTCATTGCAGCGCACACACATTATGTGCCTGCTGTTTGTGTGCGGAATTAATGTACAGCCATGCACGTGCAAACAGTACAATCACTCGACATGGCTTTCTCGCCTTTCATTGTGCCTTAAGGAGTGTAGCAAAGGTCCAAACAACGGCGTTATTTGGAGAACATATGGCCACGAGGATAACACTCTACCTTGTCTTGAACCCTGTTTCTCATCACTTGCAGTGATTTTCCTTACTTACCGCATACATACAACTGCTGGTGATTTGGAATAGTTTGCTTTCAGACAGTGTTCTCTTTTTAAAACCCTTTTGCATAAAAAAAGATAAGTTCTATTCTTTATTTATGTAAAGAAGATGTTGACTGTCCAGTTCCGAGGGATAAATTATTCACTGCCCCGCATTATGATCAGCAGCTCGCGAGCGCTTTCAAGAAATGGTAGCGGCATCATTTTACCTTTGGTTTGATAATATAAGAGCAAATACCACCGGTCGCCTTCGCTGCGGTTATACTAAAGGGGGGAGGAAAAAAAGAGGGTGGAAAGAGAGAGAGAGAGAGAGAGAGAGAGAGAGAGAGGAGAGAGAGAGAGAGAAGAGAGAGAGAAGAGAGGTGAGGAGGTGGAGGGGAATGGAGAGAGGAGGGAGGGGAGCAATGAGGAGTGGTGGGGAGCGAGGAGGGTGGGGTGTTAGGAGGGGTGGGGGTGCTAGTAGGGGTGGGGGAAGGGAAGACAGTGTGAGGTGAGAGGAAGGGAAGGCAGACGTCCAGTGGAGCATTAATTACAATTCATACTGTTTCATCAAAATGATTCTGCATAAATAACAGTAAACATGGAAACAAAATAATGTCTGAAATCCATTTTTCTACCAGTTATATTATAGACACAGCTCAGAGACAAACACTGTCCAGACACGTCTGGGGAAAAACACCACCCGGACATGTCCGGGGACATACACCGTCCAAACATAACCTCTGTCCGGATATGTCCAGAGACAGAGACAGAGAGGTGAGGGTAGAGTGAGTGAGGTGTGAAGGAGTGTGTTGCACTGTATTGGGTGGGGGGGGGAGGAGAGAGAAGAGAGAGAAGAGAGAGAGAGAGGAGAGAGAAGAGAGAGAGAGAGAGATATGCTTTATGAACAACCACACGCACACACATAGACCACACACCACACAACACACATTTACACACACACACACACACACACGCTTGGCTGATATCGGCAACAACCCCAAAACCATGAGTAGCTTTCACCGAAAAACGACGTTGCATTTATATGGACGTTTCAGGGATATGTTCACAAACATTAATCTTTATAAACAGCTGCATGTGATCAGTGTAAAAAAAATTGGCTTGGAAATTTAGAAAACACGTTAATATGACAAATGGCTTGGAAATCGGGTGTTATTTCACAACTCACTCAGGGTGATGGTGCATGAACCACTCACTTAGGGTACGGAGCAGGAACCGCCCACTCAGGGTGATGGAACACGAACCACTCATTCAGGGTGATGGAATGAAGTGGCGGCATAAGCATCTGCAGTGAGTGAATGATTCGCTCAGGACGTGGTTCTGCTATCGACTGTATCGCTTTCGGCAAGTGGCTTAAGCACTTGTGCAAGCACTCCAATTAAATGGTTGATAAGGAATGGTTGGCCAGGCTGTCGCTGCATATCATATGGGATCCCTTTAACTTTAAATCCGGTCTTCACCGCTCACACATCAGTTAATGAAATAAAATGACTTTGTTGAAATAATGACTTTCTCCACAAAAAAGTTGCAGCTTAATGCAGAAGAATTCTGGAGACATCGCAAAGTTCAATCGACCGTGAAATAAACATTGTAGATAATTGTCCATCTTGCCTGCTCGTCTGTGCAACGCGTCACGTGGTACATCGGTTCAGGATCCACGCAAATGTTATAAATACTTTTTTTTAACCAGTTTATTTTTTTTTTTACCAGATTTGCTTTGATTGCCTGTGGAGCACCTCACGAAACCTCCAAAAATATGGATAGAGTTCTGGCAGACGTTATGGATAGGCAGTCCCTCTGAGGGACAGGGCACAAGGTCAAGCAGTGAATGCATTAAATCATATAGCTCAATTAAGCAAGTTAATTTTGGCACGTTCCTAAATTTTTTGTTCACTCAATATAATTATATGCCTGGTGTTGCCTTAATGGTTAGGGTGCTGGGCTTGGGATACGAGGATCCTGAGTTCAATCCTCCTTGGCTGTTGAATTAATACCAGATGGGGTTGCCTCTGTCTGTCATCCCTCTGAGGTCAGCAAAATGAGTGCCAACTTGATGGTATCCTGTGTTGGATTGTGACCCATCCAGGATTGCGCCCAATAACCATGGAGACTGCTGAGGCAGCACCAATGCTCTGCACAGAGTATGGTCCCAATGGATGGATGGATGGAATATAATTCTCCAAACAGGAGAAAAAGGTAATTTAATGCTTTGGGAATTTCACATTTTCTTGTTTATGTATGGAGAAGGAGGGAACATAGCCTTGCTTGCTAAAAGTAAATAGACATATCGGCTTAGTTATAAGACTCATTATTTCTTTAAATTGTGAGATTTCACAACAGGATTTGACACTCATTTAGTCCGGACGATATCTGATCCTCAAAACTGAAATAATATTTTGATGATATACTTAAACTAGCCCGTGAGAGTAGATCATGGAAAATCATATCATGTAATGCATGAAATCGCTCTGAGCTCCTAATTTCAAAACTATAGTACTTACGAAAGCGATGTTTACAGCGATTCGTAGCTATGATGAACAGGCATTCGATAATATGAGTGAGGAAAGTGAAAAAAAACTTTATCATGAAGAAATTGTTGCATCCTTTTCCAAGTCAAGGCATGGTTGAGCAGGCCAAAAAACATGGCGCTTCAGACCCCAGCAAGGTTACCCAGGAAATGCCTGAAGACCCCAGAGAGCAAAGTGGCCGAGGATCGCCTGCTGAATGATATAATTCATTAAGGCCGTTAATTGTTTCAAAATGGGTGTTTAATGAACCCAAACACCCAATTTCACTCTTGCACTTCTTGGTTTTCTTAGTGCGCATGCAAAGTTTCAGGCTGCTAGGTTTTATGGTTTTGGAGTTATGGAGGAGACACATTGACACTCACACACACACATTGACATTTATTCGTGTAGATAAATATACTTGAGTTCTGGTTTATCAGAGGATTTCTGGAATGGGGTTTCCTGGCAGGGGGTATGAGTGGTTTTATGGTCACAGTTTTAGAAAATAACTGACTCGGAATCCGAACGTCTGAGACGTCTTTTCGTCCACACTAATTTGGTGCCCCCCGACATGATCCGACATCATCCAAATGGACGGACAAGGAGTTGTCAGCACACAACCAGTCGCCTTGAACAAACGGCCAACCGTGCCCTTCCCAGATGCTCAACCAGCTTCATCCGTGGCAACGGTTTCAATAAAGTGGCTGCAATTCTGGCCTAATGACCCACAGCTGTGGTTTATGCAAGCTAAAGCCCAATTTGACACCCAAAACATTACTACCGAGTTGATGCGATTCAGATGTATTGTTGCCACCTTGTCACAAAAGTATGTGATGGAGGTGAGAGATATTTTACCACAACCTCCAATAAACTCTCCATACATGACTTTGAAGACTGCACTCATAAAGTGAACGACTCCTTCTGAGCACCGCCGCTTTCAACAACTTCGTACAGTTGAGCATTTAGGAGATCAATGACCCACACAACTACTGTGTTATACGCAGCAGCTTCTAGGTGACCACCATGCCACCTTTGACCAGTCGCTCTTTTGTTGTTCTTCAAACGTTTCACACCACATTTCCCCATGATACTTGCAGCAAAAGAAGAATTGGCATTACCCGACACTGTAGATCAGGCTGATCATCTCATGGACAACGTTATACTGACCGTGGCTAATGGGACACCTCCACCACAGCACATCGTACAACTATAATATGCAATGGTGGACCTGAAGAAGCTCGTTTCACAAAAGCCCCATCAAAAGTGCTGTCATTGAACACACCTGACTTTTTATTGTATGATATGAGGAAGCATTATTTTGTCGTCGATTAATGAGTTTGTTCACAAATATTTCCAATTAAATATTCACCCATTTACCAGCTCGTCAGAACATCATACCCACTTGCTGGCACTTTCTTGCCATCATCATCATTTATTGTGCATCACGTGGTTGATGGTATGCATTATTCCTTGAAATGTGGCTGTGCTGCTGATACAGGGCCCTCTGTCGGTGGGAGCAGGCATTTGTAATTGGTTTTTGGTGCCGGTGATAACTCGCTGACTCTTCCTGAAAGACACGGTGGGATATTTTCGCCCACCAATGGCCAATGCTGGCACCGGGACCTCCAGCTTAATGTCCATCAGATGGACAACGCACACATTGTTGATTCACCCTGCCTGTGAAACACCAGAGTGACAGTTAATAGCTGGGTCAAGATTCGAACACAGGCCAGACAGCTCCTCTTGGCTATCCCACCAGCCACTTTATCTTGTCAACATCCTCCTTTGCCAGACCCATAAATGCTTCCGAAGAGATTATACAAATAATGCGTTGTGCTTCGTATTTTTGCGTATGCCTGAGGATGTCTGTGCATCACAGAATATTGTGAGAAAGTAAAAAGTCTGCCTTTCCTCTGTTCCTTAATTGGAGAGCTTTCTTTTTATTTGGTCAACCAACAGCAAAATATGAAATTAGTACACAAGACTTGATGGACAAAAAGAGTTGAATGATTCTGGGGCTATTATGTGATTTTCTTTTTTTATTGTCTGGTGAGACTGACATTTCACTCATACAAGATGGGCCATTTAGGGAATGGTGGACGAGTCTTACAGATACCACAGACATGTAACCTTGCACTGAAATGATGAATGAACCCTGAATCGATAGCACTACACGCTCGTGTAAACGAGGCCGAAGTTACTCTGCTGTTGGAGGTGTGTCGAATATCTCTCTCGATCTCACTCTTGAAACCAGTTCTAGTGGCACAGATGTTCCTAAATGACCATAGCAGACCACCATTTGGACAACATGAATCCTTCCATGAAATTCTGATAGATGTTCCAATACAATTTTCCAGTTGCGTGATTGGAATTTTTTATAGGATTGGGCACAACGTAGTTCTGCCTACACATGCTGCGAAAGGTCTGAACATGAATTCTGATCATGTGAGCCAGCCATCGAAGCAATGTCAATTTCCTCATGCAATGTATCACGGCAGTGACAAGAGCTGTTGTTCTTTCCAAACCTGGGGACGACTGCACGAGCCAGTTAAATGGCGAGAAACCAAGATTGATTTTTCAATGAAAAATTGATTTAAGAGACAGAGCTTTGCTGTCTATCTGTCACGTTTCACGACGTGCAACTTTATGATCAGTCACTCCTTTACATTATATTCCGGGGATTGGCTCATGAATGGTTATCCCACTCACTCACTGTATATTGCGCGTCATGTAAGATACGTGATATAAAATTATAAGGTACCGTGTGCTTACATTATATTTACAGCTGCATTGTCCTCCACACTGACCTCAACATCCTCCACATTGTCCTCCTCCATGACATCACGATAGATGATTTTCACCTTCTGATTTCCCTTTTCATGGTTTTCTATCTCTTTTTTTCTATTCTCTTTTTACCTCCGCCACCGAATGTGAAGGAGATTATGTTTTCACCCCTTTCTGTCTGTTTGTTAATTGCCGGAATCCTTCGGATTTCGGCAATTATGTTGGTCGGTTGTGTGTGTCATTCTGTGTGTGTCTGTCTGTCTGTTTGTTTGTGTGTTTGTTTACCCTGCAGCAGCCACACCGTTCCAGCGATCATGACCAAACTGGGTAGAGACGTCGGCCATGGTCAAACTTAGACACTTGTCGTTTTTGGTGAATCTAGGTTAAAGGTCAAGGTCACCGAAAAACCGAAAATCTTATTTTCGCAATAACGTCCGCTAAAATGGTCGTATCACTTCAAACCAAATCTAAAATGTGCATCTTCCAATTCTGCATCCAACCATATGTCTCATTGGGGTGTCACACCAACACCCTTCTTAGCGGTCGGGGTCGAATGTCAGGGGGGGGGGGGGTCGGGTCAAAAATTTCAAATTGTGATAAAAACGCCATTTCAAGTCCGATTGATTTCCAAGTTATGATCATGACCAAACTAAGTGCATAACTCATTAAACAGGAGCATATCGACTTATAAGAACCAAATTGATTTCCAGGTTTTTGTTTTTTCAGAGATCATGGAGATATGACAAAGTTATTCAGCAATTCCTTGCTCAACGAGCAATTTCATTTTGTTTGTTTGTTTGTTTATGTACAGGGTATTTCAAAAAGTTGTGGATGGATCCGGATGAAATTTTGTGGATAGATTGGGTGTGACAAGGATAAACTGATTATATTTTGGTGAAGATCTGGATCCAGACTCTGGCTGTTTTTTTTTTGTTTTTTTTTCTAATTTTTAAGTGATTTTTTTTTATATAATAATAAATTTTTTAAGTGATTCTTTACCATTGAAAGATAGGGCTAAACTAATATATAGCACAATATCTCAAAAAGTTGCAGACGGATTCGGATGAAACTTGGTGGACAGGTTGGGTGTGTTACAAGGACGAATTGATTAGATTTTGGTGAACATCGGAATCCGAATCTGAATACGAGATTTATTTAATTTTTAAAGTGATTCTTCACCATTGAGAGATTCAGCCAAAAACGATATTGTCCTGTATAGCATGATATTTCAAAAATGTCATGAGCCCGATATGTTCTCCTGGATCAGGCATTATGTGGCGGAGGTATGTGCTCCACCGAGTGCCCTTCTCGTTACGTCTCTATTTTGGGCTCATTTCAGCCTCTCACTTCAACATTATGACGTCATCCAGAAGGCATTTTGATTGCAAACGGGTTTCTCACACTGATTGTTGATGTAAGATACTGCATGGTCTATTTTTAATATTGGTTCGAGATAACTCCGATCCCATGTACCATACTCTATGTTACACAGCGAATTGGTGCTAGGAACTGTCGAATTGGTGCTTCACAGGGAGAGCATCGAATCACAAAGTGTGCAATCCGTTGAACGTCTTTTGCGGAGAGTAGGCGAGTTATCACTGGCACCATGAAGAAATTACAAATTCCTGCCCAAATCACCTTCAGTCGTACATCGGTCTGGTCTTGTAAGTTTTTGATGGACTTGTGCCAAAAACGTTTCCCAGCCTACCCCACAAGAAGGAAGGAATTTAATTAGGGCCATTCAAGAAGTCGTCGAGTCGCTCAGATCAGCAGCCATTGGAATGGCATCTTTCAATGGCGTCGAGGCATAATAATTTGGACCGAATTCCAAATAATTTTGAGAGAAACGTCGAACTTACCTCATTTAAGGCTTCCTGGTCTCAAAATTAATTTCTTGGAGGTAACAAAAATTAATTCCAGATATAAATGTTGTGGCAGTATGACATTCATGAAGTATGAGATCTGATCTTGTACACATGATCTGATCCTTAAATGAGGAGGCAAACGTATTCCTCTCTGAAAGCAACTGCTGTTCTAAATAATATCAATATACTTGGCTCTTGAACAGCTGAAGTGTCCCATATGGCATCAGCAAATCCAGGAATTCCCAAAGTAACTTGTCATTGAATAGCAATTTCACCTTCTGCAACAATCCCCAGTCTACCTACCGCACGTGAACAAAAGGACCTACAAGGCTTACAAATCATTCGGTTGCACTGTTTCGATTGTACAATTTTTTTATGACTTCAGAAACGATCTTCCACTTGTTTATCAGTATATAAAGCGGTTGTTTAAGCTTGATGACTGACAGAAAAATTTCCATTTGAATTTAAATAATCTCATCCTCACTCTCTTCTCATGCGATAAGGATGCAGTTTGTGAAATTGCAAGCCCTTGCTCATTGCACAAGATCTCTCATTTCAGCGCAACGATCATCCTTGCCGAGTTGGAATTGTCCATTGTTCTACAACCCGTGCTCGTGCAGAAAGAATGATTGCGTTTTTTTTCTTCTTTTCTTCCAATTATACACTACAAGCACGCATTGCTGTAACCTGACGTTTCGACCAAGGGGTTGTTTATTTTGCTATAAAATGTTATTTCTACTCTTTTGTAAATTAATCAGTGAACTAAGAATATATTATAAACGGTGTACAAAAACTTTATTCCTCATGCCATATGTAGGGTGTTCAGGATGTTCTCGGAATGAAATATAGAATCATTCAAAAAATATAGAATCGTTCAAAAAATATAGAATCATTCAAAAAACGACAAATTTTTTAAAATTTCCAACACATAAATATGTATCATTTATCAGGAAAGATTTGTATCTATTAATTATATATTTACCTACTTATATATTGAATAATAAAAAAAAGTTGGTGTTTCTTCGACAATTGAGGGTATCTCAATCCGAGAACATTTTGAACACTCCACATGCTACGAGAAAGAAAAATACTCTTTCGAATAAAAGTCAATATTTCAGAATCACCCTCATCTGGCTTTTTTCTCCATTGGGTGCTGACAATCCTTGGATCATCTTCGGACCTCTGTAGTCGTAGCGGAGCAGAAATTGTCCAATTCGAAGCAGGATGGTGGATTCATCGGAACCGTGTGGGTGATTTGGAAATGGGCCGATGCACATCCAGATGTTCAGTGACATCAAGCGAGTGCAAGCAGATGTGATAGATGGCTTACGATTGAGTTTTATTACTTTCTCCAGATATGCTTTACAAAAATGTTGCACAATGAACATTGCAAAAAAATTTTTTTCCCAGAGTTAAATGTTAAATAATTGTTTTAAATTACAAATTGATGTGAATATGACATGATTGTTCAAAGCAGCGTACCACGACTGAGAATATTGCTTTTGGCCTTACGATGCATAAGTTACATCCTGCTCTCACAATGAGGCCATTATACTGTTGTGGGCCGGGGTTCGGTGGCGAAAACGGCCACTAGGTGGGGGAGGTTACGCCGTCTCCCACCAGACTCCCCGGAATTGTAGGCCGTCGCCCCGGATAATTCCGTGAGCTGGCGCGTCGCTGAACCGACCGTGGACGCCAATATCTCAACCGCGTAGCATAGGGTCTGTTTGTCTAAAACCAATTTACCTAAGTAGTGATGCGATTTAAACTACCGGGGAAGCCACGCTCTCGGAACGCCTGGTCGAACCGGATTTACTCGACCGGCAGTGGTAGATTCACACTACAGACTATCGCTTTGCCACCGACCTTCCCGGCTCGTTGCAGTGGAGCGGGGCCTGCCCAGGACGTCCCGGCTATGGTAGAACGATTACCAGGCATGAAACCCCGCTTATATTCAGACCCGGACCATGGTAGACCAATGTTAAGAAGGGACAGAAACAGACTGGGAACATTTCTAATAAATTTATTAGCGTAAAATAAAGACAAAGGCAAGACTTGGCGCAATATGCAAGCAGGGAAATATTTACAATAAGCAAAAACACTTACTCAGTTCTACTTAAAGATGGGCCCACACGCAGACACACACACAAAAAGAAAAGAAACCCCAGAGTCTTTATTTGACCCTCGCAGCCATGAAGAGAGACAAGCTGGGGGCCAGAGTTCTGGTGGGTACCTGGTCGCGGAGGGAAAGCGTGCTCTGTAGTGCAGCACCTGCTAAAAGGTCGTCGGTTTGGTCCCAGTCGCACGTGTGGGACTCGTGGCAGAGCTCATGTGGCGAATAGTCGGGTTCCACAGAACTCCTCCCCCGTAACAGCCACCGTGAAGAACGAACCACACTGCTCACAGCCACCATGAAAACTGCCTGACCCAACCACCGTGAAAACTCCTCCTTACTCAGAGAGTCTCGGAGATATATCTCCTCCCACCACGGGGAGGGGCTCTTGGCGAAAAACGCCTCGCTGTCCACCCCTCATTGGACAGGGATCTACGGCCCATCTTTCCGGGGCGGGGCCTTGGCCCCTGCCGGGAAACCCAACCGCTCTTTCCACGCGGGGTCAAACTTGATGAGTAACAGTATAACGCTGCAACGGTACGTTGGTGGTGCAGCCGGTTCGCGGTGGATCGTGACGGGCCGAGGGGTCATGCAGATTGCTTGTTGGTTGCTAGATGTAAAGATTTAATAACCTAACTAAAAGAAGTTGCAACGCACATTTTTGATTCTCCCACTAGACAAAAGGAAAGGGATCTGACTACACATGTACTTAACGGGATAACTGACTTTTGGGACCTGTAGGTTGAATGCAAATTGTTTCCAGATCCATAACAATACTTACAATATTTTAATTTTATACTTGGAAAAAACACGAACTGTCAGTAAAAACAAATCACCAACACTTTCCAGAAATTGGCAGCTGCATTTCATTTGCTGTAAGTTCACGAGTAAACATTTCCAAGTTGGCTTCCAAAGCCAGTTGCCGACTGAGCATCCTCCATCGTGCAAAATCCTTCCGTGGCATACCCCAGGTTACTACCAGGCGCACCTGGTCCACCATTAACCCCATTCTGGTGAAACTACCTAAATTCAGAAACTACCTCCATGCATTCTTTTTTCTTTTTTCTCACCTGTAGAACCAATTTCCACATTCTCTTCAATCTCATTCTTCCCTCTATTAGGTCTTCAAGCCAACTGTTCACCTCCATGTCAGATAATCCAAAACCATGATCTTTTCTACCCTCGTTAACCCACCCCAAACCCACCACTTTCCAAATTTGATTGGAATTTTAATAGGATTGTGCACAATGTTGTTCTTGCTCCTCCACGAGCCTCGACTTCATATACAAAAATAAACGCTTGACAATTAAATAAATGACTAAATAGCATTAGAAGCAATCTCCCACAGAAAACTAAAGCCACACTCCTCCCCCTCCCCTCAACCCTTCCAATGTTGTACCGCAAAAGATATAATCAATGTGATCAATCCTAAAATAAGATTTTAAATAACGAGACATAATGTTTAAGGTGTGTCGTTAAACAATTTGAAAATAAACGAGAAAGAAACGGATGAGTGAAGCCAAGACACAGTACATACTCGAGTGTGACTGCATCATTTAGTCCAGAATCGTGGCTTTCTGGAACAAATCCCACATTGTACACAAGCTGCTTTTGGTGCAGAATAGTGATGGTGGAAACAGTCATCATTAAATGAATTTCGGCTTTGACCTCTGATGTGTGTCTTCTGATCTCCCCTGTGAATTAAATGGGTGACCTAAAAGATCCTTAAATCAATTCCACCATGACCTCTCACCCTGGCATCCAATTGCATGGTTGGAAATGTCCTTTGTTGCCTGCCAAGGTATACAACATGACACCCTTTGTTCCTGGTAAATTGTTGACACGACTATTTGTATGCATTGTTTTCGCTCCACAACAAACTGACAATAACATTGTGTCAAATGTTTAACCCCAGGTGAGTCATACCAAAGAGTATAACCAGAGAGTTGGTGTCAAAGCCACCCAATGCTCGCCTGTTTGTACATTTATCGTTTTTAAAAAGACTAGTCTAATAATATTTTTTATAAAGCATTGCAGTGAAGTCTGATCCAAATAATTTTAAAGCAATATATGTATTTGTATATTGTAATCAGTAAAAAAAATAGTGTGGTAGATAAAAACATTAGAAAAGAAATAACTTGCACCAAAAACTTTAACATTTTCATGCTGACGCTGACGCTGACGCTCATGTCGGGGGTGTCGCTATAGCTCTCTGCTCTTCGAACAGGCGAGCTAAAAACGGTATGTGTTGTTTCCTTGATGGACGATTGGAATCTAAAAAGGATGGAGCACAGACAAACAAACATAGGTTGGCAACCATTGCATAGGCTATGGGCCTAATGGTCTCCTCCTGTGATGAAGTTCCTTTTAAGGGAACTCATATTATCATCTTGTTTGTGTGTGTGTGTGTGTGTGGTGTGGTGTGTGGTGTGTGTGTGTGTGTGTGTGTGTGTGTGTGTGTGTGTGTGTGTGTGTGTTGTGTGTGTGTGTGTGTGTGTGTGGCTTTCCAGGCCAGAACTCTTTTACCATTTGAGCTTTTGTCATCAATTCCCAACAAAGCTTTATTATGAGAATATGGAGAAGACAAATTAATAATTTTGTCAAAGGGTCAAAACGTCAACGGTGCCGTTTAGCATACAGAAGAGTAGAAGTCCGAATACAAAGCGGACAGGCTTTTCATTTCCAGATGCTTTCTCATTAGCTCACCTGGAATGGAGTTCCAGGGGAATTTATGGAATGGCATGCACGTCATCAGTCCGTCCATAAACACTTCAAACTTATTCTCTGAAACCACACATACGATTCCGATAAAACCTAACTATAACCTTCATCACCCGTGATGTACCAAAGTTTGCTCATGACATTGTAAAAATCGGGGTTTAACGGGGTGTAAGGGAGGGGGGGGGGTTGCTCCCCAAAATATGTATTTGCTTTCTTCTCCGAAACTAAACACACAATTTCGAGATGAAACTTGACCACAACCTTCATCACCCGTGATGTCCCAAAGATTGTTCACAACATTAAAAAACATTGGGGTCTAAGGGGTTGCCCCCAAAATATGTATTTGCTTTCTTCTCCAAAACCACACACACAATTTCGATGAAATTGGTCCACAACCTTTATCACCCGTGATGGACCAAAGTTTATTCATGACATTAAAAAAAAAATCCATAGTATTTACTTTCTTCTCCATTACATATTTTGTGGGTCATCCAGTGGTTCCCTGGTTATCTTATCCAGCCACTACCAGGTGAGCGCCATGGGTATTGCCCCTATGTTTTAATATTGCAATGAAGTTCCTTGTAAGGGAACACTCTGTTGTGTGCGTTGTAATGCCATCGTAGATTCATCTCATCACATCACTTGATATGATGTTGTTTCATTATGCAGTCTGTTGGCAAAGATGGTGGAATAAAAACTAATCGGCTTGTTCCGAAACCCTCGTGTTAATTGAAAATTTAGATGCACATCCTTTCCATTTTTATATTAGCAATTTCAGATTTCTTCCTTGTGGTACCATTGTACTCGTCATTGTTGCACTACATCTCAAGAGCTGCCACATGAGAATATCTTTTCGTCACAAACAGGAAGTGTAACAATGGTTTCTCAATGTGATCATATCACACCAACCAAATGTTCCCCTATTCCCAATGTTCTCCCAGTGGACAAGCTTCTCTCGTTAATTCCCAGCCATCTTGAACCCATTCAGCCAGATTTGCCTCCTTCCTTCCTAATTGCTGTGCCAGTCATTACTTCTTGAGGCCAGAACGGCCATTTAGTTCATTGTACCTCATTATTTACCCTTGTTAAAATGTAACGGGCGTAAATATACAGGAAAACACTATCGAGCGATTTCCAATTCCAAGATGGTTTGAGTCAATCTACGGCACATTCGGTGCTGTGTTTCTGATTTTTGTCTCAACAATTGATATCAATTGCAAAGCTGCGTTGTCCAGGTGAGACTTACAAGGTTTATTGATCTACTTTCTCGCATTATGACTAAAATGAAATTAAATATCAAAACCAAAAGCCATAGATACAGATAGTCCGTGGAACGAACCACGTCCGCATTTGAGTTCTTCATCTTTCGGTCATGTTTTAAGAAATGATTCCTCTGAATTGTTGACGAATGAGACAATAAATGTACTTTTTGGATTTATTTCTTCATTTTGAGGATGTGTGACAAATTGCAGTTGTTGCCCACTAGATGGGGTGGGAGAGGCACCTCCTGGTGCTTTGTTGTTTAAAGTAGCAGGTGATTATTTTGCGAAAAGTGATTACAGTAGCATTTTGGATGCTCCCCTCTGAGTGAATCCCAGGGAGCCAACGGTGCTCGACCAAATCTCACAAGAGACAACTTGCAAGCTGTACTAACACTTTCCCAGATTTGATACGCCATCATTGCATCATTGGCTACCTGGGATAGCTTACGATATTGCGATCCACAATTTCATTACAATATGGCGTGATTTGTCCTTTTTCAATTCATGTCCTTGCACTCCATGTTAACTTCCAATTGTTGTTTTATGACATCCTTGTCTTGCATCTCAAAACCATCTGTCCTTCTTGAGGTCTCGTTTCTGGATTATTGTGTCCGTAAATGACATCTTTTGGAATGCCACTGTCCTCGTCTGCTTTCCTCTAGCTCATTCCTCGATTTACTGCTGATTTGACCTTTGTCATGTCATCTTAACTGTATTTTATTGTTTTGTGACCATACCAGGATTTGGTTTGTAAGTTCACATCATCTTGTCCCGATTGAACCCTGCTCAGTCAGACAGGTGATTTTCTGAAAATATATTTTAAATTTTCTGTTAACAAAATTTAATCACGATTCAAACCACACCAGCAAAGAACAACTATCGACTCGGGCCTGATGTGCAGCCAGATCTCTCTCTCTCTCTGTTGCATCATTGGTTGGGACACGGCTATGCCGCTGATGCAGTGTCCCCCTTACCAGTACACTGCTGCTCATTTTGCCGACCTCGGAAGGATGACAGGCTGAGTCATCCTCCTGGTATAATTTAATTCAGCGGCCAACGGGGCTTGAACTCAGGACCCTAGGATCCCAAGCCACCACCCTAACCACTAAGCTAACACCAGGCTTAGCAGCCAGATAATTTCCTCCAATAGTTGTAGTTGTAGAGATAAAGTTATGACCACAATTTTTTTTGTTCTTTCAAAGCAAAATGGAAACTCCTGCACACAGGGCATCCTACTTGTGACACACAGGGATACAACGAAGGAATGTTGGTGCATGAGGAAGCCATTCGGCCCATCATGCCTGTGCTGCACCAACCCCCGGTATCATCACCCATCCACAAACAACCTACCATCCACACACAAGCCGATATCCCCATACCCCTCCATCTCCATTGCATCCAAGTACCTATCTAATTAAAATTTAAACTTATCCATGCCCTCCACTGCTGCTACCTTTCCAGGGAGACCATTCCACGCATTAATCACTCTCTGACTGAAAGACCGCTGCCTTAATACTGTCCTAACTTTACCCTCAAGTTATGGCCCCTGGTCCTAACACTGTCCATTCTGCTGAAATAAACACCACTGCACTTATCTTGTCCACACCCTTAATTTTCATAAACATCTCCATCAAATGCCCTTGTAATCACTTATTCTCTCATGTATAAAATCTCGTCTCCTCCTAGCTTAGTCCAGCTGTAGAATCAATATAGTAGCTCTACTACCTCTGTTGTCCCACCTCTGTTGAACCCTCTTTTAAACACAAAATATTTGCTGGCTTATTTCGAGAAAAAAGAAAATATCAGTATTTGTTAATCTCAGAATATCAAGTTTTGAAAGACTTTTATTATTATTATTATTATTATTATTATTATCATTATTATTATTATTTTATATATACAATGTCATTTGTATATATGGTGTCCAACACCTGGGACACATTTATCCCTGTGTCGTAAGAGGCGACCAGGGTTGCGTCAGGAAGGGCATCCGGCGTAAAACCTGTGCCAAATCATTATGCGGATCATAACGGATGATCCGCTGTGGCGACCCCGAACGGGAGCAGCCGAAAGAAGAAGAAGATATACAATGTCAATAATAAGAGTGAACACACAGAACTATAACAAGGGGAGCAGGAGACAAGAGGGACAGGAGAGGGAAGCACGAAACAGTGGGTAATAGACACGAGGAGATGTGGAAGGGAGAGGGATGGGTTGGGGTACATGGGGTCATCAAGATGGACACTACAGGGACTTTCAGGAAGGAAAGCAGGGAATATGAAGGAGGTGCGTTTGGGGTGGATTAAAGAGGGTAGAAAACTATCGTGGTTTGGGATGGGGGAAGATAAGAGATGGTTGTGAACAGCTATTTTGAAGATCGGAGGGAAGAGTGGGATTAAAGATTGTGTGGGAGTTTATTCTAAAGGTGGGATAAAAGAGGAATGAAAGAGTGAAGGTGAGCAGTGATTCTTGATTTTGGTAGTTTAACCAGAAGGAGGTTGCTAGCGGACCTTGAGCACCCAGGCGGACCTTGAAATATGGGAGGGACAGGTAGCAGGGGGTTGGGGAAGGAGGGGGGGGGGTGAGGCCAGAGAGGAGATGGTAGAAGACAGAAAGACTACCGACATGCTTGCGGTGAGAGAATGAGAGACCCAAAGACTCAGCCTCATCATGGGAGATACCAATGATCCTAAATGCCTTCGTTTCTACACCGTGAAGCCGAGAAAAGTGAGAGGTGGGAGCACAACACACAAGGGAGAGCAGAACTCCATCAACCTGTGGATGAAAGCTTTGTACATGGTCAGGAGCTCAGGTGTGTCAAGGAAGGGCTTTGAATGGAGGAGCATGTCCAATCGGCGACTAGCTTTGGAGGCCAGCTTGGAGATGTGGCTTTCCCAGAAAAGATCATGGCAGATAGTGAGGCCCAAAAGTTTGAATGAAAGGACTTCTTCAAGAGGATTGTTGAGAAAGTTTGTGTTAAGCAGATTGTCTGTTTTGTCAGTGGCATCCTGTATGGAAAGATCTGTCAGGTTCGAGCGAAGGCGCCAGATGTTTGAGGTCCACACTGTTAAGGAATATGGAGGTGAGGAGGTTTTGGGTGCAGGAGAGTGGAGAGGGAGGATAGGACGAGGGAGGTGAAGGGAGGTATGGAGAGATGTTCACAGTGTGTGGAGGATTACAGAAGAGCTAGGGGAGAGGACAGGATGAGGATGATAAAAGGCTTGGTGGTGATGGGATGAGGCACAGAGGGAAGTAATATGAGAGGGTGCAGAGGAAAGTTGAATAATGGAGGAGGTGGAGGGATGAGATGGAAGAGAGAGAGGGCAGAGGAAGGAGGCAGCTTTGTGGATGTGAGGGCAGGCAACTTTGAGAAGGAGGAGTGAAGGGGGAGATTGGAGGGAGAATGGTGAGAGGAGAGTTTTTGAGAAAGGCAAGAGGGAAGCTTGGAGGTGGAAGAATGTGAAGGTTGCTTTGAGAGGTAGGGGTGAGAGGGAATAACAGGTGAGGGGTTAGGAGGAGGTAGGTTTAAGAATGTGGGGTGAATTGACACTGAAGTCGGAAAAAAAGGATGATTGGTGGAACCCGAACATGCATTACAAACTGGAATTTAAATTTTTTTAAAGTCAAAGATGCGATTAAAGACATAAATTGAATGATGCAATAAAGGCGAATTAAGAGAATGGAGATAAGAAACGTTGTAACAGTAGAACTTTTAGGACATGGGTTGAAGGAATGGTCGAATTTAAAAATCTTTTAAAGAAGAAGAATAAAAGTGAATTATGATACAATTTAGGGAACCAAATGTGTGTTAGAGAAATTGAAACATTTTAAGAGACTGCTTTTTATTTTGATAAAGATTAGGTAAGGTTTGTAAAGGAAACGTTAAAGAAAAAACCGTGAAGGTGTTTGGTGAATTTGGATCGGCTAAGATGGTAGGAAGAGAGTAGGTTGGTGAACGTTACAGGAAGAGGAAGAGGGGGTAGAGAAATCATGTAGTTATGGGAGGTGTAAGGTGAGAAGTAAAAAGAAAAGCAATATTTTTTTTACAAAGATCAGGTAACATTAGGTAAAGGAAAGGTTGAGGAAAAAAATCATGAAGGTGCATGGTGAATGTGAGTCAGCAAAAGTAGAAGATGGTAGATCGGCAGTGTGAGGACAGTGTGACCACTCCTCATTTTCATAAATGCCAAGGTGAGCCAATGAAAAAAGCCAAGAATTCACAAGGTTTCGGAAAAGCGATGATAAGAGAAAACCTATACACCAAGAAAACCTAGAGAAAACCAAGATGCCAAGGTGAACAACGAATAGCCAAGATCTTGTGAAAAAAGCCAAGGAGTGGTCACACTGGGTGAGGAAGAAAAGGTTTTTTGTTGTATTTTATTTATATTTTAAGACAAGAAACAGAGGGTATAGTTGGGAGGGGTATAAGGTGGGTGGAGGGAAAAGTGGCGAAAATAAAAACATGGTAAAAAGGAGAAAATACAATAAACACAACCATGGAAACAAACAGGAAGAAGGGTAGGCCTCAAGGAAACCCAATATGAAAAGACAACCAATTTCCACAAGACTGAAATCGGAACACAGTAAACACAGAGATTACAAAATGACAGTGAAAACGCGACCAAAATTACCGGAAAACTTATTTTTGAGAAAGTCGGCAGAGACCCTGAAGAGGAACAGCCACCGTCGCTCAAGAACCCGAACTGGAGACTTTGCAGGTTTTTGTCCCTATTCACCTCCCTATCATTTGGTGATATGCAAATGTTCCTATTCATCACAGTTTATGGAACATATGGTAGTATTTGAATGACATGAAGGGATAATGTTGTTGTGTCTAGTAGTTTATGCTTATCAAATGGTAATTTGTGGCTTCGTATTATACATATTGAGGATATCAGCATCAAGTTATAACAGGAAGTACTGTACCTACAGTCGGTACATTACAATCGTGTCATCGGTCCGGCTAATATGGACGCTTTGCAATGGAGGTCGAATGACGTCCGCAAATGACTGAAATTTTTATTGAATTCACTGCATTCAGAATTAACTATTATGATCCCCCATGGATCGCCCAATAAATATATAAAAATTGGTGGTTGGTCGCACGTGAACGCAGGAAGGCAGGAAAACGTTTATTTACAAATTTATAAAATGTTTATTATAAATGTACTGTATATGGGGATACGAATGGCCAAGAAGCTATCAATAAATAAATGTAGCAGATCTGGTGGTCAACAGACAGAGATGAGGATGAAAGGGGGAAAAAAAACACATGCACTTTTATACAAAAGAAATCATCTCGCTAATGGTGCCAGCAATACCAGATTCAAAACATGAAGGGGAACAGAAGAAACGAAGTCTTGTGCAGGCATCTGTTGGTTCTGGCTGCAAGGGAGATGATATAGTGCTGGTTGGCATGGCAGAGGGTGAAATGTGCCCCAGGGTGGGAGAGAAGAGGATGGCATAATGGTCGGGAGATGTCACCCATGTCTCTCGATAGGTCCTTCTTGGACGAGCCATGAAACAGAGAGAACATGTCTCCACGAAGAAGCCCAAATCATCTGCCACGCGCTTGCATGGACGCGGCATTTACCACCTCTGGGACCGCCTACATGCCTGGCGCCTGTGGTGCTCTGGAGGCCGTCATTCTGGCTGTCGTGCCCTGTGCGGTGGCCCCTCATAAATGTTCTGCCCCTTTTCAGGAGGAGGCCCAGGTGTTGTGTGCTGCATTTCTTGTGGCAGAATTCATTTTTTAAACCAAATCTTCCAGTAAAGGGGGAATCGATAGTTCTTCATGTGAACCAGGATTGGTTCCGCAACTCCAAAGCCCTGATTAAAGAACCGGCTTCACCCCCACAATATGCTCATCATTCTTATCGACTGTACTGGCTGGTGTACTCATCAAATCTGCTGCTCTGAAATTGTCTCAGAGACTGCTTCAAAGCAGACATCTCCTCACTGGCTGCATTGAGATGGCAGCCTGCCCGTTCCTTCATTCTCTCCTCTCCTGTTGCCAGTACGCATTGTCCTTAACAGCAATGGCTTAAGGAGTCTTGGACTACGTTATTTTAAAGTGTTTTTGTTGGGAAAGCTCAAGATATTTACTCTTCTTTACCGAATTATCTTGTGTGCACAGTTTGATGAGGTAAAAACAACAATTTGTAAAGCCTCTGAATTGGTCCCAGAGGCTTACAGGCAGAAGTTTCAGGCAGTGTTGGAATAACGATGGTGAAACTCATGTGGAATTTGCACTGGAAAAAGACTGTTTGATAGGTGGTGTAATTCCAAGGATATTGTGAACAAATTTGACAGATTGATGCAGTTGATGTTGATGGAGGAGTTTAAGTAGTGTATGTATTCTGACATTTCGATGAACAAAAGGTAGAGAGTTGCACACCGCGGCAACAATAGCTGAATATTATGCTTTGATTCAAACAATTTATCTCCACAAACTGTATTTCTCAACCAAAAGTAACCAAGAGCTACAGTAAACCTCGTCAGGGAACTAGTCCCATATCTATAGAAAACTCGCTTGCCAAGTTTGATTATTTTAAGCCTACCAAACAGAAGGTAAATTCTCCTGCTGTTTAGAAACTGACCAAATCATATTGATCCAGCCTTACTTTTTTATTGCAATAAATAAGGACACCAAATGTCTCAGTGTCGTACGTTGGAAAGGAGAAACCAAAGTGATTATAAATCAGCAATTAAAGGGTATTCCAACTGCACTTTCTAATGTTCAAAACTGCCCGTTGGAGGCAGTAACTATTGATGGGCCACTCAAAAAAAGGAGGTGGTCAGGTTTAAACTTTATTAACGAGGGATATAAGCATTTCATTACAGAGGGGTTTGTGTCAGCTTTGGGCGACATTGCCAATCAGTGAAATGTTAACAAATTGAGAGACTCGGGGGCATGTCAGTCTTTGATGGTCGAGAGCATTTTGTCACTATGTGAGATAATGGCGACTGCTGCCAGTGTACTTTTACAAGGTGTTGGTGGTTTTGTTAATGCGCTTTTACAGGTGGTTAACCTATAGTCCGAGTTGGTGTCTGGACCTGTTACTGGCTTAGTCAACGCTTCCTGTTTAAGTAGTGTGTTTTATCATCAGAAATGATTTAGCCGGTGGTAGAGTCTCAATTGACTCACAGATCCTGGAAGAACGGAGTGTTGAGAGTAACACGGAGCAGATAGAGTGGAAATTCCTGATCTTTTTTTCTGTCAGGTGTAGTGACTTGTTCCAGGTCTAGGAAGCGCTCTGAAGAGAAAAGTGTGAAAAACGATTTGGATTGAGAACCTGTATATACTTCGGAGAATAAGGTTATGGACCAGTTCAGTGATGAGTTGAAGCGAGTGATGGTCATATTATTGGACTAGAAGACAAATCTGGAAGCCAAACGTAAAAGTCTGGTCTCACAAGAAAGAGAGACTTATCCAAGAACAAATTAAGGATGCTGAGCTAAGAGAACTAGCTGCTGGAGTCCTCACAGAGGAGGAGGTTACCAAAGTCCTAGTTTGCTACTTTAAGAAAGATGGGGTATTAATGAAGAAGTGGAGACCACTTGTTGTATCAGCAGAGGATGAATGGAACCACCAACACCACGAACACCATTATCAAATTGTGGTTCCGCTACTGCAACGGAATGAGATCTTCAGTTTAGTGCATGAGAGTTTAGTTCACAAAAGGGTGAACAAAACATGTGAGAAAATTTTGACACATTTATTTTGGCAGAGTTTGCGATGGGATGTTGTGGAGTTTTGCAAATCCTGTCACACAGGCCAGATGGTCGGGAAACTGAATCAAAAGATTCCTTCAGTGCCCTTAAAACCCATAACGGTTTTTGATGAACCCTTCAGTTGGGTTATTGATTGTGTAGGTCCCTTGCCAAAGACTAAGGCAGGTAATCGATACATGTTGACTACATGGTGTTCAAAATAAGTGATGCAACTTTAAATATTGATTTACAAAGAAACAGAAACCTCAGGAGCATGCACCAAACATTTCTTGAAAGCTCATGACATGGTATTTTCTATCACTGATTGCTAATGCAGCAAATCACTGCTGGAGTCAGTGAGAGACCAAGGTCTGAAATTGGAATTTATGCAAAATACTTGTAATTGACGTTCTCGATGTGTGCCTCTCCACGATTCAGACGGGCATTGATCCTGACTCCAAAGTTCTGTCCAACTTTCCTGTAGGTCTCATGTAGCACTGCCGGGAGGTAGGCTGACAACTCCTGCTTCAGATCATCCAGTATGGCAGGGTGGTTGGTGTAGACAGAGCTCTTGGCAGCCCCCCAGAACCAGTAGTCCAGAGGGTTCAAGTCTAGGCTATGGGGTGCCAAATGTTGTTGTGGTTGTTGTTGGCACTGTTCAAGTGGAAATGGGCTTAATCACTGAACCAGATCAGGCTGATCAAGTTTGAATACTGCTCCATCCTGTCACTGAGCCAATTGCACATATCAAGTCTCCTTCTCATGCCATCTTGACTCAGTTTATGCCTAATAGAGATGATGTTTGGGAAAAGCTTCAGTTCCTTAGTGAGGATACCCCAGACTGATGTTGGTTTGATGCCGAGCTTCCGGGAGCACCGGCGGTGGGACTTCTTGGGACTGTCCACTGCAGAATCCCGCATGGCGTCAATGTTGGCTTGGCTCTTGGGTTACTGATGCCGGCCTGCTACTGTTGCCCTTGCTCTGGTTGTGCACTGTACCCTTGTTATTAAAAATGTTTCACAATACTTTGAATGGCACAATTTGTAGGTCCATCACGTGTTCTGAGGTCGTATTCCCAGCAGAACCTCCGGCGGTTGTCTACATATGATTTAGTGTCACATCACAGAGCCACCACTTTTGTCTTCTGCTTCACTATCAATAGCATAGTTAAGCAACTGAGCTAGAAATCCCAGGGAACAAATAACACAATAACACCACAAAACCGTGAAAAGGAAAATGGTATAGGTCAAAAAACAAAGAAATGACAGGAAGTCAAAGTTGTATTAATCTTTTTGAAACACCTTGTATTTTGTGTGTACATGAGGCTCCAAAAGGAGATACCTCTCAGAAAAATTGCAGCCCAAAATAGTCAAGGCACTAGTGAAGTTCTTTACTCGTATTGGCCTTCATGAGGTCATAGTCTGTTCAGGGATCAAATTTCATGTCAAACGTTTTCCAAAAGTTTTTGTTTTACACCAATTGGGAGTGAAACAGGTTAAGTCAGGTACTTACCATCCTGAGTCACAAGGTGCTTTGAAAATATTTCACCAGAGTTTAAAAAACATGATTAGAACTTACTGCTTCGAGTGTGACAAGGATTGGGATGAAAGAGTATTCTTGTTGTTCTTTGCTGCTAGGGAGTCAGTTCAGGAGTCGTTGGGATTCAGTCCCTTTGAACTCGTGTTTGGACACTGTGCGAGAACCATTGAAGCTTTTGAAGGAACAGTGAGTGGCTCAATGAGAAGTCACAGTTAAATTTGCTGAATTATGTGTTTGATTTCAGAGATAGGTTTGCGAAGGCACGTGAGATAGCAAGAAAGAACTTAAAAAGGATCACAAGACAAGATGAAAGCTAGGCATGGTAGATATTCCAAGGACAGGGAATTCAATCCTGGTAACAAGGTTTTGGTGTTGCTTCCAATTCCGAGTCAGCCATTCCAGGCTGGTTATTTTGGACGTTACCTCATTGAAATAAAAGTCGGTGAGATGGATTACATCATTCAAACCCAGGTACACACAAGCAGAGACAACCGTCACATAAGTATGATTTAAAAAATAATGATAGAAAACAACCAGAAAGTTCCGTCTTAGCCTCACCGGCTTTACCTGTAGTTGTTGCAAGGAGCAAAATGAGGTGTGTGATGAGGTGAAGTTTGACCACATTATGGACAATGCCTGCCTGAGGCTGACCAACAGTGAAGTGTTATTTCACTTCAATCAGAAAGTGACTCATTTGATGTCTGAACAGCAGGGTCAAGTCTTGGACCTAATTTATGGTTTTTCCCACTTGTTTACGCATGTACATGGCTGTACCAACTTAGTGTATCACGGTGTAGAGGTAGGAGATGCTTCGCCAATAAAAACAGCACCCATTCAGGATGAATCCTGTAAAGTTAGAACATCTTTATAAGGAGGTGAATACATGCTCGTGAATGACATCATTGAATGTAGTGACAGTGAATGGAGTTCACCCTGCGTCCTGGCACCCATGCCACATGACAGTTTCCGTTGTTGCACTGACTTAAAACGGATCAATGCAGTGACGACAATGGAATCTTATCCAATCCCGAGGATTGATGATTGCATTGACAGAATTGGTCAAGCCAAGTTTATGAGCAAGTTTGACTTATTGAAGGGGCACTGGTAGATTCCTCTTTCTGAACGAGAAAAAAAAAAGTCAGCATTTGTGACACCGAATGAACTTTACCAGTACAGTGTAAAGTTATTCCTTTCGGCCTCACGGATGTCGGTGCTACATTTCAACACCTCAACAATGACCTTATCATAGATCTTGAGGGGGTTTAAGTGTATATTGACGGTCCTCACAAATTCCATAACTTGGGATAATCACCTTAAGAGAATCCGTGCTTTTTTTTGCAAGACTGACTGAGGCCAAACTGACCGTAAATCTGGTAAAATCTGAATTTGCTAAAGCACAGGTTCATAGGTCATGCTGTGGGTCAGGGTCAGGTTCAGCCAGTGAAAGTAAAGGTGGAAACAATTGATAGTTTGACAGCACCTAAAGGTTATAAAGGAACTCATGAGATTTCTGAATATGGCTGGATGGTGTGGAAGAAAACTCAGTCTTCAAATAGATTCAGAATGTAACAGAGTTGAATCATTTATTCATGCATGGAGAGAGAAGCATACAGCTACTGTACAGAATCTCTCTGCCTGGGAGCTCGTCAGAATTATTTTATACACTCAAGCAAGCAGGGGTGCGGTCACATAGCGTGAGATAGTTAAACAAAACAAGATACATCTGGCGATAAAAATCAGTCAGTGGCACTCAGCACAGTGATGGAGTGTCAACAGGACTTTGAGGATTTTTTTTTGTTGTTGAGGCTACCTTGTTTAAGTAACGTGACAGCTACACTCCTACATTAAAGTAAAACAGACTTGGGGAAAGATTTGTTGTGGGACACGATGCTCTGAGCCAATGGGCAGGCTTTTGGTCAGTCGTGGAATTTGGACTCTGTCACCTGTTTTTGGGGTGACCTTCAGTTATCTCAGTGAATGAGTTGAGTCTTGAGCTAGGTCAGCGTATCCCATAATAAATCGTTCCTCCAGTTCACTTCTCTTTCATGTCCAAATACAAATCAGACATTTTATATAAACAACTCTGCAAAGACTGTCTGTTCCCTGAGCCGTTCGGACAAGAGCCCCCACCTTCAACATTGCTTTCTCCCCTGGCAGTCCACAATAGGCAGATATGGGTTGAGTCACAAAAGGTCAAACAAAGTACAAACAGTTTTATATTTGTAAAGTGGCATGCTGTGTATGTATATGCACAAGTATGAGTGAGTGTGTGTGTGTGTGTGTGTGTGTGTGTGTGTGTGTGTGTGTGCGCATGTCTATGTGCAAAATTACTTCTACAACGGTATCAGAAATTTCGTAAAAATTAATCTGATATTGTTGTCCCTTTGACTAATCTACTCAGAAAAAGGCAAAATTTGTTTGAGATGGCAAATATCAGGCTGCATTCGACAAAATTAATGCCATACTTATGAGTTCTCCAGTTCTTGCCGTACCAAATTTTCAGGAACACTTCAAATTGGCTGTGGATGTTAGTGATGTAGGGGCTACAGCCGTTTTGCTACAGGAGGGTGCTGCAGGTGTATTACTCAGAGCTTAACAAACACCAAAATAACTATTCTACAATTAGTGAGGGGAATTAGCTCCATCGTGGGGCAATATCGTTACACACTGGACAAAAGTGCCAATTTTTTTTGTGGCTACCTATGGACATACTTAATAAAGAAATCCCACGCTCCAAAATATCGGACCATATTTTCATGTGATTATGGGTCAAAATCCAAGATGGCGGGCAAATTTTTTTTAAAATCGATAAATAATTATAACTTCACTAATATTGGTCGTAAAAATGTGTAAACTATCTATTTGTAGGTAATGATGCCCAGGGAGTCGATTGGAACCATCAGATTTGGGATTAGATCATCAGGAACTAGAATAATGGTCACATGTAGAAAAAATATGGGTCGCTCGATATGAAAATTGACGGTTCGCGTTACATGTTTTAATGACTTTTTTGTTGCGCTCAAATAAGTTGTGTACATGTTGACTATCATCTTTCCTATATCATGTGTTTATTTGTAGGCAAATTGATAATTTGATGATGCATATTTCACTTTGTCTAATGCCCTCATAGAAGATTCATCTGGAAGTAATTGTATATTATGTGGCGGTTGGATAATGTTTATTTTCTTTTTACAGGTTGTAAACAGCCCTGAATCTACTGTTCAGTGAAACATCACACCATGGACTGGACAATTTGTGTCATTTGCCAGAACAGTAGATACACTTCACCTCTTTCATGTCCAAAGAACAGACAGAACCGCAATGCTGACGACGTCTATAAGGGCTTTCTTGACAATGTCAGAGAGTTCGAAGAGATAGGTGCATTGCCGGTCGATGTTGATTTTGACGAACATGGCACCCAGAATGTTTTGCAGAAAACAACGCTTCTTGGATCGGGCATGCACAAAAAGTTTAATAAAAGTAAACTTGAACGAGAGCTGAATAAAAAACGTAAACAACAAGACGATGAAAAAGCTCCAGGTACCAGCGCATCCAGCGATCAAAGCGACAGTCAACGGGATCAAGCAAGGACACTTGTTTATTCTGTGATGAGAGTGGCCCCAGAAAACTGCATGAATATGCAACTAAATGTGCAGAGTACAATTTAAAGTTATGGCCACCGAAATGCAAGACGGCGAAGTACTTGCAAAAATACTATGTGGGGATCTGGTCTCAAATGAACTCAAGTACCATATAGAATGTCTGACAAAGTACCGAAATGACTATCGTGGTTACAGGCGACAGAGTAGTCCAAAAGGGCCGACCAACGTGAGCTGAATCAACGAGCCAAAATGATCAATTCAAGAGTATTTGTTGAACTTGTAACGTACATGGAGAATCTGCCGAGTAGGGGACGTACCTATTCAAACTGTCAAACATACACAATATTTTGAGAAAAGACTTGGGGACTTTGGCATTGATACCACTATCAATAAAACCCGGTTAAAAGAAAAACTCCTCAATCACTTCTCCCAGCTAGGACTAGGTGAGCAATCTGATGGAAAAAACATAATCCTGGCATTCCCAGCAGGCATTCAGCAACTACTCAAAGACGCTTTCTTGTTCATGATTATGACGAAGAAGCTAGGTTGTTTGCCAGAGTTGCCAAGATATGTAGGGCGGAAATCCTGAAAGAAATGATAGCATTCAGTGGCGAATTCAACCCTGGATGTCAGCAGAAGATTACCGCCAGTACAAGATTGTTAATGTCCATGCTCATCAATGGCCCAAATTTAGCAGGTTCAGTAAATGACTCCCAAGCATGCCTGACACTCACACAGCTCTTGGTTCACAACTGCAAGAAGAAAGGAAATGTTGAGACAAAACAAGCAATGACGCCGACATAAACGATGCGAGGCGGGAGTTGTTTCCAAGAAAAGCAGACCTTCTTGAAAATATTCCACCAACTAAGGTACTTAGTACTAAGGGTATTAAGCAGAATGCTTTAATTAAATAGCAAGATTGAAATTTAGTGTATACCCAGTCTTATAGCAATGTACATACTACTTTGTTGCAGGATGCACTGGTACAACATGTCAAGAGAGTTATCCTTCAGGCTGGAATTTGGTCAGCAAGTCGGCAGGCCACGTTATCATACTGTCGCCTGAAGCGTTTGGATGGAGTCTACAGGCTGACCAATGGGAACCAATTTGGATGACAATACCAGAAGCTGCAAAAGCTTGCACTGAACTTATCAAATGTGGCTGTAAATCCGAGCGTGGTTGTTGCTCTGCAAATGTATCAAATCTGGGCTGAACTGTACTGACCTGTGTAGCTGCAATTGCGAAAAGAACTAACTTGCTTGTGTTCATTAGTGTACATCATATACACATGTACATGATATAATGGTTCAGTTTTTATTAAAATATGTATCCAGCAAAGTATGTCTCATATAATAAATGTGTCTCGCGAAACGTCAATGTTCGTATCGAGCGACCCATATTTTTTCTACATGTGACCATTATCTTAGTTCCTGATGATCTAATCCCAATCTGATGGTTCCAATCGACTCCCTGGGCATCATTACCTACAAATAGATAGTTTACACATATTTTTACGAACATATTAGCGAAGTTAATAATATTTATCGATTGTTAAAAATTTTCGGCCGCCATCTTGGATTTTGACCCATAAATCACATGAAAATATGGTCAGATTTTTTGGAGCATGGGATTTTTTTTATTAAGTAAGTCCATAGGTAACAACAAAAAAAAATTGGCACTTTTGTCCAGCGTGTAACGATGTTTTCCCTTATTCCCCTCACTAAATAGAAAAAGAGACAACAAGGAACAAGGACAACAAGGAAATCCAACACAGCTGGAGGCCATTCAGCCCATCATTCCTGCACGAACACCACACCAACCCAAGATAATTTTAATTAATGAAAGAATAAAAAAACATTTTTGTATTTTTTAAAAATTATTATTAATTTTTTTGTTTTTTGTATTTTTTTTGTTGTAATTTTTTATTTTTATTATTATTATTATTTTTTCTTTTCTTCCCCTCGGAGAGGGAGCATGGGCTTGGTTAAACACACATCAACCACACAACCGCCCTTAACAAGACCCCCACCAACAGCACTCCGTACACAATCACCCCTTATTACTCAAACTACCTAAAAGTCTTATCAACATCCCCATACTCCTCTATCTCCATAACTTCCAGGTACCGATCTAATTCCAATTTAAACTTATCTACTTTTTCTGGCTGGCCACTGACGTTTCAGGGAAGACGGCATTCTATGCATTAACTACTCTCTGAGTGAAAGTCCCCTGCCTTACTACCGTCTTAACTCTCCTCTTCTTTACTCTCAGGCTATGGCCCCTGGTTCTGTCACTGTCTACTCTGTTGAATAATTCATCTGCACTTATTTTATCTTTACGCTTTCATTATATCTTAAACATCTCTATCATATCTCCTCGTAACCGCCTCGTATCTTGTGTAGAAACACCTGTCTCCTTCAGCTGCGCCTCATACTGAGTCTAGCTAGGCCAGGAATCAATCTAGTAGCCCTACGCTGAACCATCTCTATGGCATCTATGTCCTTCCTGAACTGTGGGGACCAAAACTGCACACAATATTCTAGCCCCTTGCTATTCTGCTAGCTTTGCAACAGTTTGAGGTATACTTGGGTAAAACTACCTTTCCAGTAATTGTTCTCACAGATCACAACCCCTTAACTTTTCTTCACAAGATGAATAATAAAAATTCGAGATTGATGAGATGGAGCGTGTCTTTATAAGAATTCAACTTGGAAATAAAACACATCAAAGACAAATTCAACATAATTACAGATGCTCTGTCAAGATCTGAATAACTCTGGAATTGTTCTTGTAGTCAGTTGGGAAGCATTAAGGAGGATAAGCTGGGGGTTTTTTTTGTATTTTGAAATGCTACTAATTGCTGTGGAATTTTTATTAATTCTGTTTAGACCTTACGTAAAAGGTGAGAATGTTCTCGCTTTTTTCAAACTTTCTTTCTTAGATGGGGGAGGGTGTTACGGAATAGGATAAAATGTAGTTGTGCTGTAGGTGAAAGTTATGTGCATTATTTCATGATAGTATTATAATCCAATGAAAACATATAATTGTCAGGCAGCTTTTGACGAGATAACTGGGGCTGTGGGAGAAAGGGTTTTGCACTGTGGGTATATAATTGTTTTCTGTAAAAGGAAGTTCACTCTACTTTGAAGAAAGCTGTGTTTATATTCTGTTGGGTCACACTGAACCAGACAAGGTTGCAATTGGCTTTGGAGAAACTGCCAAAGACATCATTCTGGAAAAGCTTTGGCATTCACAACTCGTGAGATAAGAGGGCCAATCGGCGCCAGGACAGCGGCCGTAATTGACATTGCTGGCCATGGAGTCCACTGGATCAAAAACTTGCTGGCAGTGGGAACACCATATAAATTACCAACAGAGTGTGTCAGAGGATAGGAAAGAGGGACATGCAGAAGGAGAGGAGGTCCAGCTGTGGTTTGCTGCATTTCTTGTGGCAGAATTCATTTTTGAAACCGAATTATCCAGTAAAGAGGGAATCGGGAGTTCTGTATGCAAACTGGGACTGGTTTCACAACTCCAAAGTCCTGCCTAAAGAACCAGCTTCACCCCGCGATACACTGGACATTGTAACCAACTGTATTGGTTGGTGCACTCATTAAATCTGCTGCCCTGCGGTTGGCTCGGAGACTGCGGCAAAGCAGCATCTCCTCACTGCCTGCAGAGATCGCTTTACGAAAAGCCCTATGCAATGCATTTGGCCCATTTACTCACTAGACATATGGAAAGGGCTAACTAAATGAATACTCATAACTGTCTGTGGATCGCAAAATGTTGGGTGCCAATGCCTCGGAGGAGTTCCGGTTTTACAGAACCGTAACACTATATATATATATATATATATATATATATATATATATATATATATATATATATATATTATATATATATATATATATAATTGTTGATGGAAAACTCAGCCAACAGAAGTTGGTTCAGGTCCATACAAAGATTACAACTACCACATCTTCAATAAGGCACTCATCCGTCAAAATCAGACACTGTGGAGCTAATGGAGGCCAGATTGTAGATTTCAGTATGACAACAGAATAGCAAGAGAAGTATTGTTCTGTCCAGGTCAGTTAACGCCGATGCTGCATGGATGAGCTGAGCTGGCATTTTACTAGCTCAGACGACATTCCAAATTGATGGTGGACAATGCGCGGTTGGTTGTGAGGAGAGACATGAAAACCTTAATGCTTTTAAAACCAACGGGTGAATTTCCCGAACCACAATAATAAGAACCAGGAATTATGTATTCATGATGCAGGAGACGATGGTGGTTGGGATAAGGAAGAAAGGGAAAATACTGGATTGATAATAAATAATTATGTAGAATGAGGTGAAAGAATCTAAGAAACTAAGGCACCTAACTCCAGACTCAGTCACAAATGGGGGGGGGGGGGGGCGGGGGAAGGGAACAAAAGCCGTGGGACTCAGCGCTGGTGGCAACAGGAATGAATGAGCATGAGCATGATGGGTAGGAAGATGAGGTAAGCAGATGATGGGAAGGTGAAGACCAGGACGATGAGACAAAGGCACATGGGCAGGATGAAACGGGGCAAGGCAGGAATGACAAAATGGGCAGAGGCAGGTAGGCAGGACAAAGACAAGCAGGCAGGATGACCTCCTCAGAGAAAGTTCAGACTCTATTCTCCTCAGCAGTCTTTTTCCCCGTCGTGTTTCCCATTCTCCTCAGACCAACAACTCTCCTCGTCTCCAACCCTCTGACCAAGTGCCCAATTAGCTCCTCCCTCTCCTCTCTCTGGGCAATGCTCCGCCCCTCCCAGGCGATCCATCGCTCCACCCATCAGGATGCGTCAAACACTCCGCTCCTTGACAGCATTCATAGCTCCACCCCCTGGGAGGCATCAAATGCTCCTCGCCTTACTCCTGTGCCGAGTCTCCCGGTACCCCCTGGTAGAGGTTGACACAGAAGTTATATGCATGATTTCCTTTCCCATAACCTCTGACTATCGATTACCACACGCCACCCCCTGTATGGCACACATGCAAACAAGACAATTCTGAAGCTCATGTTTCCCTACTTATACATCGAGATGGCTATCTACTCACACATGGACCATGCTACACGATACATTCCTATCTTCTCTATGGTGATATCTAACCCTACACCCCACCCCCCAAATGTAACAGTGTTATAACTGGGTCACACTTCCACGTATAACCAGGTCACATGTTGATCAAACAGAGCCACAGCTCACGGATGACCAAATGCTTGTATATAACAGAACAAATTAATTTTGGGGTCTGAGGATTGATCATCACGGATGCTCCTGGAAACATCGGGAAGAAATCTCTCATAAACCTTATTCTCACAAAGGTTCACTCCATTGGTCACATCACATTGAGATTGCTGTCCAGCTTCAAGGTGGATGTACAGCCCATTCCACCTTTAGTATCCCACCCATCCTGACAATCACAGAAATGCCAATGTGTGCCATCTAACGTGGCTCAACTTTAGCATCCTCAATGAGTCTATAAAGTCATCTTCTGGGATGCAGCTACAATGTCACATTGACTGGCAGTGGAAGCTCTCGACCGAATGCTGAAGGACATCCTCAGGAGCAGTAGCCTCATAGGCAGGATTTTGTTGGTGTTGTCAGGAGATTTCTGCTAAACTCTTCCTATTGTGCATGGTGCCATGAAAGCCAATGAGATTGTTGATTGCATCAAACCTTCACATCTTTGGAAGCATTTACTGCATAAACCCTTCATCTGACAACAAACATGCAATCATTCCTTCAAGGTAATCATGATGCAGGTCGATTTGCAAAACTGCTGTTAAGGATTTGGGATGGCCAGGTGCCTCATGTTAGTGACAGGTATTTCATCAGTATACCAAATAAATTTGGGACCATGATATATTCAGCCAAAGATCTCCAGTTGAGGTTATACGAAAACGTACTGCAACACTACAATGACATTTAGTGACCGTGTTAGCACGCAATCCTTGCCCCACACAATGAATCAGTAAAAACAATAAACTGTGAACTTATACAAGGTCTCCCAGGGGAGGCCACTTACTACAAATCAGTGGACAAAGCCATGAGTGATGATGAAGCAGTTACATACCCCACAGAGTTCCTGAACAGCTTGGATCCCTCAGGCATGCTACCGCACCACCTCCTTCTGAAAATAGGAGTGCCTGTCATGCTCTTATGCAAGCTCGACCTACCGAAGCTTTACAATGGAAATCGAGTAATCATCATAAAGTTGCTGCCGAATTGCCTAAATATCCCCATCACCACTGGACCAAACAATAGAGAGCAAGCCATGATTCCAAGGATACCGATCATCTCATCAAACACAGGCTTTCCTTTTGACTTTCTGTGAATTCAGTTTCTAGTCAGAGTTTGCTTCGGCATAACCATCAAGAAGTCCCGAGGACAAAGCCTCAAGGTTGTTGGCTTAAGTCTTCAATAGCTCACATTCACACATGGCCAGCTGTATGTTGTGGCAAGCAGAGTGGGATGCCTCAAATGCCTTTTTATAGGAATACATTGTGTAGTGAAAAGAAAACTCGCAATATTGTTTACCAGGAAGTTCTTCAGTGAGACCAAGTCAGTTACACCTCAATCTCGGTTCACAGTTCAGTCAGTGATTGTCATTGTGATACACAAAATATAAACAATTTTCTACTCTTCACCAGGTTTTGACTTTCCTATTCTATTTAAAATAAAGTTTACCCAGGTGAAGAACCGGTATCTCAGCTATTAATGAGATAAAGGTGATATTGTAGTATGTCTGCATGGGAATGAGGTTGGGGGAGTGGAGCGGGGATATCTGGCAGCATAGGCTGGACTTTGAATCCCAACCCAGCTATAAAAAATCAATCTGAGGTTTTGCAGGCAGGATGATTCATCAATGGGTGTGCTGTCGATGTCCCATCTGCCGACATTAGTTGGTGAACGTTAAATATCCTATGGTGTCCTTCGTCAAGAATAGGTGAGTTATCGCAGGGACCTTGCACAAATCACAAAATTTTAATTATTACCATAGATAAGGCAAAGGCAAACTACCCAGTGTAATCTCTGCCATGGGATGGCATTGGCAGCACTGAACTTGCCTTCAGGCAGAATTGCACAGAAAAACCAAGAAGAAGGACATAGGTGGGGGTGTTCGGGTGTTCGGCCAAAAATGTTCAGAATTATGTGTGTGATGGAGTAGGGGGTGGAGGAACGGAAGAATTCTGCCATATTTATGTACAAAATTAATATATGGACCTAAAAGGCTCTTAAAATATCAACTAATTAATGACCTTTCCAAAGAGAATTGTAAATCTCTCAAATTCCTTGTGGGCATAATGTTTGATGAGCAAATAACATTTGCTTGGTCATCCCCAGGAAGCGGTTTGGTCTCTTGAACTTCTCGGCCTAACCAAGAACCTTGACATTTCCTGGGCCGATCACAAAGGAAAGCTGGCCTTCAAAACCAACCACGGACTAGGCATCTTCCAGAAGGACACACCTAGGGCTTTTGAATATACAAAGTAAGTATAAAATGATGAAATTTACTATTAAGCATGTTGGTAGGTGGGAGCTATGGGAGTTAAGAGGGCTGTTATAAATATATTG
>CM068962.1:79799943-79811644 GCA_035128595.1 Eptatretus atami | reverse complement strand
CTGGGGCCACAAGAGAAATGACACTATATGTTTATATCTATTGCTAGAAGTAGAAGCATCCGTGTGTTTTTTTTAATACAGTATATATGTTCACTGTGGCCACGAATTGCATGAACAGGAAATGATAGGAAATCAACACCTCTCAGTCACGGCATGGAGATTTGTTATATTTCTTCTATTACTTGTTTTCTCTCTCTCTCTTTTTTTCTCTCTCTCTCTTTTCTCTCTCTCTCTTCTCTCTCTCTCTCTTCTCTCTTCTCTCTCCTCTTCTCTCTTCTCTCTTCTCACTTCTCTGTTATATTCAAGAACACAACGATTATGAAAAACCATTTTGAAAATGAGCTTTGTCCACTCGTCATCTAAATGCTGCATATAAGTTCAACAAGCTCAAATGAGCTAGATCCTGTCTCTTAATGATGACGTCATAAAAACGATAATGACGTCATTGTGATGTATCAGGTTTGCGATAAAATATCTGTGCTAATGCCCGCTTGATTCCACAAACAAAATTCAAACAGCTTGCCTAGTTTTGGAGATAATGGTATAGACGATTTCCATAGCGGCGATATTATGACGTCAACTTTTTTTCTAGGAAGAATTTCCAAATCGAGATGGTTACTGCCTGCGAGTGGACTTTCTGCATATACATGGCAAGTTCACGAAGATCCGATGAAAACTCTGGGTTGTGAACAAAAAATGTCAAAAAATAGGAATGACGTCATAAAAAATGATATGACGTCATAGTGATGTATCATATGTGCGGTAATTCATCTCTGCTAATGCCTGTCGATTCCCACAAACAGAATTCAAAAGCTTGCCTAGTTTCGGAGATAATTTTTAGGCGATTTCCATTAGCGGAGGATATTTTGACGTCATAACTTTTTTTCTCGGAGGAATTTTCAAAAATCCGAGATGGTTACTGTCTGCACAGGGTATTTCTACATATATACGCCAAGTTTCAGGAAGTTTCGATGAAAAACTGTAAGGCTGTAAACAAAAAAGTCCACAAGAACAACAACGTGGGTAAGACTTAGAGATCCTCCACGAGGATCTAAAAACGATTTGAATCAGATTTTGTGCCAGTAACGGCAGGTTAAAATTTCAAATTTCATCCGAATCCGTCCACAACTTTTTGAGATGTCCTGCTCACAGACAAACAGATAGGGGTGAAAACATAACCTCCCTCCACCTTTGCTAGCGAGGTTAATAAACGTAAAATAAATATAAATCGGCTTTACGATGAAGTCTCCTGCTGCGTTGAAGTAGATTAAACATTCAAAAGCTGGTTAAACACGGCTCTTCCCTTCTGTAATTTGTTTAAAGCCCCACACATGTCTCTGTCTCTGTCTCTGTCTGTGTCTGTCTGCTGTCTGTCTGTTCTGTCTGTCTGTCTCTGTTCTGTCTCTCTCTCCTCTCTCTCTCTCTCCTCTCTCCTCTCTCTCTCCTCTCTCTCGCTCTCTCTCTCTCTCTCTCTTGTACCATACTCTTCAAAGGTGTCGGTGCTGCAGATGCAGCTTCCTGGCAAAGAGTATACTGGGGTGGTTTTCCATTACCTTCCCAGCAGGAGTTGGAGCAGGAATTTGGAGTTTGGCTCGGTGCCATCAATAGCACGCATACTCTTTGCAAAGGACACTGTGGGGTCTTAAGCATGCACCAATGAATGACGGCAGAATATGGGACGCCCATTTTAATGTCCATCCGAGGGACAGCACACACATTCATGAATCACCCTGCCTGTGAAACACCAAGATGACAGTTTGTAGCCTGATCAGGACTTGAACCGAGGCTAGATGGCATAGAGGTGGATGTGTGTAACTCCAGACCAGGGATCCCCAAACTTTTATCTGCCAGGGCCACATCACTCAATCTTGCTCTTACGGAGGGCCAGAGTGAGTCCATTATCTATCTCTACTAATAAATGGCAGTGTGTGTGTGTGTGTGTGTCCTCCATAACTCTAAATCTATGAAACGTAGCAGCCTTTTGCATGCACACTCAGGGAACTCCAAGGAAGGGTCTGAGTGAAAATTGGTTGTTTGGTTTAATTGAAACACCCCTTTTGAAGATAACTAATGGCCTTATTTAATTATATCCTTTATCAGGCGATCCTCGGCCACCTCACTCTATATGGGGTCTTCAGGCATTTTCTGGGTTACCTCTCAACCCTAGTTGATTTGAAGCAATTGAAAAAAAAAATCCCTTTTTTTTGGCTAATTTTAGTCTATTTTTGGTATTTTCGTGTGATTTAAAACCTTTTTCTTTCCACCAAAAGGATAGGTTTCCTTTCCTATCTTTTTTATTACTATTTTGGAGATTTTGGTGGTTGCAATGCTACTTTTTTCACTATTTTTTCCCCAACTGTTTTTTTTTCAAAACTTTATTGCTATTTTTTCACTATTTTATTTTACATACGTTGTTGTTTTACACCAGATTTGCAGCGATTTTTTTCACTATTTTGCTGCACTTTCTTTGTTTTACATCAAAGTGGTTGCTATTTTTTTACCTATTTGTTTTATTCAAAATCTGCCCATTGAAAATATATATTTCTCATTTATTTCCTATTTATTTGTTCAAAACTGGCTATTTAAAATCTATTTTTCACCTTTTATTCAGAGGCTGATGTTGGCTTAGTGGTTATGGTAGCTGGCTTAGGATCCCACAATTTTAGGGTCCTGAGTTCAAGCCCCATTGACTACTGAATTAGCACCAGGTTAGGTTGACTTAGCCTGTCATTCCTCCAAGGTCAGTGAAATTAGTACTAGTGTATTGGTAGAGGGGCACAGCATCAGCACCATGGCCATGCTTCCAATAAATTACAGCTACCTGGCAGCTAAGCTGCCATATACAAGAACAGAATGTTTTTCTAATTATTTTTCTTCCAAAACTGGATATCCACTTGGCCGCGCTCGAAGGGGACAGATTGATCCGGCAGAGTTGTTTTGTTGCAACTTTAAATTTTTTTTTTTTGTGTTTCACACATGCTCCAAATAAAGGGGTTTTACACATTCCTGTGTGTTTGTTTAATTTTTTTTCGGGAATGTTCGAAAAACGTCATTAAAAATTTCATATGAAAAAACTTCATGTTAATGTATTCGTGGGTCAGATATACCCGAGTATTCATTCACTTATATTTTGCTCTAACAAAACATTTTTACACATGACCTTTCATATATGTTGAGAGCAAAGTGTAATGCATATTCTTATGTGTGTTTTGTTTTTGCTTTGTCTTTCAGGATCACGAGAAAATTTATTTTAAAAATGTAATACCCCCGCGACTGCATTCATGGGTCAAATTGACCCGGCTGGGTTTTTGTTTCCCTATAATTTTGTTTTAAAAACGTTTTTATCTGTGATGTTTCATATATGCTTCGAAGAAAGGGTAATTCATAATCCTGTATAAGTGTTTTGGTTTTTTCCCAATCGGGATCATGGGAAATTCCATTCCAACAATACAGTAGTGACTAATTTAGCCCCAGGCTATGCAAAAAAATATTGTTTTGCTATAATTATATTTTGAAATTATTTTTGATACATGATCTTTCATATCTGCTTAGAATAAACAGTAATACATATAACGGTGTGTTTGTTGTGTTCTTTCGTCTTTCATGGTCGTGGGAATTTTTTTTTTTTTAAACACAATACCCCTTGAATGCATTTGTGGGTCAGATTGACCCGGAAAGATTATTTGTTTCACTATAACTGTTATAAAAAACATTTTATGCATGATCTTTCATATATGATTCGAATAAAGGGTAATGCATATACCTGTGTGTTTGTTTAATTTTTTTTTGCCTTTCGGGATTGAAGGGAAATATCACTGACTGTGCACCTTTGCATGCTATCTTGGGTCATTTCACAGGACAATTACCACCAACTCATGCTATCAATTCCGTTCAATCCTGGAACACAAAAAAACAAACAAACACACAGTTCTATGTATTACTATTTATTCTAAGCAGATATGAAAGATCATGTATCAAAAAATATTTCCTATGTTTTTTTTTGTTCCAAATCTCATTAAAATCTATTTTATTCCTCTTTTTTGTTCCAAAACTCACTATTTCAAATATATTTTTGATATGGAGAGAACAAGGAAAAAAAGGTATTGTATATGTTTTTTTCCTACTTTTTCTCCTGTTGTTTTGACTAGGGTAGCCATCATGCTTTTTGGCCTGCTCAACCATGCCTTGACTTGGAACAGGCCACAACAATTTCTTTTCGATTGAGTTTTTTTTTCACTTTCTTCACTCATATTATTGAATGCCTGTTCATCATAGATACGAATCACTGAGTACATAAATGCTTATGCTTAAAAATGCCCAGAGACGCAAGCGTTTATGGCTTTATTTCATTTCGGCCATGTGATGACCTGCAAAATCTCTTAAACTAAGCCTAATTACAAAATTTAAGCTCCAGATTTGAACTCAGCAGCAGTTCTGATACTGAAAAGGTGTTCATTTGTCCAATTCAGACATTGCTTTGGCGTTTTCAGGTGAATAGTTTTATTGATGGCAATTGGTAATCTATAGGCCTATTTACTTTAAGCACGCAAAGCTATGGTCCCTCCTTCTCCAAATATTCACAAGAAAATGTGAAATTGCCAAGGTTTAAACTTACCTTTTTCTCCTGTTTGGAGAACTATATTGAGTGAATAAAATATTTAGGAATGTGCCAAAATTTACCATCTTCATTAAGTTTGTTTCATTGAGTGCAACTGAAATAACTTAATTCAGTGCAACAAAAGAATTAACCAGCAGTTTTGACATGAAGGCAGCCATGTCTGATTCTCTTTGGGGAATCTCCAGAGTTAAGGCGCTGTCACACCTTGACGATTTAGCCAGCAATGGCAACGTATAAAAATGTATGTAAAACGTTGGCGTACGCTGAAATTTTGCTGTTTTTTAAGTTTTGTCGTATTCATAACGTGTTGGTCGTATGCATAACATTTAGTAACGGGCACAGAACGTTTCGTTGTCTTATAGATAACTTATACCAATGAATGCTTCGCCTGTTGTCGGCGTTCACAACCTATGCCCAACGATAGTTTAACTTAGCATAGCGCGCTGCACGTATCGCCGACGAACTCGTGGCGTAGCCTGTTAAAAACCTGCCGCATGCCGATTTAAATCATAACCGCCTGAGAATTGGAAGTGTCAACATCGCAGTCACACCTTGACGATTTAGCCAGTGTATGCCGACCTATGAAAAATGTGTCTAAAACGCTGGCACACGTCGAATACGGTATGGGTAAGTTGTGTATACGTTAAGAGCACGCTGAAAAACGATGAAGTACGCTGTCATATTTCGTGGTATGTTTAGTACGTCGTGAAATTTCAAGCATGCTGAAAATTTTACGATGTACTCGCCGTATGGCTCACACGTTCCGCTACACTGGGAATAAGTTGTAGGCACGATATGCGATCGTTGACACACGTCGACACAAGTTCCTTGTAAGTTACGCATAAGTCGAACACGTCGAGGTAATGTTAGCATACCCGAAACTTATTTTCTCCGTCAAGGCACATTTTCTTTTTTTCTCCTTGGCTCCGTGAAGGCACGTGACGAAATATCTGAAGTTGTTGTTGTTGTTGTTGTTGTTTTTTTTAATTTTATTATTTTTTAGTCTATCACGAATTTTAAAATATTTCGGACATTTGCTTTTAAGTTTCGACGTCGACGTGACAATATCCTCAAACAGAAATATTCACAGAGGAGGAACTAAGAATAAGACATGAGCAAACTGAAGAGGCAATCGGACGTGACGTAACGGCACGTGACGAAATATCGGAAGTTATTGTTGTTTTTTTTTTTACGCTGCCAATACGCCATTATACGGTAGCTGTAAATTAGAAACACGTTCAGTAAGTTCTTGGTCGTCCGGAAGACATCAATCAAATACTTCTACATACGTCAATATGCATTGGGGTACGTTACACATAGTTCAAAGCACGTTACTCATAGGTTAGAAATAAGTTTTGGGTACGCTAAGCATTACCTCGACGTGTTTCGACTTATGAGTAACTTACAAGTAACGTGCCTCGACGTGTGTCAACGATCGCATAATGTGCCTCGACGTGTGTGCAACGATCGTGTAACGTGCCTACAACATGTTACTCATAGGTTATAAATAAGTTTCGGGTACGCTAATCATTACCTCGACGGGTTCGACTTATGAGTAACTTATAGGTAACGTGCCTCGACGTGTGTCAACGATCGTGTAACGTGCCTACAACACGTTACTCATAGGTTATAAATAAGTTTTGGGTACGCTAAACATACCTCGACGTGTTTCGACTTATGAGTAACTTACAAGTAACGTGCCTCGACGTGTGTCAACGATCGCATAACGTGCCTCGACGTGTGTGCAACGATCGCATAACGTGCCTCGACGTGTGTGCAACGATCGCATAACGTGCCTCGACGTGTGTGCAACGATCGCATAACGTGCCTCGACGTGTGTGCAACGATCGTTTAACGTGGCTACAACACGTTACTCATAGTTTATAAATAAGTTTCGGGTACGCTAATCATTACCTCGACGTGTTTGACTTATGAGTAACTTACAAGTAACGTGTGTCGCCGTGTGTCAACGATCGCATAACGTGCCTACAACTTATGGCCATCGTAGCGGAACATGTGAGTCATACGCTGGCATACGTCGTAAAATTTCAAGCATGCTAAAATTTGAGGACAACCGCAAAGTACAACGATGAAAGCCAGTGTACTACGACGTATGGCAGTGTTTTCAGCGTGCTCTTACTATACAAACTTACCCATAACGTATTCGACGTATGGCAGTGTTTTTCAGCGTCTCTTCGTATACAAACTTACCCATAACGTATTCGACGTGTGCCGGTGTTTTAGCCCAATTTTGCATACGTCAGGCATACGTTGGCTAAATCGTCAAGGTGTGACAGGGCCTTTAGGAAGGAAAAATGAATTGTTAAAGATATAATAAAAAGAAAGAATGAATGACTAACATAACAGGAGGATAGGGTGAGTGAAGCAACAGATTAGGATGAGTGAAGCAACGGATTAGGGTGAGTAAAGCAACCTTGAAGAATTTCCACTCAATTTTTTTCTTCTGTTAGGAATGCATTTCCCCTTTAATACATCTTAAAAATCAATGGATTTTGAAGTTTCATTTAAACGATGTTTTCAGGAACGCATCCATGATGTAAATACCTGGAAGTGTGTGTGTGTGTGTTGTGTGTGTGTGTGTGTGGTGTGTGTGTGTGTGTGTGCGTGCGTGCTGCGTGTGTTCTTCTTTCGGCTGCTCCCGTTAGGGGTCGCCACAGCGCATCATCCGTTATGATCCGCATACTGATTTGGCACAGGTTTTATGCCGGATGCCCTTCCTGACGCAACCCTGGTCGCCTCTTATGACACAGGGATAAGGATTGGGTTTCGCCATGATTCCGGCTGCCCTACACTCTCTCATAGCGCGGCCCAGCGCAGAGCGCCCGTCCTCAAGCGATCCTCCAACCCAAGCCTCCGAATAGCCGGATTACAGGCGCACGCCACTACGCCCGGTATGCGCGTGTGCGTGTGTCTGTTTTGATAAAGCATAACATAACATTACCTTTGACTCCCCCTCCCCACCCTTCCTCACTCTTCCCCATTCCTCCACCCTTTCCAAGCCCCCATCCTTGCCCATCCTCCTCCTCACTCTCCCATCCCACCTCACCCACCCCCTCCCTCCTCTCTCCCCCTCTCTCTCCCCTCTCTCTCTCACTCCACCCACCCCCTCCTCTCTCCCCCATCTCTCTCTCTCCTCTCTCTCACTCCCACCCACCCCCCCTCCTTGCTTGCACCCCCCTTCTTTCGGAGTGTTTACCGACATGTGTTGAAGCATCGCTATCCACCCCCCCCCCCACCCCACTTCCTCGCTCTCCCTATTTTCCTTGCTCATGCCCTTCCTCCCCCTAACTTGTTCTCCCCTACCTAGCTCCCCCTCCTTGCTCCCCCATCCCTCCTCACCCCCCCCCCTCATTCTCTCCCCACACCTCCTCCTCTCTCTCCCCTCCTTCTTGCTCCCACCCCCTCCCTGAATGTATTGTGACATTTGGTGAGGCAACACTCCCCCCACCCCCCCCCTTCCTCACACTTCACTCCCATCCAAGCTCCCCATTTCCTCACTTCTCCTAGCTCTGCCACCCCTCCTCCCTCCCCTTTCTCACCCCCTCTCCCTCCCCTCTCTCTCCCCCCTCCGTACTCTCTCTCATACACTCGCTCCCCACTCTCCCCCTCCCCTCCTTCCTCTCTCGCTTCCACTCCTCCTCTCTCCCTCCCTACCTCTCCTCCCCTCTGTCCTCTATCGCTACACTCCCCCCTCCCTCCTCTATCTACACCCTCCCTTCTCTTTTTCCATCCTCCTTGAAACTTTGGAGGACACAACGTTCCTTAGAGAGGTCCAAGTTGGTCAACTCCACGGATAAAAATGAGAAGCTGTGCTGTGTCCCATCTATCATTAATTTCAAGTGCAAGTAATAAACAAAAATCAAAGTTTTTAGATTTTTTGGGGCAGCTGGATAAAAAAGTTATCCCCCATTTCTTCGCGTAATTGTACTTGAAGATAGAGTTGCAGAACTGATGGCATTTTCCTTCTCCGGGCACATCTCTTCAGCGACTGTAGTCATGCACCACCTAAAAAATGCTCCATCTGTAAAGGGTCTCCTGCTCTCAGAAATCAGTTTAGCCATGTGAAAACTGGCATGAAGGGATGACAGATTCTCCTCCAATTTCAGTTTAATGTCAGTTTGCTGCATTCATTGATAGTCCATTCTTAAGCCTCAATATTTTGTCAGATCACACCTTTCCTTGCAGAAAATCGTACTTGTCTTTGTGTCGAGACTCAATGTCGGCGAACATTGTATTCCTTGAAAACAGACACAGCCTTCTGGAAAATTAGTCAAACGGCCTTGTCCTTGCATTGAACAACAATAACAACAACAAAAAAATCACACCCGTGTCTGAAGGAAGCGTTTCATTTTGGCATTTTTAATATGAAATCGCAAAGCTTAGAAACAAACGAAACCCATGAGAATTACCCTTTAGAACACCTTAAAATTACCCTATAGAAATAATCGTTTAGAACCATATAAAATTGACCTTTAGAATTATCCTTTAGAACCCTATAAATTTACCCTTTAAAATTACCCTTTAGAATTATCCTTTAGAACCCTTTAGAAATACACTTGAGAAATACTCTAGAATTTCCTTTTACAATGACCCTTTACAACCCTTTAGAAATGCTCTTTAGACCCTTAAGAATTACTGTTTACACTAATTAGAACCCAATAGAATTACTGTTTACACTAATTAGAACCCAATAGAATTACCTTTTGGAACACTTTGGAAATACCCTTTAGAATTACCCTTTAGACCCCTTTAGAACCCATTAGAATTACGCTTTAGAACCTTTTAGAATTAGTAGTGGGCCCATTGGTCCATTGGATCAAATTTTCATTGGTCTTCATGGCTTTGTTGCATCTCTGCCTGCTGTACTGCTTGAACATTGCTTTGCCTTTCACCAAGTCCAGATGTGCTTGGGCCAGGGCGGAGATTATACGTTCGTTATTATTCTTGCCAAATTATACAACTATTAATATTGTTCTAAATTTTGTTAGTATTAATTAATCCATGGTTTTAATATTATTAGTATTAATTAATACCAGTATATGGTTTGTTACAATGTTATCATTATTTTTGTTATTTATTTTATAAATAGAATGCCATGCTATAGAAGGACCTATTAAGATCCCATATACAGCTTAACATGGCATGCTTTTAAAACATGGGAAGTCGTCTGAGTTCTCTGTAGTTAATCAGTCTAATCAACTCAGGAGATCATGATGATCATTTTGGTATATCACATTCCACATCAGAACGCTCCATTAGATCTCCACAGAAAACTGACACACACCACACACACACACACACACACACACCACACACACACACACACACACACACACACACACACACACGCACACGCACACACAACACACACACACCACACACACACCACACACCACACACACACACAACTCATCCATTTATAGTAGAGTCTTAAGGGTCTCCAGGGTCTTAGGATATTTTGGGTCCTCAGGGACGTTTAGGTCCTCTGGCTCTTATGGGTCTTTTGGGATGTTTACATCATATGGGTCTTTTGAGGACTCAGGGTCTTTTGTGTCTTCGGTCTTTTGTGTCCTCAGGGACTTTTGCGTCATTTGGGTCCTCAGGGACTTTTGAGTTATCTGGGTATTTTAGGTCTTCATGGTCTTTTAGGTCATTGGGGTCTTCGGTCTTTTGGGTCCTCAGGGACTTTTGGGTCCTCATGGACTTTTGGGTCATCTGGGTATGTTAGGTCTTCATTGTCTTTTGGGTCATTGGGGTCTTTTGGGTCCTCTTGGTCCTCAGGAACCTTTGGATCATCTGGGAGTTTTGAGTCATCTGGGTTTTTAGGTCCTCAGGGACTTTTGGGTCATCTGCATATTTTGAGTATTCTTGGTCTTTGGGATCTTCTGGGTCCTCAGGGTATTTTGGGCCTTAAAGGTCTATAGGGGTCTATGGGGTCTTAAGCATCTTGGTGGTCTTTTTTTTTCTTTTTTTGTATACATTGTCAAGGCTTGTATGAGAGCTAACGCACAATGAACAACAACGGGGGTAGGATCAAGAGGGTCGGGAGGGGGAAGGACAAAACAGTGGGGAGCAGGGACATTTGGAGATATGTGGAAGGGAGAGGTGATGGGGTGGGGAACACAGGGTATATCAAGAGGACATCCACAGGGACTTTCAGAAGGAAGGCAGGGAAGTCAGGCAATTTGAAGGAGGTGGGTTTAGGGTGGATTAACGGGGGTACAAAAGATCATGGTTTTGGATGGGGGGAGATAAAAGGTGGTGGTGAACAGCTGTTTTGAAGACCTGGAGGGAAGAATGGGATGAGAGAGTGTGGGAGTTTATTCCAAAGGTGGCAAAAAGAGGAATGAAAGAGGGTAGGTGAGCAGTGATTCGTGATTTTGGTAGTTTTACCAGAAATGGGGTTGCTGGCAGACATGGAGCACCCTGCAGAAATATGGGGGAGAAATATCACAGACAGAGCGGGAGGGGGCAGGGGGGGGGGAAACCAGAGAGGATATGGTGGAAGAGAGAAACGACCACCGACCTGTCTGCAATGAGAGAGTGAGAGGCCCAAAGACTCAGTCGTCACGCCGGGATATACCAGTGATCCTAAGTGCCTTGGTTTCCACAGGTGAAGCCGAGAAAGGTGCGAGGCAGGAGAACCAGCCCAGAGTGGAGAGCAGTATTCATCAGCTGCGGATGAAAGCTTTGTATGTGGTCAGGAGCTCAGGTGGGCCGAGAAAGGACTTTGCACAATGGAGGATGCCCAGTCAGCGACTGGCTTTGGAGGCCAGGTTGGAAATGTGGCTTTCCCAGGAAAGATCATGGCAGATAGTGAGACCCAGAAGCTTGAATGAAAGGACTTCTTCCAGAGGATTGTGGAGAAGGTTGATGGGAGGGATTTTCAGATGGTCCTTTCGGAGAGACATCGTGAAGAGAGTGAGATTTGTCCGGATTGAAAGACATGTTCCCCCTGTTCGACCAGTTTGTGATTTTATCCACATGTGCAGAGAACGAAGAAGCTGCTGCTTGCCGGTCTGAGGGATAACAGATGGTACAGCAGAGGGTGGAGTCATCAGC
>CM068962.1:79785669-79799492 GCA_035128595.1 Eptatretus atami | reverse complement strand
TGTCTGAAGCAATGATGGATTCCATCACCTTGCTGATGATTGGGAGAAGGCCGATTGGTCTGTAGTTGCAGGGATATGTTTTTGCAACTTTTTTATGCAGAGTGGTAATGTTTGCTGATTTCCAAGCAGATGGAAGATGACCTTAAGCAAATTAGAGGGTGAATAGAACAGATAGAGAGAATGAGCAAGGGCAGAGGCGCAGGTTTTTAGGACACATTGGCTGATGCTGTCTGGATTGGTTGCAGAATCTGAGTCGAGGTTTGACAGCAAGCTCTCCACTTTGTCAGGAAGAAAAGGACACAGAGCCAGGACAGCGGGTGTGACTGGGTAAGGTGGGTACAGAAAGCGATGGGTTTCGGACACAAGATTTAAATGCAAACACTGAGTTTAGGCATTCAGCAATTTCACGTGCGGTGTCAGCTGTGCGGCCATTTGAGGAAATGGAGGGGATGGAGGGGGAACATACACCAGAAACAGATTTGATTAGATGCCATGATGATTTGGAGTCGGGAGGGAGGTTTGAGAGTTCAGACTTGAGGTTAGTAAGATGTTGTTTTCTGGCTCTCCTGAGGGTAGATACACACTTGTTCCGAGCTTTATGGAAGGAACTGAGATTACCCTCAGTTGGGGTTGCTTTCCATGAGGCAAAGGCAAGTTGTTTCAGGACAGCTTCCTCACCACAAGCTTCAGTGAACCATGGGCAGGAGGAAGGGTAGGACAACTGAAGACGAGAGCGAAAAAATCTGTGTATGAGAGAGAGAGCAAGTTTCTTTGAAAGAATTCCCAAGACGAGTTGATGTTGGAGAAAGTCACGATGGGAGACCAGTGTAGAAGTTTGATGGCTGCTTGGAGACCCTGCCAGTGAGCCTGAGTGAAATTTCAGACTCGACGGAGCTGAGGTGGTTCTCTCATAACAACCAGAGAGACATCTACTTTGACAAGCAAAAGGCTCTTCAAAGGTCAAAGGGATCTTCGTTGACTTAAGGGTCAAAAGGGTCCATTTTTCATCGAAGCAGTGTGTTGGAAAGGTTCTTCTTCCTCATTTTTGATGTATGTACGGACGGTCAGATGGAAATAGTCAAATATTGAAGAGGCTTCACTGCTTAAAAAGAATAATTTGTTCACTCTTGGTTAAACACCCTCCACTGAGAATCAATTTTTATTTTCCCTTTCTTCGAGCGTGGCCTCACGGAAATGTGACTTCGGCCATGATCATGGCCTGATGTCACTGTTCAACGTCTAGTATTGCTTGTTCCTATTTGCAGGCTATGGGTGTTCAGAATCACTTTCAATGATTGTGTCCACTGGATTCAAAGGGCCAATCAAAATGTGTCCACTGGATTCAGAGGGCCGGCCTGATGTGGCCTGCGGCCGTAGTTTGGGGACGCAATTTTCGTCACCCATCCAAATCCTCGATCTTTTCTACCCCCGTTAATCCACCCCAACCCCACCTCCTTCAAATTGCCTGCTTTCCTTCCTGAAAGTCCCTGTGATGTCCATCTTATATACCCCATGTTCCCCGTCCCATCCCTCTCCTTCCAAAGATCTCCTAATGTCTCTGTTTCCCACTGTTTTGTCCTTCGCACTCCCTCCCCTCTTGTCTCATGCCCCCCTTGTTGTGTGTTGTGTGTTAGCTCCCATATGAGCCTCGACAAGGTATACTAAAATAAAAACATATATCGACCAGCCTGCCAGCCCCAAAGCCCCACCATTCCTCCACTATTACCGTAATCTCTTAAATTGTTTCCCTTTGTAATCTGTCAATGTGTTTCTTTTATAAATAGTTCTACAGCTCCTAAACCAGCAAATAAATAAAATCCTCGCACTCTCACCTGACCAACTTTATTCAAAGCTTCCACTTTATGAGTCAAAGACATCGCTTTCCTTGACCTTTTTTTTGCACTTGGCTCACCACTATCAAGAGGTTTCCTCTTGGGAGCCATGGTTAAAAATCACTAAGCGCAATAATAACCAAAACAAAGGAATTGATTAAGATTCAACTGAACACAGCGTTGACGTGGAGATAAGTACTGTACAGTACTGTATGCCCTGCCTTTCCCAGTTACCACCTGCACCGCAGCAGTGCCACAGATTTACAATTATATGTGTAAAAGTCTAATTATGTGTGTAAAGTTGAAACTGTTTAATATTGGGATGGAGTGAATACTTGGCATAGTGGTGAGGTTTGTGGTGTGGCACACTCAAGGTTGTGGATGCAGTTTGAAAGATTTGAATTCGAAGCTTTTGGAGTTTGTCTCAAGAGAACTATCATGTTCCTCTGAGATTATCAACAACAATGTTAGTTGCTATAGTGGGGAAACTTAGCATAACAATTGTGCATTTTGTGAGGAAAGCACCAAATTTGGCACACTAGTAGCCTATCATATTATGAACAGATTTGGATATTGGGCCATCTCAAATTCAGCCGCTGATGGCTGTGGCAGCCATTTTCCACTACCATCAAAAATTTTGAGATGGCCCAATATCCAAATCTGTTCATAATATGATAGGCTACTAGTGTGCCAAATTTGGTGCTTTAATCACAAAATGCACAATTGTTGTGCTATATTTAGCTAAGTTGCCCCACTACTAGCGATATTCACAAAATCCAGGAGAGATTTGATGCCGGGCTCCAGTACTTATGGGAGAGCAGTACTCCTTCGAGCTACTGAAAAAGGCCTTGTAGGCTTTGAATATAGTTCTTATTTTCCAATAAATTACTTTGAATGATGGCGGATACTCAGGATCTGACTTTGATACAAAATTTTCCCATGAGAGGTCATGGCTGATGGTGAGACCCAAAAGCTCAATAAACTAAACTTACTCCAGTGATTGATTGTGGAAAGTTTCAGTTGGTTTAGGAAATGATCCTTCATGAGATACAGGATGAGAATATTCGATTTTCCATAAGTGAATAACATGCTTCATTTATACCCCGCTAATTCTATGATCGAGCAACTGCTTAATTTTAATTGAATTATATATTTTGAACACTGCAGAACACAAATTGAAACACAAAACTGCAGTTTAGCAGTACTTTGGCTCTGAAGTTGGCAAATTGTACGGCGTCTCGCCGTCTTATCCCGAATGCACATGTACACAGTGAAGCAATTGTTTAAGTCTGTCTGTCTGTGCCTGGAACTCAAATCACTTTGTTGGCACTTCTAAAAACGTTCAGTTTTGCAGTAGTTGGGCAAAAGTGTATACCGTCTCGACCAATCCAATTTACCGTGCACTCTGAGGATGGAGTAACAGTGAGATTCAGACAAAATGACGGTGCCTGGCGATGCAACGACAGATCTAACTTCATCCAAAATATCTGTTTGTTTAGTGTATCTTTTTCTCAAAGATCGTTCCAAAATTGTCAGTTTCTCCGAAAGAGTTGGCAAAAGGTTCAGCTTTGGAATGTTCCGTTTGACCTATTGGCTTCATATGGTTGCCATCGCACCTGATAATCAAAGTTCACGAACAAAGCTAATATAGATCGTGCTCGGAAACACAAAGCAAGAATTGAAAAGATCCTTTCCATGTTTTATTTCTTAAGACTGCATGGGGTAAGATGTTATTTGAATTCTCTAGCTTATTCCATTCATCTGATCCTTTCCAGGTCAGCAGAAAGAGAAGCAGCTGCTGCCATCCTGTCTTTGGGAATGGATACAGTATGGCATAAAGTGGAGTCACCTCAGCTATTTTGTCTCTCAAAAACCCAACCAGGCCTCAATCATTCAGCTAGTTACCCTCCAGAGATCCATTGTAATATTGCTCACCTCCACTCTTTTTTTTCTGGTCTTCTCTCGACCGTGGAATAGTTTCCACGAGTCCGTCGAGCCATGTTCTTTTCTTTTAAAAGGTGAGCCATCACCATGTCATGGTATCCTTAATTCTTACTCGTACTTTTTTTTTTATTCTTACTGACTCCCCACTTCTATTGACCCACACTCTTACACATGTAGATTTTATTTTTCTGTTGGTCAGCTTTTCCTGTTTGCTTACATTTTCCTTGTTCACTCAGACCATTCTGTTCTTTTACCCTGTCTGTATGTCCCTACTTATGTTACATAAGTGTTCATTCCTTCCCCCATTGCTCCATATTTTGTATGAAAATTCCTTCTTCTGCTCCATGGCTGTTTCAACACCAACTCACTGTCATTCAGCTCATCCACGAGCCTTGATCTCTGTAAAAAAAAAGAAAAAGACAAGCAAGTAAATTAACAGCAGTAGAACTTCAAATGCTATGCATAAATAGCTTCTACAAACCACTGCCGCTGCAACTATTAAAAGCAAAATCATGTAAAAGGAACAACACAAGCAAATAAATATTCTGTATCTAAACAAGGATGCAGAAGGAGAATAAAGGACATGACTTTGGGAAAGATGAAAAGAAAGGAAAAAACAACAATTGCAGGGGGACTATACATGGTGAAATTTCTACAGGTAGAGAGGGACGGGAAGGTTTGTTTATAAGATGCGAATGTCGCAGTTCAGTTCCACATTGGCCAGAGCATCACTTCCCCCTTCCCCAATCTCACCACTCCTACTTTGATTGGGTCATGGAGAGCCAATGATGAGAGAGATAGGGAAGGGTGTTAATCAAGGAAAAAAAAAATTCAGAAAGAACATATTGGTATGTTGTCCAAAAAAAGTCCTTAATTCAATAACAATTATTTATCTTCTTTTTATGCCCAATTATAATCATCCTGATCTTCACGATAAATATAATTAATGATGAGTTGTGCAAGCAGAAATGTTAAAACCACATTAACAGGATCACCACCTGTGTGAACAGCTCCACATGGGTACCTCTTCATTGCTGTTTGTGGAATATGCAATAATTTCAATCACTTCTTCAGATATCCCACAACCTAAGGACTGCAAAGCATGACCTTCAATTTCGATACAAAAGTCAGTGCTTCAAGACAATTTAAACACCAAGTAAACCCTTCAGGTCAAAAGACAAAGTACTGTGTTTGTTGAAAGCTAACTGTCATCATGCTTCTATCATCTTGGAAACGTAAAATATAAGTTTCCCTGGGCCATCTTCCATTGTGTGGTATTCACACCTTGACATTCCCCTTTCAAAAATAAGATTAGTCAACTGTGGTGCCAATCACAAACACACAGTCAGAAACTCTATTGTGAGCTGGAAAGTGGGGTCTGTCAAATTTCCAATGGCTTTTGCGGTCTTGTCCATATGTATGTGAGCGCTGAGGTGCAAAACAATGTCGGGTAAATTGTAGAATTCTCCTGGGTTTTTTTTATACTGGAAACCTGTCCTGAGCAATGAAGGCCTTTCTCTTCCATCGTAGAGTATTCCTGTGAGATGCCAGGTTGTCAGGCAGAAATCTGGCTGGTGTTGGCTTAATGGTTAGGGTGGTGGGCTTGGGATCCTGGGGTCCTGAGTTCAAATCCCACTCGACTGCTGGATTAATACCAGGTGGGGTTGACTCAGCCTGTCATCCTTCCGAGGTCAGCAAAATGAGTACCAGCTTGCTGGGATGATTGAGCCATTCGAGTATCCTGCATTGGAGTGGCAACCCATTCCAGGATTGTGCCCAATAGCCCAAGAGTCTGCTTCGGCAGCACCGACACACTGTACAGAGTATGGTCCCGACGGAGGGAAGGCAGAAATCTGTAAATGCAGGTGGCTGGATGAAAGCTTTGGTGATGTGAGTCCTATTCTTATGTACTTGCACTCTATGCATTTCAATGTCTCGGTAAATCCTTAGGCCTCAATACATGCTGCACTCTACTGTACTAATCTCCTTCTCTGTTCTTTCTCTATCTCACCCTCACAGCCACCGACACTTTATCACTTTTCCCCTTCAACTCATCTGTATTTTACTACATTTCTGTGGCCTTTTTAAACACCAATGTATCATTTTAAATTCCTTCCATGGTGCCAGCTAGCACAAAAGTGTGATGTTGGACTAATCTTCGTTCACGAATGCTCCTTTGTTCATATACTGACAGGGGTCGGAATACATATTTTTTATCCATTTAAAAGAAAAAAAAAAAAGATAGCAAGGAAAAAGCAAATTGTGTGCAGCAAGGTGATATGAATGACAAAAGGAATCTTTGTTAATGGTCAAATAAAGGTAAAAGTACAAGATATCAAGATTATTTACTTTCATTTTACAACTATACATGATTAATACTGATGCCTACTTATTAAAAGGGAAACAAGACATTTTTTTTTTTTAATTGAGAATTACTCCACTTGATCTCCTCAATCTTTTCACTTCCCATCCGTAGATGAAATCAACAATGCACATTGAAGAAATAAAGGCAACGCTAGTGAATTTCCCAGTTCGGGTTAGGGTTAGTGTAACCTCATCTTACCTTTGTGGTGTAACCTCGTCTTACCTTTATGGGACTGTCATTGGCTATTTAATTTCACTTTGTCTTTCACAGCCGATAATGCAAAAAGCACAATCAGCATCCTGTGTTGCATTTTATGATCACATTGGTAAGAGTTGGAGGAACCCAAAAAGGCATCAGTGAATTGAATGAATTATAAATGCTGAAGGAACAGCTTTACTGTTTAGACCACGGAGTGGACTTTGTCATGCATTATGCAGTCGATCTGTGCCAACAGGGATGTGGGAACACAAATCTTTGACTCACCATGCCAATCAGATCAATGCCTAATTATTTGTTAGCATTTTTGTACTTTTGTTATATAATGCCTTCTGGGAATTTGAAGGACAATGAAATAATGAAGGACATGTAGTTAGAATGATTTTATAACATCTTGTAGTGAATGAATTTTGTTGACATGGAATTTTCAACGTTGGTAAAATAAATGGGTGAATATTGGAATGGTTGGTCTATTTTAGGAATATTTTTTATTTCCAGGAAGCAGTGTCTATTTGGAATGTGAGCAGAGTTGGGGAAACAGTTTGGCAGGAATTGAAGTTTGAGGAGTGTTTGGGATGGCAGGAGTTTGATTGCTTTTTTTCTTCAGATTGTCAGAATCTATACTTGCCACACACGTTCACTTTCATATACGAGTTCCTTCCCAAGGAATTTCAATGCAGGAGGAGGCCATTAGGCCCATCCAAGCCTGTGCAATGGTTACCATCCTATGGTCGTTTGTCCATGCTCTATCCTTTCAAATGCTGAGCGTCAATCAAGGAAGCAGCATGTATCATTTCTAAAGTCTTTGCTGTGTCTTGGCTGGGGTTCAAACCGCCGACTACCCAGAATCAAAGCAGACGCCCCAACCATTAGACCATCAAGTCTGGTTACAAAAACTGTATCACGAATTTGAAAGCAAAAGCGTTGGTTGGAAGAGGGTGGGTTTAGGTTAGGGGATGGTGGGCATGGAGAATGAGTGATTTTTGTCTATTATTTTTTTCATAAATCCAGATTATAATACAATCCAAGGGAGTTTCAAAATACTCATCCGTGCAGTACAGATCACAATCTGGAAGACTATAATGCACTGTAATTAGTTTGCCACAAAAGATTACTCAGGCTTTCTTGAAACATTTGAAATTACAAGTCTTTTCTAACAATTTCACACAGTCTTTCCTGCATATTGGATTTGCATTAAAAAAAATTAATGGAAGCAAATTACATTTCGTAAATTTCAGAATTAAACCTTTTCTGTTCTAACATTTGCAACAGATTTTTTTTTTTGACCATTGATTTCTGCTTTGCATTGTTTTAAATATGTTTTTGAAAAAAAAAATATTTTAAACGAAAGCAACAAACATTGTTTCAAATATTACTGTGGCACGCAGTAAAGGTTCTGATGTACATGTAGGAAAGAACACGAGGATAAATATGGCTATTGGGAATATACAGTCGATACGTGTTTCCGACATAGATCATACTCATATAAGTGCACCATGCTGTTTCAACAATGATATTGAAAGTCGACATTTAAATTTGAATTGCATTTAGTCGCTCTGTCACCTGAACATTTCCTACATTTAACTGAGAGTGGCAGATTGTAAGGTGTAATCGAATTTGAAGCAGTTGGAGACCAACAGCTTGAAAAATCAAGTTAACGAATGACATCCATTCTGAAACCACCTTTTCATGCAGTACGCCACACTGTACCATAGACCTGCCTGTCCGAAGCCATTGGTGTTACTTTAGTGATGAGCGTGCTCATGGTCATTGCTTGACGGGATACCAAGAGATTGACCGTCACTGCTTCAGTGGAATTCCAACAGCAGAGAAGAGCTTGTTGCAGATTTGTAATGAGGGCACATAGTCGGACAGATCATGCACCGTTGCAAGCCGACACAAGGAGGGCCTTTTGTTTTAACGCATCTCTCATCGAATGATCGCTTGCCCTGCAGGCCCTGAAGACCACGTAACAGCAGCAGCAGCAGAAGCGAGGCGGGATTAATGAGAATTCTTCTGAGTCACGCACTAATGGCGTGTGCCTGGGGACAGGCCTGGAGGCAACTCTGCTCTCACATATTCCTGCTGATCATACCATCTGCAGAACTCTTCCAGGATTCTGTCCTTTCAAACCATATCCTGGTTTTCAATCACGTCTATCTGCGTAGGAGCTCTTTTGTGATTAGCTTCAGAAGATAAAAATGGGGTTAGGTAGTGAGCTGTTAATAGACAGTTACACTCAAACCTGATAATAACATGGTGGAATTGTTTGAACGATTCTAATGCCTTTTAACTACATACCGTGATCACATCGGCATTCAGATTTTTACCACTTTTATCAGTAAAGTCAGAGAATTTGAACTACTACATTAAACTCTCGCTTTTTTTAATTGTCTGATGCTCAAAATATGAAGACAGAGCCAATAGAACTTAAGGGGGAAATTTCACGACATTAAAAAAAAATTCAGCTATTATATGTGTTTCTCGACAAGTATTTCTTCTGACAGAGTTGTTGACAAGTAATATTGATTTTCCTGAAATTGCACAAGACTGATCAAACTATTGACTTGTTTGTTGCTTGGCAGGTTATGTTGAGGTCTTTACTAAGTAAGAAGATTTAATCTTTTAAAAATCATCTTATCAAATCTTGGAATATATTGTTACGGTTGTACCAACTTCCTAATGAAATATAATATATATATATATATAAATATATATATATATATATATATATATATATATATATATATATGTATATATATGGGGGATTTTTACAGGTGATGCTGTATTCGGCAGCTGATAATAGATGTGGTGAGCGATGTTATTGTGTGATTTGTCTGTATGTAGGAGTTGCTAATTACACTAACAGATATGCTGAACATTTCCATTCTTTAACTCACAGGACAAGACGTCTTTCCTATCTGCAGGCACATTATGCTGAGTGGTTTTAACATGTAACAGCTCAGATGGTGCCGTTTGTTTTGTAGCAAGATGGTGACTTACACAAAGATGCATTGCATGTTTCCATTCTTTAACTCACAGGACATGACGTCTTTCCTATCTGCAGGTAGATTATGCTGAGAATTTTAAAAATGTAACACTTCAGATAGTGCTGTTTGCAGCAAGATGGTGATTTACCCAAAGATGCGCTGAATGTTTCCATTGTGTAATGCCCATATGTGGTGACCTGGTAATTACTGGATACATCAATAGATGCTGTTAGTGTTTTCATTCTGTAAGTTACTCACGGGGGATGGCATCACGAGGAATGAAGTGTTGCATGAGTGAGACATCCCGCGAAACTCTGTTTATCCCGCGAAGCTACAGTACATGTACAGGAAGCAGGTCATGTTCGCAGCTCATGGAAGATGTGTCTTTTGCGTACGTACAGTATTGTACTGTATGTACATCCAGCTGCTTTGTGCATGGCTCGTGGAAGATATGTTTACAAACTGTTATTTATGCTCGTGGCTCGTGAAAAAATATAAGATACAAAAAAAGTCAACGTGAAAACCACGAATTCACGGGGCAGTTTCCTGTGAATGTAGGAATATGTCACAAATTATTAACCGCGAATAAGTGGAACCCGCAAATGTTGGAACTGCGAATGTCAGGATCGGGGTGCATGTATGTTTGTATGTATTATATATATATATATATATATATATATATATATATATATATATATATACATACATACACACACACACACAGTATATGTATATATAGACAGAGATAGACAAGCTCAATGTTACTAAATTAATTTGGGTTTTTCTAATGCTTTTGTTTTCAAACGTTTCTCTATGCTCTGATGCTCTAGGTAGAAAATGGGTGTTGGAGGTAGTTGGGTGATGGGGGTGGGGGGAGGAGTTATACAGGGTGGCCATAAAGTCGGGAAATAAAGATGAATATACATTATAAATGGTTTATTGGCATTACATTACAATACATGATATGTTCAATGTGTTGTCCCTCATGAGAAATGCACAGTTCAATGTGCTGTGCAAAATTGCAATAAACACGGTGCATTAATGCAGCATTCCCATCAATCCATGCACATGCATCCGTGATTCATTACATCAGATGACTCATGTCTGATTTACACTGAATAAACCTGCACCTTTAGCATACCCCAGAAGAAGTAATCAAGGGGGTTCAGATCTGGTGAGCATGCAACCCACTCCACAGAGCCATGTCTCAGCAATATTGTTGTGGGCTGGGGGTCGGTGGCGAGGAACGACCGCTAGATGGAGCAGTAGGGCCGTCTCCCACCGAACACCCGGAATCGAAGGTCATAACCTTCGGATATCTCCGAAGGTCACGGGTCCCTTAGTGGACCGTGGACGCCAATATTTTGACGGCGTGGGTAGGGTTAATTGTCTAATTCCAATTTACCTAAGTACCCGCGCCATCTAACTACCGGGGAAGCCACACCCTCGGCCGGCTTTGTCCGAACCGAGTCGCTGTTACCGACTTGGATCCGGCGTAACCGAACGGAAATTACCAAAGTCGCACAGGACCAAATATCAATTTACGGCACAAACGGCCTCCCTAACTCTCAAGCCCGCACCGTGCTGGGTCAATGGTATAAACGACAGGCAACAAACTGGAACATTTAACAGTTAGTTATTTACAATAATAAGACACAGTGTAGACTTAATCCGAATATACAGGCATTGTACAATGAGCAATCAACACATACAATTTCTACTTATAGGACGGCGCCACCACAGACACACACACACCAAAAGAAAATGGACCCGGATTATCTTTATTTCGACCCTCACAGCCAAGGGGATAGACAGGCTGGATGTCAGAGTTTGGCCGGTACCTGGCTGCCTCATGCGGTTTGGCCCGCGACTGCAGGTGTGAAACTCGGGGTCATTGGCGAGCCCAGACACGATATAGCTGGGTCCAGGCGGGGGCCAGGGTCGCTCCTCACAGAGGGCCAGCGGAGATTCCCGGCTCAGACTCCGTATTATTGCTCGACAAAATGAGAGATGGAAGTCAATGGCTGTGGAATAGTCAGAGGACCAGCTTGAGACACGGCAACGATGACCACCAACGACGCACACAAGAGCAATGGCGACCCTTTCTTTTCCGACAATTCCAACCCAACCCAGCTTGAGACACGGCAACGACGACCACCAACGACGCACACCAATAGCAATGGTGACCGCTTTCTTCTCCGACCATTCCAACCCAACTCCCGCGAGCCCTATGGGGAGCCCGGCAATTCTTATCCTCCCCCAGGCGGGGTGGGGTGATCGGTCCTCTGAGGTAATCTTTGCCCTGATTGGACAGGGTTTCGTGGGGTGATGTGCTGGCCATCCGTGATTGGACAGGGGGGAACCCCCTCCTTTCCTGGGCAGAGTCGGTGTTCTGAGGTGAGGAAACCTCGCCCACGTCTGTGGTCGAACGACCGTGGGAAATGGAGTTGATGGTGCGAATAAGTGAAGGATTGATTTGTTGGCGTTGGGTATTGCAAAAATCTAACTAGAAAGAAACTTCACAGCGCACACATGTAATTCTCTTTAGACATAAGGAGGAATCTAACTATACACATACTTATTGAAATAACTAAGCTTAGCGACTGCTGTCTGTTTGTGTGCAAATGGCTTCTAGATTCGTAGCAATATCACCTCCACACGTTCATCTTTCTTCAAGGACATCTTCAAACTGTAACAAAATGACATAATATTATCTATGTTTCCAGACTTTATGGCCATCCTGCATATGGAATGGTGACAAAGAGAGCAAGAACAGACAAGACAATACCATGAAGAGAGAATAATAAATACTGTGAAGTGTTTATAATTATGCCATGCACGTATTTAGAACAATGAGATCATTATTACAATTTCCACCATCAACTTTCCATAATTGTCAAATAAAATACTTTCCCACTAAAGTGGTATGCCAAGGTGATAGATCATCAAGAGGTTAACCTCATTTTAATTGACTCTGCAGCGAAAAGAATATTGCTTTGGCTTCATGATGGATACTCATCCCATAATCTGCCAATATTATGTATATTTATAGTGTGAATTTTTTCCGCAACAAAACAAACGAGAGCGAAGTCAAAGGCACGCCATCGCAAATCCCCCCACTTCCCACCTAAAGAAAATTTGAAAGATGGCAAAACGTTCCACGTAGTCACGAGCCAATATCAAATTTTGAGTAAAAACAATCTCCTATTTTTACATCCACCACCGACGGTGGAAGGAGGTTATGTTTTCACGTCGGTGTGTCGGATACTTGCAAAATCGAAGATTTTTCAAGTATATTGGTCAGTCGATTTTGTTATTCTGTCTGTCTGTCTGTTTGTCACCTCCATGTCACAATTTTAAACCGATCTTCATGAAACTTCACCACATGGTAGAGTTTGTCATAAGGAAGAAGCCTATTGTTTTTGGGGACAGAAGATCAAAAGGTCAACATAGGCCAAAGGTGAATAACTTCGTTGAGATTTCTAAATTCCTCAAATTTCATCCGATTGACTTGAAATTTGAAGAGACTTTAGATTTCAGGTGACGGAATTAAAGCAGCCAATTTTTTTTGAGGTCAACATGTACCAAAAGGTCAACATTGGCCAAAGGTCAACAACTACGTAGGTATTTATAAAATCCTCAATTTTCATCAGATTGATTTGAAATTTGAAGAGGCTTTATATTTCAGGTGAACCAATTCAACCAGCCAATTATTTTTGAGGTCAACATTGACCAAAAGGTCAAAATAGTCCCAAGGTCAACAACTAAGGTGGTATTTCTAAATTCCTCAATTTTTATCTGATTTACTTGAAATTTGAAGAGGATATATACTTCAGGTCAATGAATTCAACGAGCCAATTATTTTTGAGATCAACATGGACCAAAAGGTCACTATAGGCCCAAGGTCAACAACTAAGGTAGTTTTTCTAAAATTGTCAATTTTCATCCGATTGACTTGAAATTTGAAAAGGATATATATTCCAAGTGACTGAATTCAACCATCAATTATTTTGGATGTCCACATTGGCCAAAAAGTCAACATAGGCTGAATTTCTAAAATCGTCATTTTTCATCGGAATGACTTGAAATTTGAAGAGGATTTGCATATTGCATCACTGAATTGGAAAAAGTACTATTTTTGAGATCGAAAAGTCAAAGGTCAACTCAAGGTCAAACTTCTAAAATCATCAATTTCAATCTGAAAAAGAATAAATTTTCATCCGATTGACTTGAGTTTTGATGAAGATTGTCAACATTAATCTTAATGAAATGGACAATGTGATGTAGCCATGGCAACCTTTGGAGAGGTGGTTGGATTTTGCAAGTGTCGTGCTCTGTACGACGTCTTTTTCTTGTTTGTTTGTCTCTTTGTTTGTTTATTTATGTGCAGGATATCTCAAAAAGTTGTGGACGGATTCAGACAAAACTTGGTGGACACATTGTGGGTGTGATGATGAAGAGTTGGTTCAATTTTGG
>CM068962.1:79725243-79735256 GCA_035128595.1 Eptatretus atami | reverse complement strand
TGTATATGTATATATGTGTTGTTGCGCTTCTGCGTTGTTGTTGGCTTCTGTTGTTGCAACATTCCGTGACCCCCAGGCAGTTATTTTGTTAGTCTTCGTGCAGTCAGACCTTGCCCTCATGTTTAGTGGGTTACTGGGACGAAGTGCATTGCATGGATCTAATAGCTAGGTCTAATAACTATATCTCTAACTTATTTTCAATCCTGATTTCCATTTCAACCCTTTCCTTTTATCCATAATACAAATCAAGCAAGAGAACACACACGACAAGAATAACAGCACCAAGCAACCACCTGTGAAAGACTCATAACATGAACAAAGACGCTGCCCGGCGCGAGGATGGCACGCCCTTTCATTCAAATCTGCATGCCAATTTACAACGGCCTCTCGCCTTGCTCAACCTTCGCTCACCAAAAACTCAGCACCTCAACCACCAACATCTCCCACACATGGGAAAAGTCATCCCACGCCTCCTTGCATCTCCGCATCGATACAATTCGCCACCAAACAGGGGCGTGCTGCGGGGCAAAGGCCACTCGACCATGTGATGCGGGGACAAGCCAAGCACATTAACAGCACCAACCGCATCCCGCTAGGGATGCCCTGAATGGGCGTGCAGGGCTGACGCAACCCTCGTCCAGTTGCCAGAGCACGGCAGGACGGGCGGCGAGGGACGGGGGTCACGGGGGGGGTGTGGTGTGTGGTGGAGGGCAGGCCCAGGAGTTTGTATGGGCTCCAGGCTGTGTCGCGCCGATGTGCACATGAAACCGCTTCTGGCCCCAGGAGCTGGCAGGTGGGGCTATGACCGCTGATGTGGCCAAATAAGGAAGCACCATTCAGTCACGGTGCATTGCTTGGTGTTGTCACCCCACCCCTTCGCCCGGGGCTTAAAATGGCAGATTGTTAAGCCGTCCGCCCCTGCCCTGCTCTTCTCCCCCTGTCTGCCTCGCCCACTTTCGTCCTGCCTGCCTCTCACTCATCTCCACCTGTTTACCTGTCCTCTCCTTCGCCTCTAAGCTCCACCCGTCTTTACCGCTCCTCGTTGTCTGCCTATCGCTGCATCTACACTTGGAGTTGGTGTGCGACAGACTTTCTTCGGACCATTGCAGAGCTACGTTCCATGAGCCCCTGCAAAGTGATTAAGCAGGAGATAATGCGCTGACTTAAGGTGGGATCGCTCAAGCAGAGAGTTCCCGAAAGCGTACTGGTTGCGTGGTTGCTGACCGCGCCAAGTATACGAGCTGTTAGTCCTCATCGCCTCCTCTGTGTCTAATCATCGTGCTGTGTGTGGTGCTGTGTGGTGTGTGTGTTGTGGTGTGTGTGTGTGTGTGTGGTCCGCTGTTGTAGCATAAGTTAAGACGTGGAAGATATAATGGATGTCTGCTCTGTGTCTGCTTTTGTAAATTGCTTCCTTTTGAAGCACCCCACAATTTCCTTGCTGTCCCTGCTAAACATAATAATAAACCCAATTCACTGTGTCACATACCTTTTCCCTCGCCGCTATGTAAATAAATGCTTGTTATAGAAATGTTCTAGCTCGTTTTCGTCTTTCTTTCATTGGTCCAGCATTGTCCGTATCCTAGCTTAGCCAGGACATTATCCCAACGATCGTTTTCTAGCCAGTACGTCCTTGGGCAGTTACGCTCGGCTGCATCTCATGCGGTTAGGTGATCCGTTTGAACAAGGCATACCGAGGCGTGTCCTCCGTTATTAGATCTCTTGAACATTAGGTAACTGATATCCCGTAGACAGAGGACCCTAAGTCACCTAGTGAGTTATTGGCTTATCACGGTCGATTAGCGACCCGCCGCGTACAGAGTTATCCATGTGACAGCCTGCGATTCCGGAGAGTCTGGTGGAACCGAGTAGCTTCTCCCCCCCCCCCCCAATGGTCTTCTCCCCCCAACTCCAGGATCCGCAACAGTATGTATATATATATATATGTATATACAGTATATGTACTGTTTTACAGCACCTATATGTTGTACTATACATTCTAATTGTACAGCATCACTGATGCATGAATATAATGATAATGAAGCAAGTCAAAAAATCAGGTTTCTTGCAATTTCAGTGAATAAAACCCTGAAATCAATCCTTGAATCATATTCCAAGTGCAGCTTGCCGTATATTCCTGTTTGCTTTCTCATTATCAGGCTGGATGTTCTTCGAAAATCCAGCAAAAGCTCAGTAGATCCACCATGCAGGTGCATTCACACAGAAAATGTGGCCGGAATGCATAAACAGAATGTGTGAAATCACATCTGGTTTTGTTTGTTGCTTGCCCATGTATGTAATATTTGATGCGAGCAAACATGCCATTCCAATTCTCATTGCTCTCGAGACCTTACCATTTGCATACCTTCACCAATATTCCTGAATATTGCTGTATCATCTCAACTGTACTTGTGCAGGGAATTACTATCCTGGTTCAAGCAGCTGCTCACCCCTTGCACTCCCTTTCTCCCTCCCCCCTCCCACCGCAATACATTCCACACATATCGTGACTTCTCTGCTTCACTCAGGGAGGACGAGAGAGAACGTAGATATGGTGGAACATCGCTCCGTGAATGAGGAAAAAAATAAAAGGCAACTCTCACGTGAATCACACGGTAAAAGAAAACAAAAGCAAAGGGCTTTATAAGATATATAACCTTTAGTGTAGAATTTGCTTCTAAGCTGCATCAAGATTGTTGAGATGCCAGAGGCTTACAGCTAAAAAAAAAATAAAATGGCAAAGCAGTTCCTCACTTGGGCAGGTGTGCACGCCAGCCGCCTGACACCAGGGTTTGTGCTCACCACTCTTTGTGACGTTAAATAAAATATATAGTTATGTTGCACCCAGCAAGGCTGGAAAGGTTATTGCAGAGGTAGCTTCTCTGAAAATCCTTTCTCGTGCAACTGATAGATAACGCAACCTGCATCTGCTTTCACTGCGTCCCTCATGCCTACTTGCATGACTGCAGAGATACGTGGCATTTCACATTGCACGCCTTATCCCAAAATTTGCTGAATGCTCTTGTCATTTACATCACCCTATGTTGCTAGCTTAGATAAGGAATAACTTGCTAGTATATGGTGGTGAGGTCAGATGACAATGAGATAAGCAACACAGACGTAGCAATATTGCTGACTTTCATTCCTCATACTGGCCAATTGACTTGGCCCATTGACTAATTCATGCCCCTACTTAGATTTAATTCTAAGGTGCTTTGTCAAGCTCAACAGCTAATGCAAAATGTCTTCCTCCTGCTGACAAAATGTCGTCATAATTATGAGCCATGACTCGTTTGGCTGATTGAAAAAGCACACCTTCTCACCTGAAAAAACAATTCCAAATGTTTACGAAGATCAACCCCAGGCTCCTCCATCATCCTTTTTTTTAACGTTTTCTTAAAACGAAAACCACAGTAGCTCAAAAAATGGCACACTCATCACATACTCTGAATATCACTCACATTCCAATTCCAGGAGATGAGAAATCACACCGTACATCGTACAAGAGATAGTGATAAAGTAAGAGAAGATGGGGAAGAAGGATACATATAAAGTATCTTTCATAGTGTATTCCGATTCTCAAAGAAAAGTTCAATCGATGGGATGTCATTCTGCATCACTTTAAAACCTTATCCATTGTATTTTCCCTGAAATACACGGATGTTGTCTTTCAGCGCTCCAATGACTCCCTTAGTCCATTCGGCATTGTTGTTTAATCCTCCTGCTATCCAGACACCGTTTCTACAGCTATGTATTACACTCTGGTGATTTTAAGTGTGGGTTTGAATAATGCCGTCCCCACCGTAGAGGGATCATGAGGCCGATCCCCTTAGCTATACAAACGCGTCAGTGAAAGGAGACAGACATCCTGGTCAACTCGACAGTTTAAATAAGGCACGTAACTGTCAACAAACGACAAATGTAGGGGGACAAGATAAGAAAAAGGAAGGAAGGGTTTGTGTGATGCTAACAAAGTATGAAATTTAATTCACAATCATACAGACTCTTCTCCTGGTGGAAAGATGATACTGAATATATTCTTCCCTGACCATTTCCTTCATTCATCATGTCATGTGACATTTGCCTCTGTCTCATTTAATGGGTTGCACATCTTCCCTGATGATTGAGCAAAATTATCAAGGAAGTACATTGTTTAAATTACAAGCTTGCTTTGTCAGTGCTTTGACGGTGTAACTGATTATTCATTTACAGGAAGATCATTTGGCTCATGAATGATCTTCAGGAAGGGGGTAATCTTTGTGCTCCATTTCATCTGCCATATATTTGCTGTCATTCCACACTTTGTGGATGACTCTCAGTACATGATGGCACTTTTGGGATGGGCACTAAAACACTACCTATGAATTGGAACGAGTAAAATGCTACACTCGCCAGACTTGATTTGTGTGTTTTTATGGATGAACTCACACTCCAACGTACATATTACGGATTACTCATATTCTAATGTACATATCTTATACACATACTCACATTCTAAAGTACATTACTAATAGACGTACTCACATTCTAATTGTACATACTTAATAGACGTACTCATTCTAATGTACATATCTTATAACACTCACATTCTAATGTATAACTTAATCGACATACCACATTCTAATTGTACAACTTAATAGACTTAAAATAACATCTAATTGACATACTAATGAACGTACTCATTCACATGACTTATCTAACACCACTCACATTCTAATGTACATACTAATCGACATACTCACATTCTAATTGATCATACTAATAGACGTACTCCACATTCTAATTGTACATACTTAATAGACATACTCACATCTAATTGTACATACTAATAGACGTACTCACATTCTAATGTACATACTTAATAGACGTACTCACATTCTATTGTACATACTTAGACACATCTTGTAACTACTTAACATAATCGTACCACATTCGAATTGTAACATACATAGATGTACTCACATCTAATTGTACATACTTATAGATGTACTCACATTCTAATTGTACATAACTTTATAGATTACTCACATTCTAAATTGTACATACTTATAGATTACTCGCATTCTAATTGTACATACTTTATAGATGTACTCACTTCCTAATGTACATACTTAATGGGAAATACTCACATTCTAATGTACATACTTAGTAGACGTACTCACATTGTAATTGTACATATTTAATAGACATACTCACATTCAATTGTACATACTTATAGAGTACTCCATTCTAATTGTATACTAATCGCATACTCACATTCTAATGTACAGACTTATAGACAAACTCACATTCTAATGTACAGACTTTATAGACAACTCACATCTAATTGTACAACTTTATAGACATACTCACATTCTAATCTGTACATACTTTATAGACAACTCACATCTAATTGTACATACTTTATAGACGTACTCACATTCTAATTGGCATACTTTATGATGTACTCACATTCTAATGTACATACATAAAGACAACTCACATTCTAATTGTACAACTTTAGAGAGTACTCACATTCTAATTGTACATACTTTATAGATGTACTCACATTCTAATTGTACATACTTATCGACATATCACATTCTAATTGTACATACTTATAGACAAACTCACATTCTAATTGTACATACTCTAAGAGAACTCACATCTAATTGTACATACTTTATATGTACTCACATTCTAATTGAATTTAGACATACTTTTATATAAGACGTACTCACATTCTAAATTGTACATCTTAACCGACATATCACATTCAATTGCCATACTTTATAGACATACTCACATTCTAATATGTACATACTTATAGACAAACTCACATCTAATTGTACATACTTTATAGACAAACCACATCAAATGTACATAGTTTATAGACGTACTCACATTCTAATTGTACATACTTTAATCGACATACTCACATTCTAATGTACATACTTATAGACAAATCAATTCAATTGCATTATTAAGAGAACTCACATTCATATGTAATACTTTAAGATGTACTCACATCTAATTGTCTACTTAATACGACATACCACTTAATGCACTACTAATAGACATACTCACATTAATTGTACATACTTAATAGATGTACTCACATTCTAATTTGTACATACTTAATAGATGTACTCACATTCTAATGTACAACTTAATAGATGTACTCACATTCTAATTACAAAATAGATGTACTCACATTCTAATTGTACATTCTTAAGATGTCACTGCATTGTACATACTTATAAGTACTCACATTCTAATTGTACATACTTATAGAGCTAACTTGCATTCTAATTGTACATACTTATGATGTACTCACATTCTAATTGTACATACTAAATAAGTACTCACATTCTATTGACAACTAATAGACAACTGCATTCTAATACATACTTTATAGATGTACTCACATTCTAATGTCGCATACTTAATAGACATACTCACATTCTAATGTACATACTTAATAAGGTACTCACATTCAATGGACACACTAAAGAATACGCATCTATTGTAAACATACTTATATACGATCACATCTAATTGCATACTTAATAGAATACTCACATTCTGATTGTACATACTTTATATATGTACTCACATTCAATTGTGCATACTAATAGACATACTCACATTCTAATGTACATACTTATAAGTACTCACATTCGAATGGCAACTAATAGACATACTCACATTCTATATATGGTACTGCATACTTAAAGGACATCACTCACATTCTAATTCTGCATACTTAATAGACATACTCACATCTAGACATACCATATACATACCATATATGTACTGCATTCTAATGTGCATACTTATAGAGATACTCACATTCTAATTGTGCATACTTTATCGAGATACTCACATTCTAATTGTGCATACTTATCGAGATACTCACATTCTAATGTGCATACTAATAGATACTCACATCTATTGTACATGACTTTCATAGAGTACACACATTCTAATTGTGCATACTTTATAGAGATACCACATATCAAATTGCATACTTTATCGAGATACTCACATTCTAATTGTGCATACTTAACGAGATACTCACTAATTGGTTCATATTAAAAGACTACTCACATTCAATTGTACATACTCAATAGACGTTACTCACATCTAATTGAATACTTAATCAACTACCGCATTCTAATTGTATAATACATAACGACATACTTCACATTCAATTGTACATACTTAATAGAGTACTCACACTAATTGACACTAATGACATACATAATGTACTACTTAATAGATACTACATCTAATGACATACTAAGATTACACATCTAATGTCAACTAGAAATATTGTAGAAGACAAAATAATAATGAGTCAAAATGTCAAAGGGCAAAGTCACAGTTCAGTAGGTACAAATATCAGTTTCCCTTATTAGCCCATCCACCTCGACGCAGCGTGAGATGGCCGGGGTTTTTTAATTGCTTCCATGTTTCTTTTGTACAACTTTATGACGTACTCACATTCTAATTGCATACTTATAGACCCCATTGATTTAGTCCGACAAAAAGGGCTTATGGACTTGTCTCAATTTTTGTGTCCGTGTGTGTGTGTGTGCGTGCGTCCGCAACCATACCTGGACGTGGATGGACCGATTTATTTTGACTTGCACAAAGAAAACACATGAGTCTGTTGTGGCTCAGTGTTAAGGTGGTGGGGCTGGGATGGCCGGTAAGGGTCCTGAGTCGAGCCCTGCTGGCCGCTGAGTTCACATCAGGGGTTGACTCAGCCTGTCATCCTTCCAAAGGTCGGTGAAATAATGCACCAGTATGGATAGAAGAGAAGGAAGTTATATAGATGCATAAATGAGCAAAAACATCGTCTGTCTCAACACATGCAACACATATCTACTCACATGCAACACAGCACACTTAACTGAACAAAAACTTAACTGAACATATATATAATATATAATATATAAATATATATATATATATAATATTTTTTTTATATACGTATATATGCATTTATATATATATAATAATATATAGTAATTTACACATCAGATAATAAATATATATAATATAAATAATATATATATATATATATATATATATATCTGATATATTAGTTGGGACGGGTTTCACATTGTGAAGGATACAAACCGTAAGTCCCCTTTGTCTTCGGTTGCTCACCTTTATTTGATTTTTCATCTATTTATATTCATTTATTTTTATTCATTTATTTCTATTTTCATTTACGGATGCTTTCCGATGGTTCTGTGATTTTTCCGAGTGCATTGGCTTCGATGTCCATTGGCATACAAAATTACCATGCTTCACCATTTTCTATGGTCGCTCACCTGCATTTTTTTCATGTATTTTTTTTTCATTTTCTTTTTTTCATTCATATGTATTTTGATTTGTGGATGTTGTCCGATGATGCTGTGATTTTTTCCGGTGTACCGGCTTCGATGTCCATCAGCCTACAAAATTTCAGTTTTCCACATCACCCAGATGGTACTAATCTTTAATATCAGTCAGTGAGTCAGTGAGTCAGTGAGTAATCAGTGAGTGAGTCAGTTAGTGGTTAGAAAGAGCTTTATGTATGAGATATGTTTTTTTTATATTCCAAGTGTTTGACCATTTTGTTTTGTCTTTTTTGGTTTGCCTTCTGTTTTTTTGGTTTGCACTGGTGGTAGCAATTGTTTGGGTGGTAGACAGGCTTTTATTCTTTCCAGATTATATGGTTTTACTGTGTGAGACATAATCTGCAGATGATGCTGAACCACTACAGCCAGCGGGTGATAATAGCATTTAAACGATGACTGTGGGCATCATTGATTAGATATTTATATGGTGTGCCATCCTGATGAGAGCAAATAAGCCCAAAATCTGGATGGGCGGCTCTGTTTGATATTTAACCAATGACAACCTTAAATCTCTGTCTTTTGACATGAGTGGCCAGACTGAAGCCTCCAGGTTGGAGGCGACGCTTTGGTCTGCACATGTACGGGTCTCACGTCCATTAGAGATCAGGTTGGGGCACTTCGTCACATGCCAAATATTTTGATCTACATCTCCACCTGATGGCACTTGCTTTCTGTGATTTTTTGGTTTACATTGGCAGGAATAATTAGCTGGGTGGCAGACAGGCTTTTGTTCTTTGCAGATTATGCAGTTTTATCATGTGACATAATCTGTGGCTGATGCTCACCATTACAGCCAGAGGTGCTAATTAATGGCACACACACAACACTCACACACACACACACACACACACAATATACATATATTTGGAATGTGACATATATGTATATATACATATATGTATATATATACAACGTACATACAACTACAGTAAATCACAGATATCTTGGAAAACAGTGAAATGTGTGCAAGCAAAATTGCTGAATGCTCGAAAAGAAACTGTGTATGTTGCCACAGAAATACAGTGAACTGTGACGCAAAGGGCTGAAATGAGTGACACATCACTGCAGTGCACCGTCTGACACCTCTATACTTGCATATTAATCATATAATCCCATTGTGTGAACATCCTCAAAATCTCACTCTGCACAGTGTCCATTCTAATGAAGAGGGTTCAATATGTTTCAATATGGATAGGAATCTGCTGGGTAGTTTAACCCTTTGTGTCCTGAGCTGAATAATTCTGGGAGTCAAACCAACATTGGCAATGACAATCCCAAAAGGCCACCCAATCCACCGTCGAGACTATTATACGAATGTACAAAATTCATTCAAAAGTTTAATCTTACTTTACAGCCAGTGACCCTTTTTTAGTTTTGATCTATCACTGTGATATCTGTGCTATATCCTTTTTCAATTCTAAGTATCAGCACGGAAGCAGCATGTACTATTTTTGAGGTCTTTGGTATGACTAAGTCAGGGTTTCAACCTGCCGACCTCCTAATTAAGAGCAGATGTTCTTACCATTTATTTTTTTTGTTTACATTGTTGAGGCTTGTATGAGAGCAAACACACAACGCACAGCAAGGGGGGCATGAAGACAAGAGTGGCGGGAGTGGGAAGGA
>CM068962.1:79695243-79720243 GCA_035128595.1 Eptatretus atami | reverse complement strand
AAATTTTTTTATGAGGAAACCATTGCGACTTGTTCCAAGTCAAGGAATTGTTGAGCAGGCCAAAAAAAATGGTGAATTAAGACCCCAGCGAGAGAAAGCGAGGTGACCAAGGATGAGCTTTGATAAAATATAATTAAACAAGGCCATTAATTATCTTCAAAAGGGGTGTTTACATTTACCCAACCAACCAATTTTCATTCATGCAAAACCTTGGATTTCCCTTAGTATGCATGAAAAGTTTGGGGCCACTAGGTTTCATGGTTTTGGAGTTGTGGAGGAGATGGATGGACAGATTGACTGACTGACAGACACATACTGTACTTACATTTATTAGTAAAGATTAATACTGGCCCGATATCAGACTTGGCAATCGCCCATTTTCCGGGACTCGGCATCAGCCAATTGGAGTCCAGGTGAGTGCCGATTACCTATTACAGTCCTGTGCTGTATACAACCCAAACACCTTGAGTATCTTTCACCCCTGTTTTGGGTGAATTTCAAGAAAAAAGAAAGATGTTGTGCATGGCATGATACTTGCGAAATCCATAAAACAAATTTGACCTTAAAAATAATTGTTAATTGAAATTAATGACAAAATATGTAAATTCTCTTCAAATTTCATGTCAATCGGATGGAAATTGACGATTTTAGAAAGTCGGCCTATGTTCACATTTTGAACTTTCGACCTCAAAAATAATTGGTGGTTGAATTCAATTACATGATATGCAAATCCTCTTCAAATTTCAACTCAATCAGATGAAAATTGAGTACTTTAGAAAATGCACCGAGGTTGCTGACCTTTGGCCTATGTTGACCTTTTGGCCTAGGTTGACCACAAAAATAATTGGTGGTTGAATTCACTCACCTGATATGCAAATCCTTCTCAAATTTCAAGTCAATGAATAAAAATTGAGGATTTTAGAAATTTGCCAAAGTTGTTGACCTTTGGCCTATGTTGACCTTTTGACCTTAAAATCAATAGGCTTCTTGCATATGGCCAACTCTGCCATTTTGTGAAGTTTCATGAAGAACAGTTTTAAAATGCAACCTGTAGGCGATTGACATACTGTTGTGGGCCGGGGATCGGTGGCGATAAACGACCACGAGATGGAGCAGTGGAGTCGTCTCCCACCGAACACCCGGAATTTAGGTCGTGACTCTCGGACATCTCCGAAAGGTCCGGGTTACTTAGAGGACCGTGGTCGCCAATATTTCGACGGTGTGAGGTAGGGTCCACTTGTCTAATTCCAATTTACCTAAGTACTCACACCGTCCAACTACCGGGGAAACCACACCCTCGGCCGACTTTGTCCGAATCGAGTCGCTATCACCGACTCGGATCCGGTGTAACCGAGCAGAAGTTACCAAAGCCGGGCCGGACCAAATGAACTATTTACGGCACAAACGGCTTTACTATTCCTCAATACGCACCTTGCTAGGCCAATGAAGGAAAGCACAGAAAACGAGCTGGTACATTTAACAGGGGATTTATTTATAACAATAATCGGGGAGGGGCACCACACAAAGAGCAGAGTTATCCGAATAAGAAAATGTAACTTGCAAGGAAAGGAAAACACTTATAGAATCCTACTTACAGACGGGGCCCACGGACACACACACGCACACAAAAGAAACTGGACCCCGTGGGTCTATTCGGTAGAGCCGGGCCGGGGTACCTGTCTCGTCAAGTGCGGTCACACCGACCCCGAACCACCACGGTGGGACTCGAACCCACGACCTTGGCGTTGTCAGCACCAAGACTGCAGACCGCTCGACAATGACCACAGACCACGCCGCAATCGTCATGAACACTCCTGTCTGCTCGGCAGTCGCCTCGATCACTCCTGTCTGCTAGGCAGTCGCCTCTTTTTGCTCTCTTGAGGTGGGAGGGGTTTCTTTTCTCGCCCCTCGCCTCCTGATTGGACGAGGGGGTTGTCGGACGACTCTGCTCAGCCCTCCGATTGGCTGGGGCACGAGTGTGTGCCCGCCCTCCGCTCATTGGCTGGAGGAAACGGTCCATGCCCTTCCTTGGAGCGGAGCCTCGACCCGAAGCGACGGAGGCTCCGCCCACGCCTCAGCCAAAAACACGTGGGCAATGGCGACTGGGTCGAGTGAGGGACGTGTGGTGTTGTTGTTGTTGTTGTTGTTGTTGTTGTGGTTGTTGTTGTTGTAAAAACCTAACTAAAAAAAATAACTCGTAGCGCACACCAGCCGATAATATTCCCATTAGACAGAAGGAGGGATTGTAACTATAAACACATACTTATCGAAATAACTGAACTTCGGGGACTCTGGCTGTTTGTGTGAACAAGGTTTCCAAATCCGTAACAATACAAACAAACAGACAGACAGACAGACAGAAGAATACACGCAACCAACCAATATACTTGAAAAATCTTCGATTTTCACAAGTAAAAAAGCAATGTTTAATTATAGACGTTTCAGAGAGATGTTCATAAACATTATTCTTTATAAACAGCAGCCAATCATTATGTGACTGCGAGGAAAAATCTGGCTCTGTAACTTAGAAATACGTTAATATCGCAAACGGTAAAAAAAAATCGGGTGTTATCAAGTTTATTTTGCATTGAAACTCAGAGAGAAACGACACAACCTTTGTAAAGCACATCCAATTTGATTTACTTACTGTATGAATGATTGTTCGGAATCCTGGGACTCCCTGGACTGTATTTTGTTTAAAACTTGCCTTTCACATGACCAGACAAGTATATTATGCTACATTTTATATACGTCAATAGCTTATCAAATAAGGACATGGTCACTCATCATTCATTTAAAAATGACAGGATGCTGTGCCCTTCAATGCACCAATTGATTGGAGATTTAAAATGTATCGATTCACAGGTTCTGTACGAAGTTCCACATGGACGAAGTACACGAAAAGGAGAACCACAAAGGCTTACCTTCAAATATAGTTATTTAGATGGGGAACTCAAGTGAAGAATTAGCCAAATTCAATTCCCAAAGAGAGCAGGCAAAATGTCAGTGAACGCCTTGCTCGGTCAAACCACCATGGCGGAATTTGGAACATGCAGTTTGATTTGACGTTGGAAGTTTTATAGGTATATCAATAGATTTGTATTGATCTTTTATAAAGAAAGCAGATCGCACAAAAATGTGGAAAAAAAACTGCTTTCGTAATTGCTGAAAAAAGGATCCCTGTGGAATGTGTAGCCATGACGCAAAAGCAGCTTCCAACCCCCTGGTTTATTTGTTTTTTGTTGCGCTCTATGAAGTTCAACTTTCTGCACATTCCTCAATCTTTTCTTCACTCAATATAATCATCCGAACAGTAGGAAAAAAATTTTTTGCTTTATGCTTTGCTTAAATAAATACACTTGGTTTTTATAAATCACAAATTTGTTAAAATTTTGAGATTTCAGTCAGGATTTTGACACTTATTTGATTTTGACACACAAGATCCGATTCACAAATCCGATGTCATATTTTGATTATATACTTGAATTAGTCCTTGAGAGTAGATCGTGTTTCCATGGCAAGGCATGTTTGAATCGGCCAAATCAGGATGGTGGCTAAGACACCAGCGTTCAGGGCTTTATTTAATTTCTGCACATGCCATAACCTCAAAAATCTTTTAATCTGATCCGAATTTCAAAATTTAAACTTCTTTATTCACTTCAGCAGCAGTTCCGACTTCAGCACTTCACCACTTGGTGAGTGCTCTACAAGCTGCCTGGTTGTTAGTTTCCGAATCATGGCAATACACGACAAATGTATTAGCACTGTCACTGAATAGATCGATCAACTTGAACAAAGTTTAGACCCAACTCGAACTGTGTTTGGGCCCATGTTGTCATGCGGTGCCTCAGGTGGTGGCTCGCCCACTGAAAATGTGCAATTTTATTTTACATGATGTTTCCCCTTTTTATATGATCTTTCATTATATGACTCGCCACTTTGACAAAGATAGATACATATAGAAAATTAAATGTTTCGTTTTATGAAAGTTTCTTCAACCATTTTGTTGGAGTGCTTGCTTGAGTGCTCAAGTCACTTGGCGAGCACTTTTCAAGCTTCAATCTCTGCAATCTTCCATGCTGATACTGTGGCATGGTTCTCTGCGGGGACATCTCTGGAGTTCGGAAGGCAAAATAACTTGTATGATTACAATGAGTAAAAAATGTTTTCAGTTGCTACAGAGCAATGAATCACCACATCGCAGCAGGAGAGCCGAGAGTTATGTACACTCATTCTAAGGGTTCGAATCCCAACCCAGCCATAAACTGGCATCCTGGTATTTCATAAGCAGGGTGATTCATCAATGTGTTTGGCATCTCTCAGATGGAAGTTAAACTTGACCTCACATCTGCCAGAATCCCCCTACTTCCACTCCCCTCTGTCTCTCCTCACTCTCCCCTCCACTTTTTCCCCCCTCCCATTTCCCTCACACCACCTTCCCTTCCCCTTGTGCTGCCTTCCCCTCACACTGCATTGCCTTTCCCTCTCTTTCGTCCCATTCCTTCCACTCACTCTGCCTTCCCTTCCCCTCAAGCTGCTTCCCTTCCCCTCATGCTGCTTTCCTCCCGCTCCCTCATGTTTACCTCTCCCAAACCCTCTTCCCCCCCCCCACCAATGGGCATACATCTCCACATGGTCTCTGCATGCTGTATTAACGTACTCCATTTTATTCAATCTCGTACTACCCTCCCCCCCCACCCACCCCCACTCTCATTCTTCCTAATTTCCACAACCAAATGCAAGTCGAGAACCCCTACTCCTTTTACCCCCTCAAGTCCCCCTAACAAACACAAGTCCAGAACCCCTCCCCTCATGCTTACCTCTCTCAAACTCCTTTCCCACCCCTACTTCCCTCTCCTCTCCCCACCATCCTCCTCGCTTCCACCCCCCTCCCAGAGTGCATAGTAACGTTTGGTGAAACGTAAAGCAAGTATAGCGACTCCCTTCATCACTGCTTACTCTCCCACCCTCCTCGCTCCTCATTCCCCCACCATCTCTCTCCTCCCCTCCCTCCACTGTCTCCCCTCTTCCTCCTCTGTATCTCCCCTCCCTCCACTCTCTCCCTCCATCTCTCTCTCTCCTCTCTCTCACCCCTCCCCTCTCTCTCACCCTCCCTCCCTCCACTGTCTCCCCTCTTCCCTCCTCTGTATCTCCCTCCCTCCACTCTCTCCCTCTCTCTCTCACCTCCCCCCTCATCACCCCTCCCCTCTCTCACTCCTCCCTCCTCTCTCTGCCTCTCTCTTCCTCGCCCTCCCCCCCTCAATATTTCCTTCAGCAAAGTGGCAGGTTGTATTTACTAGTATAGATAATAAATGTATTAGAGTGAATGGTAGACTGAATCAGGCAGCTGGTAAGTTTAAATGTAAAGAATGTTTAGAAGGATCTAAATAGGTTGATCACACTATAATGCAAGAAGGTATGGGATTTGGAGTAGACATTGAAAGGGTGAAGAAATTTTGTTATTTCGGAGACCTATTGGATGTCAGTGAGGGAGCAGAAATGGGTGTAAGGAATAGCATAAATGTGGCTTGGAATAAATGGAAAGAGTTAAGAGGTATCCAAGCAATCTTGTATGTGCTAAAAAGGCAGCAAAGGCAAGAGTGTATTTAACCTGTATTAGGCTGGTCATATTGTAGAGGAGTTTAACTTGGACAATGAGGATGGAAGATGAAAGAAAAATAGAAAGACTAGAGATGATTATGTTAATATGGATGTGTAGTATTTCATTTAAAGATAAACGGTGGAGTGTAGATCTTAAAAATATCCTAAACATTTGCAGTATAGAGATCGAATTGAGAAAGAGAATGGTTTTGGTCATGTAGCCAGGACAGAAGATGAATCCATTAAGAGAATAATGAGTTCTGTAGCAAATGCAGAAAGAGAAAGAGGAACCCAGCCACTGGTGCAAGCATGGAAGCCTGTATCAGTGCAGGTCCCAAGCCCGGATAAATGGGGAGGGTTAGCGGCAGAAAAGGCATCTGGCCATAAATCCACTCAAACCCTGTGAGAAATAAGCATGGGCTTATTTCTCCCTACCCCATCCATTGGACAGATGTGACCAAACAAAAAAGTTCGAAGGAGAGGTGAAAAGGTGACCAAACTTAAAATAGCAAGTCTAAATGTTGGTAACTTGACAGGGAGAAGTAGTGGAGTAACTGACCTGATGGTGACAGTGTGACCACTCCTTGGCTTTTTTCACAAGATCTTGGCTATTCGTTGTTCACCTTGGCGTCTTGGTTTTCTATAGGTTTTCTTGGCATATAGGTTTTCTCTTATCATCGCTTTTCCGAAACCTTGTGAATTCTTGGCTTTTTTCATTGGCTCACCTTGGCATTTATGAAAATGAGGAGTGGTCACACTGGATGGTGAGAAAAGGAATATAAATCATGTGTCTTCAGGAAACAAAGTGGAAGGGAAACAAAGCAAGACAAATTGGTAGTGGATATAAACTTTATTACCATGGACAGGATGGGAGAAGAAAGGGTGTTGGAGGCATACGATGTGGAGAAATCAAGGACAAGGTGCTGGCAGTGGATATAATTTATGACAGTATCATTAAAGTAAAGCTAGAAATCTGGAGTTAAATGTAGAACATACTCAATTGTTATGCACCACAGATTTGGTGTGGACCAGAAGAAAAATTAGAATTCTGGGAACAGACCGACAATGCAATCCAAACAAACAATACCAAGTCGTGACAGATTAGTGGTGACACGTGACCTAGATAGACATGTGTGGAGAGAACTGTAACATTATGTTTTCCCCAATGGTTGGACAGTTTGCCTGACTCCTCCCACAATTTCCACTTGAAACAAGTAAAAAAGACAGAAAATGTCATAGCCCCCATTGTTTTAGTAATTTTTTTCTGGATGGAGTTAATGGGTTAACCCATATTTATGTACAACTAAAATGGCCGCCAGTCTACCAGTTGGCCATCTTTGATCAAATCGCAAAATAAAGTGAGGGGCACATGTATGCCATCGTGTACTGTGCTTGTGCCAAGTTTGAACAAAATCGGACCACGCATGTCTGAGAAATAATTGGGGACACATTTAAGTAACAAAATGGCCACCAGTCGGCCATCTTGGATCTGATCTCGAAAAATATTGAAGCACATATGTAAGACATCATTCATTATCTGAGTGCCAAGTTTGAACAATATCAGTTAAGGCAACTCGGAGAAATGGTTGAGGACGTGTTCAACATCAGGTTTTTTCCAACTGAAATTGCCGCCAGTCGGCCATCTTGGATCTGATCCCGAAATAAATGATGGGCAGATGTAAGCCATCATTCATTATCTGCTTCCCAAGTGTGAACAACATCGGTAAATGCTTGTCCGAGAAATGGTTGAGGACTGGTTCAACATCAGGTTTTCTACAATTCAAATGGCCACCAGTCAGCCATCTTGCATCTGCTCTCGAAAGAAATGACGGGTACATCTGTACACCATCATGTATTGTCTTTGTGCCAAGTACGAATAAAATAAAAAATTGGTTGATGTATGTTCTGATATATGGTTGTGGATGCACGCACGCACACACACACACACACACACACACACACACACACACACACACACACACACACACACACACACACACACACACACACACACACACACACAACACACACACACACAGGCGCATGCACATGAAAATCAAGACCAAATCCATTTTGAGACGAAGTCCAATGGGGACTAAAAAAATCATACGGGGCTTTCAGCTGTGCGAAGTATAATACATCGTCATATTCACAATCGCCATGCCCTCCCCATACGTTTTCCCTTCTTTGTAAAAACAACCAATGCAACAGTTAGAAGGATGCCAATAGGCGTCATGGACGTTGTGAAGATAGCCATCGGTGATTGAGGTGCCTTCGACACCACCCAAATAACTATGGCATTGTCTCAACCGCAGGGCTTCAAGATGACTGGAAGAGACAATAATGTGATTCAAACTACCATTCACTCTACTTCATTCTTGAATGAAAGGGAACAAAATGGAAATGTGGAAACACCAACAGCAGAGTAAAAGTGAGAGTGAGATAAAGGGGAGGAGGAGAAGGACGTGGGTTTCCAAGCAAGCAGTTTACAAACTGAAACACAGCGGGAGGAGGAAGGGAAAAGTGGGGATCCAACAGAAAGGGAAAACAAAGAGGCAATACCCCTGGGTGCTCACCTAGTAGCTGCTGGATAAGATAACCAGGGAAAGACTGGTAGGCATGGATGACCCACAAAATATGTAACGGAGAAGAAAGTAAATACCTATGGATTGTTGTTTTTTTAATGCCGTGAACTGACTGTAGTACATCACGGGTGATAAAGGTTGTGGTCAAGTTTGATCGGAATTGTGTGTGTGGTTTCAGAGAACAAGTTGCAAGTGTTGATGGACGGACAGACAGACGGACAATGCCCATCCCATAAGCTCCCCGGAACTACGTTCCAAGTGAGCTAAAAATTAAATCGGACATCGAATTAGAGTTAAGACAAAAATTGGAATGAACAGACGGGGGAAGTTGGTTCCATAAGCGAGAGAAAAGATGAACAAATGAGTGGAGGTGAGCATTGAGCCTGAATTTTGGGAGTTTCACAATATGAGGGTTATTGGCAGACTGTGTGCAGTCTGCATAAAGAAACCTGGGAGGGACAGAGCCCAAATAGGGCAGAGGGAGCAAGACAAAAAAGGATTTTACATGTCGGGTTTATTGCTTCGTGAAAGTCTGTTATACATAATTACCAGAAGGGCATAAAGACACGATGAATAAATTAATTCAGAGTAGATGGGATTGTAAATTGGCATCAATGCAATATCAAGCAAGTGCACAAAAATCTAGGACTCATCACGGGAGCCTGTTATTGAATATAATTTTTGGGAACAGGTGAATCATATCATGTTGAGAAATAAACAGAATGACTCAAAAAGATGACACCAATTTTTTTCCAAAATAATTTCATTAGCAGCCACCTTCATATAATGAAGTCATCTTTTTTCCAGTGTGACCACTCCTTGGATTTTTTCACAAGATCTTGGCTATTCGTTGTTCACCTTGGCGTCTTGGTTTTCTATAGGTTTTCTTGGCGTATAGGTTTTCTGTTATCATCGCTTTTCCGAAACCTTGTGAATTTTTGGCTTTTTTCATTGGCTCACCTTGGCATTTATGAAAATGAGGAGTGGTCACACTGCTTCTTTCGTATGCAGCTCAAGGCTGTGGGGTCGCATCATTAGTCGAGGGTGCGGTTGTGCCGCTGAAGCAATGCCCTCTGTAGGTTAGGGAAGGAAATGTTCAGGGTGCCGGCGATAAGTCACCGACTCTTCTCGAAAGACAATGTGGGATCTTGAATGTCTATCAACTAATTCCAGCAGACGGGATGCTCAGTTTAACATCCATCCGAGGGATTGAACAAACATTGATGAATCTCCCTGCCTGTGAAACACCAGGGTGACAGTTTACAGCTGGGTCGGGATTCAAACCCAGGCTACACAGCGGAGAGGTGAGTGTGCATACCTCTAAGCCTTCTTGCCAGCCATTATCATATAAACCCATGTCATGAGATACAGATACACTATTCCTATTGTTATTGCATCCTCTGACAAAAATCACTTAAACACAAATACAATTTATTTTCCACAATTTTTCTATTTCATTCCATCTCACAGATGGTGGGGTAGCTCAGAGGTTGCACACTTGTCTCTGAGCTGTGCAGTATGTTCGTATGTTCTGGGTTTGATTCCCATTCCAACTATGAACTGTCATCCTGGTATTTCGCATGCAAGATGATTGATCAATGAGCCCTCGGATGGACGTTAAGCCAGTTGTCCCATCTGTGAGCGTTAGTTGCTGCATATTTAAGATCCCACGGTGCCTTTCGAGAAGAGGAGGCGAGTTATCGCCAGCACCCACAACGAAACCCAGAAATTCCTGCCTGGTCCATCGTCATTGCAAATGACGATGAACCAGACCGAAACTCATCATCAGCACGATTGCTACATAAAACATTGTGCTTTCGCTCCTCATCGCTTACTCATTATGAATTCATTAAAACGAGAAGGGAGAGCATGAATAACATTGCCTTGTTGTTTCTCACTCGTGTTTTATTTTCAGATGTGAGTGTGAAAATGTGTCATGAAAGCATGATACTGAAATACATTTTGTTTGTATTGTTGAGAAGGAATTCCAGCTGCCATAGGCCCATCGCCTTTTGAAGAGGTGTGACAGGACTTGCCAAGTTCTCCACCCTCCTAGCAATATTTGGCATGTCTTTACACCTGGAGCAACCATTGTACACCTTTTGATGCCATCTACAAGTTCATATTGCGTACACAGCATGGAGGTGATAAAATTAGAATGTGGTATTGGCGAAAAGGATTATAATGGTTTGTTGGGTAATATAGAAAGGATACTGCTAGGAGGTAGGAGTAGAGTGAGGGGATAGGAATACCAGAGGGGAGGTGTGTGAAGTCTGGTGGATAAAAATCTGCCATTTTCTGCATTATTTTGTTTTCTCTGCATTATCTTCATGCACTGAAATAACTAAAATGATAATCCAGTTATTCTACATCACCAACTCTCAATTAACTCATCCATATCCACCACATGATGGTGTCCAAATATATCGTTTGTAATTCGTATTTAATTTTTACACTGAAATATGAATTCCTTTTCACGTGCTGATGCATCTGCTGTCAACATCTGCATGTTGGATCACATGACCTCTCACTGATACATTATGCATGACAAAAAGATAATTAACATCATATATTTACAGAAGTACTGCCTTGTATACAAGTGACTCAGACTATTTATTTTTTTCTGAACAATTATTTATTAGGAAAGTGTCTATGTTCATGTTCAACATGTCTGAGGATAACATTAATCATTGCAGCTTACGTATCAGCCTATTCTTTGGATGTTGCATTATATTTTCAAGCTGAAGTATTAATAATTTTTAAAAGCGTCAAGCCGTTAAATACATTTTTAGCTTGTCTGGAATTCCAGATAAGGTATTGTCATCGTGCACCGTCCGTCCGTCTCCTGTTTCGACTTCTCTGGCCAAACGACTGGGCCGATCCGGCTGGAATTTGGTAGCAACGTTGCTCTCCTGACTGGTAACAGGGATTAGTGGGGCAACTTAGCATAACAATTGTGCATTTTGTGAGGAAAGCACCAAATTTGGCACACTCGTAGCCTATCATATTATGAACAGATTTGGATATTGGGCCATCTCAAAATTTTTGATGGCAGTGGAAAATGGCTGCCACAGCCATCAGCGGCTGAATTTGAGATGGCCCAATATCCAAATCTGTTCATAATATGTTAGGCTACTAGTGTGCCAAATTTGGTGCTTTCCTCACAAAATGCACAATTGTTATGCTATATTTAGCTAAGTTGCCCCACTAATTGCAAAGTTTGTTCCATTCACGTGACATTAAATCAGTCAAAATGCCCGACTTCGTAAATTTCTTCAAAAAGCTTCTTCTCCAGACCCACCAATCAGAATGCTATCAAATTTGGGTTACAACATTAGGACAGGGCCCAGATAAGCTACAGGTTCATTTGTCCTATTTTTCTAATCTCAAAACAATTTCAAATCAATTGGCATAATCACCTTTTTGTCACTAATCACCGTTTGTTACCTAATTGCAAGGAAATGTTAAGCTGTAGTTTGCTATTCCTTTAATATGCTTTGTTTTGTTTTTTTTCTTTTTGGAAAGCAGAATGAAACATCACTTCTAAAAATAATAGTAAATAAAACAACAGCGAGAATTGCTTTGCAATACATGTCCCCGACCGATGTGATATTTTCAAAGTTTAAAAAGGGCAAAACTCTGTGAAAAATTGACGAAACTCCCTGAAGCTCTAACTTGTTCTGTAATCTATCATAATGAAGTTGAATATGTTGAAGGGTATGGGAAAAAGTCTGAAAAACCACAGGTGGGATGGATGGACAGAGACAGCAAACCTGTAGTCCCCTCTGGTGAAACCGGAAGGAGACTAATAAACGGATTAATTAAATCATACAACACTTTCTTCAGATGTAAAATGCAGACAAAAATGGCTATTCATGCCCCCTTGGTTCGTGCAGATGCGTCGAACTTAGTTGCAGACAGCGCAAACGATGACGACCGGGATTGTCTTTATGACCAAAGTTTTCTGTGCTTTCATTTCTGGATATCCATTAGGATCCTATTCTTGGCATTTATCACGATGATGAGTTTTACTTACTTCAAGGAAGTCGTTTTGGGAGGAGAGTTATGTAAGGTGCCATTTAAAAATATATATATTACCAAGGATGGATAAGACAAGCGAGAAGAAAGTTTTTTTATCATCGTCCCTGTAAGAGAGCTTTGCACTCGCTGCAACAATGAAGGAACGAAAAATGGTGGCATCCTTGATTTCTTCAGGCAGGTCTGCAGCAATGACTATCTTTGATAAAGTGTTGATGTCCTCGAACAGATTGGCTTGCCGATTTACCATCCCTCTGTGTGATTTGCAGTCTGCCTTATAAGCAACACTACGATGGCAAGTTGCCAAGGCTGAGACACAAAATCTGCTGCCAGTTGACTTCAAAAGCATATTTTAAACTTACATAGAAATGTACTCCGAAGACTTACGATCAATTAGTTATTGTGAAGGAATATCATACCTACATGTGATTGATCGGGTTCCATAAGACATTATATGAGGGGATGCTCACTGCTCCCAGGAGCAACATGCTCCGTAGATCTGTTTCCTCGCACAGAATCTTCACTCCAACTGCTCCCATCCATTTCTGTCCCAACATTCCAAACATAGCAATTCCATCCTCATTCGCTCCACCTCCCAAGGCTGCAGTTTCCTACAAAATCATCCTGCTGTGCAGAACTCATTTTTTTAGTTGAATGTGGAGTGTTCTGAATCACCATCCCAACAAGCAGACCACCACTTGGCTTTTTTTGATTATTTTTTTTTTGCACCGCTTGATGCAGTAACGTCATCATGTTTCAGCCGTGTCACAATTGAAGGCACATGATGAGATTGGTGGTTGAGAAAAGAACTTTGCGAATGCATGATATGCTTAAACCCGATGCAATCGAAGAAATACAAGGAAATGGAGACAAAGGAAGAGGCCTTTTCGAGAGATCACTCCTGTTTAATGTTTACATTCCATTTTACAGGGTGTGCTGCAAGTAACTTGCCTTTGCGGTTTAACGTTTGTTTCAGGATTTAACGCTTCTATTACCCCATATTTAAACAGCAAATTAAAGCAACTGCTCAAACTGCTCACCATGAACAATGATATGCTTCCCGATTCATTACACCCAGGTCCGCTTGAAAATTCCTGAGCATGTTGTCAACATTGATCTTGGCACACTCAGATCACATTTTCTCGATGTTTCTGAGACTATCGATATCACCAACTGGCTTCAAATGCCCCCACGGAGATAAATCAAGAGTTAGGTCCTCTGACCTAAATGGGCATTAAATAGGATCTCGCCATCCAATGTACTATTGTGAAAATGACCCATTGAGAAAATCACGAACGATCATTCCAAAGCATGTTGTGTCTTGTTGGAACTGCAGGTTATCCCATTGTGCCGCCAAAAGGTCGTCGAGGGGGTCATCGAGAATGGATCGTACAAACGTGGATCCCCTGTCGTGCCTGAATTTAACCACACCCTGTTTATTCCTTGAACTGAATCTCTTGCATTATTTATTTTACAAAGGCAAGGCTCTGAGCAGTGTTGTATTCAGTTGTATTCTTTGAATTCAGTTGTATTCAGAGTTGTATTCTTTTGCTGTATTCAGCAAAAGAAGCCGACAGATTAGCCAGTAAAGATGAAACACATTGACAGATGACACTTACTCTTCCAGGACACTCACTTGTATTTAAGAAAAATGTGAGTGGTGTGCACACGTGACTTCATGTACCTCTGGTGTTGTGAATAATGAAAAAGAGAATCGTATGTCGGTATAAAAAAGCATTCAAGTGAATGCACATTTAAAGAAGAAATAAAGGACTCGGATATTAGACCATTTTATCACTTAACCAACTAGAAGGGCACTCGGTGTAGCGCATAACTCCGCCACGTAATGCCTGATTCACGAGAACATATTGGGCCCATTACATTTTTGAAATATCATGCTATATAGTACTATATCGCTTTTGGCCCTATCTCTCAATGGTGAAGAATCACGTAAAAAATTATCGGATCCAGATCCGGATTCGGATCTTCACCAAAAAGGAACCAATTCTTCCTTGTCACACACCCAACAAGCCCACCAAGTTTCGTCCGAATCCGTAAACAACTTTTTGAGATATCGTGCTATGTATCATTTTTGGCCCAATCTCTCAATGGTGAAGAATCATTTAAAAAACTTCCAGTAGCCGGATCCGGATCCGGATCTTCACCAAAATCTAAGCAGTTCGTCGCTGTCACATTACGAACCTGTCCACAACTTTTTGAGATATCCCACAAAAACAAACAAACAGACAAACAAATAAACAAACAAACAGAATGGGGTGAAAATATAACCTCCACCACCGAAGGTGATGTTGGAACATTGCTGCAGGATTTGCTTCCATTCAGCCACAATAGCATTAGTGAGGTCAGGCACTGATGTTGGGCAATTATGTCTGGCTTGCAGTCGGCGTTCCAATTAATCCCAAAGGTTTTCGATGGGGTTGAGGTCAGGGCTCTGTGCAGGCCAGTCAAGTTCTTCCATACCGATCTCGTCAAACAATTTATGTATGGACCTCACTTTGAGCATGGGGGCGTTGTCATGTTGAAACAGGAAAGGGCCTTCCCCAAACTGTTGCCTCAAAATTTAAAGCACAGAATCATGTAGAATGTCATTGTATGCTGTAGCGTTAAGATTTCCCTTCACTGGAACTAAGGGGCTGATCCAAAACCATGAAAAACAGCCCCAGACCATTATTCCTCCTCCACCAAACTTTACAGTTGGCATGATTAATTCAGGCAGGTAGCGTTCTCCTGGCATCCCCCAAACCCAGAAATACAAGGAAATGGAGACAAAGGAATAGGCCTTTTCGAGAGATCACTCCTGTTTAATGTTTACGTTCCATTTTACAGGATGTGCTGCAAGTAACGGACCGTCGTCCATCGGACCGCCAGATGGTGAAGCGTGATTCATCACTCCAGAGAATGCATTTCCACTACTCCAGAGTCCAATGGTGGTGAGCTTTGCACCACTGCAGCCGACACTTGGCATTGCGCATGGTCTTAGGCTTATGTGTGGCTGCTCGGCCATGGAAACCCATTTCATGAAGCTCTCGACGAACAGTGCTTGTGCTGACGTTGCTTCCAGAGGTAGGTTGGAACTCGGTAGTGAGTGTTGCAACCAACGACAGAAGATTTTTCCACGCTATAAGCTTCAGCACTCGGAGGTCTTGTTCTGTGAATTTGTGTTGCCGACTACTTCACGGCTGAGCTGTTGTTTCTCACGTTTCCACTTCACAATAACAGCACTTACAGTTTACAGGGACAGCTCTAGCAGGGCAGAAATTTGATGAACTGACTTGGTCATGTGGTGTGGCAGCCACGTTGGAAAAAAGGAAAAACTTTGGACCTCTAAATCTCCAAAATCGATCCACGGAAAAAAAATTAAACTTGGCATATGTGAAGTACTCTCCTCAGGAAACAAGTGTGATTTTTTCAATGATGTCAAAGGTGGCTTCGTTATGATGTCATAATTGCATGCGTCAAATGCTTTATCCGACCAGTATGAACATTTTTGAGGGTCATCAAAGGCTAAATGGTACAGGGGGGAAAAAATTGTGATGTCATCGGTCACGTGGTTCGGCAGCAATGAAATTTTTTACATGAAACCTTCAAAAATCTTCTCCAAAACCGCCGAACAGATCGAGGTGAAACTTTACAGATATGATCGTCCATCCATGAGGAACAAAAAGTTCTCCACCTATGACATCAAAGGTCACATGGTTTAGCAGCTATGATTATTTGAAGAATAAACCTTTGAAAATCTTCTTCTCTAGATGGCTTGACATATCAAGGGGAAACTTCTTCCACATATTCCCCAAGCCTTGGGTGTACCAAAGTGTTCACAAATAATTAATAGGTCACATGGTCTGACAGCTATATTGGATTGAACAAAAATATTTATATAATTACTTCTCTTGAACCCCTTCATTAATCAATATGAAACGTCACAGTTATGATCAAGTCATCATGGGGAATATATTGTTGTGGACCCGGGGTCGGGGCGAAGACGATGAGGGAAGAACTACCTCGGGTTCCCACTGGGCACACCAGGATCGCAGGCCATCACACACGAATAACTTTGTGATGCAGTGGGTTGATTATAATTAACCACGAACGCCAATAACTCGACCACGTGACTTAGGGTCCTCCGTCTACTACCGTTTACCTAAAGGTCACGTGATCTAATTACCAGGGAACATGCCCTATGATAGGGGCCATTTCCCTGGTAGCTAGCTGCAAAGTATGATTTTGCAGATGATGGACATCATCCCAACTGTCTATACTCAAATTAAGGAACACAGGGCTGATGATTGTGGCACTTGCTCCTGTGTCCACAACTGCGTCTACCCCTATGCCGGCAATTTTTCACCTAATTGTTAAACTACCAGTGCCAATTTGGCCACAATAAACGACCTGTCGAGCCGGAGGCTCCTTTCCATCTGATTCTGCCAAACATAGCACTGAATGCTCGGCACTCATTAGTTTCCCTGTGAATGGCAAGGGGGGGGTGTTGTGGCCAGCTAGTGCTCGCGTCTGCTTGGAGTGGAGTTGGTGGTTTGGTAGGTCAGGTCTCTCCCTGCGTGGGGACCTTCACTCCCACTCGTCGACAATTATTTCACTTCACCGGGTAAGGTGCAAGTCTCCGGTATTGCAAATTACCCCCCACCCCTCCTTATGCTCCGAATTGTGATATTCATTAATGGCCCACCGGGTGTCATCATTTGAAACTTGCCTTGCCATGGTCAGCTCCTGCCAACCAGTGGTCCACCATGCCCGAACCATTCTCTCCAGTTCCGCTCGGGTCTCAAGACCGGTCCTAGCTCCGGCCAACCACTGTCTATGGGGTCCACCTGTCTGACAGTTATCACATGGCGCTCAGACCTCTGGCCAGCGGCCTCGATGCCTCCCATCGGGCAGCAGTGTCGGCCACCTTTGGAGGGTTTCCAGTTGAAAGGCTGTCAGCAGGGCTCCGGCATCGGTGCCCGGGACAGCCTGGATAAAGTAGTCCAGGGCAAGGTGTTCCTGGTAGGGAGCTGCCATGTTTGCATGCGCAATCCCAACTGCACGGCGAATGTCATAAGCCAAATCCCCCACTGTTTCATTGGGTTTTCGTTTTTGCCCAATGAGCTGAGCTTTAACAAACTCGCTCTGCTGTTCTACACCAAATCGATTGTTTATGGCCGAACAGAGGCTTGCCAACGTTATTTCTCCCGGGGGCATAGTGGTCAGGACCTCAGCGGCCATGCCTCACAGTGCTGCCATGAGATGGATCCCACTGTCATCCGCGCTCCAGCTGTTACCCCTGGACACGTGGTCAAATTATGCCAAATACGCCCTCAGGTCGGTCTTTCCATCGTATGGAGCTCTCAACACCGTCCGGCCTCCCGGCTTCCTAGCCCCACTCACGAGTCCTTGATGGACCAATGCAGGGGTGGACCCTCCGGATTCTGGCGGTGCACTACATCCGCAGGGCCCAAGCCACTCGCCCAGACAATTTGTCAACCTCATCTGGGTCGATGCGCACCCCACACCTTCTCGTGCACTCATCAACGCCGTGTTACTCATGCTCTGAACACACTTCCATAATCATACCGGGGGCTTGCGTTATCCCAAGAGACCCCAGAGCTTCTACCTCCCCAAAACTCGGCATGTACCCTTTTCCATCATGCACCCTCTCCACCTCACACAGCTTTCCCATTACTGGACTCACCTGGTTGAGGTTTGCTTCGAGTGAGCATATCTTCTCCCTTTGTTCCTGAAGGAGGTTATCCTGACCTTTACATCGGGTCTCAAGGTATTCAACAAGCTCAGTCTTAATGTCTCTTACCTTTTCTTCTCTTTGTGTTTGCTCCTCTTTTACCTTATGTAATTCATCCTTCACCTGTTCCATCTCACTCTGTGTCTCCATTACCTCGTTCAATTCATCTTTATCTATCCCACCTCTTTTTGTGTCTCTGTTAATTCCTCCTTTGCTATCTTAAACCCCTCTTTGGTCTCGTCCTCGTGTTTCTTTAATTGCTTGGTTATTTCTTGATTTTTCATCTCAACTTTCCGTCACATTTCTTAGTGTCTCGCCTTCCACTCCTCCTTTACGACACCCAATTTCCCCTTTGTTTCTTGCTTGCCTTGTTTTAAGTTTTATATCGCATTCATGTTTTTTCTCAATTTGCATTTTTAATTGCTCCTGTCCTTTCTTTATTTCCATCACCCCCTATCTTAGTTTATCTACTTCTCACTTAACCACCGTTATTTTGTTTGTCACTTCATCCTTACCTGTCTTCATCGTGGTCCAAACACATTCCACATTCCCCATTCCCCTTCACCCCACCTTTACCTTTTCCAGCTCCGCCTTCAACTCCTCCTGACCCGCCTTCATTTCCTCCATGATTCCCTCACCCATCACTTGCATATCCTCAGCTACTTTTTGCATATTCCCATTCAGTTGGTTTTGTCCTGCTTGCATATTTTCGTTCATTTGTTGCATATTTCCAGTCATTTCATCCATTTTTGTTTGCATATTTTTGTTCTGTTGTCCATCATTTGTTTCATTATTTATTCCATCATTTCCCGCATCTGATTAATCTCAAATGGATTTGGTGAGGCCGATCTGCAATGATTAGGTGTGGATTCCTGGAAAAATCGTGACATCCTCCGTGAGGGGAATTTGGTGGTGGAAGTCCCTAAGCATTGTTGCTGTCCCGGTTGCCCCCCAAGGTTACCTCTGGGTATTGCTGCAGTGACTGATCTCCCTCAAAGCTGTCGTCCTGAGCCATGAATGCTTCAAAAATTGTTGTTCCAAAACCCACCTGGACCAGCTGGTCTTGCTCCACCAAGGTCCGCACAAATAATTAAATAAGATTAGTATTCTAACCTGCTCTTAATTTTGGGGATGTGTTAAGCACACCACAGGTCCGAATCCCACTCCTGACACCAAAGTGTTGCGAACCCGGGGTCGGGGCGAAGACCAAGAGGAGTGAACTACCTTGGGTTCCAACTGGACTCAATGGAATCGCAGGTTATCACACACGAATAACTTTGGACGTGGCAGGTCGCTAATCAGCTGCGAACACCAATTTATCGACAACGTGACTTAGTGTACTCCGTCTAATACCGTTTACCTAAAGGTCACATGGTCTAATTATGGGGGAACAGTCCCGCGGCACGCACTTGCTTAAACTGGATCACCTTATGAGATCAGATGCAGCAGAGTGGAACTGCCAAGCACGTACCGGCTCGGAAACAGATCGTCAGGGAATATCATCCCGGCTAAACTAGGATACGGGCCATGCTGGACCAATGAAAGAAAACACGAAAACAAGCTGGGAACATTTCTACACAACACATTTATTTAATACAGAAGCGAGGTAATGTATGTGACACAGTGAAAGGGGTTTTATTTTATGTACAGCAGGGGAGAGCAAGGAATCTGTGGGGTGCGGCATAAAACAACAACTTACAAATGCTGACACAGAGCAGAATTATCCCGACTACCTTCTGCAATCTCACTTCATCTAAGATAGGCGCCATCACACACACACACACACACACACACACACACACACACACACACACAACACACACACACACACACACACACACACACACACAGTAAAGATAGCCCAGAAAGAGATAAAAAGGTGAAGATAAGCACCCTCAAAATACCTGGTGAGGTCAGCTGACAAATGTGGCCCAGGACGCTTTGGGAGGGGTAGGTGGGAAAGATGCTGGTGTCGACAATGTAGGAGTGGGAGGTGTGATATATGCAACGTGAGGGGTGCGGTGTCGTGCAAAAGGAAAATGTGATTGGCGTATCAGTACGTTGTTCATTCTTTGTGTGTCCACAGTAGACGGGATAGAGGGATGTACGGAGAGAGCGAGAAGAATAATATGAGAAGCAAGATCCCTAACCTTCCATGTAAAGTTCTGTGCATGTAAGCATGTACCTCATTGGGACGCTCTGCCTGAGCATTCCCACCCCGAGATATGGCACGTTATCTCCTCCTTATTTGTTTGTGGGGACTCATGGCAACGTGTGCTCCACACTGGTCCACTGTCTGTGGCCGGTAGTGAACCTGTCTGGCTTTGCAGGGGTGACAGCACATCAACAGCATGGAAGTCCACTCGTATGCTCTCGAAGGATGGCAGCCACACACGAATAATGGTCGACGTCGAAGAAGCTCTCCCAGCAGCCCCGCACCACTTCCTTTTATAAGCTCTGGGTGAAGGATGGGGCGAGGACTGGAAAGCGACGTGCTGTGGCCCAAATCCCACTCCACTATTGTCCACAGCAACTCCAGCTATGCCCCGCCAGGCTCCAGGACAGGAAACCGGCTCAGATGCTCACCATCCTCGGCATGTTTCGGAGCTCGCTACTTAACATGGCGAGCATGCTCCTTGAGCTGGCATCCCGGCCCCAAACTTGCACTGAGCATTGTTTGTGCATAGAATGGTCGCAGACTTTCTCTGCTACCCATGTGCTCCTTCCTGAGCCACAATGCACATTCGGGACCCGAACCAAATCCCTGGATCGCCCTTCCCGCAACCCCTCCTTGTTGCTTACAGACTTGCCGTGGCCTGATGACTGGATGAGGGCTGTGATAATTCTGGATGCTCACCCGGGATATTCCCGGTGAGAGAATATAGCGTCTGTAGCATGGTCGAGCGTCGTGCAGCACCAACAACAATGGCCGACGCCATGTGGTGCTCGAAATAGAGTGGCAAATTGTCGCGATGCAGAAGTACGAAGGGGTGCAGGAGTATTTTTCCCATGTGCGGGAGGTATTTGTGGTCAAAATGGTGAGATTCGTGAGGTGAGGTGCCAGTTGGGAATTGGCGCGCAGATTTGAATGGAAAATGGCACGCAAATTCCCGAGGAAGGTTGTCTTGTGCACAACGAGGAAAATGATCCGAGCCACTGAAGGAATAAGATTTTTGTCGAAAAAATAAGAAAATTGTTAAATGGCGTGCATGCTTGCATGCTTGGTGTGTATTATGGCTTAAAGGAAAGGGTTAGAGTAGAGGTCAGAGTAAGGGTTAAATATATATATATATATATTCGACCTAACTATGAGTCCCACACAACACAATTCGGCCTGCTTGCCCACTAGACATGAGGGAAGGACTAACTACACGAATACTAATGAAATAACTGCCTGGAGATCACTGCATGTTGGGTGCCATTGCCTTAGAAGCATGCGGTTTTGCATAACCGCAACAATATGTTTAAATATAAACCTGATCAGACGCATGTTCTGGAAGCCAGAATTAAAAAAAAAATTTTGAATCTTGTTTGAGGGATTTAAATCAAACTTTGTACAACTATGTACAATGATGGAATAATGGGCGACATCGAAGAGTGCCCTTCTAATTTATTACTTGCAAAATCGAAGATTTTTCTGTCATTCGATTTTGTAATTCTGTCTGTCTGTCTGTTGCCTACAGGTCACAATTTTCAACCAATCTTCACAAAACTTCAGCACATGGTAGAGTTTGTCATAAGGAAGAAGCCTATTGTTTTTTAGGTCAAAAGGTGAAAAGGTCAACAACTTAGGTGAGATTTCTAAAATCCTCAATTTTCATCCGATTGACTTGAAATTTGTAGAGAATTTATATTTCAGGTCACTGAATTCAACCACCAATTATTTTTGAGGTCAACATAGACCAAAAGGTCAACATTGTCCCAAGGTCAACAACAAAGGTGGTATTTCTAAAATCCTCAATTTTCATCCGATTGACTTGACATTTGTAGAGGATTTATATTTCAGGTCACTGAATTCAACCATCAATTATTTTTGAGGTCAACATAGACCAAAAGGTCAACATAGTCCCAAGGTCAACAATGAAGGTGGTATTTCTAAAATCCTCAATTTTTATCCGATTGACTTGAAATTTGAAGAGGGTATATATTTCAGGTTACTGAATTCAATGAGCCAATTGTTTTTGAGATCAACATGCACCAAAAGGTCAACAACAAAGGTAGTATTTCTAAAATCCCAATTTTCATCCAATTGGCTTGAAATTTGAAGAGGATTTATATTTCAGGTCACTGAATTCAACCACCAATTATTTTCGAGGCCCACATCGGCCAAAAGGTCAACATAGGCCAAAATTCTAAAATTGTCAATGTTCATCCAATTCACTTTAAATTTGAAGAGGAGTTGCATATTTGGTCATTGAATTCAACTACCAATTATTTTTGAGGTCAAATTTGTTTTATGAATTTTGCAAGTATCGTGCTCTGCATGACATCTTCTTGTTACTTGCAAAATCGAAGATTTTTCAAGTATATTGGTCAGTCGATTTTGTTACTCTGTCTGTTTGTCTGTTTATCGCCTACAGATCAAATTTTAAACCGATCTTCACGAAACTTCAACACATGGTAGAGTTTGTCATAAGGAAGAAGCCTATTGTTTTTGAGGTCAAAAGGTCAAAAAGTCAACACAGGCCAAAGGGCAAAATCTGAGGTGGGATTTCTAAAATCCTCAATTTTCATCCGATTGACTTGAAATTTGAAAAGGATTTTTTCTATTTCAGGTTACTGAATTCAACCAGCCAATTATTTTTGAGGTTAAGATTGAGCAAAAGGTCAACATAGGCCCAAGGTCAACAACTAAGGTGGTATTTCTAAAATCCTCAATTTTCATCTGATTAACTTGAAATTTGAAGAGGATTTATATTTCAGGTCACTGAATTCGACCAGCGAATTATTTTTAAGGTCAACATAGGTCCAAGGTCAACAACTAAAGTATTGTTTCTAAAATCCTCAATTTTCCTCCGATTGACATGAAATTTGAAGAGGATTTGCATATTTGGTCATTGAATTCAACCACATGTTATTTTTTCGTTCAAATTTGTTTTCTGGATCTTGCAAGTGTCATGCTCTGCACGACGTCTTCTTGTTTTATTCATTAACAAAATAAGAAGTACATTCATATAAGATTACACTGAAGTTCTTTTGCAGAATATCAGATTCTTGGTCTATTCTTATACAAAGAAAAATACTTTTTCAAAGATTGTTTTGTAGCTCCTCAAACAACATGCAGGGTAGACTAGATGTGTGCACATATGCTGAGCTGTCTATCCTGGGTTTGATTGCTTTTGCTATGTTCATTGGATATGCTTGATTGTTTGAATGCCTGCTTCTAAAACCGTTTATTACACTTTGCAAATGATTCCACTTTATAAATTCTGAATATTTCGACAACCTGGAGTACCTGAAGAAGATCCATAACTGGTCTGAAATTACTGCAACAAAACAATCAACCATGGTAAGTCTCAAACACACACTTGCCTACAAGAAATATCAGCTGGCAATTCCTCCAATTCACTTATGTAGTCAATCCCTGGCTGCCTGAGGTGAAGTCTCTAGTCTTATAATCGGTAATTACCTTTCTTGGGCTGGGTGTCCCATCTGGCTAACAATATCTCCAACCTGGGAAACATGTATGAATTATTTGCAGAGCTCAGAATTTCCTTCCTTTGTTTGTTATCAACTACGACTAATATTCAATGCATTCGTCCACAACACCATCGGGGTGACAGAACGCAGGTTTCCACAGCACTATCGACCCAGCTGTGAACTGTCATCCTGGTGTTTCATATGCAGGATGCATCGGTGTGTGTGCAGTCCATTGGGTGGACTTTAAACTGGGTGTCCCGTCTGCTGGGATTAGTTGGTAGACGATAAAGATCCCATGGTGTCCTTCGCCAAAATTGGGCGAGTTACCTTCAGCACCCTGATCAAATTCCATATCCGCACCCTGACTGCTGGAAAGACAATGCCAAAGCACCAATCGTAACCTTTGCCAAGAGACTGCTTCAATAGGAAAGAGTGTGTAACATTTGATTGAATGAAACACATCAAATGTTTTGAAAAGGACTTTACAGGTTGATAAATAGAGGAAAATAAGTGATTTTCAGATATTATTTAATTATGCACGTTCTTCGGAGAAAAGGCCTCTCATCAATGAGTCATGTCATCAAATGCAGACTTAGAAGAAAGCTGTCATTAGTGTCAACGAGAGGTGTTTGAATATCGGATAATTCAAAAGCAAAAGGGTATTTTTTTATGCAATAGGCCATATCGATGTAACTGCAGACAAAGAAAGTGATCAATACTTTGTTTATTTCACTTCGCTAAGACTCCTTTGATTAGAAAGGCCGAGAACATAATATTAAAATGGAAGACATCAATGCAATAAAACACAGTAGTGATTGCGACAAGAGAAATATTGAAGATCTGGTGTGAATTGGCTACCGCATCGAGAGAAGCTGGATACAATCATCACAATATTCAACATAAGTGGTAAATCAAACCACAAAACATTCGTAGAAAAATGACAGCAAAAACGTGCAGAATCACTGAGTATGTCTGTGGTGTAAGGTTGCTAAACAACGATCCAATACTACTACTACTACTACTACTACTACTACTACAACTACTACTCATTTAACAGCCCCAATTATTCCCACCTCCTTTACTTGTGCAGTCAGCTGGGGAAGAATTTTTGGGCAAGTTTTTCATGAAACAGCTGGCCAGACCTGACATTCTAAGGGAGGCGGCAGGAATTTGAAATTTGTTCAGTGTGCCAGTTTTTCGGCCACAAGTAATAATAAGTAAATTTGATGCAGGAGGAGGTCACGCAGCTCATCATGCCTGCTCCATACCAACACCAGTTTGAAAAAAAAAATATGTTGAAGGCTACAGACACAGAGTGAATAGTCCTCATCGAGGCCAACCCTTAAATAATAGAACTGCATTGATAGAAAAGTAAGGAAAG
>CM068962.1:79626168-79639175 GCA_035128595.1 Eptatretus atami | reverse complement strand
AAACGGTCCTCTTTCCAAATTTCCAGTTTTCCCTCCTGAGAATTTCCTGTTATTTCCATCTTGGAATTGCATTCCAAAACTGCATTTTATGTGTTCAAAACTAAATTGGATTTTTGTACTATTATGTTTGCTTTTTTTGCAGAAAAAAGTTATATTTTGAACACGAATCAGAATATGTAAAGGATGAAGGAAGACAAGTTTGCTTTTTACAGTACTTTGACTCTAAATTCATCCCGATCGTGCATGTGCAGAGAGGAGTGAGATAATATTTTTTACTTTTTCTGCCTGCCTGGTGGTTAAACAAAATGGAAAATCATTCCAAACAGCAAACTTACTGTCTTTAAGGATGTTAAAAGGAACACAAACAGCAGGTAAGAATAACTAATGTAACTTGTTTAATAAGGTGATCTAATAGACTGTGTAAAACTTTGGTATAATCCAGAATTAATTAATTTATTTGCCTTTAAATCTCTTTGAATATTTATTTGAAATTAATTTTACACTTGAACACTGCAGAACACAAATCGCCTTCCTAATACTTCCAAGAACCTCCAGTTTCACAGTACTTAGACAAGTTATATCGGGTGGTGTATGTAATAGGAATTGTCAAGCGCAGCCCCTGGAAAGTGGGCGAGGCATGTGAGAGGGTGAAGAAGAGGCCACTTATTCACCCTCTCACATGTGAAGATATGGCGATGTACGATGCCGATTTACGCTACATTCTACAGTGATCAATAAAGCCTCCGTCTCCTAAACTGTGACGTCATCTTATTACACTATATAAAGGTGATGTGTAAGATTGCTTTAGTTGCGCTAAACTTCCGGATTTTTTTTGAAGGATCTTTAAATCACTATTTTTATTAAAAATGAAGTACAGCATTGTCGGACTGCGACATTCCTGAAAAATGCCGTAAATGTCGAATCCACAAATGTTGGGGCATTGCTTCAATGGGGAAAAGGGACATCAGTAGGGTGGATATACTGATTCTGGCTCACTTTTCCCCATGTAAATGAATGGGGGATCTTTCAGCGATTCACTTTTTTTTTCCCTTAAAATTACACCCCTTTTATCCCAGGGTATATTTATTTGTCTCCCCTTTTAACCTAGGGGCACTCTATTCAAATAACCAATGCAATAGATAAAGATTTGTTCAAGTAGCAAAGTAGTAATGTGATTTGTTAAAGGTGATTCTGAAGAAATATCTGAAACATGTAAGCCTAGGGACACTCTTTTTCAAATAACCAATGCATATTGTTTAGCTCACTCATTGAACCTATAAATTTGTTCATTCTCAAATTCTTCAATAGTTTAATTTTCTTTGCACAATAATCCCCATCTAAAATATTAAAAATAAACATTTGAATCTTTATATTCTTCAAGATACCCCTTTTGTGCCATTATGAAATGATATACTTCTCTTAATGCTCTTGTTTGACCACCTCCTGAGCCTCAGATTATTTTTTAACTTATGAGCGACCAAGACCCACAGAAAGAGCTCGATCTTAATGACCCAACCAAAGAGTTATACGTTGGAGACCTTATGAGCCACCAATACCCACAGAACGAGCTAGGTCTTGAGTGGGATGACTTTGGGGTTCCTTGGGGATTGACTGCTTGTATGGAACTAAACCTTCAACTTGATGAACGTGGATTCAAACTCTAATCTGTTGAGGTAAGATTTTTATTTTCCTATTTTTAGTTCCTTTTAAACATCGACTCATTTAATAATTAAATAACTTTATTAATACATTATTATTTTCTCTCACAGGAATTGTATCTGAAAATACCGTTTTGCCACAACTTGGGCGAAATTGTTGGCTTGGTTGAAGACCTCATGAGCGACCAAGACCCACAGAACGAGTTCGTCCTTGATGACCCAACCAAAGAGTTATACCTTGGAGACTTGGAAAGTTGGGTTTATTTTGAGACTTGAAATGCTACCACTCTTTGGGATCTAAACCTATCAAGAAAGTTCTGACTCCCCCTTTCTACATCATCAAACCTGAAAGCCTGAAAAGACAGAATTGGAAGAAGAGAAAAACAATAAAAAATATATATTGTTAGTTCTGGGAAGAAAGTGCAGACTTACTCCCCTTTCTACATCATCAAACCTGAAAGCCTTAAAGACAGAATTGGAAGAAGAGAAAAAAAAAAACGTAAAAAATATATATAGGTGGAAATCTCATTTTGAAAAAGACATTGTGTTGGCGAGGATTGAGTTGGGGTTGAGATTTTGAATGTGAGGGTTGGGACAACACACACACACACACACACACACGCACACGCACACACACACAACAAATGCATACACACACACGCACACACACACGCATACACACACACGCACACAACACACACACACACACACGCACACACGCACGCACACACACACACACGCATGCACGCACAACACCACGCACGCACACGCACGCACACACACACACGCACACACACACACGCATACACACACGCATACACACACACACATACACACGCATACACACACACGCACACACACACGCACACGCACACGCACAACGCACATCAACAAACAAAGTTAAGCCTTGACTATTCAGTTGAGGATTCTGTGTTTGGGTTCACAGATCTAAGAACGTCCCCCTTGACACTTATATTCTGTTATACACCTCGGACTTGGCCCTCGAGTGTCCACAATGGTATAAGCAGGAGGAGTGAAAGCGCCAACCCATTGCTCCCATTGCACACACATTATATACTGTTATACATCTCGGACTTGGCCCTCGAGTGTCCACAATGGTGTATAGCAGGAGGGAGTGAAGCGCCAACCCATTGCTCCCATTGCACACACATTATATACTGTTATACATCTCGGACTTGGCCCTCGAGTGTCCACATGGTGTATAGCAGGAGGGAGTGAAGCGCCAACCCATTGCTCCCTTGCACACCACACACACACACACACACACGCACACACACGCGCACACACACGCATACACACACACACACGCACACACGCACACACGCACACACACACACGCACACACGCACACCACACACACGCACACACACATATATACACACACACACACACGCATGCACACACACACACGCACACACACGCATACACACGCATACACACCACACACGCACACACACACGCACACATACATACATACGCACACACACGCACACACACACACACACACATCAACAAACAAATGTTAGACCTTGACGATTCAGTTGAGGATTCTGTGTTTGGGGTTCACAGATCTAAGAACGTCCCCCTTGCACACACTTATATACTGTTATACACCTCGGACTTGGCCCTCTAGTGTCCACAAAGGTGTATAGTAGGAGGGGTGAAGGGGCAACCCATTGCTCCCATGGGTATTATCCTGCTTAGTTTTGTTTTTTGTAATCCTGTGAATAAATGAACCTAAATCTCTTCCCCTTCCAAATCATATATCTTATAGGTCCAAGGAACGTATCTATTACATCAACAATTTTAAAAAGTTCGTTAGTCCATCGTTTACGAAAACCTTTTTCAAAATGAGATTTCCACCTGTATATTCTTACGATATCACCATTTAACTTAGGTTTTCTGACATAATCTCTTTTTCATATTTTAATTTTGTAATTTCTGATGGTTTCATATTTGTTGACGTATGAATCGTGTTATTATACTTATCCACAATATCCTGAATAAAGATAACCATTGTTGTGAACGCGAGTTGTGTGAATTTTTTATATAGTCTCTCTTTTAAGGTACGATTAAAACGTTCGACAACAACGGCCTTCCCTTCATTAAAGGTACTGTATAATGTAATACTGTATTCTTTAGAAAATTCATAAATGTCTTGTTATAAAACTCTCTACCCTCATCAGTCCACAATTTTTAGGTTTTCTCTTACTTTTATTAAATATCTGTTGAAAGGCTAACATAAGAGTATTACCTGTTTTGTTTTTTAAAGGGGCAACCCATGCGTATCTACTCCTCAAATCAATAACGGTTAAAGCATACTGTACCCTTATCATTATTGAGTTCAATCAAATCAGCAGACCAGATATAATCAACTTCCTTGGAATAAACTTTCCTTCTCTGAACTTTGTGAAAGGAGATCATCAGCTAATTGCTCTTCAGTCTTAATGACATCATTAGAGCCTATACGTTTTTGAATTTCCAAGTCCAAGTTTCAATTTAGCACTGATCATCTTCTTCACGATGAACCGATCAACTTTTTCTCTCAAGGTTGGATTTTGTATCAGAGACAAATTATACAACATTTCTCTATCGGCTTCATGCTTTTCTTCTAAAGTTGTGGTATTCCCATAATCAATATCGTGCCTCTGCACACTTCATCAACCCTATTGATAGGTTTACTCCATGGTTTAGGATTGTCTGCCTCATCTAATCTTTTATCCAAGTTTGTGCCTGGACCACAGAAAGAATACCCTGGTAGATGTAATTCCCCCGGTATTCCAGTCGTTGTAAATTTACTTCCTGATAAAACTTTTGTATATCTCCTCCGAGTTTGTGTTTGGAGATAAATTGATTTTTTTTGAACCACACACCGAACATATACCTTTTGTATAACCCTGTTATTTTTACTTTTAATATATGAAATATTTTAGTATTAGTTTTCTTTTTACATTTGAGACAATAACTCATTTATTTATGAGAAAAATTCCTACAGAGTGCAAAAACCTTTTTAGTTCCAACATGCACATTTGAATCTTAATTTTTAAAACATAAAGAATCCTTAGAAATGCCTTCACTCTCTCCTGCATTTATTAAGAAAAAACTTGAATTAAAATGAATAGCTTGACGATGTCAATAGTCTTGAAGAAAATATTGCAAATAGACTTGTCAATTCTTTGTTTTCCTCCTCGGTGGGTTGAGTTATTTTCGTAATACCACCAATCTTTTTGAATCTCACTGGTTTCCATATTTTGTATTTATTTTGTCTCGCTCTTTCCTCCCTCTCCTCTTTCTCTCTCTTCTCTCTCTTCTCCCTCTCCTCCTTCTCTCTTCTCTCTCTTCTCCTCTCCTCCTTCTCTTTCTTCTCCTCTCCTCCCTCTCTTTCTTCTCTCTTTCCTCCCTTTCCTTTTCTCTTTCTTCTCTCTCTCCTCCTCCCTCTTCTCTCTCTTCAACTCCTTCCTCGTCCCTTACTATACTTGAATCGCTTACACCCCATAGAATATCATACATATATTCATCAGGATTTCTTGTTATTCCGTATCCAAAATAATTTTTTTTACAACAGGAACCAATAAAATTTCTTTTGAATTTCTAAAAGAGCCTTACTTTTTCTTAACTTTATAATTTTTTCATTATTTAACATTTTAGTTAATTCCAAAGTTGTCGGTTTATCAACATCAGCATAAAGCCAATCTTTTATTGAAAATACATCATTCTTATGTTGTAGAACATATTTATTAAAATACCGAATACCCTTTTCTTGAAGGTATGCTTGGACACAGAAATGATAATTTTTCTTGAAGCCTTCTTGCCATCATTTATGTATTAGAAATATATGTTAGAATAATATTATGACACGAAACACCTCCCCATCTTCCCATAGTTAAATCATTTGTATTTCCCTACTTATTACATATAATCCTGTTTTTTCTGTTTTCATGATATAAACAAGAGCAAAACCATTATTATATTTACCCTTATTAAATTCTTATATTTGTTGTTTACTAATCGTGGCACCACAAAACTCATTCTCGATACCAAGTGGATAATATTCTTCCTTACGAGACTGATTTAATTGTTCCAGGTCTTCGAGGTTAATTTTAAATGACCAATTATACCCTAAATCATTCATATCATACCCCCATTGTTCTATTCTCATACAAATGATACGCCTTTCTTTATAAAAATTTATTTTAATTCGAACTGTGAATTCTGTATGACCTGGAGATAATATCAACACTTCTGTATCTTTGAATACACAGCCGTTTTATTTAAGGATATATATTGTGTAAATCACTTAATCTCACCAAGTCATTCGCGTCAGTCGGCTTGGATATTTTTTAATTTATAAGCATTTTTCATGTTAATATTTTTGGTTATATTATATTTATGTCGTTCAGTCTGTGCCTTTGTGTAATATTTTGATAAATCAATATCCAGTTCTTGAGATACACCAAAGATAGAACACTCTTTACCAACATAATCATTTATATTAGATTAAAATAATATCATAAAATTTTTTATTTTTGTTGAGTTGAAATAACACATATAGACATAATTGACCACAAACACTTAGAATTTAATTCTTGGACTTGAAATGTTTGATAAACACCATTCTGTAAGAATTTTATGACTTCAACAGGTGTGGAAAGACCAAAACTATCAAAATAATATTTGTCTTGATTATTAAAAATACAAACCCAATGAGAACCGTTCCCATTATTATCTTCTAAGTTCATAATAATATTCTTTGTATGTTTCGGCACATTTGTTAATTCATCTCTCATACAAATAACCACATTATGAATTTTTAATTTCCTACAATATTTGACAAGTTTAAATTTGATGTTGTATTCTTTCCAATTCTTTAAACCACTCATCAATGCTCATTTATTTATTAGAAAGATATAACCATTACCCTTTTAGTTAATTTACACCTGCTTGTGCGATAGAAGAAGCATATCTCCAACTAACAATCTCGCTTTATCAGGCAGACCTTCAAGTTTTTCAGCAAAATCTACAATTACACCACTTCCACTAATTTGTTTCTCCAACTCTTTGTTATGTCTTTCCAATTCTTTTTGAGCCCGGAGTTGAGCCTTCCTTTCGTTGGCAGTTTTCACCGCTGTTGAAATACCACCCGTCAATGCTCCAACCGCACTTAAACCAGCAAATAAAGGAATTAGAAATGGGAGAAATCCTCCACTCGTCTCTCTTATTGAATATTTTTTCAACATTGGTTTTGTCATTTTAATTTTAAGTGAGCCAGTATCGTTCAAGATTTAACCTGTTCTCTTGTGAGCAAAACATCAATTTTACTGCTCCTTTTCTCTGAATTGTATTAACGTTAATCGTACAAGGCTTTTGATTTTGAACACAAGATGATAGTTTATGAAGATTGATTTGATTAACATATACCCCAGTTGGTACTTTGCCACTCATTTATTTAACAAAAAATTAAGTGAGACTAATCATAACACCATATCTGTATAATCTGTAATTCTGTTTCTTCCAAGCAAACAATATGCATCAACTTCTTCACTCTCTCCTCTTTCAATGTATAGGGAAGTATCCACTCGATTAGACTTTATAGTTTCCTTTTGAGCACTCAGGTCAAACGCATAGATTGTATACAAACTTTTAAATGCTGTCATATCCAAAATAGGTTCTTTATTTCCATTACTTTCACACACCTTTTGGTAAGACTTGTATGCTTCAGCAAAATCATTTTTCCCAATTAATTTCCAATCTATCTCGTGGGTAAAATGTGCCATCTAGAGAAACACGAAGTTGTTTCACCTTAGCATTATCACTCAATGCATTATTCTTATCAGTCGCAGTATCACCATCTGGCTTTTAAAAATGATCCACAGATATCGTGGCTTTCTTCCAGAACACCCAAATCACCCCGTGTAAGTGGTTTGGTTGAGTTTAACGTGTTGGCATCTTCGTTTGAGGTATGATACACCGAGTGGTTTCTTTGAGTTAAGTCTTCTATTCAACATCTCTTCTGTTTTAAGATTAGGAGTATATTCACTAATATACCACATCATTTCATAATTACAAATTTATTCTGCTCACCAAAAGCACTACCAACACCAAAAAGTAATCTATTTTCATTATCATTCCTTTGTAGTTGAAATCTAATTTAAGACCATACAGAACTTTATCATGATCACAAAATCCAAAATATACTTTAAGAGGAACTGCCACAGTAACCATTACCTGCTTTTGTATCATCATTATACATTCCTTTCCTTTGATTATATCCAGGGTCTGTGTTTGTTCCCGTTGACATATCAGGAATAAAACCTTCGACAGCCCCCTTTCCCATTCTATCACCGAATGAATATAGTGTAAATTTCATCATTTCAGATACAGCAGAGACATAATCAACCGCTTCAACTTCTGTGTTCCAATGTACAAACGAACACTATCAAACATTTTCCAGAAGAAATCATTTACGAGTGTGGCGTTGTGTTATTCCCAGCCTTAGTGAATGTAAATTACACAACAAGAAACTTTCGGATAGATTCAAATAGGTTTGTTGATTATTTATTTCAAAACTTTTTGTACCATTTTGTTATTCCAGTCTGTTCCAGTTATTGCATTTACCTTGAAGTAATCTTCTTTTTTAGTGGAGTTTGAGATAATAATAGTATCATCAAATCATAGATACTATCAATTGCTTCCATACTTGTTTTATTTAGGAAAAAGATGTTAAAACTTTTGAAACCCTGATCCAAGTATTCGAATTATTTTCTGTCGTTCTTGGGAGCAAACTGAGTTTTGCCTTTCTTAATTTCTTTATTGCTTGTAATTTATGAGATTCCTTTTGGGCATCTTTTATACTCTTTATAGCACCTGCTACATTTCCCACAGCAGAAGCAGTTGAACCAATTAGGTCTTTATGTTTAAGAATAGTTGAACCGATACCCATTAAGAGTATCAATTATCCCATTCCCTCGAAATTGATGTCCGACACCCCTTTGTCTCATAGGTTTATAGTATCCTCTACCAAGAACATACCTTCGCCCTTGTAGTATGGGGAAAGGAACATCCCATCCCCTGTAATTATTTTATATTTCCCAATCGTGTTTCCTCACAATAACCATCGTATTTATTATTGGAAAACTTACGTAGGTGAATTCTGATGGATATAACTTCTCCATTAAAAAAATCATACGATTATCTTGGTCGGTTATCCTAAAATTTACTCTGTTATGGTTTTTCCTGACACAGGGAGATAAACCAAATTTGGGTTCCATATTGAATTTATACCAATTGGGGTGAGTATGCGCTGAATGAAAATATTGTATTTGTTTTATTCCATCATTATAAGCACCATCAATCAAATCACAGTGAATAATACCGAATTTTATTCCTGAGGATATTTGAATGACATTATCACTGTAAAACGTCCCATTAGTTTCAATCTTTTTGAGGAGAACCCAATAACTCTCTAAAATGATTATCAATGTGTGAAATCAACCTTGTAGTTATTTTTAGTTTAATCGTTGATTTTGAAGTATGTTTTTGAATGTCTATGACATATTTTTTGGTTCATCACCCTGTTCTTCATAAGACGAGCAATTTCGGAAAATTTGAGAAATCTCATATGCTCCGGGTGAGACTGTTATCGTTTTGTATCCACTTCCCGGATTATAACTAAACTTGTCATTTTTATCAGTTATATTAAATAAGGTATATAAGTTTCCATGGACAATAAAGATGCCTCATATTCTGTTGTTGTGTCAAGTTGTAGTGGGTATGGGAATGAAGATGTGTGGTCGCTTGTTGTGAAATTGAAACTAAGGATTGTGCTTCTCATCTTATTTAATATGAGATAAATGTCTTTATATTGATGTTTATTAATTATTTTCATGTTCATCAAACTGGTCTAAAATGGCTGATGCTTCATTAAAACAATTGTTATTTCAGCCTCTTACTGCCTAACAACAATAACAGTCTATTAACTAATTGTGATGGTCATTTGGAAGAAAACTAAACCCTGAACAAGGATACTTAAAGCCTGAATAATGGTTTCTCCTTCTCATTCTTCCTACTTTACCAGAAAGAATAACCCTATAATCAACAGAGTTCAGCAGATCAATATATACTTTCATCATCATTTTCTCAAATCAATGGTTTATCATATATTTGATTCATCCCTCACAGTTGAACCTTGTCTTCATCTTTGTGAGAAGAAACATTAATCTCGGTTAGTTTGACAGGGGGTCGAGCAGAATTCAAGAACCCTTAATTCATCATTAAATATCAATACCGTTTTCTTGAACAAGATGAAATATTGCTGATGTTCTGTTGGAATGAGCCCTGCTTTGGTTTTTGAATCCGCTGAAATATTCATTGTTTTGAAGAGCATTCAAACATATAATCAGGGGGTCGATTCATCTCTTCCATTTGTTGAAATAATCCTTCATCATCATATTCTAATTCTCCTATAATGCTCATAATCTTCCTCCGTCATTTGACTGAAATCTTTTAACATTTGGAGCTTTCTAGGAGTATATTTTATTGTGGGAACTGTGGAAACATCTATAATTTTTTCTTGGGAAGTTTTAAAAGTGGTTAAAAAATTTCTCTTGTTTTCTTTCAAATGCTTCTTCACCCGTTAGTTTTGCCTGCGTTTCTTCTTTATGTCTTCCTGTTGTTTTACAACTTTTGAAACCAACTCTTGATGTTCCCTAAATCTTCTTGCTCTTTCTTTCGCATCCATTTATTTATTGAAAAATATCATTTAATATCTCATCTTGTTTCACAACAATATATTTATATTTTTCATCGTGTGTTTCATGTAATCCCCAAATTCCTTTTTACTACATAATGTAGAACAATTGTCTCTCCAAAAATTGTTAATATCTATTGAATTAACTTGAATAAAATAAAAGTATTAGCATTGTTTCTGATGGAACGACGAGAAGTTGAAAGTACGATTGACTAAGATAAATACAATTACAAGAAGAATGTCTCCCTCTTGTGTAGTAGCTGTCCATTACCGTTGTTTCTCTCATTAACACAATCATCAAAGATAACGAGGTTTCTTTTTGGATTTATCCAATCTTGGGAGACGGTATATCATCCGTTTATCACTAAGAATACAAGTTATCGGTTTTGATTCTTTTTTACATCTCTTGTTATCACAAAATAGTTGTATTATATCTTCAATGTTATAATCATTTGTTAGTTTTTTGAAGTTTAAATAAACCAATTATATCTTCTTTTTGAGACAGCATTAAAACCTTGTGAGAGTAGTTGATACTCTGGTTGAAAACTCGACTTGTGAAATTATTAATATCATAATCTAAAAAGTTGGAGTGAGGAGCATCTTTAAAAAGAAAGCAGGTTTTTTCCACATCCACTTGAACCAACTATGAGGCATCTAATGAATTTGGGAGATTTTTATGGTTTGTTAAATTTTATCTATTTTCCCAATGGGGTAAAAAATCATTCATTTATATATTTGGAAACAGGTTATTTAATTTATTATTGGCTTTTTTTAGAAACTCTATATTTTATCTAAGTTCAGGTTTAATTTCAAGATGAATCCATTTTTTTATTTATGCAATATCTTGTGTTGATATTTCCCTGAAAATCACATCCATGAATAATTATATAAAGCAATCCTTTGAACATTTCTTCTCTAATACGTTCAGTTTCTTCCTTGTAAGGAAAGGTGGTGTTATCACCTTCATACTTTACATTCATTTCTCTAATCAATCTTGTAAAGTAATTCATTTTTGTGTAAATCTAAAAGAATTATTTTCCTTTTTATATTTTTTATTATCATTAATTAGAAGATGATCACAGAATATACATTGTTTATAGGTCTTTACTCTGTGTTTAATCCCCGTCTTTCACACGCAGGACAATTCTCAACTGTCATATGGAGATCAGGGAATTCAAGAGGCTCAAAATCGAGTAAACTATTCATATTTATAAAGTAAAACTTTACTTAAACTAAAATTCATCTATACTTTCAGTTGCATATTGACTCATATTTAATAATTACCATCGATATCTATATACTTTTTTTTCATTACCAGATTCAACTACAACATTTTTTATTATTAAAGGTAATTTTAAAATGATCCTTAACTACTATTTGAAACGAAATGTCATTTCACCTGATATATTAACATCCTTTATTTCATCAGGATTTACATCTTAGGGTTGTTGAAAAAATACAAATTTCTCCTTGCATATTACAGATGGTCTTATCTTTTCTTTCTAAAGCTTCATCCAAAGGTTTTGTTTTTGATACTTTTTCTTGTTCATTGCTTTTTCTAGTTTTGATATATATACCAAAAGGAGAGGAGAAACTTTTGTTAGAGATACTTTAATTGATGTTCTACCAGGAATACTAAAAGCCCTTCCACTGAAGTAAATTGAAGAACTCATATCCATCGCCATAATTGTTTTTATCCAATAGTTGTTTATTTATCTTTGTTCAATTTTACATCCTGACATATTTCCAGTATCTTTAACAAATAAGAGATTGATTGAAACTTGTCTTTTGTGTCTGAAACATTGTATTTATTAAGTGAAAAAAGTTGGAGGATAAAATGGTTTTAAGCCACAGATTCACCTGTAAAATAAACGAAATTTTCATCAAGAAAATTTTAGTTTAAGCACAGATCACCTGTAAAAAATAAACGAAATTTTCATCAAGAAAATTTTAGTTTAAGCAGAGATTCACTGTAAAATCAACGAAATTTTCATCAAGAAAATTTTAGTTAAGCACAGATTCACCTGTAAAATAAACGAAATTTTCATCAAGAAATTTTAGTTTAAGCAAGATTCACCTGTAAAATCAACGAAATTTTCATCAAGGATTTTAGTTTAAGCACAGATTCAACCTGTAAAATAAACGAAATTTTCATCAAGAAAATTTTAGTTTAACGCAGAGATTCACCTGTAAAATCAAACGAAATTTCATCAAGAAAATTTTAGTTTAAGCAGAGATTCACCTTAAAATCAACGAAATTTTCATCAAGAAAATTTTAGTTTAAGCACAGATTCACCTGTAAAATAAACGAAATTTTCATCAAGAAAATTTTAGTTTAAGCAGAGATTTCACCTGTAAAAACATAACGAAATTTCATCAAGAAATTTTTAGTTTAAGCACAGATTCACCTGTAAAATAAACGAAATTTTCATCAAGAAAATTTTAGTTTCAGCAAAGTTTTTATTATAAATATGGTGAATACAACGTACTGCGATGTTTGTAATCACGAATATAAACATTATAGAAAACACCTCCGAACCAACAAACACACATTTAATCTATTTCATAATATATCTCCTTTG
>CM068962.1:79553665-79588393 GCA_035128595.1 Eptatretus atami | reverse complement strand
TATATAATTAGATGCCACAAGTAGAATTGTAAGACATTGCTAATTATGCCATCAAAGTTTGGTGACAATTCATGGAAGTGGTTAACAGAGTTGACAGGAAACTAAAAAGACACAGACACAGGGACAGAAACCATCCTTTTGTTAATGAAGATTCCCTCTTAATAGATGATCCCTTACAATGATGTAAAGGCCACCACATACATGATACATATCTGACACAATGCAACAAGATCATTGTCTGCGAGAGGTTAGTTGGTGACAGTTTTTTGACAATTGAGTAATGTGTGACGGTTGACGAGCCTCGTCAACTAGTTTTGCAGGTGTGTTGGCAGCAACTGTAAAAGTTGAAAATGTTCAACTTTTTGACGAGTTATCCTCGACAATCGTGCATCAGGGTGCAGTGTGCAGCAGTCACTGACAATCGGTGAAGCAGCGAAATGTATTGGCCAATTATATTTCAGTTTTCAATACCTTCTGGCCGTAACGTCATCACATGCAGCATTTTAGAAAAAAACATTGTAGCTTTTGTGAATTTTGAAGGCCAAAAGGTTTAATGAACGTTAAATATGGTGGTCTGAAAATGCCCTTCCTTTGCTCTATTTAACAAATATTCAAAATCAATAACTTTGTGCTATTCTATGTTTATCGTGTTATGAAAACTTTATTTACAATAAAAACTATTAACGACAAAGTTTATGCCTTTAAATTACATTGACATATATATACCTATAGGGTGTGTGCTCATGTGTAAGGTGTGTTTGTTGGTTGTCATGTCCATGATACAGGTTTCAGAAGATGGAACAGAGACCTTCCCTTTGCTTCATGTGCAGCCTTTTTTGGCTGCTGGTTGCATCATTAGTTAGGGGTGCAGCTTTGCAACTGATGCAGTGCCCCAATTACCAGCACAATAGTGCTCATTTCACCAACCTCAGAAGTATGACAGGCTGAATCAACCCCCTGGTGTTAATTCAGCAGCCAACAGGACTCAAACTCAGGACCCCAGGATCCCAAGCCACCAACCTGAAGCGCTAAGCCAACACCAAGCTACAACACAGACCTACCAGGTCTCAAAGTATCCACCGCCACCTGTGCGTGCGTGTGTTGTGTTCACGGGGTTTATTGTGTTCGATAATGTTTATTAATATTTTGGAAAGTTTGTGCAATAACGTTGAAGCTTTCGGGGTGTATTGCAATAGTTTTGCCATGGTCGCTGTGGTTCTCAAAATAGGTCCTTTTTCTTTTTCCTGATTTTCTTCGTTTTATTTTGATTCTTCTGCGACAAGACCTTCCTTCCCCTTCTACCTTCTGTTCCCCCTTAGAGGCCTCCTCATAATTTCATGTGGCAGAACTGTGTGATTTGAAGTGAAGGAAGAAAAAAAGTGTGCTGGGGAGAGAGAAAGAGAGAGAGAGAGAGAGAGAGAGAGAGAGAGAGAGAGAGAGAGAGATAAGAGATAGAGATAGAGATAGAGATAGAGAGATAGAGATAGAGATAGAGATAGAGATAGAGATAGAGATAGAAAAAACGTACGTGACTGTTTTGTTTGCAATGGGGAACGAGGCCTGGTTCGAGCCTGTGAAGGAGCTCCGTGGATTCCTTCCAAGGAGGGTCAGTTGGAGACCCTGTCTGCGTGTGGGGGACAGGTGTGAATCTGGTGAGGAACGAGGCCTGCTGTGGCCTGGTGCACATGTTATTGGAGGACAATAAGAGACGAGGCTGAGGCCATATAGCCGGCGTGAATCGTCTTGGTAAACCGGAGGCAAGGTGCTGTGACCTGGTGTTGGAGGAGTTGCGTAGATCGATTGGGGTCGTGGAGGTTAGGGATGTGCCCTGCGGAGGGGGGAAGGTGGTGAAGCGCCATCCTTGTGGGTCGGTGGTTGAGCCTGAGACGAGACCATGTTGAGTCATCCAAAAACAGGCTCAAATTCTGTTCTCCTCTCCTTCTCTCTTCCCACTATCTTTCTTTTTCCCTTTTATTTTAATACCCTGGCAAATATTATTTTGTTATTTTTCTTGACCCGCCCCCTCCCTTGGGATTAGTAGGGACATATTTCTTTCGGGGGGGGGGGGGGGGTGTCTGATTGCTGTGTCTGTCTTGTCTTGGCACCTCTCTGTCGTTATTTAATTAATTATTTCTTTACCTCCACATGTCCGTCGAATTTTCCTATTGTGTTTTTTTTATTGCTTGATGGTATGTATATCCTGCAGGTTGGTTTATCCTGAGTGAAGGATTTGTACTCATTTCTTTTGGCTTACATTGCAGTGCTGGATCAGTGTACCTGTACATGGGTGCATTGTTGAGCAAGGCTGATCTGTGGTCTGGTTTATCTTGATAAAGAATCTGCATTCATTTCTGAACTGGAATTGTATTGGTGGATCGGTATACATTCGCATTCTGTGTACTCTGGGGTTGCGCAAGCATGCAGATAATCTCGCTCGGTCATTTCGGGCTGCATAGACGGTATGACCATTTAACGGGAAATGTATTGACCTCCCGAATACGTCAATTAGGACCTCTGGAGCGATAGGCGGTACCCCGAGCCCTCACCCAAGGGCTAGGTCATAGTGTGTGTGTGTGTGTGTGTGTGTGTGTGTGTGTGTGTGTGTGTGTGTGTGTGTGTGTGTGTGTGTGTGTGTGTGTGTGTGTGTGTTGTGTCCACTTTTATATATATTCGCTTTAAAAATCTCTGCAACCGCTTGTCTGATTGATGCGAAACTTTAAACATGGAGGGTTTATTTAAACTTTAAACATAAATTTTAAACATCATGATAATCACAGGAATGACACAAATGAACACAGGAGTGTTGGCCACATCTCATCCAGATTTAGTGTGTTAAACGAATCTGCATGTAGGAATAAATGAATATCACTCCAATTTCCCTTAAACACAGCATGTGTTTATGACGACGAAAAATGCGGAAACATCCATGTAGTTTGGTTGAAAAAAATGTTTTGAAGGGGGCCCGGAAGAAGGTGGCCCTACACTTATTATTGCCCCAGGGCTCATTCTTGCTCTCAGCGGCCATCAGTGTGAGCCTACTCTTCTGGTGGCAAATTTGAAATTGCGTATTTATGCACTTATGAGTTAAATGTGTACAAATTATACTTTGAAAATTTTCAATGTTCACTCAATATGCGCCATATCAAATGGTCATGTAACATGTGGTGAAGTTTCAATTTCCTCCAGTGAACGGTTTTCGATGTGCACTCTTCACAAAATGCAGACACTTGCGTACATACTTGCATACCTACAATCCTACATAACTGATTACTTAACCTAGCTTTTCGCTTTGTGCGCAGGTTAAAAATCTGAAACTTCAACTATCTCATCTATGAGCCAATGTGTGAAGAATTAAATTAATGACGTCATAAGTCACATGGAATGAAAGCAATACTGGCTTAAACAAAACAAAAATTGGACATTATTTTCTCTGAAACCGCTCAACTAAAAAAATTGAAACTTGGCAGATGTCATCAACTCTCCATGGGTTCTATTGGGTGGCAACGATGATGTCATTGGTGAAGTGGTATTCCAGCCATAATTGGTTGAATTTAAATCTTTATCCAAAAAATCTGAAACTTCATATGTCTAATTTATGACCGGATGAGAGTGACAAATTAAAATTTTGTCATTCATAACCCAAGCCAAGAAACTATGTGACATAATAAGGTACATTGCGGCTTGTCTTGATCTCGTAAAAAATGGTACCGTTTGAAAGCTGTTAATTAATTTACCTTGTTAAAAAACTGAAAATCGATTTAATTGGAACAAATATCCATGTCTATTTAAACATAAACGTTTTAAAAGCACATCTTTCCGTTATTGAAAAGGAAGAAGTAGAAATATGAGTTGAATGCAGTGGCACGTTCCTGGAGGGAACTGGTATTTACTATAAATACAGATATACGTTTCCTTATTTTCTACAGCAAGTTCCACTAGCAAGTCGATGAATGCTCCATGAGCCAGCCTTCTCTCCACCCAGGGCTTTACCCACATCCACTTTCTTCTCGTGGCACATCAGCAACAGACCAGCATTAGTGCCAAAACAACAGTGCTCAGAGCTTCCACTCTTCTCATCCTCTCCCTGAATTTCTTCTTCATTGCCATTTTGTTTACCGAAGTGTCATCGACGATCGCAGAGTGCAAGTCAAGTGTGCAGCAGTCTCCAACAAAACAAGATTGTAAAACGACAACACTCACAATGTTGTTGCATTGTTTCAGCAAACATCAGTTGGTATGCTGTGGCCTCAAGGACTTCCACATTGTTTTGTAGCAACTTCTGATACAAATCGTACCTCCTCACTTATGAAATGTGTATGTGTCCTCTTCATGGAAGGTAGAAAGGTACATATGTTAACAATTCCATACATTGTATGAAAAATCACAAGACTCATATTTTGTACTAATGTTTTCCTGAAATCTATTGCAATGCAATAAATTGAAGAAATAGATGAAAACTAGAAGGATACTCTTTGACGTCACCAGATATGCCTACACCCACTTAAAACCAGAGTGGTGTCAAAGCCACCCAATGCTCGCCTGTTTATACATTTATCGTTTTTAAAAGACTAGTCTAATAATATTTTTTATAAAGCATTGCAGTGGTCTGATCCAAATAATTTTAAAGCAATATCTGTATTTGTATATTGTAATCAGTAAAAAATAGTGTGGTAGATAAAAACATTAGAAAGGAAATAACTTGCACCAAAAACTTTAACATTTTCACGCTCACGCTGACTCTCACGCCGGGGGTATCGCTATAGCTCTCTGTTCTTCGAACAGGCGAGCTAAAAATGGCTGCCAAACCACATGACCGATGACATCATCAATTTTCCCCCCCATACAATTTACCCTTGGATGACCCTCAAAAATTATCATACTGATTGGATAAAGCATTTGACATCTGCAATTATGACGTCATAACGAAGCCACTTATAACATCATCAAAAAAAATCACACTTATTTCCCATGTGGAGTACTTGAGATGTGCCAAGTTTCAATTTTTTCCATGGAGTGGTTTCAGAGATACAGAGTGGTTTCGGAGATCCATGGAGTGGTTTCGGAGGTCCAAAGGTTTTCCTGTTTTTCCAACATGGCTGCCACACCACATGGCCTACGGCATCATAATTATCATTAAAACATTCTATATGAGTAGTCGCATCTATGGTGAAAATTTCATGTCGATCGATTAAGCAGTTGCAGAGAAAACAGAGAAAATTAGCATGGATGGACGTACATACGGACGGACAACCCAAAAACATAATGCCTCCGGCAACTTTATCAGTGGAGGCATAAAAAATCGTTTCTTACATACAAACTTTTTTGATCATATTCTGAACCAACAACACCTACAGAAGGGTTTCATGTTTTTCAATGAGGCTTGCCATAGTGGCTGATCAGAGAAAGGAAAGTGAAAATGTGTGTTCTCAAGTTTTATTCATGAGAATATCTTCATTTGTCACATCACATCTAAACTGTCAAGCTGTGTACCATAGTACAAGAACTTTTACTTCAACTACATTTAAAAACTTTTTTTTTGACACATCCTTCTCATAAATATGTCTCTTCAGTATAATTATATGGAAATTATTTCAAATTGAACATTCCAAATAGACAGTTATAACACCTAAACAATGGTCAGAGCCATCTTGGTTTCCTAGTCTTGTTTGTTTTATTTCTGCCATCTCATTATCGAATATAGCAATTTATGCAGTCTCTTTGATGAGCCTTGGAGACCATCTAATTATTACCTATGAACACAGTGGAGGGTTTTACATTGAGTAAACGAAAATGAGATTATAGGACAAATAAGTAGAGGAAATTGGGAGGTGTGAAATTTACATTTTTCGCTTCATTGTTATTGCTTTTGTTATGCCTTCCACCTTGCATTCCATTATGATTCGATGGTGTACTATTCATATTATGAGTGTTTGATGAAGATCCCTATATAAGCTTTTGCGATCACATTCATATAACCGATAATTTGATATAAATGATAATTTGATAATATTTTCATTTTAACCACCACGTATGTCTAACTTTGTCTAATAGGCAATCCTGCATATTGTGTAGTGCAGAGAATTAAAGTTGTCCTGTGATTAATCCTCTGGATTAGGATATCATACGATACAAGCTTAACTTTCCAACAAAGTGATATTATAAGGACTTAATAAAAGGTTGAGTTGTTGAGAGAAACGAAAGAAAATTTCCCTGAAAGTACATTTCTTGAGGAATTTATCCACTGACAGAGAGAAGTTCATCGAGAGCTTCAATCATAGTGTTCCGCTTGTATGCCTGCAGCAATAAATACAGTGGGCACTTCAAGCCATTTGAGAAAACCGCATGAAATGCTTGTTGGTTATTGGTGATGATAAAAGCAAGGGATAATTGGGTTTTAGATACTCACACTAATGAACCGAAGATAAAATGGATAAAGCAAACATTTTGACATCATGCTCTGATGACATCATGTCTCTGGACAAGCAAACTCATTGGCACCCATTCATGAGCATTTGTTTGTTTGTTGCGTCACTATCAAACAAATCACAATAATGAATACAACACTGTACTTTCAATCGCCTGTGATGCTTACAAATCAAATAATGAAATGAAGAAATGTTGGGCAGGGCATTCTGCACCTGATGGCTAATCATTAAATGAATAAGGACATATGAATTTCAAAGTGATTTGAACATCAAAGGAATTAGGGAATCAGCTGCTTGTTGTTGTAAGATAAGGAGGTCACTTAAACTTCCATTTCCTCACTTGAAAACAATACATAGTGTGGCACCTATAGTGTGGAACCTCAAGAAATGTCTCATAAATGTCAGCCAAAAGGTTAGGCCAATGTTGTATCCACATCATAATAGATTAATGTGTCCATTTATTTAATTTACTTCACCATTTGGAAAAACAAACATCCCTTAGTATTTGCTTAATATTGTTGTGGTCCGGGTATCGGCGACGAGCACGACCGCTAGATGGAGCAGTAGAGTCGGCTCCACTGAACACCCGGAATCTAGATCGTACCTCTCCGATAACCCCAAAGGTACGGGTCCCTTACAGGACCATGAATCGTCAATAATTCAACCGCGTGGGACATGGTTATTTGCCAAACTTCAAAATACCTAGAGGCCCACGTGGCGAGCTACCGAGGAATTCACACCCTCGACGGAGCTCGAACGGGATGAGCCGTTACCGTGCTCGACCCGTGAGTAACCCGAGCGGATGGTTACCGAGGTCCCGTCAGTCCAAATGCACAACTACGGCAGCAACGGCCTTTTTAATCCACCAACACGCACCGTGCTAAACCAATGAAGAAACACAAAACGAGCTGAAACATTCAACAAATGGATATTTATTTAAAATAGGGGGGAGGGAACACACAAGTAGCAGAGTTAAACTGACTAAAAGATGCAAGTATGTACAAGGCACTTAAACAATTCTACTTGAAGACGGGCCCACAGACACACACGCACACACCCAAAAGAAATTATGGCCGCGGCCTTTATTCGGCCCTTCAGCTCGGGAGGGAAGGTGAGCCGAAGGGGAGAACCTGTATCGCACCTCCCCGCCTCGTGCAGTTTTCGATGATCCGGTTCGGCGGGACTCGAACCCGCAACACAATGCAATGATGGACGCCAGCCGGCGCGAAGGTGGACCAGACAGAACGCCGGCAGGCAAGACGAGACGACCAGGTGACGAGGCTCACAAGGTGACCAGGTGACGAGGCTCACAAGGCGACGAGGCTGACAAGGCGACCAGGCGACGAGGCTGACAAGGCGACCAGGCGACGAGACCTTGACGTTCTCCGTACCAAACAGAACGCCCCGATCACTCTGTCTCGTGAACGCTCCTGCCATGAGCACACCGTCTCTTCACTCGCTGGTCCAGACAACCACCCTTTCTCCTCAGGAGGGAGGGGCTTATTCTCCTGGCCACTCGCCTCCTCATTGGTTTTACCCATCACGCAATTCCCTGGCCGCCCTCCATTGGACAGTCCCACGGTAGGCGGGGCAACTCCCACCCTTCTGGGCGGAGTCCCGATCGGAGGCGTTTGTGGCTCCGCCCACCTCCTCGCCTTCGGCCACGTGCGTAATGGCGATGGTGTCGAGTTGAAAACGGGGCGGGTGAGACGCCCGCTCCTTGCCGATTGGCCAAAGAGGGATGCCATCTCTTTGTTAGACTCCGCCCACGCGTGCGCTTTCTGGCGAGCGCGCGAAGAATGCCGCGAGCAGAGTGTTGTCGTGTGAAAGTGAAGGTGGGCGTTGTTGTCGTTGATGTAAAAATCCTAACTATCAAAATAACTCCGCAGCGCATGAACATTTAATTTCATTAGACTAGGGACAGGACCCTAACTAGAAACACGTACTTACCGATATAACTGTTCTATAAGGACCTGAATGCTGAGTGCAGTAAGCTTCCAAATTCGTCACAATATATTCATTTATTAGTCCCCTTCCGGTTTCACCGAAAGGGACTATAGGTTTTCTCTCCATCTGTCCATCCGTCCTTTTGTCCATCCCACCTGTGGTTTTTCTGCCTTTTTTTGTCCCCCATACCCTTTAACATATTCAACTGAAACTTGGTAAATGACTTTATTATGATAAGTTATAGAACAAGTTCGAGTTTCAGGGGGTTTCATCAGTTTTTCACAGAGTTAGACCATTTTGGGATTTGGAAAATATCACATATTAAACATACATTACACCCCATTGGCTGAACAGCTGGCCTGACTCCATCCCAATAAAATACTGCGCTGCCATTGCATGAAGGAGCACAGATTGGCAGGCCTCAGGCATTTGGCCGGGGTGTTAAGTCTGGGGGTTAGGCCTGGGTGTTAGGCCTGGGTGTTAGGCCTGGGTGTTAGTCCATGGCTGAGTGCAATTGGAATGATGCCAGATATAATCACAATGTATTATATATGCACAAAAGCCAAACACATGTTTTTGCTTCATGTATGCACATCGGGTTATTTTTAGTATGAAATAGGCAAAGCCTAGAAACAAACAAAACACAGTGGGTTGGAGAATTTCTTCTTCTCCATTTTGGCTCCAATATTAGCTCGAGCGTGTATTAAAGCAAACTAATTTTTATCTCTGGTTTGTTATCCCAGTTGTCTTTATTGGTTTCTTGTCTACAAAAGATATCGGTAAATGAAAATTGCGTTTCCTTTTATTTTGCCGAATAGTCCAGACACGGTGGGTATAAATTCCAATTCGATCATGGAGCGTTGTTCTCCGCATTGAACAAAATACTCTTCTTAATTTTGGTCCCGGTATCAGCTCAAGCATGCATTAAACACAAACAAATTTTTTTATCTCCCAAACATTAATTGGGACCAGTTTTGGAGATTTATTGCAAAGCAATTCTCGCTCTTGTCTAATTTACTTCACTATTAGGATACATACACAGAGATAGATATTTATGTATATACATATATATATATATATATATATATATATATATATATATATGTAGCCTTTTTTCTCATCTTGATGTAAACAACTTATTGGATACTCTCAATATACAACTTAAATGCGTTTCTGAGTGGCTGAAGGCAAATAGATTGTCATTAAATATGGAGAAAACTAATTTAATGTTTTCAGCAACTCGGTCTCCATGCTAGTGACCTATTTTATTGGATGATACAGGTATATTGAAGGTTCATTCAAAAACACTTCTTGGACTCTTGATTGATGAAGAATTGATGTGGAAAATGCATCTAGTTACTTTATGCAAATCAAATTCTTGAAGGAATGGTCATAAATATATTAATAAATATTATTTTCTTAAATCAGTTCTTCTTTACTATGTTCCACTTCAAATTATCCCGACTGATTTATGGCATAGTTTTTGGGGAAATTCCTTTAAATTATTGCTGGACAAAATATTGGTATTACAAAAATAGTTATGAAAATTTTATGCAGTGAAGGTTCACATTCACATTCAAATATTCTTTTGTTATGATAATGAGGTTCTCAAAATAGAAGAAATATACATTTTTCATTTCGGGTTAATAATGTGCAGGCTGAATCAAAATGAGATGCCCCAAAAACTTGTTCAGATTTTTGTTAAAAATGAAGTCATTCATAATTACCTGACAAAACAAGGTAATATGTACAATGCACAACAAACAATAACTTCCTTTGCAAACATAACTATTATTTATACTCGAATTAACTTAGTGAGGTGAGCCTCAGGCACACCATTGTTGTTAATAGCTTTAAACACAATCTCAAAAGTTTATTGTTAGAGAAGTATATAGCAAATTGATGCAGTAATCACTGGTAATGAATGAGTAATGAGTGATATTGCAATGCTAATGCAAAGTATTGCACACCAGCTGATTTCTCCTCCTTCCACCCCAATCCCCCATTTGTGTTCCTTTCTGTTTGTTTAGCTTCTATTTGTCCACCTCATTATTCTCATTATAGGTGTCGTATTTCCCAACATACTGGGCATAGTGGCGTGCGCCTGTAATCCGGTGACTCGGATGCTAGGGTTGGGGGATCACTTGTGGATGGGTGCCCTGTATTGTGCGACATGAATGGATGGTACAAAGCAGCCTGGCTGATAACCTTTGTATTGTGCTACATTAATGGTTAGTACAAAGCAGCCTGGCTGAAAAACCTTGATTGTCAGGTCAGGCCAGATCAGATCTGCGACTTGCTATGGGTATCATGTAAAATCTGTACTAATCTGTTCATAGTCGAGTGCTGGTGACATAAACTGCCCCCCCCCTTGCTGTGGAGGTTGTGTGGACATGGACACCCAGCAGGTTTTCATACAAAAACTGCCAAATAGTAGAAGAGCTCCTTGAGAGTTGATGGCCAACCATATCTGATGCCAACTGCAGCTGTGGACGTCCTCCTGCAGTTGGGTTAGGTTGGTGGCAGGATTTGCACTTCGCTCAACACAAACCACTTCACTCCCCAACATACACTGTTGTGTGTGTTGGGGTCGTGCTGAGGTGTTGTCCACCAGATGGTGGTCTCAGTGGGTTAACCTGAGGTGGCCTCTTCAGGTGGGTACCTGGAATCCCTCTCCTTTCCACTGATCTCCTCATGTCTCTGTTTCACACTGTTTTTTCCTTCCCTCTCCCACTCTCTTGTCTCCTGCTCCCCTTGTTGTATGTTATGTGTATTAGCTCTCATACGAGCCTCGACAGTGTATACAAAACAATAAAAAGAGTGAAAATACACTGAACTTAGCTGAACATAACATTGTTTCCCCATTATTAGAAAAAAAATTCTAAAATAAAAAAAAATTGCTACAAACAATGCAGCATTTTTTATGCAGTGAAGGCCTGGGGCCTGGGGGTCTGGGGCCCACAGATTTTATTGTATATATACCATATATAATTCTTATATGCAGGTAAAATGTACAGTCCAAAATCCTAAATTTGCCACCCCTAATTTTGTTCCAATGCACAAAAAAAAAACCACATGTCAAATTTCATCCATTTTGAATCATATATTTAGACTTGCTCAACGAGGTTGAAGTTCTGGACTGCAGTGGCCTGGTACTCATTGCCAGGTGTAGTTCATTACTTTTGCATCGATATTGTTTTATTTTTTTATGTTAGGAAAGCGACTTGTATGGTTCCACACAACCTGAAGGAGGATTTGTTTTGTATTCTTGTTTCTTTGTTATGATGGCATTCTACTCCTCAATAAGAGCACACATCTTTCAGCATTGTCACTTACCAACTTCAAGTGTTCAACAGTCTGCAATGCCTCTTTGCAATCCTCTTTGAGCTCCCATTATTCAGAGTTAGAATCCATTAAAACATCTGGATTTTGAAGCATCTGAAGAAGTCCATTGTGTTCTTTGTGAGAAAATCCTCAATTGGTATGTCTGCAGACTTTGTGATGTTCAGCTGGAAGAGCTTTGGGGGTTTATCCCTGTCTTCCTTTCCAATTGCTGCCTTTAAAATTGCTCATTTGACTCTGTGGTTACAGGTGAATCAAGCAATGCCAAACCAATGAGCACCTCATTGAGATACCATAGATGTCCAGCAAATTTAGAACAGGCAGATTTTAAAAGGGAACAATTCACCTTCTTATACATAACAAGACGTTGTAGGAAGGTAAAGTCATTGCGAGGAGCAGGAATGGCATGAACAGCGGTGAACCATGCCCTAAGGCAGACTCGAACAACAAAGAGGCAGATGTCATGGAGTACTCTTTCTTCACAGCCAATGAGCTTAAATGGTCTCCCAAACATCCAGATCCTGAGGGCATATAATGCCTTAGCCATCCATCTTGCATGATGTTGGGCTCCAGGTGCAATAAATCACACTCCATGAGGATATCTAACGTTCACTAACTAATGCTAGCAGATGAAAAACCTAGTTTAACATCCATCCAAGGGATGGCACATATATTGGTACCTCGCTCTGCATATGAAAAACCAGGGTAAGAGTTCATACCTGGATCGAGATGTGAACCCAGGATAGGCAGATTTGATGTGAGAGTGGTCCAGGAAAATCACCTGGCTTAATGTTTCACCCAAAGAACTTCATGTGATCTGCGATGCAGCATTCCCCTCCAAGCAACACAACAGAATGGCAGTTTTCAGTGCATGAAAAGAAATCCAGACAAATAGTTAAGAAGACAACACACTTCAACTTAAAAAAAAGGGTTTTCACCATGGAAATGTTTTGCTGTGAACTGCTTTCTGTCTTTCCTAAATGGGATTTGGCATGTCTCACGGTGGCCTCGTGCCCCATCCAAACCGAACATGAGTGCAGACATTGGCTCTGCACTAAAAGGAATCTAAGGTTATCAGAATTGTGAACCTTTTAGTAATAGGCCTTGCCTTTAGCAGGTTATTTAAGGACTCTAACAATTTGTCGTGTCTGGTCTTTGACGACAAGTTCACCACAATGGACTGCTCAAATGAACCGGGTACTGCACTCTTAAGTATATCTTTTATTTCCAAACTTTTTATGTCTTTCACCAATAATCCAAGACATGTTTTTTTCCTTTGCAACATTGCTCTTGGTAAATTATCCTGGGTTTACCATGTCTCGTTTTCAAATAAATTTAATCCACATTTATACTCTCAATCGTTGGTTCACACGGTTTAAATTTACTTTGTCTGCATGGTTCATTCACAGAAAGGTCACCCTCTTACCTCGACTTTCAGAAGGAAACACCAACCAAGAAGTGGTAAGGTATTTCTGGTGTGAGTGGGTGTGTGTGTGTGTGTGTGTGTGTTTTCTGTTGGTGTTATTTTTGCCCTCCATCTCTCTTTCTTTCTTTTTCTTTGTCTATGGAGGGGTGAATCTTGCAAATAGTTTTTGTGAGGTTCACTTGGCTGCACCTGGATGGGTATGAGGGGAGAGGAGTAGCAGTGGAAACCCGAATCCTATCCAGGCCCCTCCTGATGACTCCATCTTTGTCTGTTTTGGTTCCTCCTGATACTCCAGTGCTGCATTTGGTCATTTATTTGATTTTGAAATACTTTTTAATCACCTCTTATTTATTATTGGATGTGCTCAATAGAAATAGGATGTTTGATATCTCGTTGATTTAATTGAAAGCATTCAAGCATGCCTCACGTTGAGAATCATTTAAAGTTAAGGAATAGTTTAGAATAAGAATGAGCTTCATCTTGACAAGCACATAGCAGGCAGGCATCGGCATCGCTGTCTGCGAAAATGGTTGGAAAAGAGAGGAAGACGAAATAATACTGTATCTTACTCATCTGCAACACATTCGTTTTGAATATATTTTTATATAGTCCCTGAACAAATGGAATTTAGCCAGTACTTATTTGGCATGTTGCTCAAATTGTGTCCAGAAACCATGTGCATGGCATGGCATATGGGAAGAAAGACGACAAGAATGCTGATTCTTCCACAGTTTTCTCTTTCACGTCTATGATTTAGAGTTTGTACCTGTATCCAGCTTGTTCACAACACCACCCCCTACCTCGATGACCTCGTTTCCTCCTCTTGATCTCTTTCTGCCTCATGCCCTTTCTTCCTCCAGGTCTCCCTCTATTTCTTTCCTCTGCCCTGCTGTTGGGTGTGTCCCCCCTCTCTTTCTGTTGTTCTTTTTGTTCTGTTATATCCTTGTCCATTTTGGGTTCTCGCTCTTCCTCAAGCCTCGACTCTGTATGCAAAATAAAAGCACCAGTCAATCAGACGAGAAAAGAGTTGGTCAGGGCTGGTCGGAGTTAAGAGGTCACCATGGGTCTCACATTTGGCTAGAATTGGGTGTAGCACTTCATAAGGCTGGAGCACAGAGTTGGCCACTGCAGCATCAGTGGAGAGCTGAACCATGGCCTGAATTATGTGAAGTCTGATCTAGCAAAACTCAACTGAAACCCATTGGAGAGTGGCACTGAGCTGGTTATGGACAAGTTGGAGAAATTATATTGGCAAATTTGAGAGGATGCAAGCAAAATAACCTGCATCACCTGAAATCACCTGCAAGAGTACATACACAGAAGTAAAGCTTTCTAGTTTGAAGGCTAGCCATGACCAAAAGTAATGACTCTGTATACCACCAAGTCATAGGTGTATTGAGAGTGGCACAATCTTATCTATCATTTCCCTTTGACCCATGACTGCAAGCCACTTGCTGCCATACAGCTTTGAATGGTTGTGTAACCACTAACCTCAGAGCATGTTGCTGTACCAAGGTTGCTTGTAGATCATCAGAAGCTGCGACATATCTCTCATCCTTCATCATCCTTTAATTGTCCTTCAACTGTGTGGCGTATGCCTTATCACAGCTTAACAGATTGCTTTGGCTACCAACAGTTGATTCATCATCATTCCTTTTCCCAGTGCTATTCTCCAGAGACTGGGACCATGCAGCCAGTATACACATTACTACGTAGGCCATTTATAAGACAGCTGCCATTTGCAAGCTTGCTATGACGCATGTAAAGTTAAGTACTAAGGTTTAGAAAAGTAATGTTATGTTTAAGGCTTGTTATGCTTGGTTACCTGGTTACTCTATTTTGATTTTGATCAAGTACATTGTAGTTATGACAAAACAACATCTTTTTGTAATCAGGCATTTTATTGTGATGTGATATGATGTAAATGTGTTCAATTGAACTTTTTCTTTTCCATTCGGCACAATTTGTTTGGCTATCAAAACCATCCAATGCTGATTTTGATTAGCACCCTGATTGGGGGTGTGGTTCAGCACTGGGGGGGGGGGGGGGGGTGAGACACGGTTTCACTGTCTCTTGCAACAGCCCTACAGCATGTAGTTTAGCCTTCTGATTGCCCATCAGCTGTGCTTTTTGCTCCCTTATCCTTCGCAGACAAACTCAGTCATACAATTAAACTTTGTGTCCATGAATGTTTAATCCTTCCTCTGTCACGTAGGGGAAGGCTTATTGCTGCTGAAGGGTTTGTTTCTGTAATTGGCACAACCAATTTTTAATGGTACCATTGAGTTTCTTTGACCCCCAGGAGTACAAAACCACCATTTAGAAAATTATTTATCTTTTTTATTCTTCTTCCTGCACTCTCAACACTCCAAATTTCCAAATTGTATCAATTTCCGAGCTGTATCTCAGAGCCAGCTTGAATTTTCGGAATGAAATTTTGGGACAATAATGGGAATAGAAAGTATGCAGAATTGATTTTGATTTACGATGATTTACGCGAGTTGATTTACACGAGTAAATTTTTTAGACCTTGACCTAATTTTAAGGTCATGACATAATTATAGTCATTTTAACATTTTTCACCATAACTCGACTAATATTTATTAGTTAATTATTATATTAGTTAATAATTATTAGTTGATTACAAATTATAATTTGTCTGATCAGAACGAAATTGCCCTCACTTGATAACGCATGGCAAGGCACATTTAAACTTAATTTTAATCATACCCCTCCAGGTTAAAGTTCAAGGCTTTATACCCCTTGAAGTACTAAACGACCATTTAGGATTTTCTCCATTTTTTTCTGCCAATGTCCGGGGACTTTTGGAATGAATTTTTGCATCAACAATGGGAATAAAATCATGCAGGGCTGACATAATTTTTGACCTTCACCTAGTTTTAAGGTCATGACCCAATTCTAGATATTTTCACATATTTCACCAAAACATGACTAAGGTTTGTCCAATTGGAACAAAATTGCCATTCTATATAGCCTTGAGAAAGGTGCATTACCATTTCATTTACAGCATATCCCATTCAGGGTAAAGGTCAAGTTCTTACACACACACATAGGAGGACTGAACCACCATTTCGGTTTTTCTCCCTTTTTCTGCCAATATCTGAGCTGTATCTCAGAGCCGACTGGGACTTTCTGAATAAATTTTTGCATCAATAATTGGAATAAAAATTCCACGGAGCTGACATAACTTTTTTTCCTTGACCTAATGTTTATGGTCATTACACAATTATAGACATTTTAATGTTTTTCACCACAACTCGACTAAGATTTGGCCAATCCGAACTAAATTGCCCTCTCTAGATAGTTGAGAGCAAGTCGCATTTACGCTTCATTTTACATCATACCCCTCCAGGTTAAAGGTCAAGGTCAAATGGTGTTCTGGAAAAAAACACTTTTTTGTCATCACTCAATTTTGCCAATGTGGAATCTCAAAGACAGCTTGGCCTTCCTTCTGTGGAACCTTTTGGAGTTCCAGTAGATGAACTAAGGTGGGTCGGAGGTTTCATAAATACCTCAATCCAATTATGATTTTGACTTTTGATCCGTACGAAACTCCTTCCGATCTGGAAGTAAACACAATCACGAGTTTGACAAACATTTGATGGTTCGATAATATCTCAATACAATTGTGATTTCGATTTTCCACCCGAATGACCCTGTTTTTATCCATTCTAGGGTTGGGGGGAGGTTTCATAAATTTCTCAATGCAATTATGATTTTAATTTTCGATCCATATGAAGTGTTTTGTATCTGCCCTTTCTCGCCGGCAGATTCCTCTATGTTGGGTGTCTCGTGAGAATGGCGTCTATATTCGTTTTCCTCATGAGTTTTTGTAATATTGTATTTTGTTATATTAATGGTATATTATTAATTCGTGATTGGAATGATGCTGTTTGGAATGAAAATATAGAAAGATTGAGTTTAAAGCAAAATGAGGAAATTATGTGAGGGTTTCCAACCATGACATTTGCGGATTCAGCATTTGCAGATTCATCAGCTGAAGTAAGTTTTTTGCCCAAGTTCTTCACGAACCGGCTGTCCATGGCTGACGTTCGACTGAAGGTGTCGTAGGAATGTGAAATTTATTGGTTCATGGTTTGGCATTCGCTGTTCCCGCATTGTGTTTGCTTTTGGGCTCCCTCCCATGCATAGCATGGGTACCTTGCTAGTCATAGTGTACATATTATATTTTTAAAAACATCACTCGCTCAAGATTGTGGAGTAAGTTTGTCGCATGCGTTTCAGCCAGAAAAGGACACTTTACGCTTTAGGGCTTACACCACGTTGATTGGCAGTTTCATTGTCATTCCCCAAGGAAATGTCCACAAATTAGGGGTTTTTTGAGGGGGGGAGCTCGAGGCAAAGTCTTTGGGTTTGTGCCACTGACATGCAAGTTCTGGAACACATGGTATGCCCCAGTAGGAAAATGCTGATTGCATTGCTTTCACAAGTTTAGTGTGTGTTAGATTTGGAGACTGCTTCATCCCATGTATGATGTCGTCGTGCAAGACAATGAACATCTCTCATTGTGGTTTAAACCCCATTCCCATAAATTTCCCATAAATTTAAACCCCATTCCCATTCCCATTCCCCCATAAATTCCCAAACCCCATAAATGCCTTCGGTCCATTTATTTGGTGCATCAACTCCCATGCATGTATTATTTTCTTATGTCATGATAAGCTTGTGGGTGTCTGGTTTGGATTGAATTTCCAAGATTTTTAATTCTGGCACCCGGATAGCTCAGTCTGCAAAGCATCAGACATTTAATCTGAGGGTCCAGAGTTTGTGTCCCTCCCTGTTTGGGTATTACGACCCTGTGAACACGAAGTAAAAAGTGGAGTTAAGCAATTGGTTAATTCACTTAATCTGTCTGTCTGTCTGTCTGTCTACATACGTCAAGCTATAATCGAGTTCCAACTGAATTTCAATTGAATTTTATATTTTGAACACTGTGAAACACGAATCAGAACACAAACTTACAGTTTAGCAGCACGTTGGCTCTGAATTTGGCAAATTGTATGGAATCTCACCCAAAGCATGCAATCACAGAGAGGAGTGAGGTAATTGCTTTAGTCTGTCTGACAGTAAAACAAAATTGAAAATTATTCCAAACAGGAAAGTTAATGTTTTTAGGGACGTCATAAATGACACCAACAACAGGCACGAATAATTAATGCACGGGTTAGATATGGTGATGTAAAAGACGGTGCATCAATGGTGGTAACATTTCGAAATCAAATTCCGACAACCATATTAAAACCTTTATTTAATTTAAATTGAATTATACACTTGAACATTGTCGAAAACAAATTGCCTTCTTGGCATTTTCAACAACCTTCCGTTTAGCAGTACTTGGACAAAATATTTATGCCATCTCATGCCCTGAGGGCAGTGCAACTGAGAGATTTAGCATTCAGACAAATATGGTGGTGCCTGTAAGACTTTAAAAGATCCTTCCATGTCCATTTTCTGAAGACTGCGTAGGATAAGGTGTTCTATGAATGCTCTGGTTACCCTCGCTGAAGGAGAGGGTATTGCATTTGGGTCCGTTTGTCTGTCTGTCTGTTTGTTTGTTTGTCTGTTTGTTTGTCCACACAGAACTTTCATGTTTTTCTCCGCAACCGCTTGTCGGATTGAGACTAAATTTTCAACATTGATGTGACTACTCAGGTTGAATGTTTCAATGATAAGTATGACGTCATAGGTCGCGTGGTGTGGCATCCATATTGGAAAAATGAAAAAACTTCAGACCTCTGTATCTCTGAAACGACACCAAGGAAAAAAATGAATCTTGGCATATGACAAGTACTCCTCATGGCGAATGAGTGTGATTTTTATTACATCATAGGTGCCTTTGTTATAATGTCATAATTGCATATGTAGAACGCTACATCTGATCAGTATGAAAATCTTTGAGGGTCAGTCCTAGGGATAAAATGGTCCACAATTTTTGATGAAGTCATCAGTCACGTGATTCAGCAGCCACATTGTTTTTTTTTTAATCTTCAAAAATCTTAATTTCTGAAATAGCTGAACCAGTCATCACTGCCAGCATTTATGAAGTGGCAGTTCTAATTACACTGAACAACAAAAAATTTTTACTAGGAGATGTGTAAAGTGATTTAGACTAATTTGGGTACACTGATTTCAAAAATCATAACCGTTTTGCTGTATCACGTCAGGATTTTCAGTAACAGAATATTCCATTGCCTAGAAGTTCAGGATTTCAATGAAACTTACAAAAATTCATTTATTCATTTATATATCATGAATGCTTCAAAATTATAGAAATTACAGAAAAAACTCCACTAGAATGTAATTAAAATGCTTTAGGCATTTGGCTTTGCGTTTGTGCTGCTCTGTGTCAGTTTCACGATGCAGGAACCAGCAGAATCGCCCATCATGTTCGGGTTGTGCCGCCCTTGGTAACGCGCTCTCATGAGTGAAATCTCTTGGTGGAATCGCTCGCCGTGCTCGTCCGAGACTGCTCCCAAGTTGTCAGGGAAGAAGTTCAGGTGCTGGTAGTAGGAAATGGATTTTCAGGACATTCTGGAGCCAAGTTTCCTGAAGGACTCCAGCAGCTGCTGCACTATTTCTTCATAGTTGTCCGCGCGCTCGTTCCCAAGAAGTTGTGTTGGAACGGGTTCTCGTCATCATGAGGCACAGGTTTACGAGCAGAGACGCAGTCAGCGTACTTGATGTGACCTTTATTCTTCTTGTTGAAGCCGGCGATGCTTGTGCAGCAGAAATAACAATCATCATGATGATTCTGCGGCTCACGCATATCATGGGCACCGCAAATGGCATGCTCGCGCGCTTGCCCACCAACCACTGAGTCAAGGTTGTGTGACAGCTTGTGCAGCAGATGTGTGTGCCCAGCTCTGTTCTTGGTCCCCCACCTTACACCCGAAGTAGTGAAAGTAGGCAGCCTTCATTTTCACTGCTGTAGATATACTTCCGCTGGTTGATCTTTTTTGGTATACCGACCACAGACATAAACAGAAGTTGTCAGGATGATTGGTACAGGAACGCCTACTCATCTTTATCTGAAAGAAAGAAATATAACACAAGTTAACAAACAATTGTACGAAATAGACATGTTAAAGACATATGTAAATTTCATTGAAATCCTGACTTCTAGGCAATGGGAATATTTCTGTTCCTGAAAATCCTGACGGTGATACAGCAAAACGGTTATGATTTTTGAAATCAGCGTACCCAAATTAGTTTTCTTAATCACTTTACACATCTCCAGTAAAAAAATTTTTTTGAAATTTGTTGTTCAGTGTTATGTCTCTTATTACATAACACAACACTACACAAACACCACACAAACACAACACACAAAACAAGTCCAGTTGGAGGGTCTGCAATCTTGATTGCTCTTGTTTTTGTTTCTTTCAGGGACTAGAGTCGGTGGTGTGATGGTTAGAGTGCCCCCTCCAAGTTCACAAGGTTGGTGGTTCAAGCTGGTTCCAGCCCCCAGCTGAGTCATACCAAGACTAAAAATGGTATGTGCTGCTTCCTTGCTTGATGCTCATCTTTTAAAATGGTAGAGTACTGGCATGCAACAATTGCACAGGCTAGATGGGCCAAATTGTCTCCTGCATTTAAGTTCCTTGTAAGGGAATGCATGTATTCTACAGTATTATAAATTATCATGCTGTTCCTGTTCAGGTTTGTGTTACTTCATAGAATGTGTCCAACTATTAATACATGTTTCAGTGTTAAAGGTACCTCAGAGTATCTTTAACAAGAATGACCGCAATGTTGTCACAACCTGTGATGCAAAAAAATAGAAAAACCTGGGCAGTTTATAATCAGCAGAGGCCTCCAGGCATAATGTGTTTGGTCCACCAGAAAATCAAGATGGTGGCCATATCATTTTTTTTTTCTGTGTGCCTTGGTGTGTGGAGTCAAGCGACCAATGAGGGTGTGGTCCGGCAGCTTTCCGACCAATGGGTGCAATTTCAAAAATCGACCCCCAACAAGAATTCCAACAACAACAGCAACACAGAGCTCTTGTTGGCCTGTGACAAAAAAAAATAAAAAAAATCATGGGAGATTACTATACTATTTACCCTAAGGTGAAAAAAGTGGAATCTCTGACTCTCACCCCTCCTCTTCTCCAACTTCCCCTGGATATCCACATGCAATGCCTTTCCCATTTACCTTTATTGTGGCTCAAAACTTCCTTCCCCTCTTTTCCAATTCCTCAACTCCCCGACCCTTCCTTCTCGCCATCATCTCTTCCCTTCCATTCTCTCCTTTTGTTTCCTCAATGTAACCTACTCCCTTCACCTCCCATGCACTCTCTCCTTGCGTATGGTTAATTCATCAACGCTTGCATAGATGTACAGTAGATGCCTCTAGGACTTCCAGCAAAATCCCAAATTCCTATTTCTTGGACTGCAGGGCAACTCATTCCTCTCATTTATTCTTCATGAGTGATGCTTGGAGGATTCTTGTGAAAGCCAGTCACTTGAATCCCATTTAATACAGCTCTTCCATGAGCCATAGACGTTGTATAAAAGGGTGAACTTGAGCAGCATCTCCTGAAAATAAATTAAAGATTCATCATTCATATGCCATTTCAACTTGGGATGGAATTAGTGCAAAATCGTCGGGTCACAAAAGCGGAATTGTTTCCGAATGGCAATGTCATGGGGGTATATATTGGCACTCTTACGTGAATGGGTGTAATTCTTTTATTTCCAAACCACTGCCTGTTGAAAAAAGCAAATTGATTTGGGCAAGATTAAGGACATTCGGAGTAAATTGCCTTAATAAAGCCACAGGAGGAAAGCATGTGTTAATCTTGGCCTGTGATTTCAATTATGTGGACATGCGAAACATTGTCATACATCAGTGAATGCCTTTCAGCACCTCACCTCTATGCACAATGCTGCTCCTCTTTCTCTAAACATTTCTTCATGTCTTTGATGAAACTAAAGATGAAGAGACAGTTGGGATTGGAACGAGAGGAATAAGCTCTTTCTTTAGCAGCAAGACTAGGGTCAACAGCGTTATAGGGCTCGTTGAAATAATAAAGAGTGTTAAGGAGCATTTTCTTTATTCCTTACACCTGGTTCCTTCATTCAAATTCCACATCTCATGCTGGCAGGATGACTCAGAGGTAGGACAAGGGACTTTGAGGGAATTATAAAAACTAGTGCATGCCCATACGTGTGTGCCCGTACGTGTATGCCCGTATGTGTGTGCCCGTAGGTGCGGGCCCGTAGGTGCGTGCCCGTACGTGCAGCTTTCTTCCTTCGCTCTCGTAAACGACGACTGGATTGGGGCATTGTTTCAATTAGATCAGACCAACCGTATCATAAATGGCCATAACTTGGGAAACACCTGGGAAACAGCTGAAACGGATGAAGAAGAACGATACCAAACCTTGAAAAGGCACATACTCAGGTCCCCAGTGTCAATTGTGACGTCATATCAAACGAAGAAGAAGAAGAATTGTGACGTCAATCGTGCAAAAAAAAGACGATTTGTGACGTCATTCGTGATGTCATAGCACCGTGTCCTGTCATTGGTTGGCAAATAAATGGCCGTAACTTGGGAACCACTTGTCCGATTAATATCAAACCTTGAAATGTCACATACTCAGGTCCCCAGCAATATACGTGGCAAGTTTCAATTATATCGGACCAGTGGTGGTCGAGAAACAGTGGTCGCAGACAGACACACAGACCCGTACGTGCGTGCTACCCGTTCGTGTGTGGCCGTACATGCAAAAACAAAAAATTAATAATTTCAAACAGCTGTTTCCCTTGGGAAAATTCAAACCTTGGGATTAATTAATAATTTTGAACAATTAATTCAAACCTTGGGAAAAAAAAACAGCTTTCAAACCCTTGGGAAACAGCTGTTTCCTTGGAAAACTCAAACCTTGGGATTAATTAATAATTTGAACAATAAATTCAAACCTGGGAAAACAGCTGAAACGGATGAAGAAGAATGATATCAAACCTTGAAAAGGCACATACTCAGGTCCCCAGTGTCAATTGTGACGTCATATCAAACGAAGACGAAGAAGAAGAAGAATTGTGACCAATCGTGCAAAAAAAAAACAAACAAAAAAAACCAATTGTGACGTCATTCGTGATGTCATAGCACGTGTCCTGTCATTGGTTGGCAAATAAATGGCCGTAACTTGGGAACTGCTTGTCCGATTAATATCAAACCTTGAAAAGGCACATCCGCGGGTCCCCAGCAAATATCCTGGCAAGTTTCAATTAGATCGGACCAGGTGTTGTCGAGAAACGGCAGTCGCAGCACACACACTACAGACAGACACACATACAGACACACACACACACACACACACACACACACACACACATACAGACACACATACAGACACACACACACACAGAGAGAGATTGCTGGAATTATAGATAGATGATGATAGACTCAAAATATAGTTTGCGTTTTTTCTCTGCAAGAGTGAGGTTTACAGAAAAACAAGATTCAATTGACAGTGGGGTAGCGGGGCAACAATGCGGCAGGGCTGACATGGGGATAAGCTAGCGAGAGAGAGAGAGACAGACAGACAGACAGACAGACAGACAGAGACACAGACAGAGACAGAGACAAAAAATACTGAAGTAAGAGGGTTGGGTTCATGGGGTCAGAAAGATCATGGGTTAGGATGGGGGATTACATGAGGTAGCGGTGCACTCCTGCTTGAAGTCCTTGAGGGAAGAGTGACACAGAGCAGCCTCTGTAAGTTAGTTCCATATTTATAAGAAGTGAGGAATAAAACAATTGTGGTGTGCAGTCAGCCTGGAGTTTGGAAGTTTAACCAGGAGGGACATTACTGGATGAATGCATGCAACCTGGAGTAGACAGGGAGGGTCGGTGGACTGAGAGAGTAGAGGGAGCACTAGAGAAGAGGTGGTTAAAAAAATAACTTGCCTGCAATGTGAAAGCAACAGACCCTGTACTTTGGTCTCATTACGGGAGATCCCAATAATTTTGAGAGCGTTCGATTTGACAAAATCCAGGAGAGACAGATGTAATGCTGGAGCACTAGCCCATAGAAGAGAGCAGTACTCTATTGTTTATAGTTTGAGAAATGCCACATATTTTGTTTTAGTTTTTGATATACAAATATATGTAATTAATGAGCAAATATTTTTTCTTCCTAATAATACAGAAAAATAGGACCACTGTATCTGTAGATAATTATCTGGGCCCTGGCCTAATGTTGTAACCCATATTTAATAGCATTCTGACTGGTAGGTCTGGAAAAGGTTTTTGAAGGAATTTACGTGACCGCCATTTTCACACGTTTATGGCCATGTGATTGGCAAGGGGCATCTGCAATTTAACATCACGACCCTGTCCTAATGTTAAAACCCAAATTTGGTAGCATTCTGACTCGTGGGCTGGAGAAGAAGATTTTTGAGGGAAATTATGCAATTTTCCCAAAAACTAACCAAGCATTATTATTTAGTTAATATTTTATGGAATTTAGCAAATACATATGACATGTTTTCTTTATTGGTAGAGGCTTTTTGTTACAGTGTTCTTAAATGTAGGTCTTCTGTCAAAAGTGATGTGAGTCGTGAGATCTTGATTTGTGAGTTTTCAAGCAAGCAAGTGGACAAGCTTCAGCTGTATTCAATTTTTAGGGATTCTAGTATAGAGATGTTATTGTCAGAAAAGGTTAGGAGGTGAATCCCATTGAAAGTGCATTTCACTTTCACCAAGACTGTAGGCCAATCATTATTTAATTATGGTAAATGTCTTAAAACTTTTAGTATAGATGCACTTTGGGATATTTTTGCAACTGACTGTGCATGTTCCTCTTCACCTTTTTGTTATGATCCATGTGGGCATGTGATTTCTGGGGATTTGAATATTATTAGTAATAATGATTTTATGAAAATGGGAGCCAAATATCCGGAACCAGTGATTCGAAAAGTTGTATTGCATCTTCTGTATTGTTGATTCCGTTTCTGAATTTGTTAGTAAAATTTGTAAAAAAGTTATGTTATCTACAAATGATTTTAGTACATGGTATGATTGGGTTGTGGAAATTTTGGACAACAGGGTTAAGTTTTTTTGTAGTCGAGGCTTGTTTTCCCAGGATAGGTCAAGACCATTATTGAGCAAGCTTAAAGTTCGTAAGGATATTCAGCATATGCATGAGAAGTATGTTATAACTCTGGCAGATAAAGCAGTTAATAATTTTGTGGTAATGTGTGAAAAGTTTTACATGGAGGTTTTATTAAGGGAGTTAGGTATTGATAGAGTTACCTTTCCTAGTATTGGAAATAGCACATATGTTCCATGTCAAAAGCTTCTCAAAGATATTATTGCTGAGCATCATGAAGTTTTGAGAAATAATTTCAGCATTAAATGTGAAAAGGTAAATTTATGTATTTCTTGTTTTTCCTGAATCCCTAAGCTTCACAAAAACCCACATATGTTTAGGTTTATAGTGGGAGCTAGGCATTGCACTTTGAAACAATTGTCAGTTATAGTTTACTCAGGTTTACCAGTGGATAGGGAGAAATTTAGGAAATATTGTTCAGCAATCAATAAGAATTCTGGTATGAACACTTTCTGGAGTATTATTAGTTCCACTTTAAATTTCTTAGATGGGATTAGATTCCTCAATATTTAAACTGTTGTTTTTTATTTTTCTACTTTGTATGCAACGTTGCATTTAGCACTGGTTATGGATGCACTCTTTAGTGTTATTGATAGAGTTTTTAGCTCTTATAATACATTTTTATGGGTCAGGTTTGATGTCATACTTTACAAAGAAAAAATATTTGGGTTTTAATTGTTTTGACCAACAAAAATTTAATGATTCTGTTAATTTTATTTTGTATACATTCGTGAAGTAAATATAAATTTCATATGACACAATGGGTGTCATTTTTAATGTCTGGGCCACCACCTGCAAGGTATTTATTTTGCAAAATTCACATTCAGGAGTAAAATTGTCCATGATCAGCAGTATTTAGCCTACAATTCAGAATGTATATATATATATATATATCTTCTATATATTACTAAAACTGTCATCTTGTATGTATGTATGTATGTGTGTATATGTAAGTATGTATGTTCCTGAAATACAGCCAAAACGGTACATGATAGCGCAAACATTTTAGGGCCACCTTACTCACCATCCCCCTGCGGAGCGCAGTAATCATTTTCGTTCAAATCGGGTAACAAAAATTGTTTTTTAAAATCAATTCCCGATTCAGTCAAGTACTCTTCGGGAGAATTTGATCAATGCAAACAACCTCAGCGGTTTAGTTCGCTGGAGCTATCTGGTTTTTTATTTCTTGAAATGATTTTTTCATCAACGCTGTCACAATGGGAACCCAACGGGTTCACAGGTCGTCTAGTAAATATATATATATATATATATAATATATATATATAATATAATAATATATGTATGTATATATTATAATTGTATTGTTAAGGTGTGGGGGTGAATGGAGGAATTTAACAGGAAAATTAGGATTGAATAGAGTTGTTTGTCCATGGAGTGAAGGAAACATTCATTGTAATTAAGTAGGGAAACTGTGAGCTTAAGTGTTACGTGTCACCAGCATCGGAGGGTGGTGCGGTATTAATTAGATAGGGATTAATAATAAGTTCCCCCAGTATGTGAATGCCCCCCTGTAACCTATTCCTGCATTTTTGCATTTACAAGCGAGCCGAACATGCTGAGCCGGCAGAAGCCCCGCCATCAAGGGTGACGGCGGGAGAAGTCATGCCCTCAAAGCTAAGGATTGATGGGTGTGACGTCACAAACTGGCAAAACGTGCCGAGCAAGCAATGGCCCCACCTTCCAGGGTTTCGTGTGAGCAAGCCATGCCCTGGAGGAGGAAATGGTGGTTCGGTGACATCAGTCAGTCAGAGTTGAGAGATCAGGAGAGCACGTGCATGATGTCAGTGTGAAGAGGTAGAGGGGTTGAGTGCTGAGTAAGGGGTGCACGTGGTCTCTTAAGGGAAGAATAGATCCCCTCTCTTAAAGGAAGCTTTTTTCTTTACGACAGACACATTTATGCACATATTTCTTTCGCGAGCGCTGATGCCGGCCTCTTTTTTTTCTTCAGCAACGTTTACACACATTTCTTTCACGAACGCAGTGGCCCGCCCTTTTTCGAGCGCATGGGTTGTCATGGTAACGGTGCGCAAGTGGGGCAGGGTGAGCTTGAGGGGACTCTGCGCCCGCCGAGATGGGCCGCATATACAAAAAGAATTGGAGGTCCGTTCTAAAAAAAGAAAGCGAGAAGGAAAGCGTGAGAGGAGAGAAGTGAGCAAGAAGCGGGCAGCGATCCAGCGAAAGCGTGCCAAGCGAGAAGTGAGCAAGAAGCGGGCAGCGAGCCAAGAGGAAGCGTGCAAGTGAGTAGCCTGCCAGAAAGAAGCACGAGCAGAGCGAAGCAAGTCAAGAGGAAGCAAGCAAGCACGAGGCGAGTAAGAAGCCGCAAGTGAGCAAAAGGGAGAAGCGCGCAAGTGAGGAAGCATGTCGTGCGCGTGTAGATGGGTCAATCACCAACGAGTGAGGCACGGGTCGGTCACGAGTGAGGCGCGGGTCAGTCACCAACGGACCGTGTGGGTCACTGGACGTCACCAGTTTCGTGAAGTGTGAGAAGCTGCCCATGGTCGCAGCACCCGGGTATAAACCCACAACAGATGATCTTCGTCCCCCCCCCCCCCAGACTCGATGGCGTTCAAGCTGTTCACGGAGTGGTGCACGGCAAGGCTGGGTGCTGGCGATGGACAAGACATGCACACACACATTTCAGGACGTTTCCACTTGACGGAAAACTCTCTCTTGGTGAGCGAGACGACTCTTCTCCCCCCCCCCCCCGAATGATCTGCTAGGTACCCTTGTCTGTGTTTTAGTTGTAAGTAAGTCAACCCCCGATAAGCATCTGCTCCTTATTTTTTTCCTGTCATTTCGATTGATTTTGCCTGATTAACTATTCATTTTTGATTGCTTTGGAATTTATTGACTTATTTACGTCAGGAAATAAAAAGTTCTTTTTATTTATTTATTTTATTATTTTTAAATCATTTCGTTGTTTTTTTTGTTGTTGCAAGCTAATGGGGGTGGGTATGGACAAGGACAGGCATAGGCGACAGGTTGTGGGAGACCGTAAGGTAGGTCTGAGCCCATCTTCGGACCGGCCAACGCCACCACACTGCCTCTACACCCTCACGAGACCATGCCGAGGCCAGCCAGCTTCATGTGCCGACCTATTGCTTCGCACCTTACCTGGTCTGCATTTGTCATGCCTTTTGATGCCTTTGCCTTGACTCCATTTGCCATACCTCCCCATGCCTTTATTCCCATTACCATGTCATTCAACCTCACCATGTGCGCCAGGACCATCTCTGTGAAAGTGTTTTGCAGCCGCGTTACCGGGGACTGCACTGGGCAGCCCGGATAGCTCCTTGTTGTATAAAGGCCAGTTCAAATGGACCGGGGACTGCATTGGCAGCCCGGATATGTCCTTGTTGTATAAAGGCCAGTTCAAATGGACCGGGGACTGCATTGGGCAGCCCGGAGATCTCCTTGTTGCATAAAGGCCAGTTCAAATGGCCTGTGAAACGGCGTGTGGCCTGTCATGTTAGGGTGAGTTGCCTCCAGCAGCCAGGAGAAACAAAAAAAAAAATTCACCAACAAACAAAGACCCATTGAGGGCCTGAAGTCGCCCGATCATCGATTGCCTGTTGTTGCACTCAACCACGAATGTTGCCTTTATTGTGTTCTCTCCTCAAGTCACAGGTCCTGGGCCATGGGTAGTGTAATTATTAGAAATGTATATCGTCCTAACCCACTTGTTGTTTGTCTAGCGCCAGCAATATAGTTAAGTTGTCCAAATGAGTCTGTTAGTTTAGTTACGCAATGCACTAGGTTATTTGTTTTTGGGACATGTATTCAAAATGTCCCACTCAGGGATCCGTAGGTAAAATGTACTAGGGGAGCCTACACCTGCATGCCACACAAATGTTAACGACTCGGGTCTGGTCTAGCAAAAGGGAGGGGGGTAGTGTTACGGTTCTCGGAATCATATGCATACAACATACAGGTGTCCCAAGTCAGTTATTCCATTAGTATACGTGCAGATAGATCCCTTCCTTGTGTGTAGTGGGAAACACGGGGGTGCATTGCGATGGGCTTTTAGTTCGGATTATAAATCATTTTTCCCCTTTTTATTTTATTTCCCCTTTTATTTGAACCATGGTACCTTCATCTCGCTTGCCTCACACCCTCGTTTCGCTGACCACAGCGTGACGAGTGCTTACCCAGAGACTCATTTTCCGAGTCAGAATCCTGACGTTCGCTGTGGCAGTTCCATCTTGGCTTCCACCTTCCCAAACCCAGTCACGTGGTGTGGGCAGGCCTTGCCGGCCTCTGCGGAGACCCCGCCCAGGAAGGCGGACCGCATGAAGGCCCGTCCAATCAGGATGAACGATGACGTCGGCTTCGTCATGGCTCCACCCCCTAGCTCTGTGATCTATAAAATACAAAGCAATCCTCAGAGTAGAGTGGTATGTGGTAAGTGGTATGGGATGAAAAGGAGTTTGTTGGAGTGGGAGAAGGATTGGAAGGTTGCAGTTGTTATTGACGAGGTCGTTGTTAAGGTGTCCCGCTGCTTGGCTCTGACCACGTCCCGCCTCGACGGCCCGACTGCTGGTCCATGCACACCTGACCTCAACTGGGTCTCTTGCCTGGTCCTGTCGACTGCTCCATTTCTCTCCTCGGACTCCATTCTCTCCACTCAAGCTCCTTGACGGACGCGATCTCCACACGTGCGGCTTTGGACCGAACCGCACAACCTTTGTCAGGTGCCACACCATGAAGCTCCCTTTCCCCTGAAACGCTCAGGTACCCTAAACTGTGACCTTAACTCCCTCCCTCCCTGGCTGCAAAAGGTCCCCTTTTCTTTTCATTGGGTTTATTTTGTCTGAGTGGGTTTCTGAGTGTGTTGGCGCCTGTCCATTAGATAAGCCTGTGTAAGATCTTTATTGTTGTGATTGTTGCTTTTATTAGTCTCGCGTTAAGTCTGCTCTGTGTCTGCTTTTATAAGTTGCTTGCATAATTGTCACACCACACCTCTCTCATCTTCCTCTGCGAAACACACCAATAAACCTTTTTCCTGTGCCACATGCTTTTCCTCGCCTATTGTAAATAAATATTTGTAGAAATGTTCCCAGCTCGTCTTTGTCTTTTCCTCCATTGGTGCAGCATGGTTCAGATCTGAGTTTAGCCGGGTATTTATTCCCAATAATCCATTCCTTCTAGCCGGTACGTCCTTGCAGTTCCGCTCGGCTGTATCCGATCCGGAAAGGTAGTTGGTAGTTGGTACTCTACCGTAGTCAGTAGAGTGATCCGGTTCGAGCAAGGCGTACCGAGGGCGTGGTTCCCGGTAGTTGAAACCGCGTGGTTAATTAGGTAACTTGATTCTAGACAGGAGGACCCTACGCCACGTGGTTGAGGTATTGGCGTCCACGGTCGTTTAGCGACCCGCCGATCACGGAATTATCCGTGACGACGGCCTACAATTCCGGGAAGTCTGGTGGGAATCGACGTAAATTCCCCCACCAAGTGGTCCTCTCCGCCAGATTCCGGCCTGCAACAATATATATATATATATATATATATATATAATATGTGTGTGTGTGTGTGTGTGTGTGTGTGTGTGTGTGTGTGTGTTATATGTTTTATTTGTATACATATGTTTTATAATATATTATATTGTTTATTTATATATATATATATTTTAATTTTTACATATATATTATTATATATGTGTAGATATACACATCTACATATATTAGCAGGGTACCTGTTATTGCCAGCAATGTTGGGTTCCTCATCCCACCCATGCCTCCTCCCACCCCGCCTCCCCCATCCCTCAGACCTCCACTCAAACCATTCCCTCCTCCCACTTCATCCTACCCCACCACAGCCCCCACCCCAGGCTCCCACCCCACCTCTTCATCTTCCTACTCCCATCTCCACCTTTTCCCCCTCCCAAAAGGAATTTCACAGTTTTTGACCACATATGGGAAAAATTAATAATTAAAATAAAACTGCTTTTGATTACTACCAACCTCTAACTTGCCATGTATCATGTCAAAATCTACCCCCTGAGGACGAATTAATCATATGGATGAAAACAGTCATGGGTTAGATGTTTATCCTCGTCGCATGTCAGAAATATGGGTGTGTTCTTGTGGAGCACTTGCCAAGTGGCTTAAGCACTCAAGAAAGCACACCATAAGAAACTGTTAATAAGGAACGGCTGGCTTGGCAAGTGCCAAGTGCTATTGTTACGGGGCCGGAGCGTCGACCGGGAGCACGACCGCTAGATGGAGCCGCGAGCCGCTCGACCATCGCCCGGAATGTAAAGGTCGTTGCCCCAGATAACTCCGGAACTGACGGGTCCTTTATCGGACCATTAGGTTCGCCAATGATAGACCACGTGGGGTAGGGTCGATTGCCAATTTAATTTGCCTAAGTACCCACGTGGTCCGACACCGGGGAAGTTCACCCTCGGCCGACTTTTCCGAATCGAGTCGCTTCGCCGACTCGGATCCGCGGTAACCGAGGGAATTACCAAAGTCGGGCCAGACCAAATGAACAAGTTACCAACACTAATCCTCAAACACGCGTCATGTCGAGCCAAAGGAAGAGAAACACGAAACGAGCTGATACGTTTAACAATCAGGGTTTATTTATAATACTAATGGGGTACTAGGGAACACAGAAGAGCAGATTTAAACAGACTATATGAAATGCAATGCAATTATACACAGCACACAAAGCACTTAACAGTTTTCTACTTGTTAAATGGGCCCACGGACACACATACGCACACACACCCAAGAAATGGTGGCTGATGCCTTTATACGGACTTCAGCTCGGAGGGACAGATGAGCTGAAGCCCAGGACCTATCTGGGACCTTTCCACCTCGTGTGGTCTTCCAGCTGTTCGGACCGGGCACCAGCGAGGGCGAGCTGGTTCCAACCACCGCGAGCCGCAATCTTTCCGAGCTTCGGCGGATCCCCTCGCGCTCCGGAACACGTGCTGGTGAGACGAGGCGCCGATCCTTCCCGAAGATGCGTCGCTTCCCCGAAGAACCACATCAAGATGAGGCCAAGGAGTCGCACCAAGCGGGAACCAAGCAGAGACCACGAAGAGCTCCAGGACCAAGAAGAGCCAGCCGAACCAGACCACGAAGCAGAGCAGAAACGCACCAGCACCAGAACAACCAGCAGTAGAGCCGAACCAAGATGAGGGCACGAAGCAGAACAACAGCCACCAGAAGAACCAACCAGCAGAGCAGAGGGTCCCCTTATTATCCCTCTCAGCCCCGCCTCGCTTCTGGCGTGACTCATTCGCCTCGTGCGCCGCCCCCCCCCCCCGCAACCATGGTGGGGGCTGTTTACCTTCCTTTCTGCGGATCCGCCCCAACCGTCATTCCTGTTTACGCTGTTGAATCTCCGGACGGGAGGGTTCTTCTTCTTCTCCTTTGGGAGGAGGGTCGTTCTTCTTTGTTGTTGTTCTGATTGAACCCTAACTATTAAAATAAATCACAGCGCATTCACATAGATTTACCCATTAAACAATGAAAGGCGAGCTATCTATAGAACACGTAACTTACGAGATAACTGAGCTAAAGGACCTGAATGTTGAGTGTGATCGATTTCCAAATTCGTAACACTATCTGCTTGGTAACTAAACACATCTCTGGGCATCTCAACATCATGCAGTACATAAAAAAATGCCAACAAAAGGACAGTTTTTAATTAAAGACTTCAAATATTAATCATGACTATTTTTATTGTAATGAAAACGTACTTGTTCAGTGACTTATTGCTGGAATTCTGAACGAATTACAAATTCATTTACAAATCAACTGTAGTCGAACTTCGGGCCTGGCCAGTCCAGTTGTGAAAGAGCTGTGCCAATACCTTAGCCACCTGACCTCAAAGAACGTGATAATATTATTTGGGGGCATTAATGTAGTCGTGGTAGTCGTAGTAGTCGCAGTGGTAGTAGTCGTAGGAGTAGTAGTAGTTTCCACAACTACTTTTACTACTACTAATACTACTAACTACTGTCATATTAAATTATGATTTACTGTATTTTGCAATTGACAGATAAAGAGTGGCTTATTCCCCTGTCCACCTTGGCACAGATATAATGCACAAGCTCACATTTTAACAAACATTGAACGTCACAGTTTCAATGGAGCAAAACAAAAAAAAATTAGCCTGGAAAAGAACAAACAAATAAAAATAAAGAGGAAACTAAAATGCCATTAAAAGGAGAGGAACAGACACGAAAGACATCCGAAAGATGGTTAAAAGCCATGAGAAGGCAAATACGTTTTGCAGTTCTCACACGAATCAATATTGATGAGTAAAACAGCCAATGGCATGGACGGATGAAGAAGAGAGAGGGACACCAATTGTTTATTTATTTACTCCTGGCTAAATATTTGAGTCAGTGGATAATGTTAAAACAACAAAAACATTTCATGTTCAGGCTCCCACAATGTCTGTCTCGTATACAGCACCGTATACCATCAAATTGTTCGACATCAGCATCACATAAGTGCAGTAATAGAAGGGCTGAATCAGTGGCGCTTTCAAATAATTATCCATTACACTAATTAAAACCAACCATGTGAGCAACATCTAGCTGGCATAAACCAAGATTGAATTGATCAGTTTGAAGAGATTTGCTTTGAAAGATACTGTATATAGGAATGGTATAGAATTCAGGAAATGGAAAGAATGGGGGGTGGATCGCCAAGCTGTATGGGATACCATTACCATTGTTTTTACCCTTCCGATAAAAAAAGAAAGAGCAATCAGAGATTGCAGACTCTCACCAGCACTTGCTTTGTGTGGTGTATTTTGTGTGACAAATAAATGGAAGGATGTGCTGAATGAAAGGTCGTTGATTGCAAATGGTATAAATGGTCTAGTTGCAATGGTGTAAAGGTCAAAGGTCTGAAAAGGTTTAAATGGGTCTAAACTGTAATGGGTCTTAAAACATCTTGAGGTCAAAGGGGTCTTCAGGGTTTTAAAAGGTCTTGAAGGTGTGAAGGTCTCAAGGTCTAAAATGTAGAAAGGAGTCTGTGGTTCTTCGGGGTTCTAAAGAGTCGAGGAGGATTAAAGGGTGCAATGGGGGTATATAGTGTCTTAGGGGTCCATAGAGTCGAGGGGGTCTTAGGGGTCAATAGGGTCTTCAGGTTGTAAAGGGTGTTAAGGGTTCCAGGGGTCTTGGGGGCATGAGGGTTCAAAAGGGTCTTAGTGGTCTAAAGGGTTTAAAGGTTCTTGATGGGTGTTAGGGTTCTAAAGGGTCAAAGGGTATTATGTGTCTGAAGGGTCTTAGGGGTTCTTGAGGGTATTAAGGGTTTTGGGATGATAAAGGGTCTAAAGTGTCTTATAGGTCTTATGGGTCTTTGGGTTCTTAAGTAATGAATACACATACTCACATTATATATGGACAAACAGCCAAAAAGACAGACAAACAAAGAAGAAAG
>CM068962.1:79514787-79553651 GCA_035128595.1 Eptatretus atami | reverse complement strand
CAACTCTAAAAACAAGTTTGACCATAAAAAATAATTGGAGATTAAATTCAGTAACCTGATATACAAATCCTCTTCAAATTTTCAAATCAATCGGATGGAAATTGAGGATTTTCGAAACAACACCTAAGTTGTTAACCTTTGGCCTATGTTGACCTTTTGGCCGATGTTGACTTCAAAAATAATTGGCGGGTAATTTCAGTGACCTCATATGCAAATCCTGTTCAAATTTCAAGTAAATCGGATGAAAATTGATGATTTTAGAAATTTGACAAAATTGACATTTGGCTGATGTTAACCTTTGACCTCAAAATCAATAGGCTTCTTGCTTATGACCAACTCCACCATTTCAGGAAGTTTCGTGAAGATCGTTTTCAAATTGTGACCTGCACGTGTGGTGCAGAGACACGTGCACTTCACACCCTAGGAAGGACGCAAACCCAAGATCACACGCTGAACACGGTACACACCACATGCCAGCAACCACGCGTACAAAACAATAACCACAACAAACCTATGCACTTTGGCAATGAGGAAAAAATGGGTTTTAAATTTATCCAACAAAACGTTATCGGACGCTGAAATGTCGGTCCTCAAGGCCCAGTCACACCTTGACGTTTTAGCCAGCTTATGCCAATTTTTGGAAAATTTGTCTAAAACGCTGATACACGTCGAATACGTTATGGGTAAGTTTTGATAACATTGAGAGCACGCTGAAAAACACTGCCATACGTCGTAGTACGCTGGCTTTAAACGTTGTACTTTTTGGTTGTCCTCAAATTTTCCATGCTTGAAATTTTAAGACTTATGTCAGCGTATGACTCACACGTTCTGCATAACGCTGGCCATAAGTTGTAGGCACGTCACGCGATCGTTGACACACGTCGACACACGTTACTTGTAAGTTACTCATAAGTCGAAACATGTCGAGGTAATGTTTAGCGTACCCGAAACTTATTTCTAACCTATGAGTAACGTGTTGTAGGCACGTTACGCGATCGTTGACACACATCGACACACGTTACTTGAAAGGTGCTCATAAGTCGAAACACATCAAGGTAATGGTTAGCGTCAATGTTCCAGACTCCCTGTTTTTTTGTTTTTTGTTTTTTTTTCTTCCTTCCTTCGGTATGATGGTGATTTTGGCACTTCGATTTCTAGTGCGTTATAATATAATATAATTAATAGACTGCCGCTCAACGATTTAAATCATAACCGCACTGTACACTGAACACCATCATACCGAAGAAAAAAAAACCGGGAGTCTGGAACACTGACGCTAACCATTACCTTGACGTGTTTCGACTTATGAGTACCTTTCAAGTAACGTGTGTCGATGTGTGTCAACGATCGCTATCGTGCGTACAACTTTTCCCATCGCATGCGGAGCGTGTGTCATACGGCAAGTACGTCGTAAAATTTTCAACATGTTTAAAATTACAAGACGTACTCCACTTACTACGACGATATGATAGCTACTTTAGCGTTTATTCACGCATACCAAACTTACCCATACCGTATTCGACGTGCGCCAGCGTTTTAGAGCATTTTTCAGAGGTCGGCATACGCTGGCAAGATCGCCAAGGTGTGACTGCGATGTTGACACTTCCATTTCTCCGGCGGTTATGATTTGAATCGTTGTGCGTCAGCCTTTTCATAACCTACGCCACGTCATCGTCGGCGATGCGTGCAGCGCGCTATGCATAAGTTAGACTATCGTTGGGCATAGGTTGTGAAGGCCGACAACAGGTTCAGCATTCGTTGGTATAAGTTATCTATAACACAACGAAACGTTCTGTGCCCGTTACTAATACGTTATGCATAAGACCAAGTCGTTATGAATACGTCCGAATCTTTAAAAAAAACATCAAAGTTCAGCGTAAGCCAGCGTTTTACATACATTTTGATACGTTTGCATTGCGTGGCTAAAACGTCAAGGTGTGACTGGGCCTTAACACCTGAAGACGTTGCCATCTTTCTGGAGATGTGTCTGAACAGCACGACCTTCATCTATGACAGTACACACTACCAACAAATATTTGTCACAGCTATGGGTTCACCGGTCTCTGCTGCTGTAGCTAATTTCGTGATGGAGGAACTCGAACGAAGGATATTTGAGTCTCATGAGAATTGGGTCCCACAGTACTGGAACAGATATGTAGATGACACCTTCGTCATTGGGCGTAAGAACATGGTGGACCACTTACTGGGACAACTTCACCAGGTATTCCTTAACATTAACTTCACAATCGAAATTGAAAAAGAAAGCAAATTGGAATTTTTGGGTGTGGAGGTTCACCATAAGCCTGACAGCTCCCTAAAGACCTCGGTTTACAGGAAACCAACGCTCACCAGCAGATTACTGGATTTTAACTCCTGCAACCCAATCTCTCACAAACGCAGTGTAGCACAGATCTCAGCAGCTCGGCATGGACGCTGTCATTTTTTAATTTTCCAAGGCAATTAAGTAAATCAGATTAGTTAGAGGAGTCCTGCTCAAAAATGGGTGCAACAAGGGGGACTCAGCACATTGGAAGAACCAAAAAGGACAGAACGGAAAGAGCCAGACACACTTGGACACTGTGTACTGCCATACTACCCGTGCCTTTCTGAAAGGATTGGCAGGATAGTACGTGGTGCACGGATTGGCATAGCCTACAAGCATCTACACACCATCCGTAATGTCATCACAAAACTAAAGGACCCAATACCAACTGGTGATTAATCTGAAGTAGTTTACCATTCATCGTGTAAAGACTGTGACCAATTCTACATTGGTGAAACTAAGAAATTTTAAACAACTGTGAGATGAACACGATAGAGCAATTAGGCTTGGAAAAATGACCCAGTCAGCCATAGCACATCATTGCTTGCAATGTGGCCACAAATTTGACTTTGATGGGACCCGTGTCCTGTACACTACATCCAATAAACGACACAGGTTGATTTTGGAAGCGTGACATGTGAAGAGCCAGGGGGGTGGTCTAACTGGGGAGACAGTGAACATACCCACACAATACACACCTCTGATGCAAATGACGAAAACTGGATAGTGCAAACAGCTGGATAAGGTGAGCGACAAACACCCAATCCCAAACACCACATCCACATGAGCACAACCCCAACACTCACACAACCAACACCTCATCATGCCCATCCCGGACACGAAACCAGCCTTGTTTGTGCCCCGGAAAGGCAAAAACAACAAGAGCACACGTGTGCTCACCCACACACATACAGCACCAGATCACGTGTTAGTAAAAACAATAAAGAGCAGAGCACCCCTTCAATGATGTGATTTGACGTTTGTTTTTGTTTTGAAAAATAAAATAAAAAGCACTCCTCCATTTAACCTCGAGCACCAGCACGTGACCGGAAATGAGCGGTCGTACCGAAATTAAAAGTGGACACGTGCTGAGGCTCGGGGTCTATTGTGCCTGATGAAGCCGGCTGCGAAGCCGGCAAAACGTTTCCTGAGAGCGGGCCTGCTCTCGCTTTTTTGCTCAAATGATCGGAGTCGATGTAGTTTTTTACTTTTGGTTGTAAGCGCCTTCTTCTTCTTTAAAATGTGGAATCCCAACCGCCCCAATCTTATACAATATATATATATATATATATATATATATATATATATATATATATATACAGTATATATTGTTACGGTTCTCGGAACCGTGTGCATTCAACATACAGGTGTCCCAAAGTTAGTTATTCCACTAAGTATATGTGCAGATAGAACCCCTCCTTGTGTGTAATGGGAAAGCGAAAGGGGGTGCGTTGCGATGTTTTTTTAGTTAGGTTAATAAATCTTTATATCCCATCCTCCATTGCGATCCACGGTACCCGAGCGCTTGCAGCCTTCGGTTCGCTGGCAACAACGTACCACGGTCCACCTGTTGTCTCTGGAGGCTCGTTTTTCCGAGACAGAATCTTCACGTTCGCAGTTCCTATTCGGCTTCTCCAAACGCTCCAACTCTTTCTTGACGAGTCCACACGCGTGGAGTGGGCAGGCCTCGCCGGTGCCTGGCTGAGGCCCCACCCAGAAAAGGGCGGACCCATGGGAGCCCCATCCAATCAGGGCGGACAGTGACGTCAGTTTCACCAAGGCCGCTCCCCGCTGAGGGCGATCTATAAAGTACGACACCATCCTCAGTCTTGAGTTCTTTGGGGGGGTCGCTCGTTCTGCTCTTGGAGGTTGGAGAATTTGTTAGTGAGTGGTTGGAGGTCGGAGTTGGTTGGAAACGAAGGGGTTCCCACTGCTTGGCTCTGCTCACGTCTCGCCCCGACGGCCAGACTACTGGTCCCTGCCCACTCAAGCTCCACACGGGCGGCTGTGGACCTGACTGCATGACCGTTGGCTGGTGCCGCACCACAGAGCATTCCTTTCCCCGAGACTCAGGTACTCGAAAGAACTGCGACCTCAGCCCGCCTCCCTCCCTGGCTGCAAAAGTCCTTTGCCTTCAACTGGGTTTATTTTGTCCGAGTGTGTGTCTGAGTGTATGGCGCCAGTCTGATAAGTAGAAACTGTATAAGTGTTTTCGATCATTGTAAATCTACTGTATATCCGCGATAAGCTTGCTCTGTGTCCTTCTTGCTGTAAATAAAACAATTGCAGAAATGTTCCCAGTTCGTTTTTGTCTTTTCCTTCATTGGTCCAGCATGGTTCGGATCTGAGTTTAGCCAGGTTTTTATACCCGATAATCCGTTCATTCTAGCCGGTACGACCTTGGCAGATCCGCTCGCTGCATCCAAACCGGAAAGGTAGTTGGCAGTTGGTAGTCGGTAGAGTGGTCCGGTTTGGGCAAGGCGTACTGAGGGCGTGGTTCCCCGGTAGACGACACCGCGTGGTTAATTAGGTAAATTCGTTGTGGACAAAAAGACCCTACGCTACGCGGTGGAGGTATTGGCGTCCACGGTCGGTTAAGCGACCCGCCGTCTCACGGAGTTATCCGGAGCGATGGCCTACAATTCCGGGGAGTCTGGTGGGAGACGACGTAACCTCCCCCACCTAGTGGTCGTTCTCGCCACCGGGTCCTGGCCCGCAACTATATATATATATATATATATATATATATATATATATATATATATATATATATATGTTTATGTATGTATGTATGTTTTTCTTGCTGTTGCTCAGCTAAGCTCTACTTCAGATGGATTGAAATGCCGGAGCATCGCTCCAGTGTGCTCTGGCACCACTACACCTCTGCAAATAATGAGATCCTTCTGTTTCCCAATAAGCAGTGAAAGATAGTCATCAGTACCACTCCTCCTCATATACCCCTACCAACTGACGTCGAACATGAAGCAAGAAAATCACCTGATCCCCAATGCAATTATTGACAAACACCTTCAGAGAAACACGTTCTATAACTCAATAGGATTTAGTAATTTTTTTTCTCCAGTTATTCCAAGACCGAAACGCTTCTTCCAGCTTCTTAAAAAGATCTATTTCATTGTTAATACTTTTGCTTAAAGTGCTAAATTAGCTCCTAACTTCTCTAATTTTCCATATTCGTCCCTCGAGCAGATTCATGTCAATGAACCGCAACACATTGGAACGTGTCTCGCACTCCAGCCACGAACATCCATGCACTTGATGGTGAAATTAGACGTTCATCTGTTCCGATGGGGGACGTTATAGATTTTCCATCGAGCTAAAAAGATTATGCATGTGTATATGAGGATGCTATGTGCCACGATTTGCATTTGATTTACCTGAGTAAGTTTGTTAATTTTACTGTAGAAATGTTTCATTTCCCACATATCCAACAGAGGAGAAGCATATGTTTCGTCACAAAATATGATCAATCCAAACAAATTCAAAGCAGAAATGGATTCGCTTTTTGACACCTATCAAATAGAGATTTTTTTTATCAATGGAAGTGGAATGCTCGTTTTATTTTGACACCCTTGGTGGAATGCTGTTCTGTTTTATTGATGAGACTCATATTTATGTAGAAGAAATTATTCCACAATTTTGCACCTATTGCGAAACAAAAATGAGGTGTGTGTTTTTTGTTATTATCTCCATAAGCGTGTTTAAGAAGGTGGAACGGAGCCCTCCCAGGTCTCAAATATCCACCTCCGTGTGTGTGTGTGCATATTTAAAAAATAAATTGTTTAAAAAGTATATTTTAAAAGGAAAACCAAACTCACACTTCAGTTTCTTTTTAGAATTACAAATCCACATCAATAATAATAAATTTCACACCAAATTATTTGATAAACGAGATACTTTTCCATTCCACATTGTACAAATGCTTTTCTCAGACAGCAACATGCTGAAGAACCTATTCTATGGTATGGTTGCAGGTGAAACTAGAAAGCATCGAAAGTGCAAATCCCGTCCACTTTGTATCCAGACTTCTTCTTCTTCCATATGCTAAACACGATGATAACGCGCCAAAAAATACAAAAAATGACGATATTAGGTGATGATACCTTTCACTCAAAAGCAATCGCTCAGTGACCCAACTAACATGCAAACAACTGCTCAAATTTCAAGTAAATCTGATGAAAATTAATGATTTCAGCAGCCTGACCTGGACCTTTGAGTCTGTAACAATAACAATCGCTTCTAGATTTTGATTGGTGAACCACACTCAAGTGACACATATATGCAAATTCTATAAATTTCAGTTCAATCGGATGAAAATGACGATTTAATGCGACACTGACCTTTGACTTTGATTAAAAAAAGAATCGGCTTCTAGATTTTGATTGGTGAACCATTTCAGTGACACATAGGCAAATTCTTAAAATTTCAGGTCATTTGGATGAAAATTGACCATTTATGTGATATATGTATATGCATATACAGTATATATCTATATGTATGGATATATATAATATATATATAATATATGTACAGTATATATATAATATATATATATATATATATATGTTTGTTCGTTATAAAGATGTATATGTATATGTATATGTATATATATATATATATAATATATTGTTGTGGGCCGGGGTTCGGTGACGATAAACAACGACTAGTTGGAGCAGTGGAGTCGTCTCCCACCGAACACCCGGAATTTAGGTCGTGACTCTTGGATAAGTCCGAAAGGTCACGGGTCCCTTAGCGGACTGTCGCCAATATTTTGACGGCGTGCGGTAGGGTTAATTGCCTAATTCAATAACCTAAGTACCCACGTCATCCAATTACCGGGAAAACCACACCCTCGACCGACTTTGTCCGAACCGAGTCGCTATCGCTGACTCGGATCCAACGTAAACTGAGCGGAAGCTACCAAAGCCGCGCTGGACCAAATGAACAATTTACCAGCCCAAACGGCCTCACGAATTGTCAAGTCCGAACCATGCTGGGTCAATCAAAGAAAGGACAGAAACGAACTGGAACATTTAACACGGGGGGTTTATTTTTACTATAATAATTGGGTAGGGGAGCACACAGAGCAGAGTTATCCGAATAAAAGGGAGGCAATGTACAATGAGAAAAGCACTAAACAATCCTACTTAAAGACACTTAAAATCACTAAACAATCTACACGGACCCGCACACACACACCACACACACACCACACACACACACACACACACACACACACACACACACACACACGAAATGGACCCCATGGGTTTAGTTCGGTAGAACCGGGCCGGGGTACCTGTCCCGCCTCGTGCGGTCACACCAACTCCAACAACCACCACAGTGGGACTCAAACCCACGACCCAAAGTCCACGGCCCTGGCTGCTCGAGCACCACCACACTGTTCGGTCACCACCACCACGGTGAGCCACCGCTAAGGACCGCAGACCGCTTCACCATGACCACACACTGCGCCGCAATCGCCACCAAGACCGCAGACCGCAATCACCACGATCCTGCAGAAAACTCTCTTGTCTGCCCACCACACCCCTCTTCTTGAGGTGGGAGGTTTCTTCTCCTCGCCACTCGCCTCCTGATTGGACGGTCGGTTGTCAGGAGACTCGTGGCGACCCTTCATTGGTCAGGCCGAACACTCCATCTGGCTAAGCGGAGCCAGCCCTGAGGTGACGAAACCTGCGCTCACGTCCGTGGTCCCGAACACGTACGTAATGGCGACCGGGTCGAGTGGGGGTGGTGTCGTGTTGTGTTGTTGTTGTGGTTGTTGATGAGGATGTAATAAACCTGACTATAAATTAACTCGTAGCGCACACATGTAATTCCCATTAGACAAAGGGATGGATTCTAACTATAAACACATACTTATCGAAATAACTGAACTACGGGGACTCTGGCTGCTTGTGTGCACAAGGTTTCCAAATCTGTAACAATATATATATATATATATATATAATATATATATATATATATATATATGTATATGTATATGTATATCTATATGTATATCATATGTATATGTATATATATATATATACATATATATATATATATATATTGTTACGGCTGTGGAAATTCGCAACCACCATTCAGGTCCCGTAGGTGAGGTATTTCTGAAGTACATGTGTAGTTAGCCCCAAACCGTTGTTTAGAGGAATTAATGTGATTCATTCGGGCTGTGACGCTTTGAGTCAGTCGTTTTTCTGTTCTTTCTTTATTTTTTGAACCAACCACGTCTCAACCACAACCACGCCATCCCCACCACAGCGCCAACCACACTGCAACCACGCCACCTCCACCATCTACGCTACTGCATCTCGCCACTCGCCATTCAACAGGCTGCGTGCGGTTACGATCTCCGCGGAGGGAACAATAAAGGCCAACGGGGATGCGCAGTTTTCCCGCCTGTTTCTCCCGTGTAAATTCTCCGCGCTCGGTGTGGGGAAGTGCGATCCGAGCCGGGGTCAAAGGTGAGAAAGGTGGGGGCCTCTTTTGGGGAATAATTCTCTGGCCCGGAGCCAAAAACTGACTCCCCGGCCCCCGCACGGTGAGGGGTGGAGGGAAAGCGCAAGGGCACGCCCCCTTCGAGAAGCTTCTCCAAGAAGCTCGAAGGGAGGCGGGGCCAAAAAGGGGGGCGGAGTGAAGGGCGGAGCGCCGCGCTACAAAAGGCGGACAGGACGGACCTTGAAGCGTCTCGTCTTCGGTTGGTCTCCAGGGTAGTTGTTGTTATTGGTCTTCGGCTGGTTGAGCAAGTTAAGTGGTCTTCGAGGCTTCCGGTGAACGGAGCACGGACGGGAGACGCGGCGGCGCCGTTGCAAGGTGGACCTGCGCGTCGGACGAGGAGTGCCGGAGAACGTCGCCGGCCGAGAGAGAGGTCGGGACAGGCGCGGCCACGCTGACGGTCGCGGGGAGAGGGACTCACCAGCCAGACCAGGGAAGTCGCCACTTCTTTTCTTTGGGGTTTTTGGGCAAATGACTGTGGGAGAGCGCCTGTCTGAAGTAGAACTGTTTAAGTGTTGCCGTGTGTCGGTCTTAGTCGGGAGTAAATCTGCGTTGTTTCTATTGTTTTATTTGATATATTGTGCATCATTACTGTGTGACTGTAAATACGTGCCTTATGTGTGCTTTACGTGTTTTGTGAATTAAACGTGCTTGTGTGAACTTTTCCCGTTTCGCTGCGTCCTTTCCTTTTGTGAATCTCCATCTTGCTTCGCGTAAAAGGGTCATAGTGGCCTCATACGCCCGATAATTAATCTGAACCGTCAAGGTCGACGATAACTCTGCTCGGTTATCCCTGTAGCACGGAACGAGCCGCTTAAGCGGTTCGTGTCCGGAGTCGACCTGTGGCGTGGTACAACCCCTCGGTAGGTTACCGTGCGAGTACTTAGGTATATCGACTTTCGGCGATTCACCCTATTTTGCGCGGGGTAGAATGCGGACTGGGTTGTGGTGAGGTTAAACCCCCACCCGTGACTAGCTCCTTGGCGATAGTTCCAAGAGGGTCACGACTGAATTGTCCGTCGGTGGGCGAGACGTGCCGCGATTCGAGTCACGTGGCCGTTCGCACGCCGGCGGGCGTGAATTCGCAACACTGGTGTCAGAGAGCGGGGAAACAAACTCTCGGTCTCCAAGCTAAATCACGGGAATCGGTCCAGGGGTGAGAGGAGCGACCCGCGATTCCCTCCAAATTACGAGCGATTTAAAATTAACCCGTTACGAGAAATAAGATGGAGTCTCAAGGCGAGCGGGAGCGCGGGGTAATAGAAATGGATGTAGGATTGTTAGAATCCATGGCTCAGGATGGAAACCCCGAGCAGGACATTGGTGTGCAGAACAGTTTCTCCCCCACTGAACCCAGAGCCTGAAATGGGTGCGGCGGCGGTCGCAGTGTATGACACCTCCCCTCCCCCTCTCCACCAAAACCCCCCGATCCTGCCGAATCGGCTCAGCCGAGTGCACCCGACATGGCCCAGCTATTCGCCATGCTGGCAAAGATAATGCGGATGCGCAACAAATGAATGCGAATATAAACAACAAAATGGATGGAAACGCACTCAAAATGGAAAAAATACAAATGAAATGAAAGCGAAAATGGATACAAACACAAACAAAATGGAAGAACTGCGGGTGAGATGCAGAACACGGGCCGAAGCCTGCAGGCGGGCATGAAGGCAACAACAGCGGAGATGCGTAATGGCGACGCCACGTGTGAACGAACGAGCTGGGAGGGGTGCAACGGTTGTCAGGCCCGCAGTGGAGGCGGGTGAGGACAAAGTAATTCGGGGACGTGTTGGGCGAGAAGTGTGAAGGTGACGCGAGAGAGAGCAACTGTGACGGTGACCGAGAGGGAAAAACTAATTGGGGTGACGGAGACGTGCACGAGGGAGATAACAAGGGAAGAGACGGAAATAAAAATAGTGGAGACACGGAGATACAGGGTGAATTGGACGGGGTAAAGACGCACACACACACACGGAGTTAGTGGAGGACGATGAGGAGGAGCTGGCGGACTGGTTAGAGACCCGGTGCGGGCAGCTGGATGGCCTCCTCCAGGAACGAGGGAGGGAGCTTGCCCCTTGAGGCTGATCACGACCAGGTGAGTTCGGTCGTGCTTTGCGAGTTCGAGGGATGAGTGCTGCGAACGGGTGCACGCCGAGCTTGGGGGTATAGAGGCCCCGGAACCCCTTGTGGTGGCACAAATCCCCAGTGTGGTTGTCCCGGTGTGTGTGGTGAAAGGTGTAGTGCGCCCCCATGGGTGGAAGCGACCCGTGTGTGAGTGGTGTGGTCGCGAGTGTGCCAGGATGCGTGCTTCCAGCACGCCGTGTGTACAAGAGCACCGTGTGTGGAACAAACCACGGGTGCGAGTGAACGGCCGTGTGTGAGTGGAGCCACGTGTGTGAGGGAGGTGGCATGCGTGAGTGAACGGCCGAGTGTAGGGAGACCGTGTGTGTGAGGTCGCGGTATGTGAGGAGATGACGGTGGGCATGTGCGAACTGCAGCCGCGTCTCCCGTGTGAGTGTAATGTCGTGGTGTGTGAGTGTCGTGAAACGCAGGTGTGCGTGGGTGGAATGGCGACAACGACAGCGACAGAGGGACAAAGGCCCGGTAGCGGCCATAGCTGTTGTGGGGACCGTGCCGGGTTCACCAGCGGCGAACGCGAGGTCCGTGCCGTGCAACGCACGAGGCCGCCACGTGCTCGCTTGCGGGAGTGAAGCCCGGTCCGGAAACGCCACGGTGGATTTGCCGATCCCGCGGACGGACAAAGGTTAGGCAGGATTTCGAATTTGGACGGACGGGTTCTCACGCGAGCGTGTGTTGGGCTCCAACGGGCAGAGCACATGTGTTCGCGTGGGAGCCCCTTGGAGTGCGAGGTTTGCTGTTGTAGTGCGCAGGGTGACGTCATGGCTGCACGTGGGTTGGAATCCGGCAGGAGGGTGAATCCCTGCCGGATGGTACCGTCAGAAGGGGACGAGGTACGCGTGCAGCTGCATGACGTCACGGGCAGGTGCAAAGTGCGCGAGCTGCGAGTTGCCGCGCTGGTGTTGTGCAAAATTTGGAAAAAAAAAATTTAATTAACAAAAGCAAGCCTCGCTTTCGGCGTGAACAGGATCCCGGGTAAGGGTGGGAAGATCCCCTTGACCTGGGCACAGGATGGAACTAGTTAGGGGGAAGGTTAGTTTAGTTAGACCGGCTTCATGGGGCAGGGTGAGTCCTCATGGAGTCCGTGGAATGGATTAGTTAGAGGATTTTAGTTCAGATTAGGATGGGAAAATGGGAAATGACATTTTGGAGGACAGTGACAGACTTTGGATGTGTAGAGGGGACGTAGCTTAGCTACGTAGTGTTAAAAGGAACGTGCTGTAGTTTAAGGGACGACGTGGGAGCACGAGGTAGTTAGGGAGGTAGAAGGATAGCAGAGTTCAGCGTGTGCGTGTTGAAGAGTTGGTGAGTTGTGGAGTCATGTTGAGTGAGTGAGGCCAGCGGGTCTGTGTGTATGGAGCGAATGTGGAATGCATGGTGCGATGAGTGATTGGGGGGAGGAGTGACTCCCACCCAAGGGACCCGGGTCAGTGTAGAGTGAGTTAGATGGGTTAGTCAAATTGACAAAATGGAGGTCGTTTGTTGTTGGTGGGAATGTAGGCTCGAAACCTGTTTTGGAGGGTGCAGGAGCCTGTTGACTGGCTGGGAGCGTGGCTGCGAAAGGTGAGTATCGCTGATGGGTACCCCGGGCACCGGGTTAGTCGCCGTAGTAGGCCAAGGGCCCATGGGGGGCCCGGATAGCGTAGGGGCACGGGGCGCCCGCATGATGCGGGGGCCCGGGCGCTGTTAGCCGCCGTGGGCAGTGTTGTGGGCACGGGTGACCCTCTGAAAGGGGCCCGGGAAGCCAGCCTGCCACGTGAGCGTTTTAGGGGAGTCGCCAGGGAAGGCACTCCCCGTGTTTAGGGAGCTGGTAGGCTCGGAGGCAGTGTAGTGCCCGGGGGTGCCATCGTCAGAGAATCGGCAGAGGGTCGTGCTGCTAAGGGAGCCACGCGTCCCAGCCATGAGACCGTGCAGGGCACGAAAGAAAATTAGGGGGAAAGGCCCGAAATTTGAGAGACACCAACACAGGCGACGGGAATCTGGTTTTAGAACCAATAGATTAAGCGAGAGGCGCTTGTTGAAAGCCCCGGGGTAGTTTAACAGTTAATGGATAGGGTAGATAGGAAGTGTACCCCTCCCGCACCATCCATCCCTTCGCTCTCGTTGTGAGCCGCTGGACCCACTTTGTGTTAAAGATCGCTGAAGTCTGGGAGGCCATCCTGAGGCTTCGTTGGGCCTCGACACAGGACGCTAGCTCTCCCTTATTCTCCTCCGGGAAGGGAACGTAGGGGTGGAGTAGCTAGGCGGACGATAGGTTAGCCGAACAAAGACAGTAAAGGGGGTTAGGGGACGATTGATAGTGGGGAAGTGAAAATAAAAACAAACAAAAAAATAAGTTGGGCTAAATTGGGTTTGACAAATAAGGGAGTGGGTATGGACAGTGACAGGCAAAGGCGATAGGTTGGGAGGGAGACAGTAGGTAGGTCCGAGCCCGCCTTCTGAGTGGCCAGCACCACCGCACTCCCTCCACCAACCTCCACTGCACGGCAAGAGGCCGGCCAACTTCATCGGCAGCTGTTGTTTTGCTGCAAGCCTGTGCCGGCCGGATCGTCTGCAGCTGCTGTGCTTCAAGGCCTTGTCCGGCCAGTTCGTCTCTGCCGGCTGTGTTTGCCTGCAACGGCCTTGTTCTGCAGGCTGTGTTTGCCTGCTACCTTTGCCATGTCATGCCTACTGCCCTCGTCATTTTGCCCCGTTCAATTTTGCTTTGCCCCCCTTGTTCATTGCCATGTGCGCCAGGATCAAGGCAACAGTTTGCAAGCTGCAAGAACTGTCCTGTTGCAGCGCTACAACATGGGCCTGCAGTGGCGGCCCGTGCGCCGTTCACCGTTGACTTTGTTTTGCTCCCTGCAGAGTCCATAGATCCTGGGCCATGGTTTAGTGTAAATTGTAAGGTTAAGGTGTTAAGTGTGTATTGTATATGCGTGCGCCCCGGCATGTGTGTCTTAGCGCCGGCAATTTATTTAAGTCATCTGTATGAGTGGGTTTGTTAGTTAGTTACTCAGCCCGTAGGTTATTTATTTTGGGGACACGAATACCATGCATGTCGCACTCAGGGATCCGTAGGTAAAACGTACTAGGGGGAACTACACATGATGGCACACGAGAATTTGACGACTCGGGACGAGTCTGTAAAAAGGGGAGGGGTAGTGTTACGGCTGTGGAAATTCGCAACCACCATTCAGGTCCTGTAGGTGAGGTATTTCTGAAGTACATGTGTAGTTAGCCCCAAACCCGTTGTTTAGAGGGAATTAATGTGATTCATTCGGGCTGTGACGCTTTGAGTCAGTCGTTTTTCTGTTCTTTCTTTATTTTTTTGAACCAACCACGTCTCAACCACAACCACGCCATCCCCACCACAGCGCCAACCACACTGCAACCACGCCACCTCCACCATCTATGCTTCTGCATCTTCGCCACTCGCCATTCAACAGGCTCCGTGCGGTTACGATCTCCGCGGAGGGAACATAAAGGCCAACGGGGATGCGCAGGTTTTCCCGCCTGTTTATCCGTGTAAATTATCCGGCTCGGTGTGGGGAAGTGCGATCTGAGCCGGGTTCAAAGGTGAGAAAGGGTGGGGGCCTCTTTTTGGGGGAATAATTCTCTGGCCCGAGCCAAAAACTGACTCCCAGGCCCCGCACGGTGAGGGGTGGAGGAAAGCGCAAGGGCACGACCCCTTCGAGAAACTTCTCCAAGAAGCTCGAAGGGAGGCGGGGCAAAAAAGGGGGCGGAGTGAAGGGCGGAGCGCCGCGCTACAAAAGGCGGACAGGACGGACCTTGAAGCGTCTCGTCTTCGGTTGGTCTCCAGGGTAGTTGTTGTTATTGGTCTTCGCTGGTTGAGCAAGTTAAGTGGTCTTCGAGGCTTCCGGTGAACGGAGGCACGGACGGGAGACGCGGCGGCGCCGGTTGCAAGGTGGACCTGCGCGTCCGGACGAGGAGTGCCGGAGAGGTTCGCCGCGCCGAGAGCGAGGTCGGACCAGGCGCGGCCACGCTGACGGTCGCGGAGAGGGACTCACCAGCCAGACCAGGGAAGTCGCCACTTCTTTTCTTTGGGTTTTTGGGCAAATGACTGTGGGAGGCGCCTGTCTTGTGAAGTAGAACTGTTTAAGTGTTGCCGTGTGTCGTCTTAGTCGGTAGTAAATCTGCATTGTTTCTATTGTTTTATTTGATATATGTGCATCATTACTGTGTGACTGTAAATACGTGCCTTATGTGTGCTTTACGTGTTTTGTGAATTAAACGTGCTTGTGTGAACTTGTTCCCCGTTTCGCTGCGTCCTTTCTTTGTTGAATCTCCATCTTGCTTCGCGTAAAAGGGTTCGTAGTGGGCCTGATACGCCCGATAATTAATCTGAACCGTCAAGTCGACGATAACTCCGCTCGGTTATCCTGTAGCACGGAACGAGCCGCTTAAGCGGTTCGTGTCCGGAGTCGACCTGTGGCGTGGTACAACCCCTCGGTAGTTACCCGTCGGAGTACTTAGGTATTACGACTTTCGGCGATTCACCCTATTCGTCCGCGGGTAGAATGCGGACTGGGTTGTGGTGAGGTTAAACCCCCACCCGTGACTAGCCCTTGGCGATAGTTCCAAGAGGGTCACGACTGAATTGCCCGTCCGGTGGGCGAGACGTGCCGCGATTCGAGTCACGTGGCCGTTCGCACGCCGGCGGGCGCGAATTCGCAACAATATATATATAATATATGTAGGAAAGAGATCCATGGAAATATGTAGATGAACCTGTCGAAGAAAATGACAGTCATTCAAACAATTAAATAATAAAGGAAAACATATTGTTGGAAGAGATGGCAGAATAAAATACAGAATGGTCTTCCTTCATGTATGTAATCCAAACTAGAGTGAATTCGATGGCACGCCATCACAAATCCCCATGGTTCCTACCTAAAGTAAAGTTGAAAGATTGCAAACAGTTCCACCAGGAATGACCAATATCAAATTTGAGTTTAACAAAATCTTCTGTTTTAACCCCTGTGGCATAAACCAGGGATCGAATCCAAAAAAACGTTACATATTTCATACATTCCCCAATGTTGATTGCATATACAAAGTTTCATTAAAAAAAATGTTTTAAAATGTGCCGTAATTGCATTTTTCTGGATCTGATATTTTGACTCCGCCCAGGGAGCAGGGATTAATATGATACTGCTCTCGCAACTTCTTGCTATGTGGTGATCAGAACGACCAAGTTTGGTGAATTTCTGCAAAACCGTTTAGGAGGGGATAGCGTGACAGATGGACGGATGAATTGATAGACAGACAGAGCCGAATACAATATCTCCCACTTTTTTCCAAAATATTGGGAATACTAAAGGGATGAGCAATTTGTCCAATTTTTGTTGTTGTTGTTGTTGTTGTTGTATTTGTTTTGAAAATGACATCTGTGATAATGTGTGTGACTGTGTATTCTGTTGACAAATTGCTGCCCTCACCCTGAATCCTCCCCAAGGAAAGTCTCATTTTTGGACTGTATTATTTATTGCAAATAATTCATCAGACGTAATTCATAACTTTGTGTGTACTGTAATCCTCTGTGTTGAGTTTTGTGCACCTGCCATTTTAACGGGCTTTTCCCCTAGTACGAATGAATATAATTCATTATATTCTGCAATTTCACATTCATTTTCATGATTGGCATTCTGTACTTTATCTACCTTCCTATAATTACAGCTTGAACGCAACTTACATGAATATAAACAAAATAATTTACAAATATCTCAGTGGACGTTGGGCAAATCAATACAATGATAAGGATTTGAACCTGGGATCCTGGCACCTTGAGCCACATACTCATATGGGACAAGGTATGAGGGGTCAACAGGATTTGGCCCTGAGTTGGACATTAACGTTGAGGTCACAAGGTTGGCTGACATAGAGTTGTTTAAAATTCAGTTTTAATATTGGTGGTGGTGGCGGTGGTGGTAATGAGTGAGCTACACTTTGAAGAGGAAATGGTGAACACAGCCTGGGTCTAAATCTATGTAACAATTGATTTAACTTCCACATACTAATGATAACCTCACCTGAGAAGAGGTGTTCAGAGAGTACATTCATGGTTCAGCATCAGTGCTGCAAATTTGTCAGCATAACTTTTCACATTCATTGACATGATTGGCATTTATTTGGAGGTGTGTCATACACTCAAACTGGGCTGGCAGGATGGCCGAGAGGTACGCACACTCGCTTCTAAGCTGCTTAGCTTGGGTTTGAATCTCAGCCTAGCTATAAACTGTCATACTGAAGTTTCACAGAAAGGGTGATTCATCAATGTGTGTGCCAGCCCTTAGATGGGAGTTAAACAAGTTTCCCATCTGCTGGCATTAGTTGGTGGACGTTAAAGATCCCAGTGTCATTCACCAATAGGAGGTGAGCTGTCACAGATACCATGGCCAAGTTCCAAATTCCTGTCCTCAACTTTGTCGAATGTTAAGCCTGCCCAGCTACCTTAATGAAAGACTTGGGCCAAGCTTCCCCCGGCAAACACCACAAGAATGTAGGAATAATTGTGGCCATTAAAGAAGAAGCAGAATAAAAATAAGATGACCAACTGCCAGTGCTAGTAAATCTCTATCCCTCAACTAGGATCTGTGTCTTGCATATTTGGACCTGTCCAAACCTCTTTACTGAAGGCCATCTGACATCTGAGCAGGATTATATTATTCTTAAAGATTGATCATGCCTTTTACAGTCGTGGCAATTTCCTGTCAAAATGTCTGCCGCCTGACCTCTATTCAGCAATGTCTCTTTAGGGTCTCGATGATTTGCATTTCAGGTGAAGGCTCAGTCCACTGCTTGAAATAAAATTGCTTTTGTCAACCTCTAGGCACCAGCCCTCAAAAAGCACAGGATACATCTACATATTGGTTTGCACCACTTCTGGCCTGAATGATGGAAGAAACACAATGTGGCATAAGCTCCATGCAATGTTAAATTTCTTCTGGTAATATTAGTGACAATTTATTTAATAGCCTTGGGCATAGTTGTGTGGGCTGAAAGAATATCTCAGAGGTAGTGAGTGTACTCACCTTTAAACTGTCTCATCTGAATTCAATTCCCAACCTCATTACAAACTACTACTTCACAGGCAAGGCATTGCATCAATACCATCCTTGTGTTAGACCTTCAGCCAGATCTGTTTGCTGGCTTTCAGTGCTGGAAATTTAAGATCCAATTTTGACGTTCAAAAGTGTACCCTGGCCAAATTCTAAATTCTAGTCCTATTTTGCAGGGACACTGCTCAGTTGCATCAGCAGCACAGCCGCATCTCAGTAATGGAGCAACCAACAGCCACCAATTCGTAATTAAATGCTGGTGTGAGATGTATTTTCAAGAAGAAGCAGACTTGTAATACTGGAGTTTTTTAGACTTATCAAATCGATCTATAATCATATCGTGAAGACGTCTGATCAGATTGACATATGGACATAGTGGTGGCCATTGGATATGCATGTTTGAAGTCAATGTTTTGTTCTCAAAATAGTCTTGCACCACAAGGCACGATGAATGGCAGAATTGTTATCACAAAACCTCCAGTCATTAACGGCAAACATTAAAAGCATGAAAGAGCTGCCATGCTGCAATTTCCACAATGACCTGACCCTAGACATCGCCAGCATTGGCCAAGCTGTGTTGGCCCAGCCGTGTTGTTTTCTGATTTTCAGACTACATATATACATACACATACAGAGAATTGCCATATTTTATTTAGTAGGATATGCGGAATCTAGGAACGTGTTCACAGCTCAGGGTTTCTCCACCGCATCATCCTCTTCCAGCTCCCCCCTTTTCTCACTCTGAGATTTCCCATTGCTCCACCCTTTCTCAAAGATCCCCCACCCACTCTCCATCTTCTTGCACCCTGGCAGCAGCACCTGCTCCCCTGTCCCTAATTGTGGATCTCCAGCATCCTTGGCCTCCAGCATCTCCAATCTGACAATTCTCTCAATCAAGGCTACTGTCACACTGACTTACTGACATAAATGTTTATGGAATTATAGTACATTCCAGGTGTGCTAGAAAGTTTAAAATTCACATACCGATGTAATTCGAAGCCATGTTTCCAGAAAAAAAAATCACGAAACTGTCCATAAACTAAAATATCCGCAGACAACAGTCGGTCGGTGCAGCATCACTTCCACAACTGGGATGAGCGTAGCTTGGACTGCACACAAATAAAGAGCTCATACTGCTCACTCTTTATTTAATTGATTGATTGATTTGTTGCAGAATGCAAGCACAATCCCCCTGTATTAAACCAAATTTTAAGATTTTAAGATGGACTCAAAGTTTTTCATTTGTCTTGACACAAACATTCTCAAATTCGAGTGAAAGTGCAGTAAAATAGGGGCACTAATTGGAATGGAGTCCAACATTACCTGCCTGTTATGCTCTTTGATCGCCCACAGCAACCCCGTAAAGGCATCTATTGACATTGGGCCCCAAACCTGAGATCGGATCATATCACACTTTTATATCCTTACATGTCTAAGCAAATTAATTCTGTTACCCTACCCTAAAATTCCTTTCCAAGCAAATTCCTTCCGTTTTTGTCTCCCGCTCCTCCGACAATGTCAGAGATGGGGGCACATTAAAATGAGCTCCATCAGACTGACAGATCCTTCCATGACTCGTCATCCCTCCATATACTTTTGTGTATGTGGTATTTAAAAAACCGTTGAACATTTAGCTTTCAAATTGTAGATATCTATTCCTCATGACATTATCTCAACCTGAATAGATCATAACGGTGATTGACTGAATTATTATCCTGCCATGGCAACTATCTTGGTAACTTGGCTTGTGTACGTGATATTTCAAAAAACGTTCAAGATTTAGCTTTCATATTACACAGATCTATTCCACATACCACCCAAAATGCACGGAACCTAGACTATCAGCTCCTTGTCGTTTTTCCTTCCATTTCCATTGCCTGGTCGTGGTCACTTCTCTTGGTCTTCTGAGAGATCTGTTTTCAATAAGCTAAGTTCACAGATTGAGTGAGTAATCGTTCTGGATTCATCTGTGCTACGGTAAATTTTATCTTCTCTTTTTGTGTCGATTGTTGTTTGTAATGAGTGGTCACTCCTGTGTATTATTTATGTGCTCATGACATTTATTTCGATCCTCCGTCTCAGGGTGAGATAGGTTTGGGCCTACACATTTTTTTATTTTTTTCAACAACTGTTTCTCATATCCATGATAGACTTGTTTCAATTGTATGTCACATTAGTCACCACTCTCAATTTAATTCCTTCCTTATACCTTTTGTTTAATACAAAAAAAATCTTCTTTTTTCTGCTCCCACCCCTCTCCATTCAATTTAAACTATTTTCATTGGCAGTTGCATCTGCCTCCATTTTTGATCGCATGTGCTTTGTTTTTACTGCTTTTATCGCAAGTATTGTTACTTTTGGTCCCTCAGCTTAATTATTTTACCTTCCTCCCTCCAAAAAACACAAACAGCAAAAAACAACCTCTTTTTCACTCCAAAAAGATCAAAAACAACAACAACAACAACAAAAGCCAAACTCGATTTGCCATGCAGTTACTCCTTCATTCCCTATCCCTTTTCAATATCCCCAAACTAAATAAAACATTTCTTCCTTTAAAAGCCCATAATAACATAAAAAAACAACATTAAAAAATAACATTAAAAACTTCAAAAAATGAAAACATTTTAATCGAAAATAAAAAACTTGTTTTTTTACCACCCCAACATGAGTCTGTGCTTAAAAATCCAGTTTGGGAATCCTGAGATGTCCTTTTTGCAGACATAGTGAAAACACGGCAATAAATTCCTCCACGTCCATTAATGATGTCAACACCTCATGTCAATACCTCCTCCACCCCAAAATAAATTCCTCACAGTTTCTCCCCATCTCCTCCACTTCTTGATGCCCCCCCCCCACCCCTGACCCTCCCAGCTTCCTCCATACGCTGCACCACCCAACTTCACCCCAGATCCTCACCACTCCAGCTTTGCCCCAGACAGATACCCCAGCTTTGCCAGCTTTGCACTCCCATAACTTTGTCCCAGCCTCATACCCTCCAAACTTTGTCCTAACCGGCAGCCCTCCCAAATTCACCTCAGCCCCCGCACACTCCCAGCTTCCCCACCACACTCACTCTTCTTCTCTACTTTCCACATTCCTGCACACAAACAGGAGCCACTCCTCCCCTGTCCCTAACTGTGTGACCAAAAAAATCTGAGGCCGCCTCTCCAACCTGACTGATCTCTCAATCCAGACCACTGCCGATAAACCAGTCATCATCTGTTTAGCAGAATCCTTCCCCCACAGGACGTCCCTGATTCTGTGTCTCTCCCTGGCTCTTGTCACCTCTGGTTTGATCAACCTGAACCCATTTTTGGTGTCAGTCGCACTGTCCATCAAGAACTCCATTTCTCAATTTCTGTGTACTGCTCTTACACTTCCAAAACCACAGCAGTATCTCTGGCTGCGACTTCCCCTCCACTCCACTCTTGTTTGTCTGTGTGTTGTACTGTCCTCCTAAAAGTGACGTCCTCTCTCTCTCTCTCTTCCTCTTCTCTCTCTCTCTCTCTCTCTCTGTCTCTCTCTCTCTCTGTCTCTCTCTGTCTCTCTCCTCGTCTCCTCTCTCTTCTGTCTCTCTCTGTCTCTCTCGTCTGTCTCTCTGTCTTCTCGTCTCTCTTATCTCTCTCTCTCTCTGTCTCCTCTGTCTGTCTCTGTCTGTCTGTCTCTCTCTCTCTCTGTCTCTGTCTCTGTCTGTCTCTGTCTGTCTGTCTCTCTCTCTCCTCTCTCTCTCTCTCTCTCTGTCTCTCTCTCTCTCTCTGTCTCTCTCTCTGTCTTCTCTCTGTCCTCTCTCTCTCTGTCTCTCTCTCGTCCTCTCTCTGTCTGTCTCTCTGTCTCCTGTCTCCTTCTCCCTCCTGTCTTCTCTGTCTTCCTTCTTCTCTCTCTCTTCCTCTCTCTCTCTGTCTCCCTGTCTCTGTCTCTTCTGTCTCTCTCCTCACTCGCTCTCTCTCCATCTCCGCTTCTCTCTCTCTCTCTCTCTCTCTCTCTCTCTCTCTCTCTCTCTCTCGTCTCTCTCTGTCTCTCTCCTCTCTCCTCTCGTCTCTCTCTTCTCTCTCTTCTGTCCTCTCTCTCTTCTCTCTCTCCCTCTCTCTTCTCTCTCTTCTCCTCTCTCTGTCTCTCTCTCTCTCTCCTCTCTCTCTTCTCTCTGCTCTCTCTCTCTCTCTCTCCTCTCTCTCTCTCTCGTGTCTTCTCTCTCTCGTCTCTCCGCTGTCTCTGTCTCCGTCTTTCTCCGTCTCTCCGTTCTCCGCTCTCCGTTCTCTGTCTCTGTCTCTGCTCCTCTCCTCCTCGCTTCTCTCTCTCGCTCTCTCCGTCTCTCTGTCTCTCTCTCCGTTCTCTCCTCTCTCTCTCTCTCTCTCTCTCTCTCCTCTCTCTCTCTCTTCCTCTCTCTCTCTCTCTGTTTCTCCACAGCACTTCTGCAAAGGCTTCCGTGACTCCATGGGACTGACTCAATCTGTGAACTTTTCCACATGGATTTCTGTCAATGTCAAAGCCTCTCTTTTGGATTTGGTTATGACCAACTTCCTTGCCAATGTATCGTGGTATCCATCTTATCCGCCCCCTGCATTTTCCCACACCCCTCATCCTTGCCTTTGCATCCCTTGCTGTCTGTCTCCATTTCTTTAATCCTTCAACTCTGCCATTGTCATATTCCCCTTCTCTTTCTGCTGTTCCTTTTGTTATGTTTTGTCCTAATCCATTCTGTGTTCCAGCTCTTCCACGAGTCTTGATTCTGTATACAAATGAAGCACGGATAAACCATGACATAATGTACCTTACTAAACAGTTTGAGGAGGGTTGAGTAAATGGAGTCACACGTAAGGTCAGATTCTGATGAACCAGCCATCAACTCAACTGCCATGACCAGGAAAGACAAAAATCAGTCTTGGTGTTAAATGATTATCTTTTCAATCAAGCTGGCCTTGTTACCAATGTGTTTTCTTAACAGAACAACTGGTGAATTATTGTTACCATACTTATATTAAGTACTTGCACTTTGGATCGTGCTTATGCATCATAAATATTCAATGCCAGAATCCCTGTTTGATTAGATGTGTTGAAAGGTGTTTTGCGGTATGAAAGGAAGACAGCATGAAACAACCTGTGTTTTTTGGGGTTGGCTATTACAATAGGATTCCAATGGCTGACCTGCTTTTCCAATATGAGTTGCACAATTTCCAGATATTTTCTTGACCAGATCAGGACACAAAGTCCATTTGTTTCGGTTCCTTGCTTAAATCCATTGTTTTTGAGGAAATTTATTTTTAATCTTTTCAGCTCTTTTATTTGGCAGATTAGATAATTAACTCACCACTTCTTATGTTGCAGAGGAGACATTACATCTTCCAGCTGCATTAATCATGTCATGCTCAATTGTAGGGTTTTTTTCCAGAAGCAAAACATCAATAAGCAATGTGATATTTATTTGGGGAGAGCACAGTGATATGAAGCTTAAATAAATAATTTAGGCAATCAATTGTTTAGGGGATTTCATGGCACGGACTCAATTTGAATGCTGACAATTTGATTATTTTGAGGCTTTGCCTGTCTGGCATCAAAATGTTAGTCCATTAAAAAAATTGCATTGAAAAGCCAAACTGAACATTATTCAATTCCTCATGACATTGGAAGGAGAAGTTAACATTGAATGTCCATTGAATCAAAATATATCGTTGGGAAGAGATGGATTTGTGGAAGTTTGTTGGAGCATTATCAAGAATTTTCCAATTGTAGCGAAACAACAATGTTCCAAGGATAACACTCCAACATCAGGCGAAGGATCTCACGTGGATGGAGCTTGCTCGAAAAATTAGAAGATATTTCAATCGGATGAGGCATTACCAATAATGTTGGGAGGAAACATCTGGTTTAGGGGTGCTGGGTTGGTTCTTCAGATTTGATCCCTGATCTCGGTTTCTCTTCCAAACCGGTAAAAGACAAAGAGCGAAAGATTTATAGTCTACACTATGCCATTATGCCAATGAGAGAATGAAATTGAAGCATGTTAATGAATGTGATTTGTCCAAATGACTACATCTAGTATATTGTTTTGGGTCATGTTCGAGTATGGATGTGGTCTACAGGATGGTCATCGGACCCGCCACTTACCCTCTCACCCTGGAGCCGCCAGCCACAGATAACCCCATGGCCTAAGGGGCTGTTAAACAACTGCAGATGCCCGTTGAGAAATTCGGTCTTACAGGGTCCTCACATCTTCAGTGTCGTGTTACCTATTGGTGACCTAATGACCTTAAACTAGTGAACACTCCCTCAACGTGCACCCAAAGACTTATTTACGCTGAGCGAAACCTGAGTGGAGCATTGGCTAATCATGGAGCCAATGGGGGGGGGGGGGAATCAATCGGTGGGCAAAACTACCATCGATATATTAAGCACACACTCTATCGGATCAACGAAAGAAAGGACACAAACAAGCAGGTTTGGAATGGTTCCCAAATATAAGCATGTATTTACAGCAAGCACATATTTCCAAGCCTTTTATCACAAAGCAAGCAAACAACAATCTTTACTTACACGGGCAGGCAATCATCAAGCACATATTTACAAGCAAGCAGGCAGAAGGTATAGAAGAGCAGATTTATTCCCTGATACAGACGTACTTACACAACAGACATGGCACCATCATTCATTCCGGGAAAAGGAGACGAGAAGAAATGAGGAGAAAGAAGGGGGTGGAGTGTCAATGAGGTGGCAGGAGAGTGCGGCGTAGCGATAGCGTAGGCTTAGAGGAAAGGTGTGGGGTGTCCCTGGGGGGTAATCGTTGATAACTCAATTAGGAAGGTTGAATGCCTTTGTGCATCCAAATTAAATGATTGAACAGTTCGTCAGGAAAGTAAGCAAAAGTTAGTGTGAGTGTATGTGCAGCTGCGCAGCACACCAGGGAACTCTAAATGTCACCTCACCTCATGCTCCCTTCACCCAGCGGAGGACTATGGACCCAGCGCAGTTTGCCTGAGACCCAGTGCATTTCATTCTGGCAGATGATTCCCCGAACAGGCATGAGTCTTCTGGTGGAGTCCCCAACATACATGCAACAGTCCCGGACCAATCTGCAACCTGGGCTTTTAAATGCCATGCTGGGTGTGGCTTCGAGGAAGCAAAGTTAATGTGAGCATCTTTTGACATGGCACTGCTTTTTCTCATTGGTGCGCATCTGACTGGACAGGTGAAGTGTTGGAGCAGTGGAAAATCTCCCCGTCATTACATCTCCAAAATTATAGGATAATGCCCTGAAGCCACCGTCAGGGAAAATTTTCCTGACTCAAGATTTCAAAGAAACGGTCATGAAGTGGAGAGACTGTTGCATTGTCTGCATTCCTTAAAAGCTCAGGTTCTATACCGCAGAGTTGGTGCCTCGAGTAAGTGACTCTGACTTGAGTCGCAAAATTTTGCCACTTGTGACATGACTCGGACTTGACGAAATTGACTTGAGACTGGGACTTGATTTCTGGGGGACTTGCGACTTGAGTTCATAATGACTCATTGACAATGTTCGAGAAATAAATCGTTGAATAAACATTTCATTAAAACGGGTTTAAAATAAATGGTAAATGATTTTCAGTGGTCGGCGTGCACAGTTGGGTCAATGACGATGTTTACCGTGTTGTGCAGCTCGCTTGCGCTCACGGCTGCCGGGTCGCATAACATTCGCAACAAAGTTTAAAGGGAGTGTCCACTCTTCAGACAGCACACCACGTCGAAGCAGAAAACACTAGCCTTACTAACATGGCTACGTGGGAAAGCGCGTAATTATTCAAATCATGAACATTCGTGGTGGGAGAAACTTGGCCCCTGATCGGTAACCCCGTGCACGTCCCGACTCGATAAAACGATTTTTTGATGATTGAAATATGTCAGTTGACTTGGATTATTTCAACTTCCTCAATAATTGTCAATTATATCACAACTTTTCTTTTTCAAAGGAAAACATAAAAATGTATGGAAGCTTGAAAGACAACAATTGAAGTTAATAAGTAGTATATTTCATTTTAGCGTACATAATAAATGAACAGTACAAGTAAATGATGAAAATCTCCTTTCGCCTTCCACATTGAATGCTTTGGTTCTACGTGTAAACCATTCAAACATAAGCTGAGGTTACTGACTCATCTCCTGTACCTGTGTTCAAATATGTACATTAGATATGAGAACTAAATTGAATACAAATTTATTTTTGCTGGGAACAAAGCCAAATTTCCACTGTATGAAGTTGATAAATAAAAAACCTTGAGTCAAACAGCTTTTCAGAACATACATTAAAATAAATGAAGACGTGTGGGCTGTGTCTTAATTCCTTCATAACTTCTACTCCAAGCTAGTTTACAAGTAAATGTGGGACTTCACACAAGTTGGAGTAACACTCCATTGACTAGAGACTCTTGACTTGAGACTTGCCCTCAAAGACTTGAGACTTGACTTGAGTTTTGGCTCAAGTGACTTGTTGACAACTCTGCCTTATTTTGGTCTTTATTTTGTTGGTTACTGGTCTTTCTTTATGTTATTGTTCTTTATTTATTACTAATTTATCAGCATTTATTTATTTATTGGTCTTTATTTATTTATTTATTTATTTATTATTTACTTCTTTATTTTATTGGTCGTTATTTATTGGTCTTTATTAGCTCGCCTGTTCGAAGAAGAGTGAGCATCAGCGTTCGCGTGAGCGTCAGCGTGAGCGTGAAAATGTTAAAGTTTTTGGTGCAAGTTATTTAGAAGCTTGCCATTCATTTAATATGTGTACTAGGATGCTGATATTTGGCATGGAGGTTCCTTTGGGGTATATTATTGATGTAGTGAAGTTTAAATTAAAAAATAATTTCAAATTAAAAAATTTTTTGACCTGTTTTGAACTTAACTTTTTTGTAGCACATCAACGTTAAAGTTTTTTCCTTTCTAATGTTTTTATCAACCACACTATTTTTTACTGATTACAATATACAAATACATATATTGCTTTAAAATTATTTGGATCAGACTTCACTGCAATGCTTTATAAAAAATATTATTAGACGTCTTTTAAAAACGATAAATGTATAAACAGGCGAGCATTGGGTGGCTTTGACACCAACTCTCTGGTTTTCATTATATTATGGTAACACAAATGCCTGGTGCTTTACCATTCAGTTTCTTAAGCTTAGTGATGGCTGATTGACCTTCAGCTTGGGTTGGGGGCTCTATACTGATACTTGCATTGAGGACATCCATGTGAGCTAGGTCGACGAGTCTGATTGGGGTTCCCTGGGAAAAGAGGATAAGAGCTCTTCACTATACTCCTGCCAGCACTTTATTGTACTCGTGGCATCAGTAAGAAGCTGTCCTGAGGAAGATTTGATAGGATGTTGCAAAGGCTGAGGGTGTTTCTTTCTCAATGTCCTTACTATTCTGTACATTTTCTGAATGTTGCCATCAGCTGTAGCTTGTTCAGCTTGGAGTGCTTGGTGTTCCAGGTAGACAACCCTGTCATGTCTGACAGCTCTGCTTTGTTTCTGCCTATATATCTCGAATATTTGGGAGATTACTCAGCCTTGCACTGTGGCATTCTTCAATCAACCTGAAGGTACTATCTGTGATCCATTCAGCCTGATTATTTGGTGTCTGGACGAGAGTACAGTTAGCTGCATTAGTGATCAAGTCTCTGTAAGTTTTCTCCATTCGGACTCGATATCAGTCATGGCTTGGATTGGATGATTAGAGAGTTCATCGTGATAGGTTTGCTTGTATCAGGAGCTCTTCAGTTTTTCCACATCAAAGCATACTGTATGCTGGTCTTGTATTGATTTTGAATGTTCCTTTCTCTCAGAAGCTTCAATACAACTCTGACCACAAGTAGTCAATGGTCATTTCAACCAAATTCAGCCCTTCTATAGACACGCATGTTGGAGATAGCTGTCCAATGATGGTTTACAAGAATGTGTTTGATCTCCTTTGTGTTGCCATCACTGCAATACCAGGTCACATGATGAATGTTTTTGCATTGGAAATATATTCCACACACTTTCAGTCAATAAGTCAGGCAAATATCAATGACTCTTTCTCCATTATAATTTATTATCCCGATTCCATGGGATCCAATTGTTGTGGCACATTCTGTTCTGTCTCAACCCACTTCTGCATTGAAGTCTCCAAGAAGAAAGATGAGCTCATGTTGGTTTGTTCTTGCTAAAACGGCAGAAAGGTCTTGTTAGAAAGCATTCTTACCTTCTTCTAAAGCTACATTGGTTGGTGCACAACCTATTACTACTGAAAGGTGGCCAAGATGGTGTTTGAACCTTGCAGTCATTAATCGATTTTCTCTTTTACTGGACACCAAGATGTTGCTTTGGATCCGGGGTTCGAGTTTGAACATGAGGAGAAGCACTCGGGTTCCTCCCGAACACCCGGTCCTGAGGCCGCTGGGCACAGATAACTCCACACACCACAGGTTGCTAAGCAACCACGAGCAATGATTGATACAGCCAATCCTGGCAGGGTTCACACTACTTCACGTGTTTCTGTTTCCAGTGGATTGGCAGCATCAAGGTGGGTATCATGCCCTTGATGCATACTTGAGCTAACTTACCATGTCAGGTGCAGCCGAGCGGAGCTGCCGAGTATGCACTGGCTAATAAGAGCAAATTAGTGGGGGAGAACTTCCTGGCTAATCTGTGTGCAGACTATGCTGGAACAATGGAGGAAAAGACAGAACAAGCTGGATACATTTATAACATAAGCAATTTATTATTAAGGTGAGCCTGGTGTTGGCTTAGCAGTTAAGGTGGCTATCTTGGGACCTTTGGATCCTGAGTTTGAGCCCATGTTCACTTGTACATATTGCAAATTAACACCAGGTGGGATTAACTCAGCCTGTCATCCTTCTGAGGTTGGTGAAATGAGCATCAGTGTACTGGAGTAATAACCATTCGGGGTAACCTGTGTTGGAGTGGTGACCCTTCCAGGACTGTACTCCTTGCCAATGAAACTGCCATGGCAACCCTATATTCATTTACAACACAAAAGGAATGGTATTATTATTATCATTATTATTAATGAGAGGAAAGGGCATGTGGCACAATAACAAAAAGGTTTTATTACAAGCAATATGTACAGCAGGGGAAAGCAAGGATTATTGGGGTGCAGCAAAATAAATACAAGTATTTACAAAAGAGGACACAGTGCAGAGCTAACCCGATATAAATAACTTCTTAACTATACACTAACATGACAGGTGCCATCAGACACACACCCATGGGAAATTAGAACTTTCAAGGATAGCAAGAAGGATAGACTGCTAGAGGTGATTGTGACCTCTAGAATACCTGGCACAGCCAATAGACCAGCACACACTGAGTCACTTAGGAGGAGGAAAGAGGGAAGAAAACTGTGGTGTCTAAGGTGCGTGAGTGGGGTGAAGTGAAAGTGGGGTGAAGAGAAGGAAAAATGAGAAGAGGTGAGTGTCTGTAGGTTGCTCTTTTAGTTCTTGTGCATCTACAGCAGAGAAGATAGAAAATATGAGAGAAAAGCTTACAATGGTGTGTGAGATGGTCTGTAATTGTAAATGCTAATTGTCTATGATTGTCTGGCATTCAGCTCACTCATCCACCCAGCACTCCACTCTGCCTACTCCATTCCACCTTCTTCTCATGTCGTCGATCAAGTCAGAACCCTCCTCTTCTCGCTGAGCACCCAGCATCTCAGCAACTACAACTACCAATGACTCTCAACCAACCTCTCGTTGCTCAACCACTGTGTGACTTCTCTCAGCGACTTTGCAGGGTGTTTCATAGATGTCTGGTGAGGGAATAGAAGAGCCCAAAGTCAGATCAGGATGATTGGTAGGCATTTACAAGCACTGCCATTGGTGCACGGATGATTTCCCAAGAAGTAGCTCCACCCCTGCGAGGCTACGAAGCTGGAAATGGACTCATTCGCCCCTGAACTCGGCCAAGTGATGGAGCTCCAGAATTAACATGGAGTACGGGTTTCTGGCCATGAACATGCGCTGGGTACCAAATGATAGAGCGGAGTGCCAAGACTATTCAGATGGCGTTGAACGGATTCCAGCGCATACTTGTGCTTCGAGCAACATACCAATATGTTCTGAATACATGCATCCACCATGGTAGGGAGCATCTATGGTTCCTTGATATCCTCAAAGGACAATGGTAAGCGTTTAGGGTGATAACTTCATAGCAGTTGTGGTGAGGTGGTTGAAGCATTGTGGTGAGGTGGTTGAAGCGTTTGGAGTGGTTATGGTGATGCAGTGGAAGCGTTTGTCATGGTTTTGGTGAGTAGGGTGAACGTAGGCTGTTGGGATTTTTAGGAAGGCGTTGTGGTGGTCGTATGAAAGTTGTAGTGTCGTGGTTCGAGTATGAAGAAGGTTGAAATGAAGTATCCATTGGGAAATGGCACATAGTTTGAATGGGGTTGGGGCGGCATATGCTAATGAGGCTGTCTGTTAACATGTGTGCATCATGCTTGCATGAAGGAGAAGTCATGTGTGCAAAGTGGAGTAAAGAGAATAAATAAAGGGATAGCGAATGGGATTAAAGACTTAACTAAAAGCCCTTGCAATTCATCTTATCCCATATACTCACTAGATATGAGGGAAGGGATAATTAGAACAAATACTAATGAAATAACTGCCTGGGGACCGCTATATGTTGTATACATTTGCCTTGAGGAGTGATGGTTTCACAGAACCGCAACAATATTAAGGCTTTCCTTGCCCACTGGTCCATGTCTATGACCTTCCCTGTGATTCGGTCAATGATGCCAGGTCCTGGTGGCCTAGTCTATGTTAGACCGGAGATAGTAATAGACAGTTGCTCTGGTTCTCTGGACATTAAGGTTGCAACTCTGCTTGACATCATAGTTTAGGTGTTTCATGCTGCAATACAAATTGTATGATGCAATCATAAGTCAAAGGCCAGCCCTTGTCGAAGATGCATTATAATCGTGCAGACCTTGCAGAATTTTTTTTAAATCATGACCTTACAAATCACATCATAACCTCTTTTAATAAAAGCCAATGAGAAAAGATATTCAAATTATTTTAACGACTAGAAAATAAATGTTTCCAAAGGCATCATGAAAGGCACTACTAATTATCTGATATAAAAGCACCACTAATTATGTAAAGGTATCATGAAAGTACACAATTCAGTCAGAAAGTGCAGTTGGCATAATTTGAGCAAGTTTAAACTAAATTTAAGGAAATGTCGATTATTGCCTTTGTCTGAAACCTTTTCTGCCTCACAAAGAGATTATTTAACTCATGTGAGCTCAGCAAGCAATTTCCTTAAACAATCAGTGTTTACTGACTCACAGCAAATGTTATTCGGGATGTTGGCTTCAAAGCCACATTAATATGCAGTTAATTTTTTTCTCTTTTTAAAGCCCTTGCTCATGTAGTTATTAATTTATGAATAATACATTGGGTTGTAAGGCACATTTTACAGAGTTGCAAGAAAGATTTATATGGCATGTGTTGTTTTATAGAGCCATCCTCCAACATCATTCCCCCTCCTCCCATTGTTTTGTCCACATAGAATGAAATACTAGGACCTTCAGACTGTCAAAGAGACCATCACAAAAGGGTCATTCACATTACTCACCTTCTTCTCATTATAATCTCCTAATCAATAACTACTCATTTCCCTTTTAACTTCACATCTACATAACATTTTCTTAACTCGTGCTTAAAATTCACATTCTCAATTGCAAACAGCTGTGATCAATAAATGAGAGTCATTGGCTGAAGTTATTGGCATCATGGGTGATTGACACAATTGACATTGAGTTTATAAATCATGGAGAGATCTTGCCTCCATTTTGGATTCTACAAGGCATCATTGCAAGCTTTTGACATTGAAGGCTCTTCGTGTTCAATGGTCAACCGTGTTCGCCCTTCCTACCGCCCCCCTCAAATTAAAAAATAAATAAATAAATAATAATGACATATACTTTGGTCATATTAGATGTGCATTTAAAACCCTGGTGATGTCTGTGCTTGACCCCCACCCCCACACCTACTCCCCCATTGAATTTAAGTTCATAAACTGTTGGATTTAATTAATGTGGTATAGATATAGTGCAGGCTTGATGAGCCAAATGGTCTCCCCCTACATTAAAATTCCTTGTGTATCATTGTGCATTGTGACAAGGATGAAACAGGTAGATCATGTGATTTTGGGATACTTAGGGGTGGGAGGGAGTTGAGTGCTGATGTCTGTGGGTGCCGATGCCTTGGAATCCTCTTTAGCTGTTAAAATTGCTTCTGGCAGAAAAGCCTTGCAGAGCTTAACTCTTCTCCAAAAAGGCAAGGAGCTCCACGTGAACATTCCTTCATATCTACCATCTATGCCACATTTAATATACTGGGAAGGTCTGTTTGTGCCCATGGTTTTCACAAAAAGGCACACTCCAGTGAAAAGTATGATGGGAAATTTTTCACCAACAGGATGCCAGATGGAATAGCCAGCTTAAGGGGTTATGCTGTGCCATGCACACCCACTGGTAGAATTTCACCAAAACAGTAGTTTAGGTCAGATTAAACGATGTCGGAGATTCGCTGATGCCAAATAATCCGCGTTTAATTGTGTGCGAGCCACTACTGGGTCGATCTGCATCCCGAAAACGTAATTAATCTCACATCGTCATCCTTTTTGATAATGCAGTGTTCGTATCCAAATGCCACTGGCCTGTCAGTGAGGAATATGCTAGGCATCAATTTTACAAGCAAGCAAAGACGGAATGGAGCAGGTGATGGAGTTTGACTAAGCTTCACATTATTTTGATGAGGCATGAGCCGTTCCATTAATGTCTAATATGACAAGAAATTTAGAATGCTCTTTCCAAAGTGCAATTATACAATATTTAAGGAGATATAGATATGCCCCTGTCAGAGTTTGAGGCGTAATTACAGTCTGGACAGACTGGTATCCACTTGCCATCAACAGCACGTTGGTTCAACCAGGTCGATAAATAACTGCCTGCAGGAGACACGGTGCTTCAAAAATAATGACTTGGTGAACATTTCGTTAATTGCTTTTTTATTTTTTGTAATTCCCTTAACCAATCCACTTATAGTTTGAGAAATACTGGTGAAGATGCAATTTGAATTGCAATCCCATGCAGGGTTAACACACCAGCTCATTTGTATAATGGAAATAAAAACAACAAGTCTGAAGACGACGATGGTTCACGAGCGGTATTTGACGATGTATATTGTTTCAGAAGTCAATGATGAGACAATGTGATAATTTTGACCAAGTTATAAAAATGATCAACATGATGTGGTACGAGTGACAGGTTATTAGCTGCCAAATGTTGAAAACCCGGTTTGTTTCAACAACTTTCAAAATTTGACCTTGATAACCTTTAAAGGTCACAAAACAATGTTGTGGACATTTAAATAAGGAAACAGGATACGTGCTATAGCTTATTGGAGTTAGTTCGTCGAAGAAGGTCGAAAACCCGGTTCGATTCCCACAACTTTGAAAATTTGACCTTTGTGAACTTTAAAGGTCAAAGGTCAAGGATTATGACCTTTGGTGCAAAACTTCCTCTGGAACATTCCAGGAACAATATAACGTCATATAGGCTATATGGCATTTCGCACTCCTCGGATTATATATCCATACTTTGATGAAATCAGCGTAAAAAAACAACTGAAGGGGCCACGGGCAAGGTGTTCGAGATAGAGCAAAATGGATTTAAGACTTTAGGTGGGGAATGACCTCAAGATTATGCATAAAAAATATTGTCATCCTAGCTCTCAAAGTTTGGGCGGTCTATGATTTTTATGTCAAAATTCGCAATTTTCTAAGTTGTGACCTTGTGACCTTGACCTTGGGACGAAAATGAAAAATCGAGCTCCTGGGGCTATGCAGGTGCCATTGGGCTAACCAAATACCGAAACCCTGCCAGATTCGACAAACCCTCGGAGAAGATGTAACTTGAAATCGGCTACCCCCTAAAAACACATGTTTTTTGGGCGTGGCTCCGCCCATAATGGGCGCACCACGCCATTCTCAGGAAACAAACCAACATAGATATGATATAAACCTCCAACCCAAATTTTATCAGGATCGGATCAAAACCCACGGAGCTATGCTAGGGACAGACAGACGGACAGACAGACAGACACACCCATAACGAATATAGTGGTCACTTACTGACTCGTGAACCAATTTGATGGATCGCATTTAATGATCCACAGGTGATGCAGTTTGACAAACGTCCAAGTGTCCTGTTACCTCCGTGTATTTTTGTTAACTTTCTGAAATTTAGTGTGTGTGTGTGTGGCTAGCGGGGTGTGCTTACACATTGTGTAAGCATGCAAATTGTGCGTGATTCCCCCATTGTCCTGGGTTGCTCACCTGCATTTGAATTTTCTTTTTTTTTTCATTTATTTATACTTTCATTTATGGATGCTTTCCATTGGTGATGTGATTTTTCCTGGTGTATCAGCTTAGATGTCCGTCAGCACACAAAATTACCGTGCTTTCCCATTTCCTCGGGTCACTCACCTGCATTTTTTTTTTCATTTCCTCTGCCACCGAAGGTGAAGGAGGTAATGTTTTCACCACTTTCTGTCTGTTTGTTAATTGCAAAATTGGAGATTTTTCGGATTTTTTTGTGAAGGAGGTAATGTTTTCACAACTTTCTGTCTGTTTGTTACTTGCAAAATTGGAGATTTTTCGGATTTTTTTGGTATCCGGTGAGCCAATGGCAATCCATACCTAGTGCCAAACTGTGTCTGCGGACGTCCTCCTGCATTTCGGCTACTTTTTATTCGGAGGTTGTTGGCAGGATTTGCACTCCGGCCACCGTAAAACCTTTTATTCCGCAAAACATATGAAAAGCATAAGAAAATCTGAAAACCTACTCCGTGGGAGGACCTCCTGCACAGCTGCCCTTCGCTGGGCAGCTCACCGGATGACAGGATTTTGGCAAAGCCTTCAGGACCCCCAATCTTTGATCAGAGGGAAACCACGGGATAACCTTCTCGGGTCAGAGTGCGGTAGTGTGTGTCGAGGTGGTGCTGAGGTGTCATCCACCAGATAGCGGTCTCCTTTGGTTAACCTGAGGCAGTCCCTTCAGGTGGGTTTCAGGAATGTCCTATCCCAAAGAGAGGATGATTACCTGTCTCTGTTATCATCTGAGCTCAAGTGTTTGGACATTCGGTATTGCAGCACTCTCTGAGGTTCGGAGACCGGATTGCGGTGGATCATGGCGGGTGGTTACACCAACTATTGGTCTGGTCACTCTGATGTTTACCATCCCAAGGAGTTGCTGTAGCTGTGTCCAATAAGCTGACTGCAATGATCATTGAGGAAAGACTGGTCAACAATCGTATTATGAGATGAAGGATTTGTCACTCCTTGGGTGTCATTTCCCTGGTCTCTGGTTATGCTCTGACTGAGGCGAGTGATCTCAACGTGAAGGACGCATTCTATCCCACGCTCGAGTCTGTGGTTGATCAGTGCCCCAGGTGAGATACACTTCTAGTCTTGCGGTATTTCAATGCATCGGCTGGCACAGATAGGGATGGTTGTCAGACATGTGTTGGTCCCCATGGGTCTGGAACTTTAAATCAGAACAGTACTAAGTTCCTTGACTTTGCAAGAAGTAATGGACTTCAGGTGGTTACTTCATGGTTTCAGCGCCCACAAGCTCATCGCTGGACTTGATATTACAATGCTGGCGGTGTGGCAAAGAAGATTGACCATGTCCTCGTTGAGGGTCACTGGAGGATGATCCAGAACTACATGGTACCGGAGTGCTTATTTCCTCAATACTGACCACAGGCTTTTTGTAGCAACTCTGAAGTTGCAGCTTAAATCCAGGAGAATGGTACCATCCCAGCCTAGGCTACATGTTGGCAAGCTCAAGGATGAGAGGGTAGCTGAGGAGTTTGCGAACAGACTGAGTGGAGAGTCTGTAGTCTGGGTGCCTTGGGGGATCCTGAAGAGTTGTGGAGTGCCTTCAAGACCACCATCCTTGATGATGCTGGTCGATTTATTGGAACTCACCATCGAGCAAAGAAGAATTTTGTCTCTGAAGGGACACTGGACACCATTGACCAGAGTTGCAGGGCCAGGCTGAATGGCAGAACTGAGCTGCTCAGGGAAGTGAGGCATAAAACTGTACGTGTACTAAGGGTGGAGAAGGAGGCCTATGTGGGAGGAATCTGTGAGGGGGTAGAGCATCACCTGTGGTCAAGTGATTCTCATCCTGCTTACAGGGGAATTCATGCATTGCGTTCCTCCAAGCCCATCCCTTGGTGTACTACAGTTAGAGCAGAGTGTGGTGGGCTTTTGACAGAGGAGTCTGAAGTGAACTGACTGGAAGAGGGGCCTTGTTGTCCCTCTCTGGAAAGGGAAGGGTGATCGCCAAGACTGCAACAACCACCAAGGTGTGACACTGCTCTCAGTGCCAGGCAAGGTCTTTGCTTGGATAATTCTTGATCGGGTTCGCCACCATCTGCTTGAGCACCAACCTCCAGTGCAGTCAGGCTTTACACCAAAGCGGTCAACAATTGACTGTATCCTTGCTCTTCAGGTCCTCAATGAAAGCAGATGAGAGTTTCAGCAGGGGCTGCTTGGAGCCCATGTTGATCTCTGTAAAGCGTTTGATTCAGTGAATCGGGATGCCCTCTGGAGGATTATTGTTCTTCGTGGGGTGCCACCAAAACTGAGAAATCTGATGTCCGAACTGTACTCTGGGACTGAGAGTGCTGAAAGATGTGGTGATACTATCTTGGACTTATTTCCAGTTGTCACTGGAGTTCGTCAGGGGTGTGTTCTGGCCCCCACACTTTTCAGCATTTGTTTGGACTCGATTCTGGGGGGGATGTCGGAGAGAACCAGCTGCGGTGCATCGTTTGGGAATGTCAAGATCTCTGACATTGATTTCACATATGATGCAGTCATATTTGCGGAGACTCTAGATATCCTTTTGGTGGCCCTCGAGGTGCTGAATGAGGAGTAGGAGCCACAGGGATTATGGGTTTCCTGGTTCAAAACTAAGAACCAGGCTTTCAATGACATCTTGGATACTGCCATCCTGTCTGTACCTGTTTGTGGTGAGGATGTTGAGGCCACAGAGAGATTCACATACCTTGACAGTGATATTCATGTCTATGCCGACTGTGAGTCAGAGGTCAACAGATGCCTGGGTCGGGCCTGGGAAGTCATGGATTCACTGGATCATCGGGTGTGGCGCTGTCGGTACCTGTGTGGGAGGACAAAAGTCTGAGTCTTCAGGTCCTTGGTGCTTCCAGTCTTGCTCTATGGATGTGAGATTTGGACTCTGACCAGGGATCTGAGATAGAGATTTAATTCCTTTTGTACCATGTCTCTTCGGAGGATCCTTGGCTATTGCTTGTCGGACTTTGTGTCCAACGAGCGGTTGCTGAGAGTGATTCAAATGAGATTTGTTACCTGCATAGTCTGTGAGCATCAGCTGTGGGTGTGTTTTCCTGATGCTGATCCTGCTCTCCAGATTCTCTCAGTGAGGGAGTCTCTTGAGTGGAGGAGGTGCATCGTTTGGGAATGTCAAGAATGCATAGACATCCTTGTCACAATACACAATGGGCCGACCACATGCCTCGTGGTTGCAGCAGCTTGATCGGCATCTCAAGGAGATGGGGATGGCCAGACGGAGGCCCCTGGAGTCCCAGCAGAAAGTGTATGTCGCGATGCACTGCTCCGGTGCATGCTCCCATTCCTGAGCTGTTACCTGTCGCCATATCCACGAAGGGAAAATCCATATATACAATGCTTCATAAAAAGCCCATTTTCTTTGGGATTTCAACCTGGATACTGATATAATTGGTGAGGTAGTGACCTCTGATCATCAAATATTGTATCATATGTGAAAAATAACTAGAATTAAGACGTTACCATGATCGGTTAGATCGGTGAAGGAGGAGTCACGTGACCTCTCAAATGCGCTAATCATTCAAAAACGAAACATCGTACAAACACAACCTGCTCATCAATTTAAAGGTAATTTTACTGCTCATCTAACAACATAACTCTCAAGGGGGAAAGAACAGTTTGTCGAAAAAAGCTTACCATTTAGCTACCTACCTTCACCAAATATAAACCTCCCAATATCCATCTTATAGTTTAAAAGGACCAAGTTGACATAGTGATTTGATTTTTGATGGTAGATGTTTGATTAATTTAATCATAGATGTCTCACTTCAAATTATCAATTTTTTGGAGCATATATTATTGTTAAAAGCAGGAATTTAGTGCAAAAATTCAGTGAGGAGATATTGTAGTGGGTGGAGATGGTGACTTTGGCAACCGTTAATTTCCCAATTTTGAAATGATTTCTGCTCACTATCACAGAAATATTCAATCACAGGTGAGTTATATTTCATTTATTACAATATTATCAATATCTCTGACCTCAACGATGCCTTATCTTAGGAGCCATTCAAAAATTATGTACCTAACGCTTGGAGGTTGGGGTTTGGAGTGGGGTGGGGTGGGTGTATGTCCAAATGTGATGGAGTTTTACAGGGATTGGGGGTGTTTCCAGAGCCGTTACATAACGACGATTTTCGTTACATATTAAAGGACCTTTTCGACATTTATGGATGAGTTTTTCTGTAACCTTTATTGAGGTCGTGATAGAGCTTTTCTCCATTAGCTATGGCTTTGCTGAGAGATCTCATTGTAAGCTGGTCCTTTTAAGACCCTTTGGACAATTTCAGACCATTTGGACCCCTTTTGCTCTTTCACCCTTGGACCTTTTTTTGACTCATTTAAGACCCTTCGACCGTTAACACAATT
>CM068962.1:79479787-79509787 GCA_035128595.1 Eptatretus atami | reverse complement strand
TCCGTCAGTCCATCCATCTCCTCCATCACTCCAAAACCATGAAACCTCGTGGCCCCATATCTTGCATGCATACAAAGGGAAGTCCAAGGTGGTGTATGAATGAAAATTGGGTGTTTTGGTTAATTAAAACACCCCTTTTAAAGATAATTAATGGCCTTATTTAATTATATCCTTTATCAGGCGCATCCTTGGACGCCCTCGGACCCCTCACTCTCCCTCGATGTGGTCTTAATTTGTAATTTTGTTCAGCCTATTCAAACATGCCTTGATTTGGAATCACGATTCACTCTCACGGACCAATTAAATCAAAATATTACATCAGATTTGAGAATCTGATCTTGTGGACTAAATCAGTGTCGAAACCTGCAGTGGCATCTGAAAATTTCAACAAACTACCGATTTTTTTAAATAAAAAAGTGTATTTATTTAAGCAAAGCATTGAACTTAACTTTTATACTGTTTGGACGATTATATTGAGTGAAGAAAAGATTAGGGGATGTGCAGAAAGTGGAACTTCATTGAGCGCAACACTGTGCTTCATAACCTGCTTTTGCAAACCATGACGTCCAGTCTACAGGGGTCCTTTTTTGGTCATTACGTACGCAGTTTGCTGTTTCCGATTTGGTGATCTGCTTAAATTACAAACTATTAATATATTTCTACTCTTGTAGTTGCTGCAATATTTTGATAGTTGGTAGTTTCTGCAAGCGAAGAGGAACTTTTTTGGTGCTGCGAGTGAAGAGGCTTTTTTTGCTTTACACCGTTTTGTACGATCTGCTTTCATGACAAAATATTAATGTAAATATACTAATAATTGCTGCAATATATTAATAGTCAGTAGTTTCTGCAAGTGAAGAGGTACGTAGACAGTACACATGGGCGTGATACAAATGGGTACAAATGACTTTCCGTGGGTTGTGTGTGTATGCCTGCATGCTTGGTTACTTGTGTGCAGTGTGTGGGTTTTGTGAGAGAGTGATCTGAACTCGAACTTGGGGCCTGTGGTTTCTGGCGCTGTGGAGGACGTTATGCGGCCATCTCGCGAACCATGTGCTTCTGCATATGGGGAGCAGACGTTCTGCAGCGCCGAAGCCTCACGAGTCACGGGGAGCGGACATGCTGCGGCATCTAAGTCATGCGGGAAGTGCCACCGTGCAGTGTGGGTGTGGGGACATCCGTACATGTGTGTGAGTGAACGGATGATTATATCGCCAGTGCAGGTACATGGTTAACATGGACTGCGAGGAGGTTGGAGGAACATGGGGGAGAGGGGTGAGCAGGGTGGTGGGGAGGGGCAGTGGTGAGCTGCATGCATGCAGGCCTTTGCCAAGTAGATAGCATTAGTTTTAACTTTTATAAGCTACTACTTGGTTTTAAAAAGAACATGGAAGTTAAAAAGAAAACTTTGCTTTTTTGATGTTTTATGTTTTTTTTTAATTTTTTATGGTTTTTTGGGGGTTTATCACCCCGTTAATGCCCTGATATGCTGCCTTCCCTCGCCCTATCCTCATGCTTCCTTCTCATTCCCTCCCCTCACACTGCCTCCCTTCCACGATTTTTAAAACAATAACACACCACGATAGTCTCATTCCTTGGGATTTTACTGTTTTAATATGTAGCTCTGTTTACAATAGCCATCCCTCAAGAAACCTGTTAATTAAATTCGGCTGACTGTAAATTTGTTAAATGTGTTTCCATCCATCTTTCGGCACAAAAATTCAAGAACAACTTTGAAACAAAGCATTGATTCCACGTGCTGATGTTTATTGCATATTCCACGACATTGTCAATTCCTGTCGAAACCTAATGTAACTGCACTGAGCCATGTAAAGACTGTTCAGCTGAAGCTTATCGGAAATATCCAAACATTTTAAATCTATTTCGCTTTCACAAAATAGTTTAAAAAGCGAAATGACATCTGTGCTTTTTTTCTCCATTGCATTTCCATATTGTTACCTCCATCCCTTGCGCATGTTAGTCCATACATACATACATACATACATACATACATACATATATTTCTGTTTCGAGCAATCATTTTCAAAATTCCAGAGGTTTTATTTATTTATTTATTTATATTTTATTCCTATGTTTTTTTTTCTTCTTTTCTTTTTTTTTTGACAGGCAATGGCAGTTTAATAACAATCTTCTGAGCCTGAACGCCCACCAGATCGCCTGCTGTTCTCCGGAAATGAAACCTTGCAGCTACTCATAGATAATGAATGTCAAGCCACACCTCTCCCTTTACACTTACCCATCTCACTTTCAAATTACCCTGTTGTGCAATTATTTCACAAGGCTTACCTTTAATGTGTTTGCCTTATTTGGTGTATTTGCACATGTGGCATCCTTCTATGCATGTGGCTGTAGGTTTGAATAGGCTATGACTACTATTACTCGTACTAGTTAGTACTACTACTATTACGACTATAACTTAAATGGCACACAGTTATTCCCACCTCCTTGTGGAGACGTCCGAGGAAATATTTCAGCTCAAGTCTTTCACGAACTGGCTGGTCAGGCATGACGTTAGACTGTAAGTGATTTTGGCAGGAATGGTCATTTGTTTCAGGGTGCCGACGATAACTTGCCTACTCTTCGTGAAAGACACTCTGCGATCTTTACCGTCAGTCAGCTAATGCTATATCAGAAGGGACAGTCAGCAATGTCTGTGCAAGGGATGGTGTACTTTTTGATTTAACTCTGCTTGTGAAGCACCAATCTGACAGCTTTTAGTTAGTCTGGGAATCAAACTCAGGCCAAAAAGTGCAAAAGTAACTGCAACACCTCTGCAGTCTGCACCATCCTGTCAGACGAGATTTAAAGAATAGGAACGTAAACATATTATGTTCCTTCTCACAATCATGCAACCTGACAGCACCTGTGCTGCATCCGAGAGAAGACCCTCTTTTTACTGCTGCTACTTTCCGTTTACGAAGTAACATAGTCTACATTGCAATTTCAAGTCGTTATGGTTAATTATCATTTTGCGAAGATATATGGTCAAGTTGGAAGCCTTGGATTTGACTCAAGCTGACAGCAAAGCACAGCTCACAAGAAAGATATATTCCCACGAGTGGTTGAGAGCGATAAGACGAAGCGAGCAGATTTACATTGTATAAGAAGAAATGCCATTATTTTACGAACCCAGTTCTTTCTACCCCTAAGTTATCAGTTGAGAATAATGCACTGGAAAGGATGAAAAAAAATAGAAATCTTCAAGACTGAGTATAATGGAACAAAGTATTTGATCTTCAGTTAAAAGCATCGTCTTCGATTGAAATCTTCCAATGTACTTCGTTTATAATCAAATATTTTTCGATGGAAGATCACAAATGGATATAAAATCTATACTGAGGTGTGTGTGTGTGTGTGTGTGTGTGTGTGTGTGTGTGTGTGTGTGTGACCATGTTTCTCAAAGATGACCAAACAGATCTTCGTCAAACTTCGAGGTTCATGAGTGAGTGCTGTGAAGTGTGTCAGGAAAAAATATTTTTTAAAACGTTGGATTTTTTTCTTTTTTAATCGCTGTCGTGCCTAAGCCTTTGTAGCTATAGGTAGTGGGGAAAAATGGAAACACCTGGGTAAATGAGGGCCAGCAAGTTTGTTGAAAGTAACGGATTCCACACAGGTGTGGCTCATGTGTTAATTAAGCAAATAACATCCCAGCATGCTTAGGGTCATGCATAAAAATGCTGCACAGACCTGGTTGTTTATAATTATGGCTTGCATAGTTGCAAGAGGGGATCTCAGTGACTTTGAAAGAGAGGTGATTGTTGGGGAGTGTTTGGTAGGAGCTTCATTGACAAAGATGGCTCAACTTTCTTATGCTTCACGAGTAATGGTGTCTATGGTGATGTCGGCATGGAACTCTGAAGGAAAGACATCATCATCATCAAAGGGCAACAGTGGGTGGAAGCACATACTCCAGGATCGTGATATCCCTGCATTAATTGGAAGTGGCAATGGCAAACCAGGCAAGCAACTGCAAATCAATTGACTGTAAATTTCAACCTGGGGCACAAGCTGCCAGGTTCATCAAAATCGGACCACCGAGAACTCAACAGAGTGGGATACCATTGTCGGGTTGCAGTGCACAAACCGCTCATCATACCTGCCAATGCACATTTGTGAGTCAAGTGGTGCAAAGAGCACACACTGGCAATGGACTACCATGGGGGTTAATGTGGGGGTTAAACATTTTCCTATGCCTATGAAGAAACATTTCCTGAGGCCTGGACAAATGTGATATGGTCAGATGAATCATCCTTCACCATGTTCTCAACAAATGTACGAGTGCAGGTGAGGTGCCAACCTAAAGAACTCTTCAACCTTGAGTGCTTGGTTCCAGCAATGAAGGGTTCTGATGGTTCTGTAATGTTGTGAGGTCCATTTTTGTGGTTTGGTTTGGATGCAGTCATTCCCTTAGTTGGCAAGCTCGATGCCAATCGCTACTTTATGGTGCTGAGTAATCATCTTCACCCCATGTTGCAGTATTTCTTTCCTGCTGGGAGGGTTGTCTTCCAGGATGAAAATGTCCCCATCCACAGAGCACGTGTGGTCGCCCAGTGGTTTGATGAGCATGACATTGATGTTTTCCATATGTCATAGCCTTCTCAGTCACCAGATCTGAACCCAATCAAGCATTTATGGGATATTACGGAATGACACCTGAGACAGCGTTTTCCACCTCCTTCAAACAGGTGTGACTTGATTGACTTTCTCGTGGAAGAATAGTGCCGCATCCCTCCTGCAGAATTATAGACGCTGGTGGACTCTTTGCCACGGCGCATACAGGTTGTACTGGCCGCACATGGTGGCCCTTAAATGACTATACATTGGTGTTTCCATTCTTTTGTCCACTACCTGTATGTGAAAGGTAATATTAAATGATCTCTGGCCCCATTCCTTCGTCGGTGTAGGGAAATATTTTTGGCACCCACAAAAAATGAAAAACTATTTCATTTCTTCAAAATGCCAACAGGATTAGAGCAGCACTTGGTAACATTGGGTACCCCTGCTAGTTGTATGTAATATTTTACTCTCTCACTGTGGGATGGTTTACGTCATGTGATTTTTTTTTGACTACTATTTGATTTTTCTTTCTTTCCTTTTGTGATTGAAGTTGCATTCACAACAGGAAGGGGGCATTATATTCAACCTTTATTTCAGGATTAGAGCCTTGGTGATTCACTCTTCTCTCTCATAATGCCCTTTTCATTGCGGACCTATTGGCAATATTGGAAATGCAAACATTAACTTCCAGTCGTTGTCAAGCAACATACATCAGTAATTTGGTCTTCTCATACTCATTGTTTCTGAGCTTTCCTTTGTTCAAGTGGTAAGCAAACTATAAACGTTTCACACTGATTAGTGGACCCGCCTCTTTCTTTTGAGTTTCTTTAGTCCTCATAATGGCCGATGCTGAAGGTTCAACAATTATTTTGAATGCTCATCCTTATGCACACTCACCTCTGAGATGTCTAGCCTGAGTTTGAATCCCGACCCAGCTATAAACTGTCATCCCGGTGTTTCACAGGCAGGGTGATTCATCAATGTATGTGCTGTCACTCAGATGGATGTTAACTGGGCATCCCATCTGCTGCCATTTGTTGGTGGGTGCTAAAGATCCCACGGTGTCCTTGTCGAAGAATTGGGGAGTTATCGCCAGCATCCTGAATAAATTACAAATTCCTGCACACTCAGTAGCATATCCTGCGACAGAGTGGTGACCCATCCAGCATTCTAACCCCAGCCGAAAAACTGCTTTGGCAGAACTGCTGCTCTGTATAGAGCATGGTACACGATGATGAAAATGATGATGATGATGATGATGATGATGATGTCCTTATAAACATCTGAACCCGTTGTGGCCTCTTAACATTTGGTTTGTTTTGAAACCTCCTTGCAATAGCAAGGTGATATTCTTAACGACATCATTGGCTAATTATTCCGAAGCTTTTTCCATTCATCACTTTCCTCTGGACACTAATTCGGTTAATTGTGCATTCTTAATTATAAGCAGGTTGACGATTATTTCATCCAAAATGACACCGTGTAATTATGAGTGTTCAGACACCGGGTTGTTCTTTCAAAACAAAAGGCTGATGGGGTTTTCCTAATTGCAGAAATAAAAAAAGTTACTTCTGAAAAACAGATCGTGGCATTGTGGTTAAAGCGTCTGTTTTGAGTCTGGGACGTCGGCAGTTAGATTCTGACCCTGGCCGAATCACACCAAAGAGTAAAAATTGTACATGCTGCTTCCTTGATTGATGCTCAGCATTTTGAGGATAGAGTACAGATAAACAGCCATAGGTTGGCATCTATGTGGAGGTGAGGGTGGGGGTTCTTTCATTGCTTTGCTGACTGTGAAGAGAAAAGAGATGTCACAAAATGGCATCACCGGCACCCAGAGTTCGCTAGGTTTGCCTGACGTCATGCACGGTGTTGTTTGGTGTATATCTGAACGTGTGCGTGTGATTTGGGTGACAGCTCGTCCATTAACCTTAGACCTGTAAAAATAGTTTAAAATTACAGGAAAGAATCCATTGTAGTATTTTGCTTGAAGCTTAATTTAAAATGTTGGCATCAAATTGTGCCTGGATTTTATTGCTGTTTTTTTGTTCCCAGCCCATGTGATTGAGATTCCATGTACATCATGGCATTGGCTCAATCTGAATCATAGTCTGTCAAAATCAGGACTCGAGAAAAAGTTCCACCGATCATTATGTTTGACCAAGTTGAAACAAAGTTTATTGAACCCTATCTTGTAATGATTCCATTGCTCGATCACCTGCCATCTTTTAGCAGGGTTGGCTCGTATTGCTCAAAGTAGGTGTTTTAAAGGAGTGTCATGGAAATTCCAAAAACCATTACATTTGATTTAGTAATGAAATTCTGAGACGTTGTCATTATGAGATGAAAATGATGTTTAAATTTGCCAGTGGATGTGTAACAAGTAGGCAGAAGTTTTGTCGATGGTAGTGATTAAATCGAACGACCGGAGAAGGCCACAATGAGATGTCATGACCCAGGATTGTTTGAGATGGGTTGGGTGATGGGGGTGATGGTGGAGTGGGGGAGTTGTCAGCATAATGCATCATGGTTCGCTATATTGAATGATGAAGGAGGGAATATTATACAGCACGATATTTGCAAACGATTATGGCGTTGATGTAAAAGGCATTTGGAAATCTGCTGGTTCGCTACATTTGAAAGTTGAAAACATTAATTTGTCTTGCCCCGAATGCATTGCGAGACTATTGCAGTGCGTGCGTGTGTGTGTGTGTCCGCGTCTATATATTTTCGCTTTAAAAATGCTTTTCTCTGCAACTGCTACTCCGATGAATGCAAAACTTTAACCACAGGTCCCATAGAGAATAATTTGTTGATGAATCTGACGTCATAGGTCACATGATATCACAGGCGTATTGGATTAAAGGAAAAGATTTGGACATCATCTCTTCCGAAACTGCTGAACAAAATTTTTTTTTAACTTGGCACATGTCATAAACTCCCCATGTCGTATATCGGGTGATAACAATGACGTCATCAGTGAAGTGGTATTCCAGCCACAATTGGTTGAATCAAAATCCTTGTCTGAAAAATCTGAAACTTCACATATCTGATTTATGACCCGATGTGAGAGAAGAAATAAATTTATGATGTCATCGGTCACGTGGTCTGATGGCCATATTGGACTGAAAATAAAAACATTTAAAAATCTTCTTCTCCAGAACCGCTTAACAGATCAATGTGAAACTTAATACATATGATCAACTAGCCATAGTGAATATAGTTTGATTCTTTTTGTTGATAGTCACATTTACTGATGCAATTTAGCCTTAATGTGCACAAAGTGGTTGTAAAACATCTTAATAATGAATCGATAAAACTATGAATAATGGCAATGTATGTGACATAATCGGGTGCATGAATGATGCTGATATATGGGCCATAATAGCAGTGGAGCAGAAAAGGAGCGTGTTCAGTAACCGATGGTATTTTTGTTCAGAATGAGAGTGCGGGGTGAGATTATGCACTGTATGAGTGCCATACTCGTTTCCAAATGTCTTTCTCTCATACTACATCCTCTTTTCTTTCCTTGATTGCTCACAAACCAATGGCCTATCTTTCGCCACCACATTCATACAGTGCAGTCTTTCTTCATCCCTTTAATCATCCTTCCAACTATCCTAATCCTGATGTCAGCCTTCATCATTCTGGCTTTGGAATTCTCAAATCAAATCACTTTTGTAATGAGTGTGGAATAATGAAGGTAAAACACTTCATGTCAGTACCCTCCCCCACATAATATCCTACTGTCTGGGTCCTCCTTTCCCTGCTCCAGACCCCACCACCCCCAAAAATCCCAACCCTGATCAGTGCACCCAAATTCCATGTCCCCCCACCCCCCACCTCTGCTCACCCCCACCCCTTCTCTGCTTCCCACAGGTAATTTTGAAACTTCCGTGTTGGCTGGCAGTTGGCCCCTCAAACCAGCCACGGCATTGCAACAAAGGACTTCTGTGACTGACGCAATCATTGAACTTTCTGACCTGGATTTCTGTGAATGGCAAATTTCTCTTCTGGATTTGGTAATGACCAACTTTGCTGCCAACATCTCCGATTCTTCCACTGCTACAACTGGTTCATCTGATAGGATGCTTGTGAGAGTCAACATTTTCCTGGCTATTACCACAGCACTGGAGAGTTAGGTAGTTTACTCAGGCAGACTGACAGGGAGTGCAAGCTTCCCTTTCACTTCAGCACTGGTCTACCATCACCACCTACCCTCATATTAATGCCATCTGGGAATTCTTCCAAAAAGTCTGTTCTCTATTATGCACACATTTATCCCATCTCTTCTGTAGTTTCCACACCTATCCACTCACCCCTGACACACTCACCCCTGAATCATGTGATGAGGAAATTACCTTCACACAATTTGCCTTCTCTTCATAGAAGGCAAATATGATGAAAGGCAATTTACATCATTCCACAAAGCTTGAAACAACATCTGGACAACCTCAAGGCTGAATTTTTAAACCTGCCTCCTTGATCCTCAATCTCCCATGATGAAGCCAGGTATATGGGCCTATCTCTTTCACATCACAAACATGTATGTGGTCCCTCTGTCTACTATCACCTCCTCTCTGGTCTTACACCCTCTTTTCTTTCCATCCTTTATACCCCACCCCTCCCCTTTCCATGATGGTTCTACAGGAGGCACATGGTCCACCAGAAACCCCCTTCTGGTGAAACTCCAAAAATCCAGATTCACTGCTCACCTACTCATTTTTTTTTTCCTACCTGTGGAACCAACTTCCACATTCTCCACAATCACATTCTTCCCTTCAGGTCTTCAAAGCAGCTGTTCAGCACCATCTCTTATCATCCCCCATCCAAAACCATTATTTTTTTCTACCCCCATTAAATATCCACAAGCCCACCTCTTTCCAAATTTTCAGTCTTTCTTTCCTGAGAGTTTGCTTCTGTATCCACGTTTTTGACCCAGGATGTCTTCATATATCCCTCTCATTCTTCCCCACAACCCTTATTTGGCAAAGTCTCCCTCTATTTTGTCTCTCAACCCTGCTATTGGTGTGTCCCTCCCCTCTTCCTTACTACTGTTCATTACCTCCACCACCGAAGGTGGGCGGATGTTATGTTTTCACTCCTGTCTGTCTGTTTGCTTGTTTGTCTGTCTGTTTGTTTGTCTGTGAACAGGGTATCTCAAAAAATTGTTGACAGATTCGGGCAAAATTTGATGGAGAGGTTGGGTGTGACAAGGAATAAATGTTTCGATTTTGGTGAAGATCCTGATCTGGATACTCGAATTTTTTAAGTGATTCTTCACTGAGAGATAGGGCCAAAAACGATATATTGCATGATATTGCAAAAAGTTGTGGATGAGTTATGATTAAACTAGATGGATAAGGTGGGTAGGTGATAAGAACAAGCTGATTCGATTCTGGTTTAGGTCCGGATCTAGATTCGGCCTTTCAGTGAGATACAAAATGTAAACTGTTCAGCCTGATGGTGGTATGCGTTCAACTGAGTGCCATTCTAGTTACCTCCGCCATCTGCGATAGATGGATGTTGTGTTTTAACCCCTGTCCGGTTCTTTGTTACTTGCGAGAGTCGAAGATTTTTCAAGTATATTGGTTGGTCACATGTGTTATTTTGTCTGTTTGTCTGTGTATTCAGTCGCCTACAGGTCACAATTTTAAACCGATCTTCACGAAACTTCACCAAATGGTAGAATTGGTCATAAGCAAGAAGTCTGTTGATTTTGAGGTCAAAAGGTCAACATAAGGCAAAGGTCAACAAAATAGGTCAGATTTCTAAAATCCTAATTTTTCAACCAATTGACTTGAAATTTGAAGAGGATTTACACATCAGGTTACTGAATTCAACAACTATTTATTTTCAGGTCAACATAGGTCGAATTTATAAAATTGTAAATTTTCATCCAATTGACTTGAAATTTGAAGAGGATTTGCATTTGTTTGGTCATTGAATTCAACCACCAATTATTTTAAGTTGAAATTTGTTTTAGGGATTTTGCAAGTATCGTGCTCTGCACATCTTTCTTGTTACTTACAAAATCGAAGATTCACAAGTACGTATATTGGTTGGTTTGGTCTGTGATTCTGTCTGTTTGTTATGACGAAAATTGAAAATATTTGTCATATGTCAGTCTCTTTCTGTTTGTATGTATGTATGTATGTTTGTCTGTGAGTGTGATAACTCACGAATGCTTTCAGGTGTCTTTGTCAAACTTTACAAGAGTATTCCAAAAGACAAAAGTGAGGCTGTCAATGTTTTTTGAGTATATATGTCAAAGGTCAAGGTGACACTTACGTCATTTACATGATTTTCATCATACCTGTCAGACTACGTCTGTTTTTATGTTTGTTACTTGGCGAAATAAAATAAATTTCACCAAGTATGTTGATCGGTTTGGTGAGTTACTTGTTTCTTTGTTTGTCTGTCTGCTTGCCTACAGGCCACACCGCTCAGCAGATTGTTCTGAAACTTTCGCAGATTATAGGCATTGTCCCTGCGACAGCCTGTGACAAAGTTTCATAAAAAATTAGTCGATGCGTTATGACGTGACATTGCAAAAACGTAAAACACCTTTTGGGCAGTAACTTCGGATCTTGGAGTCCTATCGACTTCTGGTTGACACGGAAATGTTCTCCGTTCAATTCCCAACAACTTTCTATTTTGAACTCATGACGTAACACCAACAGATTTACAGAGCATATGGACTTGAAAGCTTGCCTGACAATGTCATAATGTTTAAAACACATTTTCCCGATATCTCAGAAACTAAGGATGCTGCCGCAAAATTAGCAAATTTTTTTGACCCCTTTGGGTAGTTTAGTAGGATTAAGAAATAATTTTATGTCCCCTTACTCTTATTAATGCATGTACTCTTGTTTGTTTGTTTATTTATTACCCTCGCTGAAGGAGAGGGTGTAGGGTTTGGGTCCATTTGTTTGTTACTTGCAAAATTTAAGAATTTTCAAGCATATTGATCAGTTGATTTTATTATTCTGTCTGTTTGTTTGTCTATCTGTTTATCACCTACAGGTCACAATTTTATACCGATCTTCACGAAACTTCACCACATGGTGGAGTTCGTCATAAGGAAGAAGCATATTGTTTTTAAGGTCAAAAGGTCAACATAGGCCAAAATTCAAAAACTTAGGTGAGATTTCTAAAATTCTCAATTTTCATCCAATTGACTTGAAATTTGAAGGGGATTTATATTTCAGGTCAATGATTTCAACCAGTGAATTGTTTTTGAGGTCCACATTGACAAAAACTCAACATAGGCCAAAATTCAATAACTTAGGTGAGATTTCTAAAATCCTCAATTTTCATCTGATTGACTTGAAATTTGAAGAGGATTTGCACATCAGGTCAGTGAATTTAGCCAGCAATTACTTTTGAGGTCAAAGGCCAAAAGATCCTTTCAAATTTTTCACCTTTTGTTGCCTTATAGCCAGGAATTAAATTGCATCAAATCAGATTTTTTTTTTTGTTCCACCTTTATTTACACACCATTACCCACAACTTCCAAGTGAAAAACAATTTTTTTCAAATTTTAGAAAATTAATTAAAAATACAAACCGAGAATATCTTGGTTGGTTAAGTGTCCACCCTCCCTCCCCTTTATAATAGCAATTGCAAATTAGCTTGGGTGTAACCAATCACCTTTAAAATCACACACCAAGTTAATTGGCCTCCACCTGTGTTAAATGGTCTTGATTCTGATTATTTCAGAATAAAATAATCTGATCCTGTATGTTTCCTCTGCAGCATAGTGAATCTCACTGCAAAGATCCCACCATGAGAACCAAGGAACTTTCAAAAGACCTCTGGGATAAAGTTGTGGAAAGGCACATATCAGGGGATGGGTATAAAAATGTTTCAAAAGCTTTGAATATCCCTTGGAGCACAGTCAACACAATCATTATGAAGTGGAAGGCATATGGTACCATCAAGACCATGCATAGATCAGGCCGTGCCTCCAAACTGGATGACCAAACAAGGAGGAGACTGATCAGAGAGGCCACCAAGCAATGGCAACTTTGAAAGAGCTACAGGCCTTTATGACAAAGACTGATCACTGTGTGCATGTGACAATATCCCAAGCACTCCACATGTCAGTCCTGCATAGTAGGGTGGTAATAAGGAAGCCATGACTCAAAGAAGCCCACCTTGAGTCCCATTTGACGTATGCAAAAAAAGCACTCCGGAGATTCTGAAGCCATGTGGCAAAAATTTTTGTGGTCTGACGAAACCAAGATGGGACATTTTAAATGCAAAATGTTATGTTTGCTGCAAACCCAAAACAGCACATCATCCAAAGAACACCATCTATACTGTGAAGCATGGTAGTGGCAGCTTCATGTTATGGGGATATTTGTCATCAGCAGGGACTGGGGCACTTGTCAAGATAGAAGGGAAAATGGATGAAGCAACACATAGAAAAATCGTACAGCAAAACCTGCTGCCCTCTGCAAGAAAGCTGAAATTGGGACGGAAGTTCACCTTTCAGCATGACAATGACCCGAAGCACACAGCCAAAGCTACACTGGAGTGGCTAAGGAACAAAAAGATAAATGTCCTTGAGTGGCCCTGTCAGAGCCACGACCTAAATCTGATTGAAAATCTGTGGAATGACTTGAAGATAGCTGTCAATCAATGCTCCCCATGCAACTTGACTGAGCTTAAAACAGTTTTGTGCAGAAGAATGGGCAAATATTGCCCAATCAAGGTGTGAAAAGTTGGTAGAGACCTATCCCAATAGACTCACAGCTGTAATTGCTGTCAAAGGTGCTTCCACCAAATATTAACTTAGGGGGGTGGACACTTATGCAACCAATGTATAGTATTCCAGTTTTGTATTTTTAATTAATTTTCTGAAATTTGTGGAATTTGTTTTTCACTTGGAAGTTGAAGGTTATGGTGGGTCAATAAAGGTGGAAAAAGTCTAATTTAATGCAATTTAATTCCAGGATATAAGGCAACAAATAGTGAAAATTTTAAAAGGGGGTGTAGACTTTCTCTAGGCACTGTACATCTAACAATTGTCATAATTTCATATAATACAGAAAGACAGCTAGTTATTTCTTGCCAAAAATTAATGGAGGAACCCCTCAGACTTACCATGTTAACTGGAAGGAAATAACAACAGCCTTGGCCTCCACAGACAAGCAAGAGAGCAGAGCTTGTCTCAATAGTCAGTCTGAGGGAATCCTCTGGTGCCCCACCCTGCTCACTGGTACAGTCTGGCATCCTGCACTGCTCACCAAACTCTCTTCCTATAATTTCCAAGGAAATCTCCACTCATGGCTCACAGACTTCCTCTCCTGTCGCAGTCAATGCGTGGCGCTTCATGGGATTCTCTCATCCCCTCTTCCTGTCCAGGTTGGAGTTCCTCAAGGCAGTGTTCTGGGCCTTGTTCTTTTTCTGGTTTTCATCAATGATCTCTCTAACTCTCTAGAAAATCCTCTTTATCTCTTTGCTGATGACTCCACCCTTTGCTGCACCATTTCTCATCCCTCTGATCGGCAAGCAGCAGCCTTTTCGCTCTCTGAAGATCTTGATAAAATCAGACACTCTCAATATGTCTCCTAAAAGGATCATCTGGAACCCCCCCCCAATCTACTTTCTCAACAATCCTCTTCAGAAGTCCTTTCATTCAAGTCTGGGTCCACTATCTGCCATGATCTTTCCTGGGAAAGCCACATTTCCAAGCCGGCCTCCAAAGCCACTCGCCGACTTGGCATCCTCCATCGTGCAAAGTCCTTCCTTGGGACACCTGAGCTCCTAACCAGATACAAAGCTTTCATTCGCAACCAGATGGAGTACTGCTCTCCCCTCTGGGTTGGTGCTCCTGCCTCACACCTTTCTCGGCTTCAAGCTGTGGAAACCAAGGCATTCAGGATAATTGGGATCTTCTGCGATTAGGCTGAGTCTTTGGGTCTCTTCACTCTCACCGCAGGCAGGTCGGTGGTCTTTCTGTCTTCTATTGTCTCCTATCCGCCTTGCCCCCCCCGCTCTGTGATCTGTCCCCCCCCCCCATATTCCGCCGGGCACTCAAGTCCGCTAGTAACCCCCTTCTGGTGAATTACCAAATTCAAGAATCACTGCCCACCTTCACTCTTTCATTCCTCATTTTTCCTGCCTCTGTAACAAAGTCCCACACTCTCTTCAATCCCACTCTTCCTCTGGGTCTTCAAAACAGCTGTTCACACCATCTCTTATCTTCCCCCATCGAAAACCATGATCTTTTCTACCCCGTTAATCCACCCAAACGCACCTCCTTCAAATCCCTGTTTTCTTTCCTGAAAGTCCCTGTAGTGTCTATCTTGTTTACCCCATGTACCTCGCCCCATCCCTCTCCCTTCCACAGATATCATAATGTCTGTGTTCCCTATTGTGTTGTGCTTCCCAATCCTGCCCCTCTTGTCTCCTGCTCCCTTTGTTGTACGTTCTGTGTGTTATCTCTTATGCGAGCCTCGACATTGTATAACAAAAAAATAGTGACATTCTTTCAAACTGGTATTTTGTCTGAAGGATGGTCAGTGTGGCCAATGCAACCCCAGGGCAAGGGTTACACTGGGTGATTTGCCTTTACCTTTCCCATGACAGTCAAGGCAGGAAATTGAAATTTGGACATGTTGCCAGCAATAGCTGACCTACTCTTCAAGAAGGATATCACGAAATCTTTAACGTCCACCAACTAATGCTGGCAGATGGGAGGTCCAGTTTGACGTATATCCGAGGGACGGCACACACATTAATGCCTGTGAAACACCAGCAGGATAGGTTATAGTTGGGTAGAGGTTCCAATCCATGCTGTGTGCATACCACTAGGCTATCCTGACAGCCAAATAGTGCAGACATTAAAGGGAGAATACCTGTCAAGTAGTGTGACTACTGTGAATTTTGTATCCTACAAACTGGGCTGTTTCTAAAGGGAGCTTCATTTTAAATAGTAGTGATGCATCATAGCAGCCCCTACTGAGCCAATGATGTGTCAGGAAGATCCCATTGGTAAAATGAATCTTCCGTCACAGTACTGCAAAGTTAACAAATATTATGCAACAGTGGAACTCTCCACTGGAGTCCAATTCTCACAATGAGAGTTGGAAAGGCCAGAGGCAGCAAGCATGTTTGGGAAACACTTGTAAATGGCTCAAATGAACAGGTGTTAGAATTGGGGGGAGTAGGGAGCGGTGTTGAGACCTTCAAAGGCTTTTGGATGAAATTTCAACTTTGAGGTGCAGTTGCAGAGAAAGGGTCATGTCATATTCAGCGTGAAACCACTTCAATCAACAAGCAATGTGAAAGGTTTGGTGAGAATAATTTAAGAGGAAAGACATAAAATTGAGGAGATAGGCTTTTTCACACAATCATGATATCCTTTCTGCTTCAAAATAAAAGGGCTTATAACTGTGCACAGAATGTCTCTTTGCTTTCAGGATTCGCTTATAAAACCAAAGTGTTGCCTCAGGATCAAAGCAGATGGCATTCGATTGTAAAAAGAAGCAATCTTCATTCTGCCTGAGCAGTGAGTTTTGCTCGAGTATTCATCGTTGTTGCTATCGCTCTTTTATTGCAAATCATGACATGATGAATCCAAACTGGTGTTTGTACAAACTTTTCCAAACCACATGATCAAAAAAACAACCACTGCACACTGTGATTTTATTTGGCTCATGGTCGACAATGATACACGTTGAGATTTCTCAGTGGATACATATATCTTTGGTTTTTTTTGTTAATTTCGATATCCCATCCTCTTTACAGAGCATTGGTGCTGCAAAAGTTTCTTGACAAAGGTTACACTGGGTGGTTCACCATTGCCTTCCCAGCATTGTTTGTCCATGCTCTATCCTTTTAAACACTGAGTATCACACAAGGAAGCAGCACATACCATTTTAAAAGTCTTTGGTATGACTTGCCAGGGTTTGAACCACTGACTTCCCAGACTCTGAGCAGACGCCTGAACCACTATGCTACCGATTCTGACATACTCTTCTTTCTTAGTTTGGTTTCCCCATTTTTACTTGGGGTCGCCACAATGCAGGTTGATCACCTTTCTCCAGCTCTCCCCGTCAGTCACCCATTCTTCTTCCAATCCCACAACTTCTAAATCTCTTGCCAACGCATCCTTCCATCTGCTTTTTGGCCTTCATCTTCTCTTTGTTCCTGGCAGTCCCATCTCCATCACGCGCCTCACCATATTGTCTGTCTGTCTCTCTCACCACCTACCAGCCCTGAGTACGTTGGGTGTGGCATAATGGCGGCTGTGAGCTACTTGGTTTGTTGACTCTCTTATCCCTCTTCACGCTGGTTTCATCCCTTTTTGTTTTGGTTCGCTGTACGTCATTCCTTTCTGTTTAGACTCCCACCGGTCCCACTTTCACCAGACCCAACACCATAACCTCCCCCCAATACCCCTGGTTGTTCATTATCATCTTTCCATTTCATATTCTGCTCTCCTTCTCCCTATTTTTTCTCCCAGAGAGAGAGAGAGAGAGAGAGAGAGAGAGAGAGAGAGAGAGAGAGAGAGAGAGATAAAGAGCCCACAGATCACAGTGAAGCAAAGGGGGGAGAATTTTTCCATTGGCACTCTATCAGGTCGCTGTGGTTTCTCGTCCCTTTCTTCATCGGGAGGTGTGTTTTGTTCGTGTTAGTTTTCTCGTGCTGGTATACGCCGAGTAGCCTTTTTTGCTTTCTTTCAAATCCCTGCTTTTCACAGAAAGCCGTACCCCCTCCCCTCTTTTTCTCCCCCAATTCTACTTAGTCCAGGGAATTTTTATATTAGAAAAATGTCGGCACGCTCCCAATATGCGGCTTTAGAGGCCCTTACACAGAAGCATGGCATCATGTGTGTTCCTCCCGATGAGGTCTGTGTCGAACACGTTATTGTGATCGGTAATGTCATCGGGATGGATCCGATTCATGCAGCGTCACAAACGAACAAACGTGCTGTGGTTTTCGGAGCTGAAGAAAGCTTCATACATGAGATTGTTGCGGCATGAGATTGTCCACAGACAGTGGACACTTCATTCTTGTTTCCCCACTCGACACTCCAGCTGTAAAGATAGTGATATCAAACGTACCGCCATTCATAAAGTCTGAGGCACTGTTAGCGGAGCTGTCTCGGTATGGTACTGTCATGTCCCAGATCAAAATGTTACCTCTGGGCCGCCGGAACGAACAGGCAAAGCATATCATGTCCTTTCGGTGACACGTGACAGGCATACAATGTACTTCCCACATCCAACATAGAAAATGTATTGAACGTAGTTTTTTTAATTTTGCATCAATAATCATGATTACCAAGTCTATGCAACAATGGCGACGTTAAAATGCTTTACTTGTGGAAACTGGTCGTTTGAAATGCTTCCGTGCCCAAGCGACACCCTCTCCGGCCGAGCGGACGGCCTTTCCCGCCAATACTGCTTCACCTCCAACTCCCAACACTGTTATAGAAACCACCCCTGTTACTGCGACAGACGACACAGTATCAAATTCAAAACCCCCTGATAGTACGAACATCTGGGACGGTTTTACACTTGTTTCCTCATTGAGGAAGAGAAAAACTCAAAATTCATCAATACCTCGTAAAAAATAAAAATGCCTTAATTTGCCAAGCGACGACCTTTCAACCCCAACAGTCTCTGTGCCAACTCTTTTACATGACGTGTCTGAGCACGCTGATAAAACGGAGGAAGAATCTCAAATTATCAAACCGGTCCCAGATTCCCCCATTCCCCCTACACAACCCGAGGTTCCTCCAATTCCTCTACCCCCTCGAGCTCCTATTAATATGGAGCAGGCTGACACCTGCACACCACGAGTTACTCCAGAGCCTGAAGAACCACTAATTGAAAGTTTCCCAGATCGTGCTTCCGACATGTCTGAAGGAGAACCCGATGAAATTGAGGATTTTCACACAAAAATGATTCAAACGTATCGTCAACCCAAATTTTGAAATTCTTCAACCACACTTTCAGGAAGAGTCAAATCGATATCAAAGAGCATTCTCCTGACCTGCGCGGATTTATCGACACGGCAAGTAATATAATCCGCCCACCTAGCGACCACCACTTCACTGAACCTCAGTGTAGCAGGTTAAATAAGTACATTGTGAAAGCAAAAGATGAAATCAAACAATGATCTTTGGTAGTTTAAATATCAATGGCAGAGTGAGCCAGCTGCTCAAACTTCAAGCGGTTAACCTCACATTACAAAGAAAATTCGATGTACTTTTCTTGCAAGACACCCACACTACTCCAGCCTCCCATGTGGAATGGAACCGCATGATGAAAACGACCAGTTTTTTCAGCGATTCCAATTCCCATACTGCTGGAGTTGATTTTCTGTTGAACCCCCTTTTCCGTACATCAGAACTTTCCTTCCAGATTATAATCCCAGGACACTTAGCCTCCCTAAAATTTACTACTAATAACATCAGGTTTACATTGTTGAATATTTATGCTCCTTTAAACATTACGGACCGACAACGCTTCTATGTCAGGCTCGGGCCTTATGACGGATTGCCAACAGGATTTTTTGAATCTTTCTGTGACCTAATTGGCCCCAAACTGCTCTCGGTCTTCTAGGAGAGCCTCAAAAAGAATGAACTCCCATTGAGCTGCAGGAGGGCAGTACTTATCTTGCTTCCGAAGAAAGGTGATCGTTTGCTCATTTCCCAATGGAGGCTGGTATCTTTACTGTGCACGGACTATAAGATATTTTCCAGGGCTATTGCTTCACGCTTCTCCCCCTTTTCCCTCCTTAAGGACATTATAAACATGGATCAAACCTATTGTGTTCCTGGTCTTAGTATCCATGACAATATTTCTGTTATTCATGATTTGATTGATGTTTGTGACATTTCTCATGAAAGTGTTGGCCTTGTTTTCCTTGACCAGGAGAAGGCTTTTGGTTATGTTTCTCATGAATACTTGTCTGAAGTTTTAAAACGATTTGCTTTCAGACCTTATATTTTGTCATGTACTGTATACATTTATGTTATTCTAATATATCTGCTTGACTCAATATTAACAATGAACTTGTGCCCCCTTTTTATATTTAAAGAGGTGTTAGGCAGGGCTGTCCACTTTCAGATGCCTTTTTGCCCTATCCCTTGAACCCCTCTTCAACACTCTCAAGAAGTCATTGTCTGGCTTTACTGTTAGAGGTCTAAACCATACGATAAAGACCATTGCTTATGCTGACGATATGTATGTTTGCATCAAAAACTCTGATGACATTGCCAAGATGATGCAGGGCTTAGAGCTCTTTCGCAAAGACTCATCAGCATAAATGAACTGGCTAAAAACAGAAGCACTGTGGCTCGAACCCCTTACCTACCCCCACTCTCCCCACCTCCCCCATCACCCCCATCTCTCCCTGCAAATGTCACCTGGAGGAGAGATGGTATCAAGTTTTTGGGGAATTTTTCTTGGTCCTGGAAATTTCATGAGGTGTAACTGTGGGAGGGCTTTCCTGAATGCATTAAACTACTTTTAATGAAATGGAAAGCCCTACTCTGCCAATTGTTTTACCATGGCAGAGTATTGGTAATAAATAACTTGGTTACCTCCATCCTATGGCACAAGGTTCTGGCTCTGCAACCACCCACTGGTTTGATTGACGAAATACAGAAGAGTGTTACTCACTTTTTCGGGTCCAGAAAACATTGCCTACCACCAGAAAAGTTGAATTTACCAATATTTGAGGGTGGTCAAGGACTTGTCAACGTAAAGTGCCGAATTATGGCCTTCCGTCTTTATACGATATGGTCCTTTTTGCATGAGCCACTTTTACCTTGGAGATACCTTGCAAACCATATTTTGGGCCAAGTTGAGAATTTCGGTCAGGCTGAGGAGCTCTTCCTAATCGATTTGATCAAGGTCGCTTTCTCGTCGCTCTCTTCGTTCTACCAAAGTCTGTTAAATGCCTGGAAAGCTTTCACAGGCAAAAAAAAGTCGCAATTTCACTGCATACAAGCGGTCCATATTTCTGAATGAGCCACTGTTTCATAACACACCGTTTTGAAGGCTTTGATAAAAACAGGACCGTAATCCAAAAATTTGGCAATGCCTCAACAACCAAAGTGTGCCACCTTAGAAACAATGCCAATGATAAGTGGCTAAGTGTTGCTGTAATCCCCTCAGCCACTGGCATTAAGTCTTGTTGCAAAATAGATGTGTTTAAGGTCAGTGCTTCATGCTTACTGCATCTTTCAATATTGGTCGCATTAGCCTGTACCTCCCTCCAAGCCGAGTCCTTTCCCCTTCTCCAACCTTCTTTTATCTGTCTCTGAAAGCTTAGAATCAATAAATGTTGGTTACTCTTTTTCCTTTTCTTGTAAAATCCTTAAAACCTTGTATCAACAATGTTTAAAAGCTCTTTTTCCTTCCCTGTCCACCCCAGCACCTTGTCAGTGGTCCACAGTCCTGCCACACACTCCTCCTTTCTCCCCAAATTGGGGATGGTACTTTAAAAAAAACCTGTGCAAAAAACGTGTTGGTGATCTCCAAATGGAGAATTGCACATTGGATACTGCCCACGAACTCACTTAACCACCACTTTACACAAGTGGTAAGTGATTATTGTCCCTTTTGCAGACAGAGTGAAACCTTGTCCCATGCATATGTATGACGAATTCGTTTAACTCCCTTCTTTATTTTCTTGAAAGTGCTATTTGCACACCTTTCAAGAATTGACTTCAGTTTTCCAATTTTCATTTTTGGTCCAAGTGGCCCCCTTTGACCTCCAAACAACAGTTCTTGCAAACTTCTTCCTTTCACAAGCAAAATTGACAATTTACAAAACAAGAAAATCAAAGATAGAAAATGATTTGTATAGTATGGCTGCTTTAGCAATGTTTAGAGCACTTTGTGAAAGCCAGATAAAACTTAAATTTCACTGTTACACTCTTTACTAGCCAACTCAATGTTTTTGAGAAATGATGGTGTATAAATGATGACTTTTGTAAAATATCTGATGACCGTTTGGTGCTCAATTTCTAGCCTTCTTCAACTTTCCTTTGTGCTTGCTTTGCTAATTTAATCTCTTATTACCTCCGCCACCGAAGGTGAAGTCGGTTTTGTTTTCACTCCTTTCTGTCTGTTTGTCTGTTTGTTTGTGTACAGGATATCTCAAAAAGTTGTGGACGGATCTAGATGAAATTTTGCGGACAGGTTATGTTTTCACCCCTTTCATGTGTGTGATGTGTGACAAGGACGAACTGATTAGATTTTGGTGAAGATCCGGATCCGGATCCGACTCCTAGAATCTTCAAGTGATTCTTCACCATTGAGAGATATGGCTAACCCGATATATAGCACGATATCTCAAAAAGGTGATATATAGCACATCAGATTCGGATGAAAATTGGTGGACACGTTGGGTGTGTGGCGAGGACGAATTGATTCGATTTTGGTGAAGATCTGAATCCGAATCTGGATAAGATAGTTATTTAATTTTTAAGTGATTCTTCACCATTGAGAGATAGGGCCAAAAACGATATAGTACTGTATAGCATATGATATCTCAAAAATGTATTGGGCTCGATATGTTCTTGTGGATCAGCCTTTTTGTGGCGCAGGTATGTGCCCTTCTATTTACCTCTGTCACCAAAGGTGAAGGAGGTTATGTTTTCACCCCTTTCTGTCTGATTGTTTGTCTGTTTGTGTGGAGGATATCTCAAAAAGTTGTGGACGGATCCGGATGAAATTTTGTAAACAGGTTCAGTGTGTGACAAGGAAAATTGATTCGATTTTGCTGGAGATCTGGATCCGCATCCGGCTTCTAGTATTTTTAAGTGATTCTTCACCATTGAGAGAGATTGGGCCAAAAACGATATATAGCACGATATCTCAAAAAGTTGTTGACGGATTTGGATGAAACTTGGTGGACAGGTTGGGTGTGTGGCAAGGACGAAATATTTCAATTTTGGTGAAGATCCGAATCCAGATCTGGATACGAGAATTATTTAAATTTTTATGTGATTCTTCACCATTGAGAGAGATGTGGCCAAAAACGATATTTCGCATGATGTTTCAAAAATGTATTTGGCCCAATATGTTGTCATTGATCAGGCATTATGCCTGGTGTTGGCTTCATGGTTAGGGTGGTGGGCTTGGGGTCTTAGGATCCTGAGTTCAAATCCCACTTTGCTGTTGAATTAATACCAGGTGGGGTTAACTCGACCTGTCATCCTTCCGAGGTCGGCAAAATGAGTGCCAGCATGCTGGTATCCTGTGTCGGAATGGCGACCCGTCCAGGATTGTGTCCAATAGCCAAGGAGACTGTTTCGACAGCACCAACGCTCTGCCCAGTGTATGGTCCCAATGGATGGATGGATGGATGGATGGATGGATGGATCAGGCATTACGTGGCAGAGGTATACACTCTACCAAGTGCCCTTCTGGTTATTAATGTTGTGGATACTGTCACTTACAGGTTTGGAATTATCAATGTCCAGAATTTCTTAATACCAGAATAAAACCTCGCCTTTTCAAGGTAGTTTTTAAAGCATATATAAATTTATTTCATTGCCCCTGTAATGCTTCTTGACAATGGTTTGAAACTGCATTCTCCACTTGTAATGATGAACCTCATCTTACAAGGGTTTTTTGTATATTTTTGGGATCCAGAAAATGAATGGTAATTTATCTGGAACTAACAATCTTCGAGCTTTTGAGTGATTTTTATGGTGTTGTATTAAGTCTATTTTATTATCGTTATTTATTTTTTAGGTCTTTGAGAGTCCACTCTGTCAGTCCAATTCTTCCAAAGATGTTTGTAGAATGTAGAATGTAGAATACAAATGCAATGTTATTATTTGCTTCATCAATTGAATAATAGCATATTGTGTTTGAAGCTGTTTTAAATAATCACTTGTCTCTGGATTGTTGAAAATTACTTTTGGATTATTGATTCAAACTTTTCTTTTCAAATCAACAATTCTCCTATTTTTACATGTTTATCGATCTCCTCCAAGCATGAAGCCATTTGTGTTTGGTATTTTTTGTTTAACAATTTGTTCTCTCAACCATTCTGCCAGTCCTATCATTGTAAGTTCCATTGCCATATTCCAGTTAATCCTTTTCTTTTCTCTCTAATTTGGTCCTTTTTTTTAAGTATTGCACATAATTTTTTTTATCTTTCACTATTCTGAGATCCCCTGTGATAATGTGTTTATGATGTGGATCTTTAAATACGGAATGTTCACAATTACAATGATGTGTATTATTTAACCATTCATCTACAGATTGTACTGTTTCCTTATAGTTGAAGATTTTCCCCTAATTGCATTTCGTAAAGTGTACACAACCATTGGTGGCTCTCTCTGTTTTATTGTTTCTGCAAATTTACCCCACACTTCCTTCTGCTGTTGTATTTTTTCTATATTGATCATTTCCACCCCTTTGTCATCAAAAATAATTTTGATGATGTCATTGTCTTTTCTACGATTAACTTACTTCGGTTTCTCTTTATGTTATGGCCATTATATTCAATGTATGTATCCTTAATTCTTTAATTTAGTCCATATGGATAAGCAGTTCTCAATTCTTTAATCTAGAAACGATCGCTCTGCTTACGTAAATGTGTGATTGTTTTATCTTCCATTCCATTCATTTTTCGGCCATTGCTGCTTATCTTTTCTACAACCTGACCACTGAAGTTCGCATTTTTACAGTATCAATGTGTAAAGTGATGAGTGAGTCGTGGACAACTAGTAGTTTTATCTGCTTTTTTCGTGCCGCTCATGTTTGCATTCAGTATTACATTACATCTCTGCATTGTTTCACCAACGCATTACATTGCACATTTGCTACAAGTTAATAAGTAAACTATGTTTGAGATTTTACATGTAATTAATTATTTTGTTTCTTTTAACTTGTAACATCTACCCATTACTGTACAATTACCGTATTTTTCAGTGTATAAACCGCACTTTTTATCGGCAAAAAAGGTAAAAGTTGGGGATCTGGTTAATACACGGGTATAGAAAAAAAAATCAGTCTTAAAAACGATCACCGCTGAATTTCAATTATACTCCTAATGAACACGTTTTCAGAAGTCAGAACTGCTGTTAAGCTCAATTCCGCCATTTAAATTTTGAAAATCGGTTCAGGTTAAAAGTTTGGACAGCGTTTTATTAACCGTGTGAGGAAATTAAATAAAGGCACGCTCGAAAACATCTGGAAACATCTGGAGACGCTCGGAGACACCCGGAGTTTAGGTGTGTGGCATATATAGAGCCTCGCAGCTCTGAAAATGCCATTCAACAGAAAAGAAGAACAAGAACACCTGGTCACATACCGAAAGAAGAATTATTCACAATAGCTAGAGTCTAATAACGGAGCACCCACCTCAAATAAGCTTGCGCGCAATGAAAACTGTTGCAGCCAGCACTGGTCAGTGTTTCAGAACATGTAATTGTGGATTCCTTCACCTTCACCTTCGCCGTTGCCATACAGTTTGTCACACACCCAAACGAGAATTCTACAATGTGCTCACATGACATAGCCAGTCTATTCACGAATGTCCCAATGACAGAAGTGATCAAAATCTGTGCGTAACTTCTGTATCATAGTGACTCGACACCTCCACCAATCTCCGAGTCTGTCTTCGTTGAATTAATGAATATGGCGACCCGTTCTGTCGAGTTCAGGTTCAATGATTCAATGTATGCTCAGTTTGATGGTGTAATGATGGGATCCCCTCTAGGCCCCGTCTTGGCAAACATCTTTGTAGGTGACCATGAAAAAAAACGTGCCTTTGCCGATCCATATCCTGGAGTTCAACCCCCTTCCATCCATTAATTATCGGTACGTGGATGAAATCTTTGCTGTCTTTGAGTCAACCTCGGCATGTAAAGTCTTCTTGGCATACCTGAACTCTCTCCATCCATCCCTAGAGTACACCTTAGAGATGGAATGCTCCGGCATACTTCCCTTCTTGGACATCTTAGTTGAGAATTCAGCCGACGCTTATAAAACCACAGTCTACCGTAAGACTACTTTTACCGGGCAGTATACTAAGTGGTACTCTTACAGTTCCTCGAGATACAAGATTGGATTGATTGGTATCTTGGTCGATAGCACAAGAAATATCTACTCCGCAGGTATACTCCATCCTGAAATTGAGACCATTAAGACTATTCTTCTTAATAATGTGTATCCCTAACAGGTCATATATATATATATATTTATATAATGGGTATATCCTCAGACAATTCTCTGGTTTTCTTTCTTTTCCATGTTCATTGCGGTACACACAGTGACACAAAACAGCAGAATGACTCATTTTCTCTCTTCAAACTCGTTGAATGAGTGATTTTTATATTGCAGGCACCTGCAACTCACCACAGGTGAGTTCATTTCCAAAGTAAAGGAGAATCACCTGCTTGAAATCTAATTATTTATAACAAGTTTTAACAGGTGCCAATTATATTGTCCGGGCCATTTTAGGATTTCTGTATGAAATAAGCTAAGATTTAGGAATTTTTTTCAGCTCTTTTTGTTTTGTTCTGCTGAAAACCAAAGAAATGCATTTGTGGATACCAAAAGATTTTTTAATTTCAACAATTTTCTGGAAGAAATGTTGCATTATTTGAAAAAAAAGTGCAAGGGTGCCAATACTTTTGGACATGTCAGTCTGCCTTGTGAATAGCTACCATGGAAATGTACTTTTTGCAGTGAAGTCAGAAGGCAAAAGCATTAGGAGAGCAAGGTTTAAGGATAAAACGTTGTGCAGCTTTCAACTGTCTGAAAATAATTGAAGCCATTCACAAGAAAGTAGTCGTTTTCCTCTGTTGACTGCCATTGAGGGCATCACCACAAAAGCCTGGCTTTTAAACCTAAATGCTTCCAAACCATTAGTGTTACTAACCGTTTAGGTGTCGTTCTAAAATTCCCACAATGCATTGCCAATTTTCAACTCTAGACAGTTGAACCTGGAAGCTGCAACCTAATAATTGACCTTCAGCTATAATAGTTATCATAGTCCTGTTGTTAGACCCCTGGTACTCCAGGAGGGTGTGAATTGGGTCTTCATTTTGGCAGGTTGATAATTAAATTTCAAATAATTTTCATCGGTCCAGTCAACCCCAGTGAAATTGACCACTATTGCTGTCAAATTGTAAAACTCAACTGGTTCACTATTGTTGTTCTTAAGAGAAAAATTGCCGTTACATCCCATTTCACTTACGTCTGACTTCCATGACATGTTGCTTGACTCCGAGGAGTAGGTAAATGGCATGTGCTTTATATCATTTAAATGAGTTTTGTTGAAGCGGTTCTTGGAAGAAAGATGTGGTTCAAGGGCCATTCAAAAAGTAATATGAACTATTCGCAATAGTCCAATACACACCGACATACAGGTATTTTTATTTTTCAAAAGTGTCCATTGACATCAAAACATTTGCTCCAATTTTCCTTCAAGTTGTATGTGCCAGTAAAAGAGTCACTTTAAAATTGATCTTTCAACTATTTATCAGTTGTTTGTCAGTTCCTGATCCTTGACGAATCAGTGGCCAGAGAGGTGGGACTTCAAATTTTGAAGCAGATAACAGTAACTGTGGGCAGGACTAGGTTGAACCATGAGCTCAAGGGTGATCCAGATGCTCAAATCCGCAATCATAAATGCAATGACATGGGCCATATACAGAACATGTACATCTGCGCAACACAGGGCTTGCACAACATCTTCAGCATTTGTGATTGAGGGTCAACGTCCCTCAGCATTTGTACCTTGATGGTCTGCTGCAATTTTTTTATGAAGCTGATGTGACGCTCCCCTGGGATTGTTGTTTTTTGAGGCATGTTTTTTTCATTTTCTTGGATGCTAAGGAAATTGGAAGGATGTCCTACACATCCAATAAATCGAATAGAAGTCATGATCTTGCCAACTAAGGGTTAAGGGAGAAGTTTTTTGAGCGGAGGTGATGCCTTGTACTTCCATTGTGTGGATTACATTCTGATTTCAGGTTCGTGGTGGATAAGCCACATTTCTTGTTCGTTACCAGATGAGCGCTAAAGCCAGCTGGATCTGCATTGAACAATTCAAAAAGTTCATTACGTGATGTCATCCGTTGCTGTCAATCCTGATTGCTGCTGTTTTGGGGACCTGTCTTGTTGAAACCTTGAATATGCCCAGATGTTCAGGGGTGATGGCAAAAATTCTGTCTTGAGAAATTCAAACTCCTCTAGATATTTTGGTGGCCTTAACACGGTGATCTTCAAAATCTGATGCCTCGACCTGGCGACAGTTTGTCGGTCGTCACTTCTGCCCACCATCATGACCTAAGGTCATCTTTAATCAACTTATATCCACACCTAAAGCCAGCTGGACATTTAGTTGCATGACAATATGAAGGTGCACTTTCACCATACATATTCACCATGCGCATTCTTTGATTTCTTTGGAGCTGCACCTTATTTGTACAGAAATGGATGACACCTTGTTCGTCAATTTTATTGAAATCCATCATGTATAATGTTGCAAACTTTGACATTAAACTCTTACCCAAATAAGCATACATGGGAGTTTATAATGAGCAAATATCCACTGCTCCAGCTTGCCAGAAAATACCCTGTTCTTTGAACCTTTTGAATTCCTCTCGTATAAAATTTAAATAATTTTATGTTTGTGCGTATAAATTGAGAGAGAATGTCTCTCGTAACTCACTGCCCAGTTTTTCTCAACTGAGCAGGACATGCTCAAAGGTCAAAAGTGTGGCCTTGTAGGCCTTTGTGGAACATCACCTGGCCTTTTAATGAATGTCACCACATTTGTTTTGTGACATTATTCTGTTATCTTCATTGCCCAGTTTCGCATAAATTATCATTATAACACCTTAGATTTTTTTTTCTTTAATGACTCTTTTTTTATGTCTGACCTTCTTTTGCTCATGACCGTCATGTCATTGAACCTTTCGTCATGTCACATTTGCATCAGATGACACCTCTGGTGGGTCAGCCAGTTCTGCCTTTCAAAGGCAATGTTTTTCACTTTTAAGAAGCATCACCTGGCAATCTATAATAGATAAATGAAAGATTCTCAGTTTGCATCTTCATGCCTCCTTTGCTCAGACAATTACACAAGCATTGGATCTGTTGCAACTCAATCAGGGTTATTGAACCTCAAGTTTATTCGGGACATCAAAAGCGTCACTCTCAAAATTTTCGATCGCACAATTGTGTGTGTAGCTGTGATGAATTTTTCTCGATGTCAGTTGTCACGTCGCCAATTGATTTCTAATTGGTGCGTGAAGGCAATATCACAAAGTCTTTATAATTGTCCTTAAAGTCAAAAATCAAGAATCATTGCTTGGTTGTCAGAACCTCAGCTGTTTTCCTCAACCCTGTACTATAGCAAAGATTATTTAGTATTAATCAATTGATCACTGAGCTCAGGCGGTCGGGTTTTGCTCTCAAATCAAAAAGGTCCTCTCTGAATGTGCCCGGGTGATGAGTTACTGGCTCCGCTCTGAGGTTGGCCACTCGAATACACATGAGAGGGTCTTAACGAGCCTCAAAATCAATTAGTTACAGATCTGATCTATCGCTTGGAGGCAAAAAGTGATCGTCTATCATCATATTTTGTTATTTTCATTTGGATGCCATGAAGAAGTGTGAATTTATGTGTGCCTGGCATCTTTGTCATTTGTATACTGTTGTTTAATTATTTGATTGTGCAGAATACAGAAAAGCTACTGGTCGTAACATCAAATGACCGTGCCCGCTCCTCACATCGCCCGTTTCCAAAAGGTCTTTTGTTGAATCCCCACAAGCTTTTCATTTTCTTTCAAATTATCCTTTCTCAAAACTAAAATGGTTCCCAGGGACTCATTGTTTTGAAAAGGCCCAGATGACTTGGCTGATTCAGTGTAATGACAACCTCTGCATTGGTGATCTTATGTTTTGAACTAATTAGGCCTTGTGAGTGAGAGAAATATTGGCAGACGAAGGGCCATCGACATAATTATGTACACAATGTGGTGGGATGCTTCAGCTTCCCACACCACACACCTCCGACCTCTCATGTTCCACAACCACCCTCCCTCTTCCTCACAACTCCCCTTACTTTTATCTTTGGCAATTGTCCCTCCTCTTCATTCTTTTTTCTATATACCTATCCTTTCATATTTGCAGACATGTATATTAATGTAGTGTGTGTGCGTGTGTGTGTGTGTGCGTGTGTGTGTGTGTGTGTGTGTGTGTGTGTGTGTGTGTGTGTGTGTGTGTGTGTGAGAGAGAGAGAGATATGTATAATATGTATTTATATTTACATTTCAATATGTGCAGATGTAATATGTGTAGTATGTCACGTTTAATACATGTAAAATCACGTATCACTTCGTGTGTATATATACTACATACAGTGTCTTCATTTCTTGAGTGTTGAAAATTCCCAAGAGCACAGTGAGCTCCATCATTA
>CM068962.1:79459270-79479777 GCA_035128595.1 Eptatretus atami | reverse complement strand
AGAATATGGAACTACCCAGACTCTTCCTAGATCTGGCCGTCCGACCAAACTGAGCAAACGAGCCAGAAGGATCTTTGTCAAGGAAGTGACCAAGAGCCCAATGACCACTCTACCAGAACCACAGAGTTCCTTGGCTGAGATGGGACAACCTGCCAGAAGGACAACAATCTCTGCAACACTTCACAAATCGAGGCTTTATGGGAGAGTGGCCAGACAGAAGCCACTCCTCAGAAAAAGACACCTTATAGCATGCCTGGAGTTTATAAAAAGGAACATAGAAGACTGAGATCATGAGGCAAAAGATGATCTGGTCTGATGAGATGAAAATTGAACTCTTTGGCCTGAATGCAAACCACTATGTCTGCTGGAAACTGAGCACAGGTCACACCCATCTAACACCACCTCTACCGTGAAGCATGGTGGTGGCAGCATCATGTAATTGGGATTATTTTCAGAAGCAGGGACTGGGAGACTTATAAGCATCGAGGGAACAATGAATGGAGCCAAATATAGGCGAATCCTTGAGGAGAACCTGCTTCAGAGTGTAAAAGACCTGAGACTGCAGCAAATATTGACATTCCAACAGGACAATGACCCCAAACTTACAGCCAAAGCAACACTGGAATGGCTTCAGAACACGAACGTGAAAGTCCTTGAGTGGCCCAGCCAAAGTCCAGACTTGAATTCCATTGAGAATCTGTGTAAATACTTGAAGATTGCTGTTCACCGATGCTCCCCATCCTACTTGACAGAGCTTGAGCAAATCTGCAAGGAAGAATGGGAGAAAATCCCCAAATCCAGATGTGTAAAGCTGATGCAGACATACCCAAGAAGACTCAAATATGTAACCACTGCCAAAGGCGCTTCTACAAAGTATTGACTCAGGGGGTTGAATACTTATTGATGCAAGACATTTCAGCTTTTCATTTTTCAATTAATTTGTAAAGATTTCTAAAAACATGTTTTTACTTTGTTATGATGGGGAAGTTTGTGTTGATTGGTGATAAAAAATTTAAATTTAATCCATTTTAAATTCAGCCTGTAACACAACAAAATGTGACAAAAGTTGAGGGGTGTGAATACTTTCTGAAGGCGCTGTATAGTATGTACAATTTACCTTCTACTTATATATTCTCTGCCAGTCCATCTCTCTGTCTGGCCGTCTGAGCGGGGCTTCAATATCAAATCACCACCATTTTGTTTCATAAGCTTCTGCCACTGATGTCCAGGAACCATGGAAAGTTGCCACCATCAGTGCTGTCGTTACATGAGCCGGGTGTACGTGTGGATATTTGGAGAGACCAGCAATCCTTCAAAAAAAAATAAGGTAAGTGGCGTTTTTTTAACATAAAAATTTTTGAGTTCTCGGGTTTTGATTTCATGAACGTTAAATTTTTTTGTGTAGTTTGAGGCCTAAAATCTGCAGAGTCAGCGACATGATATATTTCATGAATAGGTCTAAATTAAGTTTTTTTTTAAAGCAAATCATGCATTTCATTACATGCCTGAGAATTTTTTTTAATAGATTCTTCACCATTAAGAGATTTGGCCAAAAACAATATATTGCATGATTATATAACATGATATCTCAAAAAGTTGTGGATGGATTCAAACAAAACTTGGTGGATGAGTTGAGTAGTTGACAATAACAAGCTGATTAGTTTTTGATTCAGGTCCATATGCAGAACGGACCTATCAATGGGATACAAAACGTAAACTGTTCAGCCTAGTTGGAGGTATGCGCTCTACCGTGTGCCATTCTAGTTATGCTTCTGCTGAGGAAGTCGCTGGAAGAATTATTATGTTTTTGACTTGTCCATCTGTCCATACGTACGTCCGTCCATGCTAATTTTCTCTGCAACCGCTTACCTGATTGAAACAAAATTTTGACCAAAGGTGTGAATACTCATGTATAATGTTTTGATGATAATTATAACATCATAGGTCATGTGCTGTGGCAGCTATGTTGGAAAAGAGGAAAAACTTTGGAGAGCTGCATCTCCAAAACCGCTCCATGGACAAAATTGAACCTTGGCACATTTGAAGTACTCCATTTGGGAAATAAGTGATTTTTGATGATGTCATAAGTGACTTCGTTATAACGTCATAATTGCATACGTCAAACGCTTTATCCGATAAGTATGGACATTTTTGAGGGTCATCTTGGGCTAAATTGTATGGTGGGAAAAAATTGATGACATTGGTCAAGTGATTCTGCAGCCATTTTTTTTAACATAAAACCCTTCAAAATCTTCTTCTCTGAAAATGCTGAACAGATCGAGGTGAAACTTTACAAATACAATCTCCTATCCATGAAGAACAAGTATAAAAGACATACGAGGTAAAATGTCATAGCCACCATTGTTTTACTAATTTTGCTGTACAGAGTTAAAGGGCTTGCCCATATTTATGTTCAACTAAAATGGCTGCCAGTCTACCAGTCGGCCATCCTTGATTAGATCACAAAATATAGTTAGGTGTACATGTATGCCATCATGTACTTTGCTTGCGCCAAGATTGAACAAAATCGGACCTTACATGTCTGAGACATAGTTGGGGACACATTTAAGTAACAAAATGGCCACCAGTCAACCATCTTGGATCTGATTTCAAAATAATAGGACGTGCTTATGTAAGCCATCATTCTTTATCTGTTTGTCAAGTTTGAACAACATCGGTAAAAGCATGTCCAAGAAATGGTTGAGGACATGTTCAACATTGGTGTTTTCACAACTAAAATTTCCGCCAGTCCACCATCTTGGATCTGATCTCAAACAAAAATGCCATGCATATGTAAGCCATCATTTGTTATCTGTGTGCCAAGTTTGAATAAGAGCGATAGATGCATGTCTGAGGAATGGTTGAGGACATGTTCGATACTGGGTTGCTGTTTTTTTACAGCTAAAATTCCCGCCAGCCTACCAGTCGGCAATCTTTGATCAGATAACAACACAAAGTGAGGTGCACGTGTATGCCATCATCTGCTGTACTTGTTCCAAGTTTGAACAAAATTGGACCATGTATATCCGAGAAATGGTTGAGGACGTGTTCGACACCATGTTTTTTACAACTAAAATGACAGCCAGTCAGCCAACTTTGATCCCATCGTAAAACAAAATGATGTGCATATGTATACAATCATGTGTTGTACAATCACCAGCTTGCTGGTGTCCTGTGTTGGAATGGTGACCTGTCCAGGATTGTGGCAAATAGCTAAGGAGACTGCTTAGGCAGCACCAAAGCTCTGCACAGAGCATGGTCCCAATGGATGGATGGATGGTACAAGTATGCATAATGATGTAATAATGTGGGCGGAGGCATATCTGGCGACTTCTACTTTATTTCTCCTTCCTGACTGCAAACTTCCTAACTGGTGATTAGCATGGCAGAGACAGTTCATTTGTTTGGCATTTGTTGTTATGTAACGTGACCTGTGTCTTGCTAGCTCATCAATTTAGGGAGTTCAATTGTTATTTTACCTCCACTAGAAAGTTGACCGTGCCCATACGGGATTCAAAACCGGGTAGGGATGGAGATGGCAAAAAAGCAAAAGACATCTTCTGTCTTTGAGCTGGCAAGCTTGGAGCAACAATTCACATTTATTGCTACGTCTGTTTCAATGAGATGTTCTAATGGCGATGAGGTGCTCTGTTTGAAACTGTTTGCTCAATACATGTAGCTTTTTGATACCAAGGGTCCGTAATAAAAATTAGTATTGGTGTCAAATTCAGTGACCAATTGAAAATTAATGGTCGGAGGACACCATGGTCACAAATAAACGATTAAACAATGCCATAAAATGCTGTCCCTACAGAGACGAAAAGTGAAGCTACTGACTAGTTTCACCGTTATTGGGGCTCATCAGGGCAACGCATCACTGTTCCATCAATTTTGTGACTCTAAAGCCTTTTTGTCTTACATACTGTTTGACTACACCATCTAATTGTGATTGGTGAGGATGCGAGATAATATCTGGAACCAACAAGGGCCATCTGTTACAAGAACATATTGTATTTCGCCCCACCAATCACAACCAGGAAGCATCACCATTGTTTTAAGCAGTCCAAAGTTCTATGAATACGATTATTGAAGTTCTCACTAGTCGGTAACTTCACTTTTCATTTGTGTGGGAACACCACTTATTCTTGATATATTGGCACTGCTCGAGAACCTTCTGGGTTTGCACTCATGACGGTGTCATCACAGGGTTTTGTCCAGGTTGGAGAACTTCGATGATTGCATTCGTAGAACTCCTAACTGATTAAAACATTGGTGTTGCTTCCTGCTTGTAATTGTTGGGGCAAAAGACAATGTGCCCACGTGGCAGATGGCACTTTTTGTGTCCAGATACATTCTGGCATTCTCACCAATCACAGTTAGAGGTGTATTATTTACAATTGTATAAGCTGAAAGTTTTCAGTCACTAAGTGCATTTAACAGTGATGTGTTGCCCTAACGAACCTCAAAAATGGCGAAACTAGTTAGCAGCTTTGTTTTACATCTGCATGACGATATTTCACCTTGACATATTTGCACTCGAGGCCCTTCTGGGTTTGCAGTCAAAATAATACAGTATATACATTTATTAGTCCCCTACCAGTTTCACCAAAAAGGACTATCGGTTTACTCTCTGTCTGTCCGCCCGTTTGTCCCACCTGTGGTTTTTTAGACTTTATTCCCATACCCTTTGAGGTCGTGGAGAGATTCACTTACCTTGGCAGTGATATTCATGTCTCTGCTGGCTGTGAGTCATCGGTCAATAGACGTCTGAGTCGGGCCTGGGGAGTCATGGATTCACTGGATAATGGGGTGTGGCGCTGTCGGTACCTGTGCGGGAGGACGAAAGTCTGAGTCTTCAGGTCCTTGGTGCTTCCAGTCTTGCTCTATGGATGCGAGACTTGGACTCTTACCAAGGATCTGAGACGGATACTTAATTCCTTTGGTACCAGGTCTCTTTGGAGAATCCTTGGCTATCGCTGGTCGGACTTTGTGTCCAACGAGCGGTTGCTGAGAGAGAATGAAATGAGATTTGTTACCTGCATAGTCCGTGAGTGTCAGCTGCGGCTGTATGGACATGTGGCTCATTTTCCTGACGCTGATCCTGCTCACCAGATTCTCTCAGCGAGGGAATCTCCTGAGTGGAGGAGGCCAATGGGCCGACCACGTGCTTCTTGGTTGCAGCAGGTTGATCGGCATCTCAAGGAGATGGGGATGGGCCAGGCATCTGCCTGGGGGAAGGCCAGACGGAGACCCCTTGAGCACCGGCGGAAAGTGGACGCAGCAACGGGCTGCTCTGGCGCATGCTCCCATACCTGACCTGACCTTTGACATATTCAAATGAAACTTGGTTACATAGCTTTATTAGTGCCCTACCGGTTTCACCAGAGTGGACTACAGGTTTGCTCTTCATCTGTCTGTCTGTCCATCCACCCGTCCCACCTGTGGTTTTTCCGACTATTTCCCATACCCTTTAACTTAATCAACTGAAACTTTGTACATGGCTTTATTATTATAAGATACAGAACAAGTTCAAGTTTCAGGGCGTTTCCTCAATTTTTCACAGAGTTATGCCCTTTTGGACTTCAAAAATATCACATCGGTAGGGGACATGTACTGAAAAGTAATTCTCGCTCTTGTGTTTTTTAAGAAGAAAGGTGCATACAACCAAAAAAGTAACTAGATATGCTCTGCTAATTTAAGTGATAAACAAGAGCAGACACAGTCTTGGGCGACGTTTCGCCTGCTTTCCAGTGAGCTTCCTCAGGCCAATAGACCCCCCGTCTTGGCACGTGTCCATTTTTATTCCCATGGCGACCAATCATTTCCAGTCATGTGCCAGTGCATGAGGTCAATTGAGTGTTTTTTATTTTGCCAAACATTAAGTAGATATACGTCAAATCACCTCATCGATGAAGTGCTCTGCTCTTTTTATGACTTACTCGTGATCTGGTGTTGTATCTGTGGAGGTGAGTGGGTTTGTGTGCTGGTTGTTTTTCTGGGGCAAGAACATGGCTGGGTTTGTGTCTGGGTTTGATGTGATGATGTGTGGGTCACTTGTTTGGTGGGGATCCTGTTAGGAGTTGTGCAAGTGTGGGTGTGGTGTTGGGGACCAAGCGCTGATTTTGCCCACCTTGTCCAGTTCTTTGCACCATCCAGTTTTTGCCATTTGCATCAGAGGTGTGTATTGTGTTTCTGCACACAGACTTCCCAGTTGGAACACATTCTCGGCTCTTGACATCCCATGCTTCCAGCATCAATCTGTTTCATTTGTTGTATGTTGTTTCTAGGACACGGGTCCCATGCAAGTCAAATTTGTGGACAGATTGCAAGCATTGACACGCTATAGCTGACTCACCTTTCCAAGCCTAACTGCTCTCTCATGTTAATCTAGCCTTTGTTTCAAATTCCTTCCAGTTTCACTCATGCAGACTTGGTCACAGTCTCTGCTGGACAATGAGTGGATGGAACAAAAAAAATATGTAATAGCAGGACATTAAGTGGATGGAAGAAAAAAGGTCCTGCTCGAAAATGGATAGAGCAATGGGATACTCCACCCCCTGAAAGAACCAAAATGGAGAGAACGGAAGGAGACAGACACGCTTGGGTACTGTGTACTGGCGTACTTCCCAGGCCTTTCCAAAAGGAATTGCAAGATAGTATGCAACACACTGATTGGTGTAGCCTACAAACCTCTACTTACTGTCGTTAATGTCATTTCAAAACTATAGGACTCAATATCAACTGGTGACAAATCAAGAGTAGTTTACCATTCGTCATACAGTGCATTCATGAGAACCACAAGTAGAACCTACATGAGAATCCCAATGCTACATGCCCCCCTCAGCTGACAGACCAGTTTCATCACTTGTTGTGGGTATTGAGGACCACAATCCCATATGTTTTGAGGACGTTTCAAAATTCGACCAGATCTGCATTTGCAATGTCGTATCGTCGCTGGATCATTGTGATGCTGAGATTTATCCTCATCATGAAGGCTTTGTGGAAAGAAGAGGCAGTTGTCCTCATTATCTGCATCTTGGAGGTTGGTTGTTACTGGACATCATGCATTCCACTTTGTGCCATCTCTGATTAGGTAGCTATGATGACCCAGTTACTGCGTGATTTGTTGGGGACGTGATAGTGAAGTCGCGAGTTTATGTGAGCCATTATGGCATTTAATTCTGACTCGGTGGCCCACTGCAAATGAAGGTGGCTTTCCTCTCAACCGATTGTCAGCATATTTTTGTCAGAAATTTTTTGTCAGCTTTCCTCTCAACCGATTGTCAGAAAACAACATTTTCTGTTGTTGCGATGTGATCACCATTGCTGTCACTTCTATCTTTCCATCTGTTGACATGGGTGCTTTTAGGAAACTAAGTGGCAGGTGTAAGTTACGCCCGATCATTATCAACATGGACATTGTCTATCCACTTAGAGAATGGGGTGTTGAGCAATACAAGCACAACAGAGTTTCAATAGCCTGATCAAATATCTGTCCATCATAAAACATAATATCCAAAATAAGGACATAAATGCAAGCAAAGCTTGCTTTTATGCTCTCTGACAACTCTGTTGAACCTCTCAACCATGCCGTTGCTCTGCAGATTATGTCGTGTAGTTGGGCGAAGTTCAATACCATTGGCATTGAGTTACTGCATGAATTGCTCAGATGTAAACGGTGGTCCTTTGGCTGTCGTAATAGACTCAGGAAGCCCCCATCTCGTAAACATCTTGTCAAGGATTCCAATAATGAACGAACTTGTAATCGAGCTTCTATCTGTGATCTCAGGCCTTTTGCTGTAATGATTGTGGATCACGATTAGGTACATGTGGTTGTGAAGTGCAGCTTAAACCTCACCAAAGATGTCCAACTGCAGCTGTTGCCATGGTTACTTTGGCCATGATGTAGGCTGAAGACAAGCAGGATGTGGATTTCCTACTTTATCACGAAGGAGATGTGCTTCACAATGCTTCACGAATTGCTCGACATGTGTGTTGATACCTGGCCACCATACAGAATCGCACACTTCCGTTTCATTTTAATGATCTTGGGATATCCATCGTGAGTGAGATACATCACATGCTGCTGTAGTGCTTTAGGGATCACTACACAGGTGCCGAGGACGAGACAACATTCATCAAACACCAATTCCTCATTTTGAATCCTGAAGTAGGGTTGTAGCTCCTCTGCAATTTGTTGAGGCTACTCTGTTTGAAGAAAACAGCACTCTTTGCAATGTTTCATCTTGTTTAGATTGCCATTTGAGCTCATTGTGAGGGACTAAATTTGCGGTTGCATTTGGAATGACTGTGTTTACAAAGGTGTAGACTTCACTGATCACCTCATTATTGGTGTTCTTTTCTGGGGTTATACAGCTGAGCATGTCCGCAACTTGGTTACGGAACCCAGACACATATTCAATGTCAGTCATACTGGTAGAGATGGAATGACCACCTGTAAAATCTATAAGTGATCGATGTCCAGATCTTGATGTAGCGAGTAGTGTTGTCAGTGCTTGATTGTCTGTGCGGAGGGTGAACTTTCGACCATACAGATACACGTATGCTGGGTGTAGTGGCATGCGCCTGTAATCTGGCTACTCTGGTTGGGGGGTTGCTTGATGATGGGAGCCCTGCATTGTGCCGTGCTAATCGACTCTACAAAGCAGCCCAGCTGATAAGGCAGCATCCAACCCTGATTGTCAGGTCAGGCCAGATCAGATCTGTGACTTGCTATGGGTATCATGTAAAACTTTTATCAACCTATTCATGTTCGAGTGTCGGTGATTAAGCCAGTTTCCCCCACCAGGTCCCCCTGGTTTGGAGGGTGTATGGGCATGGACACCAAGCAGGATTAAATATAAACACTGCTGAAGGGCGGAGGAGCTCCTTATGAGCCATTGGCCATTCATATCTGGTGCCAACTGCGTCTATGGATATCTTCGTGCAGTTGGTTACCTTCCATAGGTGGTTGGTACCAGGATTTGCACTCCGGCCACTGAAAAACACTTCACTCCACAAACCACGCTGTATAGTGTGTCAGGTGGTGCTGAGGTGTCATCCACCAGATGGCAGTCTCCTCAGGTTAACCTGAGGTGGTCCCTTCAGGTGGGTGCCTAGATTGTCCTATCCTTAGGAGATGGGGATGGGCCAGGTATCTTCTGGGGATGGCCAGATGGATGCCCCTGGAGTACTGGCAAAAATTGGATGCAACGATGCGCTGTGGTGCATGCTCCCAATGTATACATGTACAGTAGATACACATGCCAGTGTTCACATGCACAGAGAGATACTCACTCTCCATGTTCTCATGTGGTGTAGTTGTGGTCTGTCTCTGAAAACATGCTTGATACGAATGCTATAGGCTGAACTGTTTTGCGAAATTGTGAAAGTACTGCTCCCACTACCATACCTAATGTATTCATCATGATGGTAGTCTTCGCGTTCAGATCAAAGTGGCCAAGGATTGGGGGATATGTGACCTTTTTCTTCAGTGTGACAAATGCCTGCTGCTGGGTATGAGTCCATTCCCAGGTCACATACAGTGCAGTAGTTTGCGAAGAGGTTTAGTGATCTCTGTGTAGTTGGGTACAAACTTGAGGTAAATGTTTGTCGTTCAGAGGAACTCTTTTGCATTTGACTGAGTAGGAAGAGTCCTAACTGCTTCGATGTTGTTCTGCATCGGTTTCACACCTTCGGCTGTCACATGATATCCGAAAAGGTCAATCACTGATGCTACAGAGCTACACTTTTCCTGATTTAGCAGAAAGTTAGAACACGAAAGTAACAGAACAAATATAACTGTATAAAGAGAGAGGTGGCACACACTAACTGCAGGGTTGAGGGACCAAATATAGGGAGGCTTTGAGAAATAAAGGATGTGGGGAAGAATGATTGCAAGGGGATGACAAGGGAATGAACAAGATGGGTACAGCTGCAGACTATCAACCACAGAAGTGTAAGGAAAAACTGGAAACTCGGAAAGAGGTGGGCTTATGAAGGGTTAATGGAGGTAGAAAAGATCGTGGTTTTGGATGGGGTATATGGGATGGTGCTAAATAGATATTTTGAAGCTCTTGAGGGAAGAATGATATTGAAGATCTTGAGGGAGTTGGTTCTGCAGTCAGGAAAAATGAGAAACAAGTGAGCGTAGGTGAGCAGTGAGTCTGGATTTTAGGAGTTTCATCAATAGAGGGTTACTGGCAGACTGCGTGCACCCTGCAGAAACCAAGGGAGGGGGTGGGGGTGGCATGGAAAGGGTGCAAGACCATAAGGGAGGCAGTAGAATGACGATAGAGACCACTGACCTTTCTGTGATGTGAAAGTTATTGGCCCAAAGATTCAACTTCATCACAGAATATCCCAATGATTTTGAAGGCCTTGTAGCCATGGTGCCAAGCAGAGCAAGGTGCGAGGCAGTGGAGCCACCCAAGCGGTCAAAATGGTAAACTCCGTCAAGCTGCGGATGAATGTCATGTCGGTCGATGATGGCTTCTGGCCTTACCTGCAGCAATAACTGTCATGTTATTTGCTGTTGATGCCATCAGGGCTCTCACACCTGCATTGATGAGATCGTGCCACCCCTGTACCTGTGCCTTGGATACCCTTGGGACTCTACCCACTGTACCCACTGTGCCACTTTGTGCCAGGCCAACACCTTCATGGCTCTTCAGCCGTGCCAACATTATCCTGCAAGTACCAGAAGCTGATAATGGTCATTCATCTCTCGCTTAACGTACTCTTCCCGGCTCTCACTAGTAGTCCTGATTTGTCTTGTTATTCTACTCTTTTAATCCTTACACCCTCATTCGATTTAAATCCTCCCTTTTATCATTTAGCTTCCCCTGCTGGCCCATCGCCCCTGCACAATTAGCGACTATCACTGGTTGTGTATAATTCTGTCATATTGTTTCTGTTCTTGTACGTCTCTTCGAAATGACTTGTTTGGAATGAAGCTGGTGTTACTTATTCACTTGAGTGGTGCAATCACATTCTAAATGAAACAATTCGGTGGGTAGATAACGTGTTTATCGATTGATCGACTCGTCATGCCGTCCAAACTCACGTCAACTACAACAACGAGGTCCCTGACGAATTGTCATGGATTTACCCTCAAGGCATTGGAAACTGCTGCCCAGAAGGTGACAGTGGTTTCATCTTTATATACTGTATCATGTTTTCTTTTTGTGGATGAGTTGATAAGTCACTATATAAATAGACAGTGGTGATGCATAATTACAGGAGGAGTCACTTCATGTCTTGAAAAGTGGAATATTCGACCATTATCATCTTTTCATGTACAGCACGTGACTGCTGGTTTGCAACATTGCTTTGGCGGGGTGGGGGTGGTGGGCCAGCAGCTTGCATTCCCCTGCAAGGGTATGAGAATTTTGAATTTAACAGGATGCTAGTGATATCTCACCGACTTTTTGCGAAGAACACCGTGGAATGTTTAACATCCATCAACTAATGCTAGCAAATGGGATGTCCAGTTTAACGTTGATCCGATGGATGGTGTACCCATTGATGCCTGTTGCTGTCTGTGAAACACTAGCCAGGAAAAAAATAGCATTCCTTTCCTGTAGTAATTCTCTGCAGACTACTGTGGTAGGACCTTTTACCAACTGTAGTATATGAGAGTACAACTCTCATATACTATCATTCCAACTGTAGCATTTTTGCCCTGGCAGGATTTGAGTTTACACCGAGGCCAATATTCAAAAGCAGGCCAGATAGCTCAGAGGCAAGTGTGCATACCTCCAGAGTCTACCCCACCGGTCCCTGACGAAAAGGAATCTATATCATTTGATTATATAACTGCCTGACTGTGCTTAACAAGTGATCCACACAAAAACCTTCTTGCAATTGTAATAGAACATGCGGTATTTTGTGGTAAACCTACTTTGCTGAGCAAAAGTGACCATATAATATCGGTGAGCATACCACCAAAGGTCTAATACTACCATTTGTAAAGCAGTTAATTGCACAAATTATTGGAGGATAATTGTTATGTAGTAATGCATTTTATATGACCATGTGATCAGTGATGAAGTCGTTCAAGTGCCAGCAATCCAATTTATGAACCAAGATGCCAAGTCAGAGGCTGAGTATAAAGGTGCTACTAAGTCTTCTATTGTTTGGAGTTGTACTTTACTAGGCTTGTGAAACTGCTCCCACTAAGTCAATGTGTTACCGAAGTTCTTGAAATCAAAACATCCCCCACCCCACCCTCTCCAACCCCAAATTCATTCCCATCACTAATGTGATAAAACATGATGCGTTTAGTTAAGAAGATTTAAGCAGCGACCTGTCCTTCCGCAGTGCTAAGATCTATAACGACATTTTAAGAAGTGAAAATGCCTTTGGGACTCAGGTTGCATTGCCCTACATGGTGGGAACATTAGAGGTAACTCCTGCAACTTTAGAATCTGTTGTCATGGTCTTGGCCTCTTAGTTCCACCCACTTTAGCAGCACTTGATAATGGCAGTATTTCCTTTTCAGTCTTTCATTCCAGAATTTCCCACCCACACTTTATTACAAATCCATGTGACTAGCAGCCTGAGATTTTTTTTTCTTTTAACAGGGCATTGTGAAACTCTGCTTTTAGACTTTTATCTGATGCCACTGGTAAGAAGAGTGGCTTTAATATAACATGGTGTTGAGGACATTAAGCCTTTCTGTAGTCCAGCAGGATAGCACACAGGTAGCGGCAGCATTCCACTTGCTTTCAAGCTGTTCAGTCTGAGTTTGCACAAATTATTCCTGTGCCGAATATAAACTGTCAGATTGGTGTTTCCCAGGTAGGGCATCGTGCAACAATGAGTTTACCTTCCTACAGAGCACCTTAAGTCACTGAACCATCTGCTCATATTAATTGCTGGTGGACATTAAAGATCTCTGTGTCTTTCGACAAACAGTAAGCGGGTTATGGCTACCATCGTGGCCAAATATCTTTCCTCACTTGGCCCGGGGAGGAAATATAGCCACCACTGTGGAAACACAAGCATTTTGCCCTTCCGATCTGTGAGGTCATGGAATGGATGATGACCCCTTTCTGTAGCAATTTGGATAATGCCGATTATTTATTTATTTCTTTATTTTGAACACATCTATCCAGGACACATTTCAGGCATTCACGTCTATTTTGTGATTTTGTTTTATGGAAATATTGTTCGGTTTTTGGTGATATTGCTTTATTCCCTGCAAATGACTGGCTGAGTCAGGTTTCCATCATCCAGCTGGGATGATGAGGGGCGTACTGCCTGTCTCACTGGATGATTCAGAGGTAAAGGACAGAGGCCTGAAACGTTAGCTTTACCTTAGTTTTCACTGTGCTTACACCCACCTTGAACAGTCTCCAGTTGCTAAAACCTCTCCTTTGAATTGTCCGCCAACACAGACAATCTTTGATAAGTTTTCAGGTGATAAAAGCTATTGTTTGCTTCGGCAGCCTTCTACTGGTGAGATCAAATCCAAGGATTGACTACATCCTAATTCAAAATTCTCCCAGTTGGTTCACCCTAAGTATTTGAGTCCCTGGTAAGCATTTGTTGAATTATCTGGTCACAAGAAATCGGATTAAATCCATATATAAGTGATGTCGCTGTATGACATTCACCACCCTTAAGGGCATAATGTACTGGGCCATGAGTGTGGTCTAAATTCTCCATCTCAATTACCTATGTAGGAATACACCTTACATAATTGACTCTGTCATATCCAAAGTATAATGGGACCATTAAATTGAATGTAGGAAGACAAAGCTTGCATACTCCCTCTCTTGGGACCCACAAAAATTGGGTTAGTGTTGCAACCATGTCTAGGTTCAACTCCAAATATTAAATGTTGGATTGGTTTCTTGGCCATTGTGGATGAAGCTTTCATCTTTTATTTGTCCAAGAGGCTGTAAATGCTGTTGTCATTGATAAGTTCATAAAATGTATGCGTGTGGCCCCACTTGGTTGCAGTGCAAGTTTTAGATCCTCAGCTTCTTAGTCCATCACTGAGAGCCTTTGAGAAAGATTTCCATCTCGACTCTCCATAGCCTCAAACATCTGCTCATGGGCGTGCATAGCTCTGTGGTAATGATGGCCCGATAAATTGATCCAAGAGTCAGAATTTCAGATTCTATCAGGGTATTTCTAAAGACCTGTATCCTCAAACAGTTCCCTTTTGCTGGCAAGATAGGACAATGCCATTTTATAAATCACTTGGTCCCATCGCCAACCCTTTCTGCAAAAGTGGATTCCGTCACCTCATCTGTTGTGCCTGAAAGCATAGATTGATTGATCAAACACCACAGCAATGGTTTCAAGTTCTAGACGATCCACAATGGTGAAACTACGTTACAAATTGGTGTCAATATATGGCATGTCAGGTAGGTATCTGATCTCAGATGCATCATGGATAAATGCTCCAATATGATTGATTGTCGCCACAGCCTTGAAGGTGAAAGTGCTGCCCTCTTCTGGAAGCAGGTGGAAACTTGCAAATTTTTTTCTAATCGATTTTTCAAAATTAACATGCAAGCTTAAAACTAAGAAAATTGATTATGTGGAAAGACGATACACTAAAATAGTTGTTTTTAAAATGTTAAGTTGTCCCACCAAACTTACGATGAAAATTTGGTTTATGCATTTTAGCCTGTGGCCTAATTCATCGTCAGGTCAGGTCAGGTATGGGAGCATGTACCGGAGCAGCACGTCGCTGTGACCACTTTCCACCAGAACTCCAGGGCCTCCATCTGGCCATCCCCCAGGCAGATGCCTGGCCCATCCCCATATCGTTGAGACGCTGATGAACCTGCTGCAACAACGAGGCACATTGTCAGCCCATTGTGACTCCTCCACTCATGATGCTCCCTTGCTGAGAGAATCTGGTGAGCAGGATCAGCGTCAGGAAAATTAGCCACATGTCCATACAGCTGCAGCTGATGCTCACGGACTATGCAGGTAACAAATCTCATTTGAATCTCTCTCAGCAACCACTCGTTGGACACAAAGTCTGACCAGCAATAGCCAAGCATACTCTGAAGAGACCTTACCAAAGAAGTTAAGTCACCATCTCAGATCCCTGGTCAGAGTCCAAGTCTCACATCAATATAGAAAGACTGGAAACAACAAGGTCCTGAAGACTCGGACTTTCGTCCTGCACAGGTACCAGCAGCGCCACACCCCATGATCCAATGAATGCTTGACTCCCCATGCCTAACTCGGATTTCTCTTGACCTCTTGGTCAGGTTGTTGGCAACTAAAACGACTCCTCCACCAGGTTTTTTGTGAGGGTGTTTGGATATGGACACCCATCAGGATTAAAAACAAAATCTGTCAAAGGGCAGATGACCTCCTTGGGACAATACCATTTTGTAAATGACTTCATGACATTGTAAATCAATGGCCATTCATATCTGGTGCCCAACTGTATCCGCAGACATCCTCCTGTTGTTGGGTTAGCCATTCCTAGGAGGTTAGTGGCAGGATTTGCACTCAGACTCCCGTAAAAATAACTTAATTCTGCAACATACACGAAAAACACAAATTGAATACAGAAGAACTCACTCTGTGGGAGTGTCTCCTGTGCAGCTGCCCTTCTCAACCTACTCAGGCCAGCTCACTAGATGACGGGACTGTGGCAAAGCCTTCGGGACCACGATTACTTGATAATAGGTGGGAAACCATGGGGCAAACCTGCTGGGTTGGGTTGTGGTGGCGTGTGTTGGGGTACTGCTGTGGTGTCGTCCACCAGACGTCGGTCTCCTTGGGTTAATCTGAGGTGGTCACTTCGGGTGGGTGCCTGAAACGTCCTCACTCTCAGATTGGATGATCACCTGTCTCTGCTGTCACCTGAGCTTCTGCATCTTAACATCAGTATTACAGCACTTTCTGAGGATTGGAGACCGGATAGTGGTGAGGTCATGGTGGGTGGCCACACCTACTACTGGTCTGCTCACTCTGATTGTTACCATTCCCAGAGAGTTGCTGTAGCTGTGTCCAACAAGCTGCCTCCTATGGTAATTGAGGTAACACCAGTGAATGAGTGTATTATGAGACTGAGAATTCACCACTCTCTGGGTGTCATTTCCGTGGTCTCTGTTTATGCTCCAACTGAGGCGTGCAATCTCATTGCGAAGGACACATTCTATGCCACACTTGAGTCAGTGGCTGATCAGTGGCCAGGTGAGATACTCTTCTCATCTTTGGAGTTTTCAATGCATCGACTGGCACTGATAGAGATGTTTATGAGACACGTGTTGGTCCCCATTGGTCTGGAACCAGGAACCAGAATGGCACTAAGTTCCTTGCCTTCGTAAGATGTCGTGGACTTAGGGTGGCTGGTTCATGGTTTTAGCACACACAGCCGCAGGCCCGGACTTGGTATTGCAATGCTGGTGGTGTGGCAAAGGAGATTGACCATGTTCTCGTTGATAGTCGCAAGAGGTTGCTCCAGAACTGCAGGGTCTACCGGAGTGCTCAGTTCCTCAGTACCAATCACATGCTTTTTGTAGCAATTCTGAAGCTGTGGCTCAAATCCAAGAGAATGGTACCATCCCAGCCTAGGATGGATGTTGGCATGCTCAAGGATGAAAGGACAGCAGAGGAGTTTCAGGACAGGTTGAGTGGGGTTCTAAGTGGTTTGGATGTTTCAGAGAATCCTGAAGAGTTGTGGAGTGCCTTCAAGACTACCATCCTTGATGTTGCCAATGGGTGTCTTGGAGCCTACCTTCAGGCAAAGAAGAACTTTGTCTCCCAAGGGACACGAGATACCATTGACCAGTGTTGCAGGGCCAGGCTACATTGGCCTGCAAAAGTATTCACCTCCTAACAATAATGCCACATTTAGATGAACTATGTAGAAAGATGCTTGGTCCTACAAAACTTCAATATTGACATAAACAGAGACATTTGAAGGACATTACCATAAATCAGACTAAAATGAAAACCACAAAGCTTTTCGTTGTGCTCTCATCAGGTGAAATTCACACAAAGTGAATGAGGTAAGGAAGAAGAATAATCTAAAGACACCAATCAACAAAGTCAATTCCGATTGGATGTTCTCTACTGATGCGTCATCACCTCCCAATGGTCTAGGTTTGGAGGAGCCTGTTCAGTGTTCAGCTCTCCAATTGGTGGTTGTGGAGTCTGAGGCGGAGCTCCTAAGGCCGTTGCAGAATCCTCTTCATCAATATCTGTGATCGCGAGACGAGTTTGTGTTCCTCTTCTTCTTTGCACCAATAAAGCGAGTGGACAAACTCTTTTTGCTGACGTAACATAGGGTCCATGGAAGAGATAAATGTTGCTTCTAGTATTCGGAGATGTGTTACATTTCATCCTCCACTCAATATCTTGAATGCATCCACATTATACTGTTCAGCACAGTTTGCATTCTCAATCAAATTCTGTCCAATAGCAGATACACATGACTTTGGGATTGATGCTGGGACCTTCCTGCAAGCACGTACCAGCTGTATTCGCGTACCATTAGTGTTTTTCCTGATGGACAAAGGGATGTGCTGTTTGATTCTGTCAGTTAGAGTCTGGGTAGTTCTGCCTACATACCGAGCATCACATCGACACTTGAACTCATAAATAATATTGCTAAGTTTTGAGGCAGGCAGAACATCCTTCTTAACTGCAGGAATCAGACGTTGAGAGGTGAAAATCACTCTTGGACGAACAGCCAGATATGTGTTTGAGACACATCTTTTGATTTGTTCCTCATGTCTTCACGACATTTTCCCTTTCCAAAGATTCTTGATGTAGACCGGGCACTTTTCAGGATCCATCTTACATTCATCTATAGCAGTAAGGAATATGTGCATAAACGTCCTAATGATATACTCAGGATATCCATTCTCACTGAGGATGCCGGCAATCTTGTCTATTTCTGTCTGAAGCTTCGAGTTGGACCATATCGTCTGAGCTCGACTCACTAATACATTTATCAAACCAATCTTGAATCTCATTGAACTAAAAGAGTCCCATCAAGTATACTGGCTGATGAAAGTGGGCTTTCTATAGATGGACACAGTAAACAATGATGCAGATCTCTCTACCATGACATCCAGAAAGGGTAAGCAACCAGAACGTTCCAATTTTGTCGTGAACTTGAGGGCAGGATGAAGAGAATTCAATTCATTCAAGAAGCGGTCACAGACTTCACATGATTCAAACAGGCAAAATATGTCATCCACATGTCTGTAGAATATTATGGGGGATTGAGATACCTGCAACTTGGTCAACTTCTCCAGTTCTTGATAGCCAACAAAAATATTTGCTAACGTTGGGCCCAAAGGAGAGCTCATGACCACCCCATCATTTTGGACGAACATTATGTTATTAAAGCTAAACTCGACATCTCTTGTAGCCATGTTCATCAATTCCATGAAGACAGATTCAGAAATGGGCGGATGCTCAAGTTCCATATGATATAGCAAATGTGTGCATTTATCAATGGTCTCTGTCAAAGGGACATTTGTAAACAGGCTATCAATGTCAAAATAATAGCTTACATTCTCCAAACCAGAAGGAGACATCAACATTCTCCCTAATGACATCAGCAAAAGTGAAAGAATCTTTGATGAGAAACCTGGAGACCCACTCGAGCGCTGGTTGCAGTAACTCTCCCAGCCATTTCACAAGATGATGCTGGGCAGAGTTGACCATGGACAGAATTGGTGTCAGTGGAACATTCTGCTTGTGAATCTGCAGAACATTCTCGGATGAAGAGAGCCTACCGGCTTGATCCTCTTGAAATATTCCCTTGACAGTTACCACGCTTATGCAGCTGGAGCAACCACTTACCGAAACATGCAAACTGTGCTGAACAGTATAATGTGGATGCATTCAAGAAATTGTGTATGATGAAATATGAAAAGGATGAAATATAACACATCTCCAAATACTAGAAGCGACATTTATCTATTCCAAGGACCCCATGTCATGTCAGTAAAAAGAGTTCGTCCATTCGCTTTGCTTATTTGTGCAAAGAAGAAGAGGAACACAAACTCATCTCACGATCACAGATATTGATGAAGAGGATATATATATATATATGCATATGTAAATGTGTATATGTATATGTATATGTATATGTATATGTAAATATATATTTATATGTGTATAATATGTATGTATATGTATATGTATATGTTTATGTAAATATATATTTATGATCGATAAATTTATATATATATATATATTATATATATATATATACATGGTATATGTATATATATAACCGGGCGTAGTGGCGTGCGCCTGTTAATCCGCTACTCGGAGGCTTGGGTTGGAGGATCGCTTGAGGACGGGGCTCTCACTGGGCCGTGCTATGAGAGGGTGTAGGGCAGCCCAGAATCATGGCGAAACCCAATCCTTATCCCTGTGTCGTAAGAGGCGACCAGGGTTGCATCAGGAAGGGCATCCGCGTAAAACCTGTGCCAAATCAGTATGCGGATCATAACGGATGATCCGCTGTGGCGACCCCTAACGGAGCAGCCAAAGACGACAACAACAACAACAACATATATATATGTACATCTATATACAGTATTTATTCTAATATAAGCCCTGGGGTTTATTAGAATACCAGTTGATCAAGGGAGGAGGGCCTTTATTAGAGACAATCTACAAACATACAATTTTTTTTTATATTATTTATTTGTTTTATTATGAAGATACAAGTATTGTCAAGGTAGAGGGGTATAAATTATGCAGAATACGACACCACACTGACTTGACCGCCGTCAAACACACCTGTCAAAAAGCCGGGTCCCGGCCTGGCCAGGCGGGCCAGGCTCCCTCTACAGGCTACAGCTGTCTCAACTGTTTCACACCGGGGTGATGGGGGAGGGGGGAGGGGGGGGCTATTATTAAAGACACCCTTGAAACATGAAAATTTCTCAAAGAGGGGGGGGGGGGCTTTATTAGAAGGGTGACTTCTTAGAATAAATACGGTATAGATATTATTTATATATATATATATATATTTATATGTATATAGAAATATGTATGATGTATATATATATTTATATGTATATATTTATATGTATATATATGGTATGTATATATAATATTTATTATATGTATATAGAAAATATGTATATTATATATATATGTTGCAGGCGGGTCCAGTGCAAGAATGACCACTAGGTGAGGAAAGTTACATCGTCTCCCACCAGTCTCCCGGAATTGTAGGCCGTCGCTCACGGATAATTCCATGATGCGGCGGGTCACTGAACCGACAGTGGACGCCAATACGTCAACTGCGTAGCATAGGGTCTTTTTGTGTAGAATCAATTTACCTAATTAACCATGTGGTTTCGACTACCGGGGAACCACGCCCTCGGTACGCCTTGCTCGAACCGGATCACCCTACCAACTAATAACTACCAACTACCTTTCCGGTTTGGATGCAGCCGAGCGGGCATGCCAAGAACGCACCGGCAAGAATGAACAGATTATCGGGGATAAAGACCCGGCTAAACTCAGATCCGAACCATGCTGGACCA
>CM068962.1:79441379-79458368 GCA_035128595.1 Eptatretus atami | reverse complement strand
CGTAAGAGAGATCAATAGACGTCTTGAGTCGGGCTGGGATCATGATTCACTGATAATGGGTGTGGCGCTGTCGTACCTGTGGGGAGGACGAAAGTCTGAGTCTTCAGGTCCTGGGCTTACCAGTCTTCTTCTATGGATGCGAGACTGGCTCTTACCAAGGATCTGAGAGGGATATTGAATTCCTTTGGACCAGTCTCTTTGGAGAATCCTTGTGCTATCGCTGGTCGGACTTTGGTCCAACGAGCGGTTGCTGAGAGAGAATGAAATGAGATTTGTTACCTGCAAGTCCGTGAGTGTCAGCTGCGGCTTATGGACATGTGGCTCTATTTTCCTACGCTGTATCGCTCACCAGATTCTCTCAGCGAGGGAATCTCCTTGGTGGAGAGCCATATGGGCCGACCAGTGCTCTTGGTTGCAGCAGGTTGATCGGCATCTCAAGGAGATGGGATGGCCAGGCATCTGCCTGGGGAAGGCCAGACGGAGACCCTTGAGCACCGGCGGAAAGGTGACGCAGCAACGGCTGCTCTGGCGATGCTCCCATACCTGACCTGACCTTTGACATATTCAAATGAAACTTGGTTACATAGCTTTATTAGTGCCCTACCGGTTTCACCAGAGTGGACTACAGGTTTGCTCTTCATCTGTCTGTCTGTCCATCCACCCGTCCCACGTGTGGTTTTTCCGACTATTTCCCATACCCTTTAACTTATCAACTGAAACTTTGTACATGGCTTTATTATTATAAGATACAGAACAAGTTCAAGTTTCAGGGCGTTCCTCAATTTTTACAGAGTTATGCCCTTTTGGACTTCAAAAATATCACATCGGTAGGGACATGTACTGAAAAGTAATTCTCGCTCTTGTGTTTTTTAAGAAGAAGGTGCATACACCAAAAAGTAACTAGATATGCTCTGCTAATTTAAGTGATAACAAGAGCAGACACAGTCTTGGGCGACGTTTCGCCTGCTTTCCATGAGCTTCTCAGGCCAATAACCCCCGTCTTGGCACGTGTCCATTTTATTCCCATGGCGACAATCATTTCCAGTCATGTGCCAGTGCATGAGTCAATTGATGTGTTTTTTATTTTGCCAACATTAAGTAGATAACGTCAAATCACCTCATCGATGAAGTGCTCTGCTCTTTTATGACTTACTCGTGATCTGGTTTGTATCTGTGGAGGTGAGGGTTTTGTGTGCTGGTTGTTTTCTGGGGCAAGAACATGGCTGGGTTTGTGTCTGGTTTGATGTGATGATGTGTGGGTCATTGTTGTTGGTGGGATCCTGTTAGGAGTTGTGCAAGTGTGGGGTGTGTGTTGGGGACCAAGCGCTGATTTTTGCCCACCTTGTCCAGTTCTTTGCACCATCCAGTTTTTGCCATTTGCATCAGAGGTGGTGTATTGTGTTTCTGCACACAGACTTCCCAGTTGGAACACATTCTCGGCTCTTGAATCCATGCTTCCAGCATCAATCTGTTTCATTTGTTGTATGTTGTTTTAGGACACGGGTCCCATGCAAGTCAAATTTGTGGACAGATTGCAAGCATTGACACGCTATAGCTGACTCACCTTTCCAAGCCTAACTGTCTCTCATGTAATTCTAGCCTTTGTTTTCAAATTCCTTCCAGTTTCACTCATGCAGACTTGGTCACAGTCTCTGCTGGACAATGAGTGGATGGAACAAAAAATATGTTAATAGCAGGACATTAAGTGGATGGAAGAAAAGGTCCTGCTCGAAAATGATAGAGCAATGGGATACTCCACCCCTGAAAGAATCCAAAATGAGAGAACGGAAGGAGACAGACACGCTTGGGTATGTGTACTGGCGTACTTCCCAGGCCTTTCAAAAGGAATTGCAAGATAGTATGCAACACACTGGATAGTGTGTAGCCTACAAACCTCTACTTACTGTCGTTAATGTCATTTCAAAACTATAGGACTCAATATCACTGGTGACAAATCAAGAGTAATTTACCATTCGCGTCATACAGTGCATTCATGAGAACCACAAGTAAACCTACATGAGATTCCAATGCTACATGCCCCCTCAGCTGACAGGACACAGTTTCATCACTTGTTGTGGGTATTGAGGACCACAATCCCATATGTTTTGAGACGTTTCAAAATTCGCACCAGATCTGCATTGCAATGTCGTATCGTCGCTGGAGTCATTTGTGATGCTGAGATTTATCCTCATCATGAAGGCTTTGTGGAAAGAAGAGGCAGTTGTCCTCATTATCTGCATCTTGGAGGTTGGTTTTACTGGACATCATGCATTCCATTTGTGCCATCTCTGATTAGGTAGGCTATGATGACCCAGTTACTGCGTGATTTGTTGGGGACGTGATAGTGAAGTCGGAGTTTATGTGAGCCATTATGGCATTTAATTCTGACTCGGTGGCCCACTGCAAATGAAGGTGCTTTCCTCTCAACCGATTGTCAGCATATTTTTGTCAGAAATTTTTTGTCAGCTTTCCTCTCAACGATTGTCGAAAACAAATTTTTGTTGTTGCGATGTGATCACCATTGCTGTCACTTCTATCTTTCCATCTGTTGACATGGGTGCTTTTAGGAAACTAAGTGGCAGGTTGTAAGTTACGCCCGATCATTATCAACATGGACATTGTCTATCATCCTTAGGAATGTGGGGTGTTGAGCGCAACAAGCACAACAGAGTTTCAATAGCCTGATCAAAATATCTGTCCATCATAAAACATAATCCAAATAAGGAATAAATCAAGCAAAGCTTGCTTTTTATGCTCTCTGACAACTCTGTTGACCTCTCAACCATGCCGTTGCTCTGCAGATTATGTCGTGTAGTGGGCGAAGTTCAATACCATTGGCATTGAGTTACTGACTGAATTGCTCAGATGTAAACGGTGGTCCTTTGGCTGTCGTAATAGCTCAGGAAGCCCCCATTCGTAAACATCTTGTCAAGGATTCCAATAATGAACGAACTTGTAATCGAGCTTTCTATCTGTGATCTCAGGCCTTTTGCTTGTAATGATTGTGGATCACGATTAGGTACCATGTGGTTGTGAAGTGCAGCTTAAACCTCACCAAAGATGTCAACTGCAGGGCTGTTGCCATGGTTAGCTTTGGCAATGAGTAGGCTGAAGACAGCAGTGATGTGATTTCCTACTTTATCACGAGGAGATGTGCTTCACAATGCTTCACCGAATTGCTCGACATGTGTGTTGATACCTGGCACCATACAGATCGCACACTTCCGTTTCATTTTAATGATCTTGGGATATCCATCGTGAGTGAGATACCATCACATGCTGCTTGTAAGTGCTTTAGGGATCACTACACAGGTGCCGAGGACGAGACAACATTCATCAAACACCAATTCCTCATTTTGAATCCTGAAGTAGGGTTGTAGCTCCTCTGCAATTGTTGAGGCTACTCTGTTTGAAAAAACAGCACTCTTTGCAATGTTTCATCTTGTTTAGATTCCATTTGAGCTCATTGTGAGGGACTAAATTTTGCGGTTGCACTTTGAATGACTGTGTTACACAAGGTGTAGACTCACTGATCACCTCATTATTGGTGTTCTTTCTGGGGTTATACCAGCTGAGCATGTCCGCAACTTGGTTACGGAACCGACAGAACATATTCAATGTCAGTCATACTGGTAGAGATGGAATGACCACCTGTAAAATCTATAAGTGATCGATGTCCAGATCTTGATGTACGAGTAGTGTTGTCAGTGCTTGATTGTCTTGCGGAGGGTGAACTTTCGACCATACAGATACACGTATGCTGGGTGTAGTGGCATGCGCCTGTAATCTGGCTACTCTGGTTGGGGGTTGCTTGATGATGGGAGCCCTGCATTGTGCCTGCTAATCGACTCTACAAAGCAGCCCAGCTGATAAGGCAGCATCCAACCCTGATGCAGGTCAGGCCAGATCAGATCTGTGACTGCTATGGGTATCAGTAAAACTTTTATCAACCTATTCATGTTCGATGTGTCGGTGATTAAGCCAGTTTCCCCCACCAGGTCCCCCTGGTTTGGAGGTGTTATGGGCATGGACACCAAGCAGGATTAAATATAAACCTGCTGAAGGGCGAGGAGCTCCTTATGAGCCATTGGCATTCATATCTGGTGCCAACTGCGTCTATGGATATCTTCGTGCAGTTGGTTACCTTCCATAGGTGGTTGGTACCAGGATTTGCACTCCGGCCACTGAAAAACACTTCACCCTCACAAACCACATGTATAGTGTGTCAGTGGTGCTGAGTGTCATCACCCAGATGGCAGTTCCTCAGGTTAACCTGAGGTGGTCCCTTCAGGTGGTGCCTAGATTGTCCTATCTTAGGAGATGGGATGGGCCAGGTATCTTCTGGGGTGGCCAGATGGAGTGCCCCTGGAGTACTGGCAAAATTGATGCAACGATGCGCTGTGGTGCATGCTCCCAATGTATACATGTACAGTAGATACACATGCCAGTGTTCACATGCACAGAGAGATACTCACTCTCCATGTTCTCATGTGGTGTATGTTGTGTCTGTCTCATGAAAACATGCTTGATACGAATGCTATAGGCTGAACTGTTTTGCGAAATTGTGAAAGTACTGCTCCCACTACTACCTAATGTATTCATCATGATGGTAGTCTTCGCGTTCAGATCAAAGTGGCCAAGGATGGGGGATATGTGACCTTTTTCTTCAGTGTGACAAATCCGTGCTGCTGGGTATGAGTCCATTCCCAGGTCACATACAGTGCAGTAGTTTGCGAAGAGGTTAGTGATCTCTGTGTGTTGGGTACAAACTTGAGGTAAATGTTTGTCGTTCAGAGGAACTTTTTGCATTTGACTGAGTAGAAGAGTCCTAACTGCTTCGATGTTGTTCTGCATCGGTTTCACCTTCGGCTGTCACATGATATCCGAAAAGGTCAATCACTGATGCTACAGAGCTTACACTTTTCCTGATTTAGCAGAAAGTTAGAACACGAAAGTACAGAAAAAATATAACTGTATAAAGAGAGAGGTGCACACACTAACTGCAGGGTTGAGGACCAATATAGGGAGGCTTTGAGAATAAGGATGTGGGAAGAATGATTGCAAGGGGATGACAAGGGAATGAACAAGATGGGTACAGCTTGCAGGACTATCAACCACAGAAGTGTAAGGAAAAACTGAAACTCGGAAAGAGGTGGCTTATGAAGGTTTAATGGAGTAGAAAAGATCCGTGGTTTGGGATGGGGTATAATGGGATGGTGGCTAAATAGATTTTTGAAGCTCTGAGGAAGAATGATATTGAAATCTTAGGGAGTTGGTTCTGCATCAGGAAAAATGAGAAACAAGTGAGCGTAGGTGAGCAGTGAGTCTGATTTTAGGAGTTTCATCAATAGAGGTTACTGGCAGACTGCGTGCACCCTGCAGAAACCAAGGGAGGGGGTGGGGTGGCATGGAAGGGGTGCAAGACCATAAGGGAGGCAGTAGAATGAGATAGAGACCACTGACCTTCTGTGATGTGAAAGTTATTGGCCCAAAGATTCAACTTCATCACGAATATCCCAATGATTTTGAAGGCCTTGTAGCCATGGTGCCAAGCAGAGCAAGGTGCGAGGCAGTGACCACCCAAGCGGTCAAAATGGTAAACCGTCAAGCTGCGGATGAATGTCATGTCGGTCGATGATGGCTTCTGGCCTTACCTGCAGCAATAACTGTCATGTTATTTGCTGTTGATGCATCAGGGCTCTCACACCTGCATTGATGAGATCGTGCCACCCCTGTACTGTGCCTTGGATACCCTTGGGACTCTACCCACTTTACCCACTGTGCCACTTTGTGGCCAGGCCAACACCTTCATGGCTCTTCAGCCGTGCCAACATTATCCTGCAAGTACCAGAAGCTGATAATGGTCATTCATCTCTCGCTTAACGTACTCTTCCCGGCTCTCACTAGTAGTCCTGATTTGTCTTGTTATTCTACTCTTTTAATCCTTACACCCTCATTCGATTTAAATCCTCCTTTTATCATTTAGCTTCCCACTGCTGGCCCATCGCCCCTGCACAATTAGCGACTATCACTGGTTGTGTATAATTCTGTCATATTGTTTCTGTTCTTGTACGTCTCTTCGAAATGACGTTTGTTTGAATGAAGTGGTGTTACTTATTCACTTGAGTGGTGCAATCACATTCTAAATGAAACAATTCGGTGGGTAGATAACGTGTTTATCGATTGATCGACTCGTCATGCCGTCCAAACTCACGTCAACTACAACAAGACAGGTCCCTGACGAATTGTCATGGATTTACCCTCAAGGCATTGGAAACTGCTGCCGAGAGGTGACAGTGGTTTCATCTTTATATACTGTATCATGTTTCTTTTTGTGGATGAGTTGATAAGTCACTATATAAATGACAGTGGTGATGCATAATTACAGGAGGAGTCACTTCATGTCTTGAAAAGTGGAATATTCGACCATTATCATCTTTTCATGTACAGCACGTGACTGCTGGTTTGCAACATTGCTTTGCGGGGGTGGGGGGGGGGGTGGTGTGGGCACAGCTGCATTGCCCCCTGCAGGTTATGGGAGAAATTTTGATTTAACAGGATGCTAGTGATATCTCACCGACTTTTTGCGAAGAACACCGTGGATGTTTAACATCCATCAACTAATGCTAGCAAATGGGATGTCCAGTTTAACGTTGATCCGATGGATGGTGTACCCATTGATGCCTGTTGCTGTCGTGAAACACTAGCCAGGAAAAAAATAGCATTCCTTTCCTGTAGTAATTCTCTGCAGACTACTGTGGTAGGACCTTTTACCAACTGTAGTATATGAGAGTACAACTCTCATATACTATCATTCCAACTGTAGCATTTTGCCCTGGCAGGATTTGAGTTTACACGCGAGGCCAATATTCAAAAGCAGGCCAGATAGCTCAGAGGCAAGTGTGCATACCTCCAGAGTCTACCCACGGTCCCTGACGAAAAGGAATCTATATCATTTGATTATATAACTGCCCTGACTGTGCTTAACAAGTGATCCACACAAAAACCTTCTTGCAATTGTAATAGACATGCGGTATTTTGTGGTAAACCTACTTTGCTGAGCAAAAGTGACCATATAATAATCGGTGAGCATACCACCAAAGGTCTAATACTACCATTTGTAAAGCAGTTAATTGCACAATTATTGGAGGATAATTGTTATGTAGTAATGCATTTTATATGACCATGTATCAGTGATGAAGTCGTTCAAGTGCCAGCAATCCAATTTATGAACCAAGATGCCAAGTCAGAGGCTGAGTATAAAGTGCTAAACTAGTCTTCTATTGTTTGGAGTTGTACTTTACTAGGCTTGTGAAACTGCTCCCACTAAGTAATGTGTTACCGAAGTTCTTGAATCAAACATCCCCACCCCACCCTCTCCAACCCCAAATTCATTCCCATCACTAATGTGATAAACATGATGCGTTTAGTAAGAAGTTTTAAGCAGCGACCTGTCCTTCCGCAGTGCTAAGATCTATAACGACATTTTAAGAAGTGAAAATGCCTTTGGGACTCAGGTTGCATGCCTACATGGTGGGAACATTAGAGGTAACTCCTGCAACTTTAGAATCTGTTGTCATGGTCTTGGCCTCTTAGTTCCACCACTTTAGCAGCACTTGATAATGGAAGTATTTCCTTTTCAGTCTTTCATTCCAGAATTTCCCACCCACTTTATTACAAATCCATGTGACTAGCAGCCTGAGATTTTTTTTTCTTTTAACAGGGCATTGTGAAACTCTGCTTTTAGACTTTTATCTGATGCCACTGGTAAGAAGAGTGGCTTTAATAATAAATGGTGTTGAGGACATTAAGCCTTTCTGTAGTCCAGCAGGATAGCCACACAGGTAGCGGCAGCATTCCACTTGCTTTCAAGCTGTTCAGTCTGAGTTTGCACAAATTATTCCTGTGCCGATATATAAACTGTCAGATTGGTGTTTCCCAGGTAGGGCATCGTGCAACAATGAGTTTACCTTCCTACAGAGCACCTTAAGTCACTGAACATCTGCTCATATTAATTGCTGGTGGACATTAAAGATCTCTGTGTCTTTCGACAAACAGTAAGCGGTTATGGCTACCATCGTGGCCAAATATCTTTCCTCACTTGGCCGGGGAGGAAATATAGCCACCACTTTGGAAACACAACATTTTGCCCTTCCGATCTGTGAGGTCATGGAATGGATGATGACCCCTTTCTGTAGCAATTTGGATAATGCCGATTATTTATTATTTCTTTATTTTGAACACATCTATCCAGGACACATTTCAGGCATTCACGTCTATTTTGTGATTTTGTTTTATGGAAATATTGTTCGGTTTTGGGTGATATTGCTTTATTCCTGCAAATGACTGGCTGAGTCAGGTTCCATCATCCAGCTGGGATGATGAGGGGCGTACTGCCTGTCTCACTGGATGATTCAGAGTAAAGGACAGAGGCCTGAAACGTTAGCTTTACCTTAGTTTTCACTGTGCTTACACCCACCTTGAACAGTCTCCAGTTGCTAAAACCTCTCCTTGAATTGTCCGCCAACACAGACAATCTTTGATAAGTTTTCAGGTGATAAAAGCTATTGTTTGCTTCGCAGCCTTCTACCTGGTGAGATCAAATCCAAGGATTGACTACATCCTAATTCAAATTCTCCCAGTTGGTTCACCCTAAGTATTTGAGTCCCTGGTAAGCATTTGTTGAATTATCTGTCACAGAAATCGGATTAAATCCATATATAAGTGATTGTCGCTGTATGACATTCACCACCCTTAAGGGCATAATGTACTGGGCCATGAGTGTGGTCTAAATTCTCCATCTCATTTACCTATGTAGGAATACACCTTACATAATTGACTCTGTCATATCCAAGTATAATGGGACCATTAAATTGAATGTAGGAAGACAAAGCTTGCATACTCCCTCTCTTGGGACCCACAAAAATTGGGTTAGTGTTGCAACCATGTCTAGGTTCAACTCCAAATATTAAATGTTGGATTGGTTTCTTGGCCATTGTGGATGAAGCTTTCATCTTTATTTGTCCAAGAGGCTGTAAATGCTGTTGTCATTGATAAGTTCATAAAATGTATGCGTGTGGCCCCACTTGGTTGCAGTGCAAGTTTTAGATCCTCAGCTTCTTAGTCCATCACTGAGAGCCTTTGAGAAAGATTTCCATCTCGACTCTCCATAGCCTCAAACATCTGCTCATGGGCGTGCCATAGCTCTGTGGTAATGATGGCCCGATAAATTGATCCAAGAGTCAGAATTTCAGATTCTATCAGGTATTTCTAAAGACCTGTATCCTCAAACAGTTCCCTTTTGCTGGCAAGATAGGACAATGCCATTTTATAAATCACTTGGTCCATCGCCAACCTTTCTGCAAAAGTGGATTCCGTCACCTCATCTGTTGTGCCTGAAAGCATAGATTGATTGATCAAACACCACAGCAATGGTTTCAAGTTCTAGACGATCCAACATGGTGAAACTACGTTTACAAATTGGTGTCAATTAGATGGCATGTCGGTAGGTATCTGATCTCAGATGCATCATGGATAAATGCTCCAATATGATTGATTGTCGCCACAGCCTTGAAGGTGAAAGTGCTGCCTCTTCTGGAAGCAGGTGGAACTTGCAAATTTTTTTCTAATCGATTTTTCAAAATTAACATGCAAGCTTAAAACTAAGAAATTGATTATGTGGAAAGACGATACACTAAAATAGTTGTTTTTAAAATGTTAAGTTGTCCACCAAACTTACGATGAAAATTTGGTTTATGCATTTTAGCCTGTGGCCTAATCATCGTCAGGTCAGGTCAGGTATGGGAGCATGTACCGGAGCAGCACGTCGCTGTGACCACTTTCCACCAGAATTCCAGGGCCTCCATCTGGCCATCCCCCAGGCAGATGCCTGGCCATCCCCATATCGTTGAGACGCTGATGAACCTGCTGCAACAACGAGGCACATTGTCAGCCCCATTGGACTCCTCCACTCATGATGCTCCCTTGCTGAGAGAATCTGGTGAGCAGATCAGCGTCAGGAAATAAGGCCACATGTCCATACAGCTGCAGCTGATGCTCACGGACTATGCAGGTAACAAATCTCATTTGAATCTCTCTCAGCAACCACTCGTTGGACACAAAGTCTGACGCACAATAGCCAAGCATACTCTGAAGAGACTGTTACCAAAGAAGTTAAGTCACCATCTCAGATCCCTGGTCAGAGTCCAAGTCTCACATCAATTATAGAAGACTGAAAACAACAAGGTCCTGAAGACTCGGACTTTCGTCCTGCACAGGTACCAGCAGCGCCACACCCCATGATCCATGAATGCTTGACTCCCCATGCCTAACTCGATTTCTCTTGACCTCTTGGTCAGGTTGTTGGCAACTAAAACGACTCTCCACCAGGTTTTTTGTGAGGGTGTTGGATATGGACACCCATCAGGATTAAAACAAAATCTGTCAAAGGCAGATGACCTCCTTGGGACAATACCATTTTGTAAATGACTTCATGACAATTGTAAATCAATGGCCATTCATATCTGGTGCCCAACTGTATCCGCAGACATCCTCCTGTTGTTGGGTTAGCCATTCTCGGAGGTTAGTGGCAGGATTTGCACTCAGACTCCCGTAAAATAACTTAATTCTGCAACATACACGAAACACCAAATTGAATACAGAAGAACTCACTCTGTGGGAGTGTCTCCTGTGCAGCTGCCCTTCTCAACCTACTCAGGCAGCTCACTAGATGACGGGACTGTGGCAAAGCCTTCGGGACCACGATTACTTGATAATAGGTGGGAAACCATGGGGCAAACCTGCTGGGTTGGTTGTGTGGCGTGTTGTTGGGTACTGCTGTGGTGTCGTCCACCAGACGTCGGTCTCGCTTGGGTTAATCTGAGGTGGTCACTTCGGTGGTGCCTGAAACGTCCTCACTCTCAGATTGGATGATCACCTGTTCTCTGCTGTCACCTGAGCTTCTGCATCTTAACATCAGTATTACAGCACTTTCTGAGGATTGGAGACCGGATAGTGGTGAGGTCATGGTGGGTGGCACACCTACTACTGGTCTGCTCACTCTGATTGTTACCATTCCAGAGAGTTGCTGTAGCTGTTGTCCAACAAGCTGCTCCTATGGTAATTGAAGGTAACACCAGTGAATGAGTGTATTATGAGACTGAGAATTCACCACTCTCTGGGTGTCATTTCCCTGGTCTCTGTTTATGCTCCAACTGAGGCGTGCAATCTCATTGCGAAGGACACATTCTATGCCACACTTGAGTCAAGTGGCTGATCAGTGGCCAGGTGAGATACTCTTCTCATCTTTGGAGTTTTCAATGCATCGACTGGCACTGATAGAGATGTTTATGAGACACGTGTTGGTCCCCATTGGTCTGGAACCAGGAACCAGAATGCACTAAGTTCCTTGCCTTCGTAAGATGTCGTGGACTTAGGGTGGCTGGTTCATGGTTTTAGCACACACACCGCAGGCCGGACTTGGTATTGCAATGCTGGTGGTGTGGCAAAGGAGATTGACCATGTTCTCGTTGATTAGTCGCAAGAGGTTGCTCGCAGAACTGCAGGGTCTACCGGAGTGCTCAGTTCCTCAGTACCAATCACATGCTTTTTGTAGCAATTCTGAAGCTGTGGCTCAAATCCAAGAGAATGTACAATCCCAGCCTAGGATGGATGTTGCATGCTCAAGGATGAAAGGACAGCAGAGGAGTTTCAGGACAGGTTGAGTGGGTTCTAAGTGGTTTGGATGTTTCAGAGAATCCTGAAGAGTTGTGGAGTGCCTTCAAGACTACCATCCTTGATGTTGCCAATGGGTGTCTTGGAGCCTACCTTCAGGCAAAGAAGAACTTTGCAAGGGACACGAGATACATTGACCAGTGTTGCAGGGCCAGGCTACATTGGCCTGCAAAAGTATTCACCTCCTAAACAATAATGCCACATTTAGATGAACTATGTAGAAAGATGCTTGTCTACAAAACTTCAATATTGACATAAACAGAGACATTTGAAGGACATTACCATAAATCAGACTAAAATGAAAACCACAAAGCTTTTCGTTGTGCTCTCATCAGGTGAAATTCACAACAAAGTGAATGAGGTAAGGAAGAAGAATAATCTAAAGACACCAATCAACAAAGTCATTCCGATTGGATGTTCTCTACTGATGCGTCATCACCTCCCAATGGTCTAGGTTTGGAGGAGCCTGTTCAGTGTTCAGCTCTCCAATTGGTGGTTGTGGAGTCTGAGGCGGAGCTCCTAAGGCCGTTGCAGAATCCTCTTCATCAATATCTGTGATCGCGAGACGATTTGTGTTCCTCTTCTTCTTGCACCAATAAAGCGAGTGGACAAACTCTTTTTGCTGACGTAACATAGGGTCCATGGAAGAGATAAATGTTGCTTTCTAGTATTCGGAGATGGTTACATTTCATCTCCACTCAATATCTGAATGCATCCACATTATACTGTTCAGCACAGTTTGCATTCTCATCAAATTCTGTCCAATAGCAGATACACATGACTTTGGGATTGATGCTGGGACCTTCCTGCAAGCACGTACCAGCTGTATTCGCGTACCATTAGTGTTTTTCCTGATGGACAAAGGGATGTGCTGTTTTGATTCTGTCAGTTAGAGTCTGGGTAGTTCTGCCTACATACGCGAGCATCAACATCGCACTTGAACTCATAAATAATATTGCTAAGTTTGAGGCAGGCAGAACATCCTTCTTAACTGCAGGAATCAGACGTTGAGAGGTGAAAATCACTCTTGGACGAACAGCCAGATATGTGTTTGAGACACATCTTTTGATTTGTTCCTCATGTCTTCACGACATTTTCCCTTTCAAAGATTCTTGATGTAGACCGGGCACTTTTCAGGTCCATCTTACATTCATCTATAGCAGTAAGGAATATGTGCATAAACGTCCTAATGATATACTCAGGATATCCATTCTCACTGAGGATGCCGGCAATCTTGTCTATTTCTGTCTGAAGCTTCGAGTTGGACCATATCGTCTGAGCTCGACTCACTAATACATTTATCAACCAATCTTGAATCTCATTGAACTAAAAGAGTCCATCAAGTATCCTGGCTGATGAAAGTGGGCTTTCTATAGATGGACACAGTAAACAATGATGCAGATCTCTCTACCATGACATCCAGAAAGGGTAAGCAACCAAGACGTTCCAATTTTGTCGTGAACTTGAGGGCAGGATGAAGAGAATTCAATTCATTCAAGAAGCGGTCACAGACTTCACATGATTCAAACAGGACAAAATATGTCATCACAATGTCTGTAGAATATTATGGGGGATTGAGATACCTGCAACTTGGTCACTTCTCCAGTTCTTGATAGCCAAAAAAAATATTTGCTAACGTTGGGCCAAAGGAGAGCTCATGACACCCCATCATTTTGGAGAACATTATGTTATTAAAGCTAAACTCGACATCTCTTGTAGCCATGTTCATCAATTCATGAAGACAGATTCAGAAATGGGCGGATGCTCAAGTTCCATATGATATAGCAAATGTGTGCATTTATCAATGGTCTCTGTCAAAGGGACATTTGTAAACAGGCTATCATGTCAAAATAATAGCTTACATTCTCAAACCAGAAGGAGACATCAACATTCTCCCTAATGACATCAGCAAAAGTGAAAGAATCTTTGATGAGAAACCTGGAGACCCACTCGAGCGCTGGTTGCAGTAACTCTCCCAGCCATTTCACAAGATGATGCTGGGCAGAGTTGACCATCGGACAGAATTGGTGTCAGTGGAACATTCTGCTTGTGAATCTGCAGAACATTCTCGGATGAAGAGAGCCTACCGGCTTGATCCTCTTGAAATATTCCCTTGACAGTTACCACGCTTATGCAGCTGGAGCAACCACTTACCGAAACATGCAAACTGTGGTTGAACAGTATAATGTGGATGCATTCAAGAAATTGTGTATGATGAAATATGAAAAGGATGAAATATAACACATCTCCAAATACTAGAAGCGACATTTATCTATTCCAAGGACCCCATGTCATGTCAGTAAAAAGAGTTCGTCCATTCGCTTGCTTATTTGTGCAAAGAAGAAGAGGAACACAAACTCATCTCACGATCACAGATATTGATGAAGAGGATATATATATATATATATATTATATATATATATTTATTATATATATATATGCATATGTAAATGTGTATATGTATATGTTATGTATATGTAATAAAATAATATTTATATGTGTATATATGTATGTATAATGTATAATGTTTATGTAATATATATGTGTATAATATGTATCTGATATATATATATTTATAATATATATATATAATGTATATGTATATATATAACCGGGCGTAGTGGCGTGCGCCTGTATCCGGCTACTCGGAGGCTTGGGTTGGAGGATCGCTTGAGGACGGGTGCTCTCACTGGCCTGTGCTATGAGAGGGTGTAGGGCAGCCCAGAATCATGGCGAAACCCAATCCTTATCCCTGTGTCGTAGAGGCGACCAGGGTTGCGTCAGGAAGGGCATCAGCGTAAAACCTGTGCCAAATCAGTATGCGGATCCATAACGGATGATCGCTGTGGCGACCCCTAACGGAGCAGCGAAAGACGAACAACAACAACAACAACATATATATATGTACATCTATATACAGTATTTATTCTAATATAAGCCTGGGCGTTTATTAGAATACCAGTTGATCAAGGAGGGAGGGGGCTTTATTAGAGACAATCTACAAACATACAATTTTTTTTATATTATTTATTTGTTTTATTATGAAGATACAAGTATTGTCAAGGTAGAGGGGTATAAATTATGCAGAATACGACACCACACTGACTTGACCGCCGTCAAACACACCTGTAACAAAGCCGGGTCCCGGCCTGGCCAGGCGGGCCAGGCTCCCTCTACAGGCTACAGCTGTCTCAACTGTTTCACACCGGGTGATGGGGAGGGGGAGAGGGGGGGGCTATTATTAAAGACACCCTTGAAACATGAAAATTTTCTCAAAGAGGGGGGGGGGGGGCTTTATTAGAGGGGGGCTTCTATAGAATAAATACGGTATAGATATATATTTATATGTTATATATATATATTTTAATGTATATAAGAAATATGTATGATGTATATATATATTTATATGTATATATTATATGTATATATGTGTATGTATATATATATATTTATTATTGTATATAGAATATGTATATGTATATATATTTGTGCAGGCCGGGGTCCAGTGGCAAGAATGACCACTAGGTGAGGAAAGTTACATCGTCTCCCACCAGTCTCCGGAATTGTAGGCCGTCGCTCACGGATAATTCATGATGCGGCGGGTCACTGAACCGACAGTGGACGCCAATACGTCAACTGCCGTAGCATAGGGTCTTTTTGTGTAGAATCAATTTACCTAATTAACCATGTGGTTTCGACTACCGGGGAACACGCCTCGGTACGCCTTGCTCGAACCGGAATCACCCTACCAACTAATAACTACCAACTACCTTTCCGGTTTGGATGCAGCCGAGCGGGCATGCCAAGAACGCACCGGCAAGAATGAACAGATTATCGGGGATAAAGACCCGGCTAAACTCAGATCCGAACCATGCTGGACCAATGAGGAAAAGACGAAAACGAACTGGAACATTTCTACAATAATTTATTTACAATAAAGCGAGGAAATGTATGTGGCACAGGAAACAGGTTTATTGGTGTGTTATGCAGGGGAAGAAAGAAGCGTAGTTCGACAATTTACAGCAACTTACAAAAGAGGACACAGAGCAGACTTGTCGCGAGAATAATACAGGCAAGATTTACAATGATCAAATAACTTATACAATGCTACTTATAAGACGGAACCACACACTCAGATGCACACTCTGACAAAATAAACCCAGTTGAATGGCAAAGGACTTTTGTAGCTAGGGAGGAGTGAGCTGAGGTCGCAGTTCTTTTGGTACCTGAGTTTCGGGGAAGGGATGCTCCGTGTGTGGCACTGACAATGGTCACGCAGCTCGGCTCACAGCCGCACGTGTGAGTTTGTGTGTGCGCGGAGGAGCCTGGGTGGAGAGCGCGGAGTCCAAGGTATGAACGGGGCTTGAAAGTGTGAAAGAGCAGGTGGAGTTCCGACGCTTGATGTTGTCAGGTAGACCAGTCACAAACAGTGTGCGAACCTTTTGGCTCCGTGATGTGGGATCCAAGGCACCCAGGATCATTGGTATCTCCTGCGATGAGGCTGAGTCTTTGGTCTCTCACTCTCAACGAACTCTCCGACTCGCCTACACCCTCTCAAGACGACTCACTTTCTAACTCACCCTCTCTGAACGAACGACCCCCCGAAAAGAACCCCAGACTGAGAATGGTGTCGCAAATTTATAAGATCCCCAAGGTCGGGGCGGGGCCTTGACGAAGCAGACGTCACTGTCCGCCTGGTTGGCCAGGGCTTCCATGGGGTCCGCTCTTTCTGGGCGGGTTTTTCGGCCATGCCGGGAAGCCCGCCCCTCCACGCGTGTCCGGACTCGCCAAAAAGGTACTGACACAAAGATTTTTCTCGGAAAGCGAGAAGAAGGCACGCACAAAGATTTTGCCTCAGAAAGTGAGAAGAAGGCACTGCACAAAGATTTTGCCTCGGAAGGATTTTGCCTCGGAAAGCAAGAGGAAGGTACTGTGGTTCAAAATAAAAGGGGAGAAATGATTTATAAACCCAACTAAAAGCCATCGCAACGCACACCCTTTTGCTTTCCCACTACACACAAGGAGGGATTCTATCTGCACATATACTTAATGGAATAACTGACTTAGGACACCTGTATTTTGTATGCATACGGTTCCGAGAACCGTAACAATATTTATATGTATATAGAAATATGTATATGTATATATATATACTGTATATATATTTATATGTATACATATTTATATGTATATATTTATATATATATATTGTTGTGGGGCCGGGTGTCGGTGGCGAGCACGACCGCTAGGTGGAGC
>CM068962.1:79358494-79374014 GCA_035128595.1 Eptatretus atami | reverse complement strand
TTTTTTAGACCAGGGCTATACCGACAGTCAATAGTGTCTTCTTCCTTTGGAGATTTGTAAAAAAGGCCCGTGCATTCTCGTTGAACTAGTGATAACAATTTTCATTTTACATTAATTTAATTGTGTATGCCACCTTGCGAGACGTGCACAGAACGTAGAGCTGTTCTTTGCTTCTTGTTGAAATCTACCACTTACAGACAGTTTATCAAATCCTGTGTCTGCATTAGGCGGCTTGATTTTAACTGCCATTTGATTTTTCCAAAATAGACAGGAACACGGAGCAGTAACCCCATCCGGAATCTTTATTATTTATCGTTTACTTTCTCTCCAGTGGTTACTAGATATATGGAGGGAATTACCCGGAATGAACTTCAGTTATACATGGAGCCGTATTACTGGAGACGAGTTTTTCCTTTCGCAGACCTTGACCGATGGTTCTTAAAATTCTCGTTTTAGAAAACTTGTGGTCCTCTGGATTTTTTTTTTTCCATCAATATTCTTCAGACCCATTCATTTGTAACCATGGGGTGTCTTTCCTCAGTCAGTCAATACATAAATGCATTTATTGAATTTAATACGAGTCTTGTTAGAGGATGGGCTATTTTCGAAGCAGAGCCTTCAATTTTCTGGGCTAACCAATCCAAGGGAACCCTCATATATTCTACAGAATTTATGGTGGGGACAATACAAAACCCATATTCGGGTTTTGATCAGGCAGATGTTTAGAGCAAATGGTCACAACGGTTCAAGAATATAACAATGACTTGCTTAGAAGCTGAATTTACAACTAAGAAGGAAAATTGATCGTTAAGATAAAATGCAGAACATATCAAGTTATTACTAGAAAAGGAAGATTCAACTACGGGCAGTTAATCCAAGAGAAAGCAGCAGGTGCTACCAGGACTAAGGGGTGTTATAAGAACCTAAAGGATTTTGGTTAATTAACCCCCAGTAAGGCTTTTTTTCTTTTCCAGAGTTTGCTCTTTAGTAAATTGCCCAAATAATATTTTTTTTCTGTGTTTTTTGACTCCAACGGAACTGTTATGTAAATCCCAAGGATATTAAGGTTAGTGTGTTAAAAGATTTTTTTCTCCAAATTGTTTACAAAAAACGATTGTTGTCGGTTGTGAATTTTTGTTGTTTATTGTTTGAATAAAATGATGAGACAGTGTTCCCTCCTGCCTTCCCTCCAAATGAGCCTCAGTTGTCTGGAATGGACGCACAGATTGCTCGCAGGAATTAACCCAAACTCTAAATGAAATGGACTCCGGAAAGGTGCCCCTGGAAGAATTTGATGGTCCTGCAGCCCGAATTGTACCTGGTCAAATTTGCGGACCTGTTAGGGCCCAGAACTGATGCATGTCCTGCTCTGGAATCATCTCTGTCAGCATGGAGAGCTCGTCGTTAATGGCTTAACAGAGCGTGATATGTCTCTCCTTCCAAAGTCCCTGGACTTAAGACATGAAAAAGATTGGAGGCCTGTTCTCTGCTATGTACGACTACAAAACCTATCAAAATTGTCAACCTATTAAAAAAAAAGTAATCAAGCATCTGGTTCAACCCTGATGCAAGTGTATGCATCCGCGCGCAGATCAAATACGATATATATCTTTTATTAGAGATTTTGAATAGATGGTTTATTGTGTACAGAATGATTTTGGCATAATTTTCAATTGATTTAGAAAGTCTTTTGACAGCATCGATCATTGTTTTCTTGCTCAAGTGTTGGAAGTAGTGTGGATTTGGTGCGTTAATTTTCAGGAAAATGATTGCTTCTTAATTAATATATAACATTTGCCCTTAGTTTTTAAGAATCATGAACAATGAGCTTTGTTTCTCCCATACAGCAGTTCAAAGGGGGGGTTAGCAAGGGTTTGCCCAGTTCTCTGGCCTTTACCCTTTTTACCCTTGTAGATGGATCCACTTCTAGTGTTACTGAAGGTAAGGATCTTTCCGGAAGTAATAAAGAAAGTAGTAAGTAGTAAAAAGTGTATAATATCCCTGGAGTAACCCTTCAATTGTTTCTATCAGCGTATGTGCTGATGATGTCTCAGTTTCCTGGTTAAGGATGATAAGGATACTGCTGCTCTTATCAAGTGCTTAGATTCTTTTTTCGTACTTCCTCTTTTGAAGTGCAACTCTGGGAAAAAGCAAAGCATTATGAGGTCCTTCGTTGAAAGAAACAATCTATCTGTGGAATGGCACCAGCCCCGCCAGTTACACCTCCTGCCAAAACTAAAGTGGGGGGATGACGGCTGGTTCAGTATCCTGGGGGTTCTTGGAGATCTACACAGTATGGAAAAAAAAATAGGTAGATGGTGTTGTTGAACGTCTGTCAAGAGAAAAGACTGAAGGCGTGGAGAGAGCTCTGCCCATCTTTCCTATAAAGGCTGAGTTTTCTGGTAATTAATAATTTTTGGTTGCCTCCTTATTATGGCAATGTTCGTCCTGCCTGGCGACCACCGGAAGACTTGCGTGAAGGAAAGTGCAAAGGCAACTCTGGACTTCTTCTTAGGGAGGCCATCCACTGGTATCGACAAAAATGTGGTATCCACCATTGGCCGAGGGTGGCCAGTGTTGGTCGACTCAAGAACCGTATAATGGCCTTTTCTGTTGTGCCTCATTACAAGGACTGATGTTCGGCATGACAACTACCAAGTCATCTCTTGGCTGCTGCTCAGGGTTTTGCGGCAAGCATGGCGGGGCTTGGATATGGCGTGAATGCTTCTGTCCTGTTCAACACGTCTGACTTTTTTCTCCGTCACCGTGTTTCTATCAGAGTATGTTGAAATGTCCGTGGCCAAAGCATCTCGTGTGCCGACAGGAAAGACACCTATGTCATCACAATGTGTGTTGTCAGACCTTTGTTTATAATCATCTTTTTCACGGGTATATCCAGAGTAATGGGTTTTCTGCCAGCATTTTATAATTAGTTGGCTATCACAAAAGTGTGGCAACCTCCGGCAACCTCAGGTTTGGGTGGGAGAAATCGTGTTTCGAGGAACATTCTTGATCTAACCGGATTAGGTCTGAAGACTGACTGGAAAAGTATTGAGGGGTCGTCTGGATAGGTTTTTCAAACTTGGGTGGCTGACCCCTATTGAGGCCGCTGACTTTACACAATGAGTGGAATTTTTCCCCGGACTGTGAGCAGATAAATCAGACAAACTTACACCTCCATTATCATGGGTGTTATTTTTTTTTAAAACCTCTTCAAAAAGACGAGTTAGTAAGGATTTGTACAAGTCTTGTGTTAAGATACTGTGGGAGAACACCTATTTAAACGGCATAACCGCGGGATGAAGGGACTGAATGCCTGTTGAGGCCCCCATTGAACCCCTGAATGGGATCCATGTTATAGCAAGCTCATAAGTAAAAGGTCTGGGACTCCAATGGAGCGCTGATGACAGTGGATGTTCTTCAAGAAACATTTACGTCATTTTTCTCCGACATCCACGTGTTGCCCGTTTTGTGATATACAGAAAGACGGTTCCATGCTTTTATCGATTTGTGTGAGAAGAAGTTCCCTTATTTCATTGTAAAATGTTGTGTCAAAAAAAGAATGTTGTGTTCTCTTGCGTTCCTTTATTTTTTGGGTTTAATGGCAAACCCAAATGAATTTAATCCGGTTCTGAGGTTTCTCGTAGCATTGGCCAGCTGCGGCAATATATCTCTCAGAAAAGAGTTATTGAACGGGAAAACGTCCGCGCAAATGTGACGTCATGTTATTTTTTAATGCCCTTGTGATACGAGACTTAAGGCCCAGTCACACCGTTTGACGTTTTATTAGCAGCTTATGCGATTTTTTGAAATTTGTCTAAAACGCGGGCACACTTCGAATCACGTTATGAGGTAAGTTTTTAAACTTAGACAGCACGCTGCAAAAACACTGCCACTATCGCGTAGTACGCTGGCTTTCATTGTTGTATTGCGCTTGTCTTTCAAATTTTTAGGCATGCTTGAAATTTATACGTATGCCAGCGATGACTCACAGTTCCGCTACCGCTGCCATAAGTGTAGGCACGTTATGCGATCTTTGACACCGTCGACACACGTTAACTTGTAAGTTAATTAATTGATACACATTCTGAGGAATGTTAAGTCGGTTACCCGAAACTTATTTTACCTATGCAGTACGCTGTAACAGTACATGTTCGTCATCTTAGCACTTTGTACGATCGTTGACACACGGCCGAGCACGCTCTTGTAAGTACTCATAAGTCGAAACACGCATGTAATGGTTAGCGTCAGTGTCCAGACTCCCTGGTATTTTTTTTTTTCTTCGGTATGACGGTCATGTTGACACTTCGATTCTAGTGCGGTTATGATTTTAAATCGTTGAGGCGGCCAAGACATATATTATTATATTATATTATAACCGCACTACGATAGAAAATCGAAGTGTCAACATTGACCCGTCATACGAAGGAAAAAAAAACCAGGTGAGTCTGGAACACACTGACGCTAACATTACCCTTGACGTTGTTTCGACTTATGAGTAACTTACAAGTAACTTTTGTCGAGTGTGCCAACGATCCGCAAAATCCGCATGTCGTTTTGTGTACCAACTTTATTCCCATCGCCGGCCATGCGGAACGTGTGAAGGCACGGCAAGTACGTTCTAAATGTTAACACGTTTATAAAGTTAAAAGGAACTACTCCACTTACGACGACGTCATATAGCGCGTATACTTAGCGTTCTATTCACTATACCAAACTTACCCATACCGTATTCGAGTTGCGCCAGCGTTAGACGCATTTTTAGAGGTCGGCATACGGTGGCAAGAATCGCCAAGGTGTGACTGCGATGTTGACACTTCCATTTCGTCCGGCGGTTATTATTTGATCATTGTGCGGCAGCCTTTTAATGGCTACCGCCACGTGGATCGGGTCGCGATTCGTTGCAGCGCGCTATTGATAAGTTAGACTATCAGTTGGCATAGGTTGTGTGAACCCGACAACAAGGCCTAAGGGCATTCGTGTATAAGTTGATCTATAAGACAACGAAACGTTCTGTGCCCCTTACACTAATATGTTATGCGATACGCAATCATTTAATAAATGTCAATCTTTTTTAAAAAAACAAAAAACATCACAAAGTGTCAGCCGTAAGCGCAGCGTGTTTACGATATACATTTTGAGTACGTTAGCAGAGAGTGTGGGGGGCTAAGAAAGGAGACAGGTACGTAAGGTGTGTGTGACTGGGGCCTTTTAAACTGAGTTTTGTTTTTCTACCAAAAATGAAAAACTTGATGAGTTCACCAATAACACTGGGTGTCATGCAGGGATTTGTGGGTACAGGAAAATACATGGGTAAATACATTTGTAGTAGTGTGTGAATTATTCCGATGATTGATTTGAATGTGCCGGTAAATTGAAATTTGGCTCTGTTGGTTTATCTCTGAACACTGCTTGTACCTAATAGGTGGATATGAATATTGTAAATTTCCTTTATATTTTTTGTGATAAAAAAGACGTCAAAAGTAAAAAAAAAAAAAAAAAAGGTTCTGTCTCTCTGTGTCTCTTGTCTCTGCTTTTCTCTCTCTCGCCTGTCTCTTGTGCCTCTCTCTCTTTCTGCTCTCTCTTCCTCTCTCTCTCTCTCTCTCTCTCACTTCCTCTCTCTCTCATGTTCTCTCTCTCTTTGTTCTCTCCCCCCTCTTCCTCTCTCTCTTGATCTCTCTCATCTCTCTCTCTTCTCTCTCTCTCTCTCTCTCTCTCTCTCATTGTCTCTGTCTTTCTCCCTCTCTGTTTGTCTCTCTCTCTCTCTCTCTCTCTTCCTCTCCTCTCTCTCTCTCTCTCTCTCTCTCTCTCTCTCTCTGTCTCTCTGTATTGTCTCTGTCTTTCTCCCTGTCTGTTCTCTCTCTCTCTCTCTCTCTACTCTCTCTCTTCTCTCTCTCTCTCTCTCTCTCTTCTCTCATCTCTCTGTCTCTCTGTTTGTCCTGTCTTTCCCCTGCCTGTTTCTCTCTCTCTTCTCTCATCTCTCTTCTCTCTCTCTCGCTCTCTCTCCTCTCTCTCTCTCTCTCTCTCTCTTCTCTCTCTCGCTCTCTCTCTCTCATTGTCTCTGTCTTCTCCCTCTCTGTTTGTCTCTCTCTCTTCTCTCTCCATCTCTCTCTTCTCTCTCATCTCTCTCTCTTCTCTCTCTCTTCTGTCTCTCTGTTTTGTCTCTGTTCTTCTCCCTGTCTTTCTCTTTCTCTCTCTCTTCCTCTCTCTCTCTCTCTCTCTCTCTCTCTCTCTCTCTCTCTCTCTCTCTCTCTCTTCTCTCTCTCTCTCTCTCTCTCTCTCTCTCTCTTTCTCTCTCTTCTGCGCTCTCTCTCTCTCATCTCTCTCTCTCTCCTCTCTCTCTCTTCGTCTCTCTCTCTCCTCTCTCTCCCCCCCCTGCCCTGCCGGTCATTCATTTTTTGGATGTGTCATGGAGGCTGTGTGCAGTTGCTTTGTAGTGTGGTTTTCACCCCCTTTCCTTTTCCATCCTTCCATGTTTTTTGGCAGTTTGTGTTCGTTTTTCTGCACTTTCTGTCTTCGACAGAGAAAGAAAAAGAGTGAGAACTGCGCTTTTTGATTGTGACCTACTCACCTTGATGATGCTTTGCAAGATTCCTTTGCTTGCAATTCACTTTTGTTGTTTATTTTAGTTCAATTTATCTTAGTTTTGATGCCCTTTTTGACGGTTTCGAGCAAAAAAGGGTGATTTTTTGTGGAGATGGCAAATACACACTCTTGTTGTGAAGTTTTTGAGCGTATAACCTGGAAGCATGCGTTTGTGTCTGCCTCCCGAAGGTGTGCCTCTTGAGGACATTGTCCTCAAAATATTCAAGTTGTATCATGTATGAACCAGAAAGTGGTTGTTTTCGTTTCTGACAATGAACTCGTCCATAATGTTGTAAGTGCAGGAATAAGCACAGAAAGTGGTCATTTTATGATGGCATCGCTGATACAAACTCCCGCTACGAGAATTGTAATATCAAATGTCCCACCGTAAATTACAAATGACAATATGATGGCCATGTTATCCCATTACAGGACAATGGTATCCTGGATTTCCATGATTCCCCTCAGGTATCGAAATGAACATATTAAACATATGATGAGTTTTAGAAGACAGGTTTATATGGTCCTTCCAGATTGTGGGGATGACACGGGCCTCGACATCTCATTTAAAATCAATTTTGAGTCAAGTTATAACCAGCTCTATGCATCATCTGTTACCTCAATGCGGTTTCAGGTGTGGAGCATTTGGACATTTAAGGAGGTTTTGTCCCAAAACCTTGTGTTTCAGGTGTAGCAAAACAGGTCACATCGACACAGTTTGTGAGGAGGAGGAGGGTACTGTTACTCCACCGCTTAACATTCCCAATGAGGGGAAAACCAGCAGCTCAACCACTAAAAATAAATTACTGCCCCTCAGCAAAGTGTTAATATGATAACAGAGTCGAAATCGTTTTCTCGTAAACGAAGAGCTCCCAATGTAAACAACCCATTATGTGCTGCTAAAAAGGTTGTGCTCGATTTGGAGACCATTGTTGCAAAAACTCTTCAGCTTTCTTCTCAAGTCCCTTTGTAGAACATTAATCAAACAAGTGAAATGGTTCCCTTGTAGAAGAGTCATGAGATTACTCAATTAGTCATGAGATTACTTCCGTTACTTGCACGGACAAGGTCAATGATGTATCTAAAGCTGACGTTGAGTCTGTGAATGCTACATCATCATCCAGGCAGTTGAAGCTAAACAAACTGAGATCCAAGATAACTGCACCCTATTTAACAGATTAAATTGTAAATATATATCAACAAGAGTGTGAAGACAAAGCTTCTGGAAGAGAGTCGTCATGTGGCTTGATGATTCCAAACACCTCCGGAGACCCCCCCCCCAGAAACTGACATGCTTATTCTAAACAAAAATGGGTGAGGGTATTGACCAGACCCGGTAGGGTACTGTCTGGGTTATCAGAAGAGGAGGTGGACTGACTGGCTTGTCACAGTCGATGGCAGAATCAGCCAAGTCCCTGGGAAGCAGTAATGTGAAAAAAAAAATCCCCCTTTTCACGTCCATAAACCTTTGGTGGGATTATATGAAAACCCAGATATGGCTGTTTTGTCAACAGTTCAATGAATACGTCACTCATGAAAGTCACGTTGCATTGGCTCGGTTAGAAACTTAAATTTTTCAATTGGGGAACAAACTGGCAAAACAAAGAAATGAGAGGCACTTATCAGATAATCCTCGAAAAAAAAGACTTGACGTGGAGAACTGTTATAGGAGAAGGCTGTGGAGTTAGTCAAATTAAGAATACACAATATAAAAGTATCAGCCCCAGCAAATCCTTTTTTCACCTTGAATCTGAAACCAAACCATAACGGCTTATTCTGTCAGTGATGGACCCCAGTGGGAATGTTGTTATAAATCCTGATGAGGTAGAAAATACTATTATAAAATTCAATGCTGAACTCTTTTCAAAAAAAGATGTTTGTGAAGATAAGATGAAACTCTTTACCTCCCATCTTCTCTCTCTGACCAAGACTCAATGCCTGGAGCTTGATGTACCGTTAACCCTTGCTGAGCTGGAACGTGCCCTGAGTGAAATGGATTCTGGAAAGACTCCAGGAATTGATGGCTTACCAGCTGAGTTTTTCTTGGCTTTTTGGGACCTCTTGGCTCCTGAACTTTTGAATGTTATTCAAGAATCTCTGCAATCTGGTGTAATACCATTAAGTCTCAGGAGAGCAGTGGTGAGCCTCCTTCCAAAGTCAGATCTCCGGCGGGTGGAGAATTGGTGACCGGGTTCAATACTATGTCCCGACTACAAACCTTTCTCAAAGGCGATGGCAAATCGTTTGAAAAAAAGTCATTTTCTTGCCAACATTCTCTTTCCAAAAAAAAAAGTCAACAGGTCTTGCCTGATCAGAGCTTCTGTATCCCCGGTCGTTCCATTTATGACAACATTTTTTTGGTTTGAGATTTACTAGATGCTTGCCAAGCCTGAAATGAGTTTGGAATTTTTTTTTTTTTGAGTTAGATCATGATTTCCTGTGGTGATTGCTGGAAGCATGTGGTTTTGGGGTCTATTTTAGGACTTTATCACTCTTGTACACTAACATCTCCAGTATAATAAAAGCTAGCAATGAGCTTGTTTCCCCCATACAGGTTCAAAAAGGGGTACGGCAGGGTTTCCCAGTTTCAGTATTACTTTTTGCTTTGCAATGGAACCGCTACATAGTACATTCAGAGAGAATATCATCAGCCTGACTTGGTTTTTCAAGGAGCCTTTCTTTGACTCTATCAGCTTACGCAGATGATGTTTGCATCATAATCAGGGATGTTTTTGCTCTTGTTGAATCTTTGAGTAACTTTGCCCTTGCTTCTTCTCTTCAAGTTAATTGGAAGAAAAGTAAAGCTCTTTGGGTACCATACGTCAACAGTTGCCAACCTGCCTTGCCACCTCCACCACTTTTTTCAGAATGCTGAAAATGGGGAAGAGACCGTATCAATTATCTTCGTGTATTCCTGGGTTCCACACAATTTGAGGGAAAAAATTGGGATGGCTTGATTGAAGAAATAGAGAGTTGACTGAACCTGTGGAAAAGAACCTTGCTACATCTTTCTTTTAAAGGCCACGTCTTAGTGTCCAATAACTTGGTTGCTGCAATTTTATGGCATCAGTTAATTTGCCTGCAACCTCTGGATGTGCTGCTGGGCCTGATCCAGGGCAAACTGGTGGATGTTTTTGGGGAGGAGGATTTCATTGGCTGCGGCCAAATGTTACATGCTGTTCTTCTTCTGATGGAGGTAAGAGCCTTGTTCATATGAAGTCACACGTCATGGCATTTCACTCGTGCTCCATTCAGCACCTACTATATGTTGAGCACCTGCCGAGTCGCCCCTTGGCCTGTCGTATTTTGCAGCAAGCGAGCAGGCCTGGCTATGATCTTGAAATATTTTTGGCCCACCTCCAGCATGTGGACATATTAACACTTCCCAGATTTTACCAGAGTCTTCTTAATGCCAGGCAAGGCCTTTCCATGACTTGCAAAGAGGGTACATACTCCCCAAGAATGTTTGAGGTTTAACTACTATTTTTCATTCCTTTTTTCCCTTTTCCCTGATATGTTCAGGAGCCGTGACTTGTACCAACATATTATTGATGCAGGCACAGCTAAAGTTTGGCACCTATGACAAAACTCTGGTGTAGGGTAGAAATCTGTCCAAGAAATTGCAGCTGTAACAGGAATTTAGTCCAAGAGGACAGGTGGTTTAACATTGAGGAAAGTAATTCAAAAATGTCATCAATTACATTTATTTTGGACTCAAAATGCACATGTTCAACCCGGCGAGTCCTTTTTCCATAAACTGATTTTTGAGTTTTCTCCTAAAGTGCTACTCCCTGTTAAGGCCCTGTCACACCTTGACGATTTAGCCAACGTATGCCTGACGTATGCAAAATTGGGCTAAACGCCGGGCCAAACCCCGACACGTCGAAACGTATGGTAAGTTGTATACGTTAAGAGCACGCTGAAAAACACTGCCATACATCGTAGTACGCTGGCTTTCATAGTTGTACTTTGCAGTTGTCCTCAAATTTTAGCATGCTTGAAATTTATGACGTATGCCAGCGTATGACTCACACGTTCCGCTACGCTGGCATAAGTTGTAGGCACGTTATGCGATCGTTGACACACGTCGACACACGTTATTGTAAGTTACTCATAAGTCGAAACACATCGAGGTAATGATTAGTGTACCCGAAACTTATTTATAACCTCTGATGTAACGTGTAGTAGGCACGTTACACGATCGTTGCACACACGTCGAGGCACGTTATACGATCGTTGACACACGTCGAGGCACGCTACTTGTAAGTTTCTCATAAGTCGAAACACGTCGAGGTAATGCTTAGCGTACCCAAAACTTATTTCTAACATATGAGAACGTGCTTTGAACCTATGTTAAGTTCCTCCAAGGCATATTGACGTATGTAGACGTATTTGATTGACGTCTTCCGGACACCACAGAACTTACTGAACATGTCTTCTAATTTACAGCCACCGTATAATGGCGTATTGGCAGCGTTTTAAAAAAAAACACCAACAATAACTTCCGATATTTCGTCACGTGCCGTTACGTCACTCCGATTGCCTCTTCAGTTTGCTCATGTCTTATTCTTAGTTCCTCCTCTGTGAATATTTTCTGTTTGAGGATATTGTCACGTCGACGTCGAAACTTAAAAGCAAATGTCTGAGATATATTTTAAAATTCGTGATAGACTATAAAAAAATAAAAATAATAAAAAAACAACAACAACAACAACAACAACAACTTCAGATATTTCGTCACGTGCCTTCACGGAGCCAAGGAGAAAAAAGGAAAATGTGCCTTGACGGAGAAAATAAGTTTCGGGTATGCTAAACATACCTCGCGTGTTTCGACTTATGAGTAACTTACAAGTAACGTGTGTCGACGTGTGTCAACGATCGCATAACGTGCCTACAACTATGTCCAGCGTGCGGAACGTGTGAGTCATACGCGACAACGTCGTAAAATTTCAAGCATGGAAAAATTTGAGGACAACCCAAAAGTACAACGTTTAAAGCCAGCGTACTACGACGTATGGCAGTGTTTTCAGCATGCTCTTAACGTATACAAAACGTACCCATAACGTCTTCGACGTGTTGCCAGCGTTTAGACAAATTTTTCAAACTCCAACCCTAACAGAAATGAACCATCATGAATAATGAATTAGGCAGAAATGAACCATCACTGAATAGTGATTAGGGGAAATGAACCATCATGAATGTGATTAGCGGAAATGAACCATCGATCATGAATAGTGATTAGCAGAAATGAACCATCATGAATAGTGATTAGGGAAATGAACCATCTGAATAGTTGATTAGGCAGAAATGAACCATCATGAATAGTGATTAGGCAGAAATGAACCATCATGAATAGTATGTTACGTGTGAGAAATGAACCATCATGAATAATGATTAGCAGAAATGAAACATCATGAATAATGATTAGGCAGAAATGAACCATCATGAATAAGTGATTAGGCAGAAGAAATGAACCATCATGAATATGATTAGGCAAAAGACCATCAGAAATAATGATTAGGAGAATGAACCACTCATGATATGATTAGCAGAAATGAACCTCATGATAATGATTACAAGAAATGAACCATCATGAATAGTGATTAGGCAGAAATGAACCATCATGAATAGTGATTAGGCAGAATAGAACCATCATGAATAGTGATTAGCAGAAATGAACCATCATGAATAGTGATTAGGCAGAAATGAACCATCGAAAGTATGATTTAGCGGAAATGAACCATCATGAATAGTGATTAGGCAGAAATAACCATCATGATAATGATTTAGGCAAGAAATGAACCATCATGAATAAAATTAGGCAGAAATGAACCATCATGAATAGTTGATTAGGCAGAAAATGAACCATCATGAATAGTGATTAGGCAGAAATGAACCATCATGAATAGTGATTAGGCAGAAATGAACCATCATGAATAGTGATTAGGCAAGATGAAACCATCATGGATAGTGATTAGGCAGAAAATATGAACCATCATGAATAATGATTAGGCAAGAAATGAACCATCATGAATAGTGATTAGCAGAAATGAACCATCATGAATAGGATTAGGCAGAAATGAACCATCATGAATAGGGATAGCAGAAATAACCATCATGAATATGATTAGGCAGAAATGAACCATCATGAATAATGATAGGCAGAGAAAATGAACCATCAATGAATAGTGATTAGCAGAAATGAAACCATCATGAATAGTATTAGCGGAAATGAACCATCATGAATAGTGATAGGCAGAAATGAACCATCATAGAATAGATGATTAGGCAGAAAATTAACCATCATGAATAGATGATTAGGCAGAAATGAACCATCAGAATAGATTAGGCAGGAAATGAACCATCAAGAATATGATTAGGCAGAAATGAACCATTCATGAATATTGATTACGCAGAAATGAACCATCATGAATAATGATTAAGGCAGAAATGAACCATCATGAATATGATTAGGCAGAAATGAACCATCATGAATAGTGATTAGGCAGAAATGAAACCATCATGAATAGTGATTAGCAGAGAAATAACCATCATGAATAATGATTAGCAGAAATGACCATCATGAATGTGATAGCAGAAATGAACCATCATGAATAGTGATTATGCAGAAAATTGAACCATCATGAATAGGGGATTAGCGCGGAAATTGAGACCATCATGAATAGTGATTAGCAGAAATGAACCATCATGAATAATGATTAGGCAGAAATGAACCATCATGAATAGTGATTAGGCAGAAATGAACCATCATGAACAGTGATTAGGCAGAAATGAACCATCATGAATAGTGATTATGCGGAAATGAACCATCATGAATAGTGATTAGGCAGAAATGAACCATCATGAATAATGATTAGGAGAATGGACGCATCATGAATAGTGATTAGGCAGAAATGAAACCTCATGAATAGTGTTAGGCAGAAATGAAACATCAATGAATAGTGATTAGGCAGAAATGAACATCATGAATATGATTAGGCAGAAATGAACCATCATGAATGTGATTAGGCAGAAATGAACCATCATGAATAGTGATTAGGCGAAATGAACATCATGAATAGGATTACGCGGAAAATGAACATCATGAATAGTGATTAGGCAGAAATGAAACCATCATGATATGATTAGGCGAAATGAACCATCATGAATAGTGATTAGGCAGAAATGAACCCATGAATATGATAGGCAGAAATGAACCATCATGAATAGTGATTAGGCAGAAATGAACCATCATGAATAATGTGATTAGGCGAAATGAACATCATGAATAGTGATTAGCGGAAATGAACCATCATGAATAGTGATTAGCGAGAAATGAACATCATGTAATGATTAGGCAGAAATGAACCATCATGAATAGTGATTAGGCAGAAATGAACCATGATGAATAGTGATTACGGGAAATGAACCATCATGAATAGTGATTTACGCGGAAATGAACCATCATGAATAGTGTATGGCAGAAATGAACCATCATGAATAATGATTGGCAGCAAATGAACCATCATGAATAGTGATTTAGCGGAAATGAACCATCATGAATAGTGATTAGGCGGAAATGAACCATCATGAATAGTGATTAGGCGGAAACGTAATGCCAATTAGCTGAGGGCTCGTATGGGGGAAGGGGTAGTGTGTGGTTTTCATGATGACTCAACGTTGACTGTGGTACAGTTGTCACACAGAGAGGCCATCCTAGTCAAAATAGATGTAAAGTTCGGACATATAATTTATGTCGACATAGAATAGGATTGGTTGACCTGATGAATGTGGCCTCCATTTCTAGAATGTGAGCAAAACCGATGAATGTGGGCTAAACTGATGAATGTGAGCTAAACTGATGAATGTGAGCTAAACTGATGAATGTGAGCTAAACTGATGAATGTGAGCTAAACTGATGAATGTGGCCCCCCGAGTTGGTTGTCTGTTCGGTTGACTGACCCTGTCTGATCCCAAAGGGACGTGTTGTTGTAGTTCAATCTCCTTCAATCTCAAAGAGGTGTGGCCCACATGCCTAGCATCACACTGGCACTGAAATTTGTAAATAATCTTACTTATACGAGATGGAAGCAGAACATCTTTTTGGACTGACGGAAGCAACTGGCGGATGGTGAAAAATAACTCATGGTTGAACAGCATTGTAAGAATGAGACACTGTCTGTTTGATCTGATTTTCAAACCAATGAGACATTGCCTTTGTAAGGTCGACATAGGTATCAGGTCAGGTATGGGAGCATGCGCCGGAGCAGCGCATCGCTGCGTCCACTTTCCGCCGATACTCCAGGGGCCTCCGTTTGGCCATCCACCAGGCAGATGCCTGGTCCATCCCCAAATCCTTGAGATTCTGATCAACCTGCTGCAATCACGAGGCACATGGTCTGTCCATTGGCCTCCTCCACTCACGAGGCTCCTTCGCTGAGAGAATCTGGTGAGCAGGACCAGCGTCAGGAAAACGAGCCACATGTCCATACAGCTGCAGCTGATGCTCACGGACTATGCTCATGGACAAATCTCATTTGAGTCTCTCTCAGCATCCGCTCATTGGACACAAAGTCCGACCAGCAATAAGCAAGATTCTCCGAAGAGACCGGTACCAAAGGAATTGTCTCCTTCTCAGATCCCTGGTCAGAGTCCAAGTCTCACATCCATAGAGCAAGACTGGAAGCACCAAGGACCTGAAGTCTGACTTTCGTCCTCCCACACAGGTACCGCAGTGCCACACCCCAGATCCAGCTGAAATCCATGACTCCCCAGGCCCGACACAGACATCTATTGACCTCTGGCTCACAGCCAGCAGAGACAAGGATATCACTGTCAAGGTAAGTGAATCTCTCTGTGACATCAACATCCTCGCCACAAACAGATACAGGCAAGATAGCAGCATCCAAGATGTCATTGAAAGCCTGGATCTTAG
>CM068962.1:79339411-79351640 GCA_035128595.1 Eptatretus atami | reverse complement strand
TGAGGCCGGAGAGGAGACAGTGGAAGACAGAAAGGCCCTGCCACCTGCCTGCAGTGAGACAGTGAGAGACCCAAAGACTCGGCCTGATCACGGGAGATACCAATGATCTTAAATGTCTTGGTTTGCACAGCGTGAAGCCGAGAAAGGTGAGAGGTGGGAGCACCAGCCCAAAGGGGAGAACAGTACTCCATCAGTCTGTGGATGAAAGCTTTGTATGTGGTCTCGAGCTCAGGTGTGCCAAGGAAGGACCTTGCACGATGAAGGATGCCCAGTCGGCGACTGGCTTTGGAGGCCAGTTTGGAAATGTGGCTTTCCCAGGAAAGGTCATGGCAGATAGTGAGACCCAGAAGCTTGAATGAAAGGACTTCTTCAAGAGGTTTGTTGAGAAAGTCGATGGGGGGGGGGTGGCGTTTCTAGACAGTCCTTTCAGAGAGACATAGTGAGAGTATGAGATTTGTCAGGATTGAAAGACATGTTCCATGTGTTGGACCATCTTGTGATTTCATCCAGGATAATGAAGAGAGTAATTGGAATACAGGATTAGAAGGCCACAAGATGTATAGTTGTGATGGGAAAGATAAAATAGGAGGTGGGGTGGGGGGGGGGGTAGCAATCTGGGTAAAAGACAGTACTGTATTGTATCGAGGGAAAGGGGTGACGTTAAGGAGGGAATTAATGTGGATCAGGATTCTATATGGATGGAGATTAGAGATTGTAAAAACAGTAATAAACTGGTGGGATGTTATTCTTGGGCTCCTGGTATGAGAGACGCGGAGAAGGAAGGGTACATGAAGAACCCAGGCATGCGGTAAAGAAGAATATTGATTTTGGGGGATTTTAACATGCCAGGAAGAAGTTGGGTCTCGGAACAGCAAAAGGGCAGAGCCGATTGGGATTTCCTTGATCTAGTCCAGGATTGCTTTTTTACCCAGCTTTTAGATAAGCTTTTAGATAAGGGGGAGTGCAGTGTTTTACCTCCTTTTGAATCATGATCCAAAAATTGTGGAGGAGGTGGAGTTTGGAGAGAACTTCAGATCAAGTGACCATAATATATTGTGTGCAAGGATTCTGTTAAGAATTAGAGTTTGGGATGGTAGAGTAAAGCTGTTAAATTTCAGCAAGGCAAACCTTGAGGAAATGAGGAGAGAGCTGTGTACTATAGATTGAGAGAGGCTAACTAAAGGACAATCAGCATCAGAGAAATGGGTAACCTTAAAGGAGCAAGTGTGTAGAGTGCAGAATAGGTATATTTCAGTGAGGTATAAAACAAGAATGAGGCCAGGTTGGTTGATCAGTGAGTTAAGGAGTATTATGAAGGAACAAGCATGTATTATCTATCTATAATTCCAGCAATGTGTGTGTGTGTGTGTGTGTGTGTGTGTGTGTGTGTGTGTGGTGTGTGTGTGTTGTGGTTGTGTGTGTGGTGTGTCTGTGACCCTGTTTCTCGACAACCTCTGGTCCGATCTCATTGAAACTTGCCAGGTAATTGCTGGGGCCCTGAGTATGTGCCTTTTCAAGGTTTGATATTAATCGGATAAGTGGTTCCAAAGTTATGGCCATTTATTTACCAACAATGACAGGACACGTTGCTGCGTAGGCGTGGCCGTTGGGGAAGAGATCCTCAGCCGCGTTCCCCAGTACGGGTTACAACGTACGGACTTCCGGATAGTGATGACTTAGTGTATTCTAATAATTTCTCGATTTTTTATGCGCATTTATAGATAAACACAATGGCCCAATCCAGTCGTCGTTTACGAGAGCGAAGGGACGACCTGTGTCGTTGTTTGAAAGTTTTTTTTTTGTTTGTTTGTTTGTTTGTTTTTTTATATATTTTTTGGTTTGCACGTATGGCCACGCGAGAGCGAAGGAACGGCCCCTGTGTGGTTGTTGTTTCTGGCTCGCGGTTTGAAAGTTTTTTTTTTGCATGTACGGCCCACGCACGTACGGGCACGTACTAGTTATATATAATTCCAGCAATGTGTGTGGTGTGTGTGTGTGTGTGTGTGTGTGTGTGTGTGTGTGTGACTGCTGTTTCTCAACAAACACTGGTCCAATCTAATTGAAACTTGCCAGGTATATTGCTGGGGCCTGTGGTATGTTGCCCTTCAAGGTTTGATATTAATCGGCCAAGTGCTTCCCAAGTTATGGCCATTTATTTACCAACCAATGAAAGGACATGTGGCTGTGTAGGCCAGTGCGCGGCCGGCCGACGATGATGTCACATGCCGTGCCGGTTACGATGGGGATCGGTGCCTTAGTTACCGTGGCGTAGGAGTGGCAATGGTCAATGGCAGCGAATGTCATGGCAAGCAAAGACAGGGAGATAAACTTGATTTTAATTTTATTTTAATTAACTCTGTTGTGTAAGTATCACAGCAGTTGTTACCTCAATGCAAGCGATAATTCATGGAATGCATGTGAACATTCCGTACGGGCATGCACCTCTTCTGGATAGTGATGACAATGTATTCTAATAATTTCTCGATTTCTTATGGAAAATTTATAGATAAACACAATTACCCAATCCAGTCGTCGTTTACGAGAGCGAAGGAACGGCCTGTGTGGCTGTTTGAAAGTTTTTTTGGTGTTGTTTTTTTTTGGGGGGGGGGGGGTTGCACATACGGGCACGCACGTACGGGCATGCGAGAGCGAAGGAACGGCCTATGTTTTGTTTCTGGCTGCGTGAAAATTTTTTTTTTTGGTTTGCCCGTACGGCCACGCGAGAGCGAAGGAATGGCCTGTGTGGTTGTTTCTGGCTCACGGTTTGAAAGTTTTTTTTTTGTTTGTTTTCTGCACGTACGGCCACGCACATACAGGCACATACTAGTGTATAAAATAACAGGACTGGAACCACTCATTCCTGTCAGTGTTAAAATTAAAACATTGTGCATTTTTCAAGAAACATATAGAACCAAATAGTTGTTTTCATGTTTAACAGTTTGGCCATTTCTCTGTTGTTGCAGTGTGCATTAACCCCCTCCGTGTCTTACATGCTTTTGCATCAACTTCCATCGATTGGAAACTGCATACACAATGTCCTGGGCAGCACAGCAACTCGTTTGCTTGACGCTGATGTCTTTCTCGATGCCCTCATGCACCCCATCTGTGCTCCCAAATAGTAATTGCAGAAGCAAATATAAACTGTTTTGGATCACTTGATGCACATGTACCTGATCAAGTTCTTGCCAGGTGCTGGAATGTCTTGGGGTGACAAGCAGATCTTGGCTGACTTGAGGGCCACATGAACCATCTGTTGAAAGATGTTGCCTTGTGCAATCTCAATCATTGCACCATCTGCATCTTCAGCTGATTCAAAATCTGATGAAAACATTCCTTCTTGAAAGGACTTTGTCATGATTTTGGATATTATGAAGTCTGATCTTTCACCAGGATACATTAGAAGTGATCCTGTCCCAATAGTTTGTACATAACTGGCCTTTGGTCCAACCAACAATTGAACCTTTTTGTAGAAGGTCGTTCTCTTAGACTGAAATCTCATTGGCACACGAGTACCCGTGTCACTGCACATACTCTCATATCTGTCATATACATCACTCATGTTGTACACATGACCACGAGACAGTCCTCCTGTGGCTCCTGTGGATCCATTGATTATTTTACTCTCACAGATCGTCTTTCGAATGCTATCAAGCATGCAAGATGATAACCTTCATCTGCGATCAAGTCACTGATTCCTGACAGTCTTAAACTCATTACTGGGTCAATTTTGGCATGCTCAATCTTGTCTGCAGATTTTTCCAGTGTCTGTACTCTGTGAATCGTCATTTTATCCTGTGCTTGGCAAAATATGCAGAACGACCAGTCGATTGCTGGCCTATAACTGCACGTTGTGGTTGTTGAAGTGATGCTTGAGCATGGATCGGATTTAGCACTGGTTGATGCTTCTGCTGATGCCTGGCATTGCTTTCTTAATTTGCATAGTTTGCTTTCGGAATTGAAGGTAAAATAGCAGGCTTTGTGCCATCTGATTTCCAGTGCATAAAAGTCTTCCTCTGAAATGATCTCGAGTCTAAAACATCCGCATAGCTGGTATCACCAAGTTTTCTTCACTGCTGACCAACAGTCCATGTTCTGGCCTTTCCATCCGATGATGCTATGCGGAGGTTGTTGCAGTAACAGAAGATGCATCCCAACTTATCAATGTCTGTGTGTTGTCTCTTGTGCTTGATGGTGTACACAGAATACATGGCTATTGTGTATCAATTTGGAGTTTATGTGTCGGGTGTTCAGGAGTCCTGACAGTTGCCACATGTAAATGAAAAGACACAACCGATGTTAAACCCTGTACTGAGGTTGGCCACTGGTAAATCTTGTGTCCATTTATTATTGTTGATTTTGATATCGAGCCATAATTTGCTACTTTATTTCCATAAACCTTTCTATAATGTGTCTGGATAATCATTATACATCTATTTTATAAATGGAGCCATGTTGGGTAGTTGATCTCGTCTACCCTTATCATCAGTATTTCCATCGATATGTTTGTCTGTCTGTCTGTCTGTCTGTTCGGTCCAGTGCTCTGTTAATACAATGGCGATTTCGATGAAACTTGCTTGGTAGGTTCCATGACCTAGTTGTGTGCAAATGAGAACCGTTGCTATGGACCCATCTGTTGCCTAGCAACGGACCTTGAAATAAAAAAAAAATTCAAAAATTTTATTTTTCGAAAATCAAAAATCGGCCACGAGCGACTGTGGGCAGTACATTCAGCCATATTGTCAAAAATTTCCAGCCGGATCCTATGAAAACTGTCGGAGAAGATAGACTTTGAATGAACCCTGGTCGAAAACAATAAAAAAAACGAAGTTCGTTATATCTCAGAGACTATGAGTCAGATATACATGAAACTGGTATGGTAGGTACATGGTATGTCCTCGTTATGTTGTGAGAAAGAACCGTTGCTATGGACGCATTTGTTGGCTAGTAACGGCTGAAAAACGACTAAATTCTACTTGATCGACTACCCATGTCTGCCTACCGGCTTGTCTGTCTGTCTGTCTGTTTGTCATGTTATGACTTGAGGACGAATTAACGGATTTCAAAATATTGAACTATGGTGGATTCAGGGAACTCCCGGGAAAGTTTGTGATGAAAATTTTTTTTTATTTTTTTTTAATGATATACACATCTATATCAGAAAAGGAGTCGTGTCTGTCTGTCTGTTTGTCATGTTATAACTTGAGAACAAATTAACAGATTTCAATAAATCGAACTACGGTGGATTCGGGGAACTCCCGGAAGGTTTGTGACGAGAATTTTTTTTTTTTTTTTTTTAAATCGGTACATGGGTACATGTGGTAAAACTGCAAATGCTAACTTGTGATGCTGGTTTCTCCCTGCACTCCCAGGAATCCTTTTTCTTCTTGCCCTATTGATTAGCCATCACAGCAAAGATTGTTATTTCCATCAGCGAAGTGACGGGTCATATATTGTAGTTTGTATAAAAAGTAGGGTGATTTACTGGCATTTACCTACAGAGGGCTCTGTTAATTTAGGTATAACTATCTCATAGCAAACAAATTTTATTTCGGCAAAGTGTGCAAACAACATAAAAAAAATTGTCTTTTACACGATAAACACATTTCGAGAAAATCACACTTTTGTGTTTCATTAGCGTGTGTAAGGTACAAAGTTTAACTGTTAATTACATAGGCTGGTTACATGTCCATGATAATAAAGAAAGTTTTTAAGGATAGAGCTCTCGAATGCGGTTTAAATTAATGCAAAATCCCCCAAAATACAAAATTTGACCTTTTGACCTTGAAAAGACCTTTAAATTCAAAACTGAGAGTGGCATGCATCCACATATGCTTCCTCAACATATGAATAATTGATCTTGCATGGATGCCTTGAATTAACAAAAAATGCCGTGAAATTTTTTTCTGGAGGACTTTTTCACTGCAACAATTATTTCACTGCAACATTTACACAAGAACAGTCATGGGAACTGCCAATATCTGAGTGTCTATCAAGGAGGCGAGGAAAGAACTTTACAGAAGATCCAGGTCATAGTGGAGGAAGGCTAAGAGTAGATAAAGCTCAGAAGTCAGACAATATGCATCCAAGAGTATTGATGGAGCTGGCTGAGCAGGTAAGCGAGATGTTATCGGAGATCTTTAATAGCTCACTCATGTCAGGACAGGTACCAGAGGATGGGAGAGTAGCAAATGTAACACCGTTATTTAAGAAAGGATCCAGAGAAGAATTGGGAAACTAAAGACCTGTTAGTTTGACTTCATTTGTAGGGAAAGTGTTTTGGATGTTACGGACCAGATGAGGAACCATTTAAATAAATACAATCTAATGAAAGGTAGTCAACATGGATTTAACATAAGGAGATCAAGTTTAGCAAATTAATTAAAGTTCAAGGAAGCAGTTGCTGATGGGATGGATGAGGGAAGGGCAGTGGATGTATTATATCTTGACGTTCAGAAGGAATTTGATATGGTAGTACCGAAGGTGAGGGCTTGTGGAGTGACTGGGGTTGTAGGAAACTGGAAACTGGCTTATTGATCAGAAGAAAAAAGTGGTTGTGAATGGGAGGATGCCTGACTGGGAGGGTATATGTTATAGGGTACCTCAGGGAGCACTACTAAGATCATTATCTATTATGTAATGGGAAATGTGCTATTTGTTTGTGCGTTTGGCTGTCTCCCGTTTCCGGCAACCGCTTCCGGTGCTGCTTTTGAAAAGCTCCACACATTCAACCAGAAAGAAATGCACAATACCAAAAGAGATACATTTTAAACGTATAAATACAACATGTAATCACAGTTTTCTTTATGAACAGTACATTAAGATATGACCTCGGCTAACAGGATGGCCTCGAAGTACGCACACTCCCCTCTCAGCTGTCTAGCCTGGGTTTGAATCTCGACCCAGCTATAAACTGTCATCGCAGTGTGTTACAGACCGGGCGAATCAACAATGTGTGTGCCGTCCCTCTGATAGACATTAAACCAGGCACCCTGTCCACCGGCATTAGTTGGTCGACGTTAAGGATCCCCATGGTGTCTTTCACAAAGAGTATAGAAGAGCTATAGTGGTCACTGTGGCCAAATTATAAATCCCTGCCCGAACTACAGCTGGGACGGGAACAGCAAACCATCCAGTATAACCCTTGCTTGGGAAGTTTCTTCGGTGGCACCAACACTCTGTGACAGAGTACGCTCAAGATTTTCAAAGGATAGATCATGGACATATAGAGAGAGAAGAGTCGGGAAGGGAGAGAGAGAGAGAGAGAGAGAGAGAGAGAGAGAGAGAGAGAGGAAAGAGGGGGGGGAGAGTGGAGAGGGGGAAGACAAAATATTAGGACGAAGAGAGGGGGTGGGAGGGAGAAAGGATGGGGATAGGTAGGAAGGGTGGGGTGGGGAGAAATTTCCTTCTGTATCCATCCTGTTCACCCCATTCCTTCCCACACCTATTGACTGTGCAAGTCTCTCTCTCTATCTTGGCCTTCAACTCCACTGTTGGTGCCCCCCTCTCGATTATTCCTTTTGTCCTGTTGCATCCCGATCCATTCAGTGTTCTACCTTTTCCACAAGCCTTGACTGTATAAAAAAAGTCACAGGTTAGCAACCATTGTGCTGGCTTTATGTGCTGAATGGTCTCTTTCTGTGTTGAACGTCTTTGGAAGGGAAGTCATCTATAATTAACCTCCGCCATCGAAGATGGATGGAGGTTACTGTTTTCACCCCTTTCTGTTTGTTTGTTTGTTTTGTTTGTGAACAGTATTACGGAAAAACTCCTCGACGAAACTTGGTAGGGGGTTAGGTCTGGTCCAAGGATCATGCCATTAGATTTGGACTTGGTCCAAAATCCAATATGGCCGCTATGGCGGCCAATTTGAAAAAATATTTGAATTTTTTTTTTTTTTGCATTTCTACATGTTTTAAGTGATTTCCAACCCCCCCCCCCCCCCACAAAAAAATTGTTGGAGAAAAAAGAATTTTGCAAATTTTTTTCAACAAAATTTCGATTTTTTTTTTTTGCATTTCTACATGTTATAAGTGATTTCCAACAAAAAAACATGCCAAAATTATAATTGCGGCTGATTTTGGAACTTCAGGTGGATATACCCACGTAAAACAATTTCTGTCTCAAGGAATCTAGTTATGACGAATGAATTGAGTATGTAAAAGTTAAAAGTAAAAGGGAAAGTTGCAAACTATAACTCTGTGAGCACTGTTGACGTCAAATTGAATGAATAGGATATCAGTTTTCACTTGAGTGAGCCTAGCAGTATTGGCGGCGGAGGTTTTGCACTCTACCGAGTGCTCCCCCTCTAGTTATATATTGTGAACCATGGTGTCTGTCCGTGCATTCGTCTGTCTCCCTTTTATGGTGGCCACTTTCCATGCTGCTTTTGAAAAGCTCAACATTCACTTTTGAAATGATGGAAGAATAGGCATGAGTAATGTTGATGCCATATTTTATTTTTCGCAACCAGGACATTTTGCCCTCTTTTTAGACAAATCCAACCTCCACTGCCCGATGTTGTACCACCATTTTGCGGTGGGTGGTATAAGTAGCTCAGAGCTTTGGCTGTGAGTGAAACCAAGTGTGCAACATAATTAGCCTTGTTAAAGTCTTTGTGATAATTGAAATTGATAGATAAACTTTAACTTTTCCCGTCACTGGGGACAGATACTTTTGCTTGCTTTTGCTGTCATTGTGACAGGTAGTCTTCCGAGTTATTCATAAATTACATCAATGATTTGAACAGTGGGGTTAAGAGTAGGCTTTCAAAATTTGCAGATGACACAAAGCTTGGAAGTAAGGTCAATATCAGAGATGGGAGTGATCATATTCAGTAAAATTGAGATACTTTAATAGATTGGGTGAAAGATTGGCAGAGGCAGTTTAACATAAATAAATGTAAGGTTTTTGGTATGGGTTATGGGTAAGAATAATGAAAATGGATATTACATAATGCAAGGTGCAAATTTGGAGCATGTCACATAGGAGGATCTGGGGGTGTTAATCCATTTTTTTGGGGGGGGGTCGGAAGGGGGTATAAGTAGACAGAATAGTGTCAGGCAGCTAGAGATAAAGCTTATAGGGTTTTTGGTTGTATTCGTAGGGGGATACATTATAAATTAAAAGAGGTAGTGTTCACACTACATCAATTTAGTGAGGTCTCATCTAGAATATTGTGTGCAGTTTTGGTCACCACATCTGAAGAGAGATATCGCTGCCATAGAGTGGGTTCAGCGTAGAGCTACTCGATTGATTCCGGGCCAAGCTAGACTCAGCTATAAGGAGCATCTGAAGGAGACATTTTCCCCTTTTTTAACAACCTCGTGATGTTCTTGAGCCTGCCACACTTTTCTTATTCGCATTCATCACTCCCAATGGAATTAGGTCGTCAGCTTTGACGGATTTATTTAATCTGGTGTTGGTGTAGTGCATGCATGATGGGCCGAATGGCCTTCTGCATCAAATTTCCTGGCGATTCCGAGTGATCCCTGATTTGTTGGCTTACACAACAAGATGGAAATTTATAGTGAGCCCCAACGTGGTCGAGAAATTCCCCTTGCTCTAAGGCAGTAGTTTCCAACCCTTATGGTTCTGGAGAACAAAACATTTTGCAGACTACCATGATTGACTTTCATCGTGCCACACAGACAGTTTGAGCTGATGTGACCCAGCCAACACTACAACACGAGCAGTATGAACCAGGGCCTTCTACGGATGGCTGCTTCTGGTGTGCAGTGAATCACCACATTGTGACATCATTTGGTGATGCATAGAGGCTGCAACTGTCTTACTTCTTTGACCCCATGGAAAATGGCCTTATGGACCCTAAGACATCCACCTGATCCACAGTGTGGGAACCACTGCTGTAGGGTTAAAAAAGGAATAATCCAACCTGAAAATACATTGAGCACATCCTTTAATTAGTACAGCAAGTAAATGAAACACTTTACACTCTTTCTTACCCCAAATTATAAAATTACACATTCCATAATTGGCACGGGTGCAGAATGCAGCATTAAGTAACAAAATATTTGAAGAAATTAAACGGTCTTTATAAATACAATCACCAACAAAAGTAATCAATTTCTCAACCCCGTCGTATGAAATCGTAGTGCCAGCAGTGATCTATGTTCTTTGCTCGAGTATGTATGTATAATGGACCTTTTCCTCTTTGGAAACATCCTTACGTAAAATGGTAATATGGGACGTCAATACGTGTAAAACCAGCACTGTGTTTGGCTTTCTGCAGGGGAAAACAGCTACAGCAATTTAGTTAATGTGGACTTGGGAATGCCTCTTGTAGACAGTAATAACACAATATATCAAGCGTAGGCCAACATGCCTCGATCAAACCAATTGCTCCAGTTTAGATGCCAATGCGGAGTAACAAACACCAATAATAAAATAATAGGGTAAGAGCAAGGTAAATCGCAGTATCTTGTATGATGAATGACGGCTTGTAAATGACATGCCAGAAATAGGTTTAAGTTTAACATACTGCTCGGGACGGGCACTCGAAATGCTTCTTTCTTTCGAAATGCAAAATGTCCTTGTTTTGATGGAAAGGCCAAACTTTTCCATCCAGCTGATTGGTTTTACCCATTGCTAATGGGATTTTAGTGTCGGGGGTAGATTACGATGATACTTCAAATGAAGTAGGACAGTTATTACGCAGCTTTATTGCGCTGCCAAACTGCTTGTTCAGATTTTTTTTTCCCCCGTGCCTGCTACATACAGTGTTAAGGAATTAAATGCTATTTTTCTTACTGTAGAACATCACATTTCGGACTTGCTGTTGAATGGCAACACCTTGCCAGCTTGAGGGCAAAGAGTGAACAATTTACGTGAAAAAAGTGTCCGAGCAACCTGTGTATGGTCATCTTAGCTTTTTATTACCTCTGCCACCGGAGGTGGACAGAGGTTATGTTTTCACCCATGTCTGTTTGTTTGTCTGTCTGTTTGACTGTGGACGGGATATCTCAAAAAGTTATTGACAGATTCCGGCGAAATTTAGTGAACAGGTTGGGTGGATGACAAGAATGAATTAATTCGATTTTGGTGAAGATGTGAATCCGGATCCATCACTGGAATTCTTAAAGTGATTCTTCACCATTGAGATATGCGGGGAAAAAACGATATATGGCACAACATATCAAAACGTTACGGGCAGGTTCAGACAAAACTTGGTGGAACGATTGAGTGTGACAAGGATGAATTGATTCGATTTTGGTGAATCGATTCGATGATCTGGATCCAGATACGAGAAGTTAAAAAAAAAATAGTGATTCTTCACCATTGAGAAATTGGACCAAAATTATATATAAAGCATGATGATATTTCATGCTATAAGAGATCGGTGTTTAAAAGGTTGTGCACGGATTATGACAAAACTTGGTCACTGAGTTGGGTAGGTGACAACAACAAGCCGATTAGATTTTGTTTAATGTTCAGATGTAGATGCGGCCTATCTGTGGGATACAAAACGTAAACTGTTCAGCCTGGTGGAGGTATGTACACGCTCTACCAAGTGCCATTATCGTTCATTCATTTATTAATTCATTTACAGTGATCTAAGATTAATGTAAGAACCTTACAAGAGCGTAAATCGCGTTTAGGATGAAGAGATCGGTGTACTGTTCTTTTACATGAATTACAAGAACATCATCACAAGACGATTAAACGTGGATAGTGTATGGGATGTGAACCTGGGCTCCCAGCATTATGAACCGTTTTGTTCAGATGCAAACACTCAACAGTCTAACTCAAACAAGCCAAACTTCCCCCATCAACATCCACATCTCTATTCGGAGGGAATTCTTTTTTCCCTTCCCAATCATTGAGCACCACTGTTTGTAGGCTGACATTTTGCGTAGTCACTGCATGGGAAACTGCACCCCCACCCCCCCAAAAAAAATGAAACTGCACCCAAAAAAATACCTCACACACTTTTCCTCTACCCCGAGCCTTCTGACCTCACACCCATCCATCATCCACCCCAGGGGCGTGGTTTGCTTGTTGTCATTCCTGGAGGCAGGGTTTTCGCCTGCTTGGAACGTTGTTGTTGTTGTTTTTGTTGTTTTAGGACCATTAAAACACCTTGTTGGCTTGTTTTTAAGAACCTATTCATCGCCAGTCTTGTAAATGCAAAAGCATCGGAAAAAGTCCCAGGGGGCAATCACAAACTGGGAGAAACTAGCCTTAAGCCCTACCTAATTAACACAGCACCCCC
>CM068962.1:79294479-79305854 GCA_035128595.1 Eptatretus atami | reverse complement strand
AATTTGGTGCTTTCCTCATAAAATGCACAATTGTTATGCTAAGTTGCCCCACTATTTACATTTCCCGTTCCCACAAAGAAATCTATTTTGCTTTGAAACCATCATCAGGGTTCAGCCAGCTGTTGCATGTCACGTGACTCATGTCAACAAGGCGTGAGATGAAATGCACCGGTGACAGATCACCTTGGACCTGTCACAGATGTTTAAAAAGAAGCAGATTTTTTTTTGCACTGCATATTATGATTGATGGGTTCACAGTATATAATACATTTATATAATCAATGAAATATACTATTATTCTGTCAGTCAACTGGTTTTATATGAAATAAAGACAAATAACAACTAACAAAGGAAGGATATGCTACCATGCGCCAACTACCGCTTGATTGTGTGTGTGTGTGTGTGTGTGTGTTGTGTGTGGTGTGTGTGTGGTGTGTGTGTGTATATTATATATATTATTATATATAATTGCATAAATTAGTTTACATACTATGCGTGCCCGTACGCTTGCAAAAATAAAAAATAACAAAAAAAAACGTTCAAACCAGAGCACAACCAAACGTGCCAGAAAAACAACAACAGGCCGTTTCTTCGCTCTCTGGTGCCTGTAGTGCATTCTGTACGTGTGTGGCCACTACTGCAAAAAAGAAGAAGAAGTTGTGACGTCAATCGTGACATCATATGCACGTGTCCGTCATGTTTTGGGTAAATATGCATATTTACTTCGGGAAACATTTCGATTAATATCAGAACCTGTGAAAGGACAGTCACAGGGGCACGCAGCAATATACTGCAAGTTTGCAATTGGAGAATGGACTCAGTGGGTGTCGAGAAACATGCGGTGGCAGATCATCACACACACCCACAGATGCCTTGGATATTAGATAGATAGATATATACAGTAATTGAAAAATGTATGGCTTATATTTTAGTATATATAATAGTATTGTATATATACATTATTAAAATGTATGATATGTATTAATATTTATGTGTGATATATATATATATATTGTTAGCAGTTGTGGAAATTCACAGATCATCCATTCAGGCTCCCAGAGTCCGTTAGTCGATAAAGTGTTGTGTCCGGTTTAGATTTCCCTACCAATGTCTAACGGGAAATTATTCATGTCCCAGGCTAGTGGCATCTTTGAGGTAGCCGTTATTCTCTTTTCTTCTTATTTTACAAACAAACAACATCCCGCACAGCATCTCCACGGCGCCGCATCTTTTCACCAGCAACGGCATCCCCAACAAACGACATCTCCGGAAACCACGCATGGGCTTCTCGGGCAGCGGCAGGGTGTTTCGAAACACGACCGCGTTGTGAGATGTCTAAACAGTCGTGACACGGAGTCAAGAACTTGACAAAGTGGGCGAGCGCCGGGGTGTGAAGCGTCTCAAGGTGAAAGCCAAGCGCCCCCCCCCCCAAACCGAATAAAAGGCCGGGTCTGAACGCGAGTCGGTGTGGTAGTTGGTCTGGGCCGTTACAGGGTCGAGAGTTGAGCCTGCAGTGGAGTCGTGGAGTCCAGATGTGGCAGAGCTGCAAGTTGTGTTCGGTAGTTGGGCGAGTGGCAGCCGGAGAGAGTCGCTCAGCCAGCTACATAATGGTCCTAGGACGCTGAGGAGTGACGGTGCTCTTAAGAGTCATCAACTCAATAAAGACAAAGGCCGTTCGCCCTCTGAAAGCGTCGTCGGACCAGGCACGATCGATCCAGTGCGTGAACTGCTAGGTCCTGGACCAACCAATGCCGGCGTACTCTCGGGTTCCTTACAGCTGCCGCTTCTGAGCCACGAGGGAACATACGGGGGTCACGAGGAAGTGACCTCATAGTTCGCTCAAGGGTGACGAACGGTAACTGCACGGCCTCTTAGCGGAGCTCCTCGCGTCATCCAGCTTCTCGCAGGACCATAAAGGCTACGAAGCCCGGTTCTCTTCTTATTTCAGGGTTGTTGCATGAAGTCTGTGGCACCTTGTCTGAGTTAATATGATTGTTTATACAGTGCATGTGGCTTAATAAATAGATACCGGCTGTTAGGTTTTGCGTCGTTGTCTTGTCCCCTACCCCCATCAACTGCCTAGTGCCTGCATGTGGAAATGAATGTCCCCTTGTTGATATTCACTGGCTTCGGTGCGGGTTCCCCCTTCCTCCATGAACTGCCGTATGGTTTGAATGTAGCTGGTTATTTAACAGCGACTAAGATAATCGGGTCCGTATCGGGGCTTGGCGATATAAACCGCCCGGCAATCGCACGGAAGAGCTGCTTAAAGCGGCTCGTTTTTTCGTGCGGCTCCGGTGAGGTGTAAATCCCCGGCATTTCTGTTGCGCGAATAATTAGGGTACATCGACAATCGGCGATCAACCCTGGAGCGCAGGGACAGAAACAGTTTGGCTCGAATCTATGGTGTGGTAACAACACCCGTAGCTGGGTTTCGGCGTTGATCTCTCGCGAAAAGCTGCCGCTTGGATGCCACGTTCGGTGGGGTCGCGTGCGGCCCGCAAAATTAGCTAGGCGGCGTGTCGCCCGCGATGCCGGAAGTGGGCTGAAATCCCTACAAATATATATATATGATATATATAATATATATTATACTAGTATATCATGAGATATATTATAATATATATATATGTACTGAATGTATATTGTAGTAGTCAAAAGTCAGCGTCGACAAAAAAAATTCCCAAATTTTTTTTTAATTTGAGATTTGTTCTACCTTATTATCAGTATGTAATATGCGATTTTTGATGAAATTGGTTGGTAGTTCATACAATGACCGCGAGTCTGTGCGCAATGAGAAACCTGTTGCTATGGACCACCACCGTTGCCATAGCAACGGGACTTTAACATTTTTGAAAAATCATAAAAAAATTCAATTTTTAGTAAAATCAAAAAATCGCTGCACGAGCGACTGGTGGGCAGTACATTCAGCATATTGGGCCAAAAATTTCCACCGCCGGATCTATTAAAACTGTTGGGAAGATAGACTTTGAATGAACCCTGGTGAAACAATAAAAAACGAATTCGTTATATTCAGAGACTATGAGTCAGATATACATGAAATGCGTATGGTAGGTTCATGGTATGTCCTCGTTATGTGTGAGAAAGAACCGTTGCTATTGGGACCCCTCCGTTGCCTTAGCAACGGTCCGAAAACCTCAATGTGGGGTAATTTTAACGAAAAACAATCTGGAGCTTAACCCTGAAGCTAGAATCATGTAATTTTCTTGTGCTTATCCTCAGGTCATTCCCCATGAACGGGCCCATCGCGTCAGGTTCTATTGGGTAGGCGACTACCTATTCCGCCTACCAGCTTGTATAATGTAAAGTTTATATAATATATGTATGTTGTGTTGTATAATATATATATACGTGTACCATACTTATTATATATAATATATATATATATATATATATTAGGGTGGTCCAAAAAATGGAAAGTTCGAATTTCTCGCGGTGATGTTTGCCGAAAATCGTTCCTGACGTTGAAAACGCAAAGAAACAAAAAATTAGCAGATTTGGAGGTGGTTTTAGGGGTCTCATAAGTCTCTCAACGGATTCGATTATAATGTGCACAATACTAATAGGAAAATGAAAGGAAAGAGCATAAAATGTTCTCAGTGGGCAGTGGGCAACTGGCGGTGGTGAATTATCTCCAAATGGTTGATCCAAGAGGGAACAGTTCCGTGCTTTTCCGTGTAGAACACCGCCATACCACTCACTCTGGAATCAAAAAGAAGAAGAAAAAAATGTAGACATTAAAAAAAAAAAATAAAAGAGTACTTTTAACACCGACCGACAGCGAACCGAAAGCTCAGACTTACGTCTCCCTCTCTTCCCACTGACGTCTTCTTCTCTCCCAACCGGATGTAAGCAATGTACAACTTCCTTCTCTTTGAGTGTAGCAACGTAACACCCACCGGATGTAACAACTCCTTCCTCTTGATGGACCCCTAAATATTTTTGGAAACTGTGGCACATTTGGGCCAGGAGTATTTTAGTCAGGTAGAACAAAATAATCAACATGCCCAAGAATATTCAAATTTTGGAATTTTTCCCTTATGATTTGGACCACCCTAATATATATGTATATATTATATATATTATATATATTATAATATTTATATATATTATATATATATATATATATATATATACTGTGTATTACACACACACATGTACAATATGTACGCAGTATACTATATTATATTTGTATATATATATATATAATATGTACCACATGTATATAAACATACCATATTATATAATTATATATATTTATATGTATTAAATATTCGTGCATATATACATTATATATGTGTGTAATATATATGCATGTATAATATATATATATGTAATATATATACAGTAATACCATAGATATGGATATATGTATATATATAATATATATGTAATATAATATATTATCTTTTTATGGTATATATATATATATATATATAGTTCCGGTTGTGTGGCAGATGAAGGAATTTCATAGCAAAGTTCCAGATATGGTATAAGAAATATGTATAATGTATATATACTGTCTGCAGCCCTGATCCTGCTGCCTGTCTGCAGACCTGATCCCGCCTCGGACTCCACCCTACTCGACCCGGGCTCCTTCGCATACACGGTCTCCACTCGTGCAGCCGTGGACCGAGCGCACGACACATGGACAGGTGCCGCACCAGGAGCATCCCTTCCCTCCAACGTTCAGGTACCCGAAAGAACTCACCTCCCTCTCTGGCTGCGGGGGTCCTTTGCATACTCTGGGTTTATTTTTGTCTGAGTGTGTGGTGCCCGTCTTTAAGTAGAATTGCTTAAGTGTTTTTATTTGATCATTGTAAATCTTTGCCTGTTTTATTCTCCGCGACAAGTCTGTCTGTGTTGCTTTGTAAGTTGCTGTAAAATGTCGCACTACATCTTTCTCTCATCTTCCCCTGCATAACATTCCCAATAAACCTGTTCTGTGCCACATTCATTTCCTCAATTTTGTGTAAATAAATAATTATAGAAATATTCCCAGTTCGTTTTCGTTTTTCTTCATTGGTCCAACATGATTCGGATCTGAGTTTTAGCCAGGTCTTTATTCCGGATATTCTGTTCATTCTAGCTGGTACATCCTGGTAGTTCCGCTCGGCTGCATCCGATCAGAAAGGTGGTTGGTAGAGTACCCGGTTCGGGCAAGGCGTACCAAGGGCGTTGTTCCGGTAGTCAAAACCGCGTGGTTAATTAGGTAAATTGATTCTGGACAAAAAGACCCTATGCCACGCGGTTGATTTATTGGCGTCCCGGTCGGTTAAGCGACCCCACTCACGGAATTATCCATGAGCGACGGCCTACAATTCCAGGATCTGGGTGGAGACGCGTAGACTTCCCCACCTCATGGTCGTTCTCCGCCACCAGTCCCCGCCCCGCAACAATATTATATAAATATACAGTCATGCGCCACTTAACGACGGGTTACGTTCTGAGAAACGCGTCGTTAAGCGACGTCGTCGTTGTGCGAACATCATTTTTTGTTTTCGTTTTCGTTTTCGAACATCGTAATTACACAAACCTAGACCCCTAGGCTAATATGGTGTAGCCTATTGCTCCTCGGATACAACCTGTACAGCATGTTCTGTACTGAATACTGTCGGCAATTGTAACACACAATCAGAGAACGGAAGACACGTTAGATTTACCTTTGTGCAGTTCATGACGGCCATCAGTGTTGTTGCAGCAGCTTGCAATCTCCTCTCGATGCTGGATTATAGAAAGTGTGAATAAATACGTTGGTTTTATAAATACGTAATCATTGCATCGATGTTATAATTTATTAATGAAGAAATGAAGCACCTGTCAATTGTGATATATATTTTCGGAACAGTGCGATTGTTTTAACAACATAAAAAGCTTCACCAAAAAATAAATTTGTGTTTTAATGTCGACTAAGAACACGATTTTATCGCGGAATTCTTCAATTCAAAGGTAATTTACTTGCTAGAAGGTAAACGTGCAAACATTGGTTCAGTTTGAAAGCCGATTTCCTTGAATCCCGATTGAGCACGATCCTGTTTTTTTCGCGATGACATTTTATGGACCTCAACGATCGCATTATAACAGGGCCACACTGTCGTTTATTATCATTACGAGGTTTATTTGTACTGTCCAGTGTACATAATTGTATGTGCTATTTTTATACGAGGCAACATCACTCGGCGAAAGGAATTTTTCAGTTACATTTTTTTTTTTTTTCAGAGTTGGCAGATCCGTCGTATATGCGATCCGTCGTTGCCCGGAACGTCGTTAAGCGGCGCATGACTGTATATGTTATATATATATATATATATATATATATTTATTAATATAATATATATATATATAGTTCCGGTTTGAGGGTAGATGGAGGAATTTCATAGCAATGTTCAGATTGTTTTGAGTTGCTTTGGTCCGTGGACGTTTCGGAGACATCTTGATATCAGGAGTCTTGGAGGTTGGTGATGCAAACCCTGATTGAGTCATACCAAACAATTTAAAAATGGTACATGCTGCTTCCTTGCCTGACGCTCAGCATTTAAAAAAGTTAGAACACGGAAAAAACCAACGCTGGGAAGGCAATGGCAAATGACCCAGTATCGGCATTGCCAAAACAGCTTTGGCAGCACAAAACGCTTCGTAAAGAGTCTGGTACATCATCCTTTGATGTTAATATATGATGATTTACGAATAGCTATCAGTGTGAATAAATCATTTGATTTGTAAGGAAACAGTCTTGTTTTAAAAAGAGGATGTTGTAGACCTTTACTGTACTGAATGAAAGAGAGTTAATTCTTTGGATGAGTTTTTGACACATAACCTACAATTTGTTGCCTTTTTTTCTTTTCATCTGTTGGCATTTAAGACCACCCTTGCTGAATCTCCCTGGTGTGTCACTTTGGTCCGAGCAGCGGGACGTCACTTTTTGTGCTTTTCTGCAGAGATAACGAAAGCTGTGCACTCTCATCGGACCTGACACACCCGCCTAACCTAGTCCCACAAACCAAGGGAGCTTTAGGAAACCACATTATCGTGCAGCATCATGGCACCAAAGGCCTGTAATGCCAAAAGATGTTTGGCAGTCTCAACCCATGGTCTTTCCCAGTGCGGCTGCGACCCCAGGTCATCGGACTATTGAGGATGTGAATCTCGTGAAACCAACACAAGATGTGAAATTTTCCTCTGGGTTCTCATTGTGCTTACATGTGCATTATGATTACTTTGTATTGCTGGCTTGCTGCGTTGGGCCACGTGCGAATCCTCTTGATACATTGACCAGAGAGACACTGGTGCTCAGTGAAAATGCCACTCTTTGTCTCACACTGACAAAAGTTGTGTTTTGCTGCTCTGTGGATGGCTAGCCATGCTTGTGAGTGGAGTACTAATGTGGGGGGTGAAGGAAGGCCAGAGTCTGCCTGGGAGGATTTGCCTGGCTGTCGGAAATGGAAGAGACAGATAAAATACAGTACAGGGATACAGAGTAGCATACTTCATGGTCACAAGTGACATACACATGTTACCGGATTTCCTAAGGTTGTAATATATTTATTACGTACGCATGCATGGGGAAATTTTCACCAATCTGTCCCTCCATCCGCTGCCTCCCATATGTTTTGTACCTCTTCAATTACCTCCCCTTCCTCCTATGTATGTCCTCCCAAATATGTCTCCTTTATTTCCACTCCATTTCTGCTTGTGTGTGTGTGTGTGTGGTGTTGTTCTCTGACCTGCATTATTTGAAAATGACTGGAATTATTTATGCCAAATATGTCCGATGTGTGTCATATACTTTTTTTTTTTTCCTCTGCAGCAAATGACTGTTCCATTGATGCCTTGCCCACAGTAAGTTCGAGCAAAATTTGGAGTTTGTTGAGGGTGCCAGAAATAAGTTTCTCCACTTCACCAAATGACAATGTGGGATCTTTAACGTCCACCAACAAATGTTTGGCAGACTGGACACCCGTTTAACGTCCATCCAATGAGGAACGGTGACACATTGATGTATCACTCTGTATGCAAAACAAGAAAGGACTGCATGTCTGTAGCTGGGCCAATATCGAGCCAGGAGAGATAGCTCAGAGGTGGGTGTTGCATACCTTTAAAGCTATCCTGCCAGCCACTCACATATACCCCACTCTGCATGACAACTGAACATGTGTGCAAGTTGCGTGAGTCTCGTGCCTAGAGTGTGTGAGCCTTGATAAGTCATTTAAGGATGAACTACAATGTTGACCATCGTTGACTTATTGAATGTGGGTAAGCACATGCGAACATGATTCCCTGGTGTCTGTGTAATTCCTATACTCTCAAAGATAAACTGTCAAAGGTGATCATTAAAGAGATTTCTCAAGTTATTATGATATAAAAGCTGGAGAAAACCTTGCCTTGTAAAAGCAGAAGTTTGGATTCAAAATGAAGAACCACCGGTGGTGATCTCCATTGCATTGTCGACTTTGTGGAAAGCAACCAACTCCGTTGCACAAATCACTGAAAGGTTGAACCTTGATCAAGCGCAGGCCAGAGGTAGTTCTGTGCATGCCAATAGTAAAATGCATTCTTTTCATGTTTTTCAGTTGGTAGGCTGCAATAGGCCACTGCATTTTAGAGTAACCTGCGATTGATTCCTGATGCAACCATAAACTGTTGAAATGGTGCTTCACAAGCAGGATTAGTATGCCTTACCTTGGATTAACGTTCAGCTGGTAGTCCTAGCATCTGCTAACATTAGTTAGTGGGCATAACAAAATCTCACGGTATCTCTTCGCAGAGTAATAGACGAGTTATCACTAGCACCCTGAACAATTGCAAATGATTTGCCATTAGCTCCAGTTGAACTGTTTGCTGGTGCAGAATCAATGAGGGGCACTGCATCAAGAGCAACCCATCAGGGATATCAAAAGCCTCACTCTCTTAGGGCCCACTTCTGGGGCCTACTAGATGCCATGAATGGCAATCCTCTAAATATAGGTAACGGTTTGTTATGCAGACACATCATTATTACAATTTTCACCTCCAGTAAAAACATACAATATTGTTTACGAATTTGGAAACCATGAGCACTCAACATTCAGGTCCCAAAGATCAGTTATATCGTTAAGTATGTGTTTGGTAGTCAGGGTCCCGTCCCTTTCTTTAATGGGTGATTAAATGTTCGTGCGCTGCGGAGTTATTTCGATAGTCATGGTTTTCTTTTACATTTTCAACTACAACAATTACACCTTCGCCTCGCTCCATCCTGGACCCATAAACGCTCGCGGTGGCGGAGTTCAATGAAGGACTTGGTGTCTCTCTCGCCATTCAGAGAGATGCGAGCGATGTTTGCCATCGTTCTTACCAATGGGAGCCAATGCAGGACAATTTACTCATCTTCCTGTTTGAGGGGCGGTCGGCCGTGACCGCCCGCCATGCCCCCCCGGTCCAATCAGCGGGGACTTGGCGCCCCTTTTGGCCAATCAACAGGGGCAACGAGCGGATCGCGCGCCAAAACCGTCCTCCAGTAAGGGGGGGGGGTTACGAGAGGGAGTCCCCTCCCCCCTGGACAGGGAGTGAATAATTGATCGGCGCAATCCGACTGGGGGCAGTTGGGGTTTGCCTGCCGGATCGTCTCGGATCGCAGTTGGGGTTTGCCTGCCGAATCGTCTCGGATCGCCTCTCCTTGCTGCTGGCGCTCGCTGCCTTGTCTGCCCTCGTGCTGGTTGGTGTCCGTCCTTCACCCTCCATCCTTGGTGCTTGGAGTGCATCGTTGTTGCGGGTTTTGAGTCCTGCCGAGCCACGAACGTCGAAGCCGCACGAGGCGGACAGGTCCAAGCTAGCTTTGGGTCTCCAGCTCACCTTTCCTCGAGCTAGAGACCTTCCAATAAAGACCCAACGGGGTCCATTCTGGTAATTTGTGTGTGTGTGTCTGTGTCCGTGGGCCCGTCTGATAAGTAAGAAACTATTAAGTGCCCTGGTGTTCCTTGTACATTATTTGCCTTGCTATATTCGGATAACTCTGCCCTTACGTGCTCCCTCTCGTTCCCCCAATTATTGTTGTAAATAAATTCCCCTTTTGTTGAATGTACCAGCTTGTCCTTGTCCTTTCTGCCATTGGTTTGCCATGGTGCGTACTTGGGGATTAGGAAGGTCATTGTTGCCGTAATCGTGCAATCGGCCCGGCAGATTCTGGTATCTCCGCTCGGGGTACGACTCGGATCCGGCTCGGTAACGGCCCTGATCGCGCAGATCCTGCCGAGGTGAATTTCCCTGGTAGTTGGATGACGTGGGTATTTAGGTATATTGAAATTGGCAATTGACCCTATCCCACTGGTCGACCTATGGCGATCTTCGTCCGATAAGGGACCGTGACCTTTCGGATTTATCTGAAAGGTACGACTTAAATTCCGGGTGTTCGGTGGAGCCGACTCTACTGCTCCCCCTAGCGGTCGTGCTCGCACCCGAGACCCGGCCCCACAACAATATATGGAATTAGTTTAATTTACTCACTATATTAAAATCATGTATCATGGATGGAGAATGATACGATGTTTTGTCCGTTTTTGTGGGGCAACTTAGCTAAATATAGCATAACAATTGTGCATTTTGTGAGGAAAGCACCAAATTTGGCCAACACTAGTAGCCTATCATATTATGAACAGACTTGGATATTGGGCCATCTCAAAATTTTTCATGGCAGTGGAAAATGGCTGCCACAAGCCATCAGCGCTGAAATTTGAGATGGCCAAATATCCAAATCTGTTCATAATATGATAGGCTACTAGTGTGGCCAAATTTGGTGCTTTCCTCATAAAATGCACAATTGTTATGCTAAGTTGCCCCACATATTTACATTTCCCGTTCCCAACAAAGAAATCTATTTTGCTTTGAAACCATCATCAGGGTTCAGCCAGCTGTTGCATGTCACGTGACTCATGTCAACCAAGGCGTGAGATGAAATGCAACCGGTGAGGATCACCTTGGACCTGTCACAGATGTTTAAAAAGAAGCAGATTTTTTTTGCACTGCATATTATGATTGATGGGTTCACAGTATATAATACATTTATATAATCAATGAAATATACTATTATTCTGTCAGTCAACTGGTTTTATATGAAATAAAGACAAATAACAACTAACATGAAAAAAAAAAAAAAAAAAAGAATGATGGGAATGCACATGAATACATCATGTACGGATCTACCATCAGGGCTTATGTGGAAATTGCTTCCCCCCTTCTGCCCTGATCCCCCTCTTCCCTGTACATTTTTGTAAAATTATTAAATCCCTACCCCAGCCCCCCAGCCTGGTGTTGGCTCAGTGTTAGGGTGGCGGCTTGGGATCACGGGTCCTGAGTTCAAGCCTCGTTGCCCACTTGATTAA
>CM068962.1:79283081-79294273 GCA_035128595.1 Eptatretus atami | reverse complement strand
AACACGAAGAAGAGATCAGATTGTGTAATAGGAAATAGTATATGTATATATACTGTCTGCAGCCCTGATCCTGTTTGCCTGTCTGCAGACCTGTATCCCGCCTCGGACTCCACCCTACTCGACCGCGGGCTCCTTCGATACACGGTCTCCACTCGTGCAGCCGTGGACCGAGCGCGCACACCATTGACAGGTGCCGCACCACGGAGCATCCCTTCCCTCCAACGTTCAGGTACCCGAAAGAACTCACCTCCCTCTCTGGCTGCGGGGGTCCTTTGCCATACATCTGGGTTTATTTTTGTCTGAGTGTGTGGTGCCCGTCTTTAAGTAGAATTGCTTAAGTGTTTTTATTTGATCATTGTAAATCTTTGCCTGTTTTATTCTCCGCGACAAGTCTGTCTCTGTGTCTTCCTTGTAAGTTCCTGTAAAATGTCGCACTACATCTTTCTCTCATCTTCCCCTGCATAACATTCCCAATAAACCTGTTCTGTGCACATACATTTCCTCACTTTTGTGTAAATAAATAATTATAGAAATATTCCCAGTTCGTTTTCGTCTTTCCTTCATTGGTCCAACATGGTTCGGATCTGAGTTTTAGCCAGGTCTTTATTCCCGATATTCTGTTCATTCTAGCTGGTACATCCTTGTAGTTCCGCTCGGCTGCATCCGATCAGAAAGGTGGTTGGTAGAGTACCCGGTTCGGGCAAGGCGTACCAAGGGCGTTGTTCCCCGTAGTCAAAACCGCGTGGTTAATTAGGTAAATTGATTCTGGACAAAAAGACCCTATGCCACGCGGTTGAGTTATTGCCGTCCACGGTCGGTTAAGCGACCCGCCACTCAGCGAATTATCCATGAGCGACGGCCTACAATTCCAGGATCTGGTGGGAGACGACGTACATTCCCCACCACCTCATGGTCGTTCTCCGCACCAGTCCCCGCCCCGCAACAATATATATATAAATATACAGTCATGCGCCACTTAACGACGGGTTACGTTCTGAGAAACGCGTCGTTAAGCGACGTCGTCGTTGTGCGAACATCATTTTTTGTTTTCGTTTTCGTTTTCGAACATCGTACTTACACAAACCTAGACACCTAGGCTATATGGTGTAGCCTATTGCTCCTGGATACAACCTGTACAGCATGTTACTGTACTGAATACTGTCGGCAATTGTAACACACATCAAGAGACGGAAGACACGTTAGATTTTACCTTTGTGCAGTTATGACGGCCATCAGTGTTGTTAGCAGCAGCTTGCAATCTCCTCTCGCATCGATTATAGAAAGGGTGAATAAATAGCGTTGGATTTTATAAATACGTAATCATTGCATCGATGTTATAATTTATTAATGAAGAAATGAAGCACCTGTCAATTGTGATATATATTTTCGGAACAGTGCGATTGTTTTAACAACATAAAAAGCTTCACCAAAAATAAATTTGTGTTTTAATGTCGACTAAGAACAACGATTTTATTGCGGAATTCTTCAATTCAAAGGTAATTTACTTGCTAGAAGGTAAACGTGCAAACATTGGTTCAGTTTGAAAGCCGATTTCCTTGAATCCCGATTGAGCACGATCCTGTTTTTTTCCGCGATGACATTTTATGGACCTCAACGATCGCATTATAACAGGGCCACACTGTGTTTATTATCATTATGAGGTATTATGTACTGTAGCAGTGTACATAATTGTATGTGCTATTTTTATACGAGGCTACATCACTCGGCGAAAGGAATTTTTCAGTTACATTTTTTTTTTTTTTCAGAGTTGGCAGATCCGTCGTATATGCGATCCGTCGTTGCCCGGAACGTCGTTAAGCGGCGCATGACTGTATATGTATATATTATATATATATATATATATATATATATATATATATATATATATATATATAAGTTCCGGTTTGAGGGTAGATGGAGGAATTTCATAGCAATGTTCAGATTGTTTTGAGTTGCTTTGGTCCGTGGACGTTTCGGAGACATCTTGATATCAGGAGTCTTGGAGGTTGGTGATGCAAACCCTGATTGAGTCATACCAAACAACTTTAAAAATGGTACATGCTGCTTCCTTGCCTGACGCTCAGCATTTAAAAAAGTTAGAACACGGAAAAAAACAACGCTGGGAAGGCAATGGCAAATGACCCAGTATCGCCATTGCCAAAGAACAGCTTTGGCAGCACAAAACGCTTCGTAAAGAGTCTGGTACATCATCTTTGATGTTAATATATGATGATTTACGAATAGCTATCAGTGTGAATAAATCATTTGATTTGTGAGGAAACAGTCTTGTTTTAAAAAGAGGATGTTGTAGACCTTTACTGTACTGAATGAAAGAGAGTTAGATTCTTTGGATGAGTTTTTGACACATAACCTACAATTTGTTGCCTTTTTTTCTTTTCATCTGTTGGCATTTAAGACCACCCTTGCTGATCATCCCCTGGTGTGTCACTTTGGTCCGAGCAGCGGGACGTCACTTTTTGTGCTTTTCTGCAGAGATAACGAAAGCTGTGCACTCTCATCGGACCTGACACACCCGCCTAAACCTAGTCCCCACAAACCAAGGGAGCTTTTAGGAAACCACATTATCGTGCAGCATCATGGCACCAAAGGCCTGTAATGCCAAAAGATGTTTGGCAGTCTCAAACCATGGTCTTTCCCAGTGCGGCTGCGACCTCCAGGTCATCGGAACTACTGAGGATGTGAATCTCGTGAAACAACACAAGATGTGAAATTTTTCTCTGGGTTCTCATTGTGCTTACTGTGGCATTATGATTACTTTGTATTGCTGGCTTGCTGGCGTTGGGCCACGTGCGAATCCTCTTGGATACATTGACCAGAGAGACACTGGTGCTCAGTGAAAATGCACCTCTTTGTCTCACACTGACAAAAGCTGTGTTTTGCTGCTCTGTGGATGGCTAGCCATGCTTGTGAGTGGAGTACTAATGTGCGGGGGTGAAGGAAGGCCAGAGTCTGCCTGGGAGGATTTGCCTGGCTGTCGGAAATGGAAGAGACAGATAAAATACAGTACAGGGATACAGAGTAGCATACTTCATGGTCACAAGTGACATACACATGTTAACGGATTTCCTAAGGTGTAATATATTTATTACGTACGGCATGCATGGGGAAATTTTCACCAGATCTGTCCCTCCATCCGCTGCCTCCCATATGTTTTGTACCTCTTCAATTACCTCCCTCCCTCCTATGTATGTCCTCCGCAAATATGTCTCCTTTATTTCCACTCCCATTTCTGCTTGTGTGTGTGTGTGTGTGGTGTGTTCTCTGACCTGCATTATTTGAAAATGACTGGAATTATTTATGCAAATATGTCCGATGTGTGTCATATACTTTTTTTTTTTTTCCTCTGCAGCAAATGACTGTTCCCATTGATGCCTTGGGCCCACAGTAAGTTCGAGCAGAAAATTTGGAGTTTGTTGAGGGTGCCAGAAATAAGTTTTCTCCACTTCACAAATGACAATGTGGGATCTTTAACGTCCACCAACAAATGTTGGCAGACTGGACACCCGTTTAACGTCCATCCAATGAGGAACGGTGACACATTGATGTATCACTCTGTATGCAAAACAAGAAAGGACTGCAGTCTGTAGCTGGGCCAATATTCGAGCCAGGAGAGATAGCTCAGAGGTGGGTGTGCATACCTTTAAGCTATCCTGCCAGCCACTCACATATACCCCCACTCTGCATGAAATGACGCATGTGTGCAAGTTGCGTGAGTCTCGTGGCCTAGAGTGTGTGAGCCTTGAATAAGTCATTTAAGGATGAACTACAATGTTGACCATACGTTGACTTATTGATGTGGTAAGCACATGGAACATGATTCCCTGGGTGTCTGTGTAATTCCTATACCTCTCAAAGATAAACTGTCAAAGGTGATCATTAAGAAGATTTCTCAAGTTTATACCTGTCATGAAAAAGCTGGAGAAAACCTTGCCTTGTAAAAGCAGAAGTTTGGATTCAAATGAAAGAACCACGCGGTGGTGATCTCCATTGCATTGTCGACTTTGTGGAAAGCAACCAACTCCGTTGCACAAATCACTGAAAGGTTGAACCTTGATCAAGCGCAGGCCAGAGGTAGTTCTGTGCATCCAATAGTAAATGCATTCTTTTCATGTTTTTCAGTTGGTAGCTGCAATAGGCCACTGCATTTTAGAGTAACCTGCGATTGATTCCTGATGCAACCATAAACTGTTGAAATGGTGCTTCACAAGCAGGATTAGTATGCCTTACCTTGGATTAACGTTCAGCTGGTAGTCCTAGCATCTGCTAACATTAGTTAGTGGGCATAACAAAATCTCACGGTATCTTTCGCAGAGTAAAGACGAGTTATCACTAGCACCCTGAACAATTGCAAATGATTTGCCATTAGCTCCAGTTGAACTGTTTGGCTGGATGCAGAATCAATGAGGGGCACTGGGCATCAAGAGCAACCCATCAGGGATATCAAAAAGCCTCACTCTCTAGGGCCCACTTCTGTGGCCTACTAGATGCCATGAATGGCAATCCTCTAATATAGGTAACGGTTGTTATAGCAGACACACTATTATTTAATTACTTTCACCTCCAGTAAAAACATACAATATTGTTGTACGAATTTGGAAACAATGAGCACATCAACATTCAGGTCCCAAAGTCAGTTATATCGTTAAGTATGTGTTTGTAGTCAGGGTCCGTCCCTTTCTTTAATGGGTGATTAAATGTTCGTGCGCTGCGGAGTTATTTCGATAGTCATTGGTTTTCTTTTACATTTTCAACTACAACAATTACACCTTCGCCTCGCTCCATGCCTGACGCCATAACGCTCGCGGTGGCGGAGTTCAATGAAGGACTTGGTGTCTCTTCGAACCAATCAGAGAGATGCGAGCGAGTTTGCCATCAGTTCTACCAATGGGAGCCAATGCCAGGACAATGTGTACTCATCTTCCTGTTTGAGGGGCGGTCCGCCGTGAACGCCCGCCATGCCCCCCGGTCCAATCAGCGGACTTGGCGCCCCTTTTGGCCAATCAACAGGGGCAACGAGCGGATCGCGCGCTGCCAAAACCGTCCAGTAAGGGGGGGGGGGTTACGAGAGGGAGTCCCCTCCCCCTGGACAGGGAGGTGATAATTGATCGGCGCAATCCGACTGGGGGCAGTTGGGGTTTGCCTGCCGGATCGTCTCGGATCGCAGTTTGGGGTTTGCCTGCGAATCGTCTGCGGATCGCCTCTCCTTGCTGCTGGCGCTCGCTGCCATTGTCTGCCCCTCGTGCTGGTTGGTGTCCGTCCTTCACCCTCCATCCTTGGTGCTTGGAGTGGCATCGTTGTTGCGGGTTTGAGTACCTGCCCGAGCCAGAACGTCGAAGACGCACGAGGCGGACAGGTCCAAGCTAGCTTTGGGTCTCCAGCTCACCTTTCCTCGAGCTAGAGACCTTCAAATAAAGACCCAACGGGGTCCATTTCTGGGTATTTGTGTGTGTGTGTCTGTGTTCCGTGGGCACCGTCTGATAAGTAAGAAACTATTAAGTGCCTGTGTTCCTTGTACATTATTTGCCTTGCTTATATTCGGATAACTCTGCCCTTACGCGTGCTCACCTCGTTCCCCCAATTATTGTTGTAAAATAAATTCCCCTTTTGTTGAATGTACCAGCTTGTCCTTGTCCTTTCTGCCATTGGTTTGCCATGGTGCGTATTGGGGATTAGGAAGGTCATTGTTGCCGTAATCGTGCAATCGGCCCGGCAGGATTCTGGTATCTCCGCTCGGGGTACGACTCGGATCCGGCTCGGTAACGGCCCTGATCGCGCAGATCCTGCCGAGGTGAATTTCCCTGGTAGTTGGATTGACGTGGGTATTTAAGGTATATTGAAATTGGCAATTGACCCTATCCCACGTGGTCGACCTATTGGCGATCTTCGGTCCGATAAGGGACCGCGTGACCTTTCGGATTTATCTGAAAGGTACGACTTAAATTCCGGGTGTTCGGTGGAGCCGACTCTACTGCTCCCCCTAGCGGTCGTGCTCGCCACCGAGACCCGGCCCACAACAATATATGGAATTAGTTTAATTTACTCACTATATTAAAAATCATGTATCATGGATGGAGAATGATACGATGTTTTGGTCCGCATTTTTAGTGGGGCAACTTAGCTAAATATAGCATAACAATTGTGCATTTTGTGAGGAAAGCACCAAATTTGGCACACTAGTAGCCTATCATATTATGAACAGACTTGGATATTGGGCCATCTCAAAATTTTTCATGGCAGTGGAAAATGGCTGCCACAGCCATCAGCGCTGAATTTGAGATGGCCCAATATCCAAATCTGTTTCATAATATGATAGGCTACTAGTGTGGCCAAATTTTGGTGCTTTCCTCATAAAATGCACAATTGTTATGCTAAGTTGCCCCACTATTTAATTTCCCGTTCCCACAAAGAAATCTATTTGCTTTGAAACCATCATCAGGGTTCAGCCAGCTGTTGCATGTCACGTGACTCATGTCAACAAGGCGTGAGATGAAATGCACCGGTGACAGATCACCTTGGACCTGTCACAGATGTTTAAAAAGAAGCAGATTTTTTTTGCACTGCATATTATGATTGATGGGTTCACAGTATATAATACATTTATATAATCAATGAAATATACTATTATTCTGTCAGTCAACTGGTTTTTATGAAATAAAGACAAAATAACAACTAACATGAAAAAAAAAAAAAAAAAAAAGAATGATGGGAATGCAACATGAATACATCACATGTACGGGATCTACATCAGGGCTTATGTGGAAATTGCTTCCCCCTTCTGGCCCTGATCCCCCTCTTACCCTGTACTTTTTGTAAAATTATTAAATCCTCCTACCCCAGCCCCCCAGCCTGGTGTTGGCTCAGTGTTTAGGGTGGCGGCTTGGGATCCAAGGGTCCTGAGTTCAAGCCTCGTTGCCCACTTGAATTATTCACCAGGGGGCTGACTCAGCCTGCCATCCTTCTGAGGTCGGCAAAATGAGTACCAGCTTGCTGTCGATGATCGAGTCATTCGGAGTGGCGACCCGTCCAGGATGTGTGCCAATAGCCAAGGAAACTGCTTCGGCAGCACTGACGCTCTGTACAGAGTATGGTTCCAATGGATGATGATGGACCCCAGCCCCCAACCCCTCCTTCCCTATCCAACCTTACTTTGCAACACCTACATAATCAACCCCCCCCCCTCTTTTTTCTTGAGAATCCATGCAGTCTATTTTATTTTGTCAGGCAAGTCAACATTTACAGCATTGTCAGAAGCCAAACTGTTCACAAAAGAAAACCTACAGCAAATACAAATAAACATTGGTCTGATAACAAAGCAGATATAGCCAGAACTATTTATCACAATGACTTTTTTCCCCAATTTTATTTCTTCTAGTGTGCTGTTTAAGATTCCAAATACTGATAAATTAAATCCCAAATTTTTTAAGTGGTAAAAATAACCCAAGTGGTGAAAATAACCCAAGTTGTAAAAATAACCCAAGTGGTAAAAAAAAATAACCCAAGTGGTAAAAAATAACCCAAGTGACAAAAATAACCCAAATATAAATTAATCGTTTGTTTTCTGTGCCAAGAACTCTGCATGGCAGATAAAGAGAGTCAGCGACAAACCGCACCAAGATACCAGTGGGTGTTTATTAACTTTAATTATATTATGATCAGCCATAAATATCAATAGTGGCAGAATGCATAAACAGATTTTCAAAATCAAAACCAAACTCAAAATATTGTACACACACCTCCCAAACTGCTACCAAGTTCCAGGGCCTGGGAGGGTAGCTCAGTGATAGCCTACTTGCCATTGAGCTGTTTTGTCTGGTTTTTTCACATTTCTCTTTATTCATTTAAATTCTTGCTTTTTCTTTATTGCTCTCTTTCTTTTTCTATCTGTCTAATGAGAAGTGAATTCTTGCAGAAAGTTTCCTGTAAAGCTTACTTGGCTGCATCTGGATGGATTTGAGGGTTGTGGAGAAGCAGCTGAAATCCGAATCCTGTCCAGGTTCCTCCTCATGACTCCATCTTTGCTCTTTACTTAATTGGGTCCCTTATGATTACTCCAATGCAGTATTTGGTCTTCCATTTGATTTGATTCCTGACTTAACTAAAACCTTTCACCCTGGAGTTTTGCAGACGGGGCAATACATCAATGAGTGTGCCATCCATCAAATGAGACATGGAACTGGGTGTTCCATCTGCTCTCATTCGGTGGTGGATGATTAAGATGTTATGGTGTATTTCACAAGATAAGGCCAGTGTTCTAGCCACGTTCATCAGGGGCTCAGTGGACTCGAGGATGAAAAGTTGCAATCTTGCCCAGATAATTGGAGGCCAAAGGTTTCGAGCCAAGTGAGATGGCCCAGAAAGAAGAGCACAAGCTGCCACTTTCCTGACTTTCCCAGTTATATTTTATTTTCAACATCCAGTTAAAGATCCTGGAACTTCTGCTGCTCTGCTTTAACAAGAGCATGCAATTTAACACTCCTGAAGGATGGCAACCTCATTGATGCAACTCCATGCTTGTGAAGCACCAATCCAACAGTTTATAATATTTTTGGGAATCGAACCTCTCAGCCATCCTGCCAACTAATTTCTCTGCTTTATGCGTCTCATTGTATATTCGACATATCTACCCCTTTCACGTCCAGGTAGTCTTTTTTTTTTAATAGTCTTTCCTATTCCTCTAAAGATTCTACCTTCATTTTCCGGAAAAAAGCAACCATTACTCTCTTATCATGAGTCACGTCTGAGGAAAAAGGGATGACTCGGTTGTCCCCACATATTAAGAATTACAATGGATTGTGAAGCTCCACAAACTTGTACCAGCATACATTTGGAAAGAGAACGTTGAAATCCACAGTTCATTTACACCTGCACTACTTCTCGGTTATCGTTAATGATGCTAATAGCTGAATATGTGGAAAAACTTAAGAAACACTTGAAATGTTGATGAAATGGCTTCTTATCAAATGCTGCTGTGACCTATATTTCTCAATTATTTCACCGCATTTATATGAGCTTTCAACTTTTCTGCCTTATGCTGCACTGATCTTGTGAAGGTTGGAAGGAGAAGGGGAATGATGGGAGGGAGAGGGGTGGGGGTGGGGTTTAATTGAGGAAGAAATGGGGAGTTGGATTGAAAAAGGTAGGTGGTAAAACCAGGCTCGGTGGCATAATGGTTAGAGCATCTGCTCTGAGTTTGGTAGGCTGGCATCTCGAACCAAACTCTGGTTGAGTCAGAACAATGACTTTTACAATGGTACATGCTGCTTCTTTGCTGGTTGCTCAACATTTAAAAGGTACTACTTGGGACCCGCGGAACATCTGCCCAAATGTAAAATGTGACTGAAAAGTCCTCAGTCCTTCTCAGGCCCCCCCCACCCCTCACATTACCCAGTTATCCAGCACCCACCCCCCCCCCCCCCCCACACACACACACACAATAAATACCTCACCCTCCACCCTCAAAGCAAAGCCTCAACCTCCTCCTCCTAACTCAATCCAACCCAAGTCAACACCCTCCCAAGTCAATCCCTCTTGCGCGCAAGCCTTCAAACCCTTTTCCCGCACGCTCATCCGCGTCCACCACAAACTGCCGGTCACCCGCTTCCCGCATGCGAGTAGTAGCGGAGGAGATTAATCATTCGTCAGATGCCATCAAGCTTCCCCCTCCCATGGAATTTGTCATATCCCATTCTGCCTTTATTACCTCTGTCTTTCACGGAGGGGGGGTTGAGGACATCTGTGTTGGGTGAGATCGACAAAAAGGTACCTCACAAGATGGGGACGGACTACCTTAATACTTTAGTGATCGAAGTTGGCCCCTCCCATGGGACGATTGCTCGCTGACCTTCTAAGAAAGGATGGGAGACCCTTTCCTCCATTCGAGCGCCGCGAGCAGGGGTCTCATGACGTGCGCACCACAACTCCTCAACTTCCTCCCTCCAAAGCCTCAACCTCATTGCTCTTTTCCCCTCCCTCCAAAGTCTCAACCTCATTGCTCTTCCCTCCAACCATAACTCTGTCTTCTCCTCCTCTCTCTTCCCAGTTCATAAAAGCAAACGGGCATCCCCACATTGAAACAGAAGAATATTTAACGCTTTCCCCTCCCCTATCATGCTATCACCGTCTTCATAGAAACCGTGATCGAAATAGCTCCTACATGTCATGGCCCATCGCAGTCGCCTGTCCAATTCACAATCCACGATATATGCCGAAACCCCATGGAATTGTAACTGTCAATTGACAATGAGACCCAAAACCAATCATTTTCTTCCTGGTGCATACATACACATCGTTAAAAGTAAATAATGATGGATATTTTCTTTCATAATGTCGCGAGATTCCCGGAAGGCCTCAACGAAGACCTTTATAACTAGAGCGGCACTCGTAAAGCACATAGTTTCGCCTCACGCATTCATTCTGAACAAAAATACCATTGGTAACTGAACATGCTACTATTATGTCCCAAATACCCAAATCATCCATGCACTCTATTATGTCACATCGTGATTGGCATGGTATATGACCATCATAACTTTAATTTTTCACTCACATATGGTCATAGATCAGTTATATGAAGTTTCAGTTTTTGGATAAGGATTTCAATTCAACTAATTATGGCTGGAATACTGCTTCACCGATGGCATCATCGTTGTCACACTATATACCCCATGGGTAGTTGATGACATACGCCAAGTTTCAATCTTTTTGGTTGAGCAATTTGAAAGAAAATGATGTCCAATTTTTTTCCTTTAATCCAATATGGCTGTCATGCGATGTGACCTATGATGTCAGAGTAGTCGATGAGCTAGTGGGGTTGGTCGGTACCATCTGGGAAGAATAATTCTAATCATAATTTTTGGCAAGGTATTATAACCCTAGAGTTAGAAAATTTGTGATAGCATTGCATCGGTGGTAGGTTTTTGTGTGTTATCACCCTGTTTATATGCCTACCCTTAAATAAGCTTTTGTGGAAAATGGCCAGGACAAGGTAAAACATCCTACTTCAACTTATCAACATTTTTTTATCAGTCAAACATTAATATTGAAACTTGTCTCACCTTTTGCTAGGATCATTTTCTTCTCAACAAAAAGTGCTAAACATGCCTAGGCTGAAAGGTATGTCCTTGGTGACACTTATATATCAGTGTCTATTTCCTGTGTGATAAATCATACCG
>CM068962.1:79237140-79255281 GCA_035128595.1 Eptatretus atami | reverse complement strand
TACTGGTCGCCGCGCGCGCGGCGATCCGACGATCCCCCAGCACAGCGCAGGGCAGCGCGCGTTGCGGACGCGCCGCGCATTTCGACTTCAACTTTATCGCTTTATTCGCTCCAAGCGGGACGGCTTGAGAAGGGGGTGGGGTCGAATTTTATGCTGGGAAAAAGAAAACAACCGATAAAAACATACAGAGAAGGCAAAAAACCGTTTAATCGCGTGCGGCGCTGAGTGGGATTATTTGGATTGTTCACCCTGGACGCGCAGATCGTGGTCGGATGCGCATGATGTGAGATTCGCCTTCTGCATCCCCTGGATTCGCGCTCCTTGTCCGGCGCGTTGCGCGTCTCTCTCTCTCTCTCTCTCTCTCTCTCTCTCTCTCTCTCTCTCTCTCTCTCTCTCTCTCCCTCCCTCTCTCTCTCGCCTCGGTCGCGCGCAGTGTGTGCGAGAGAAGGGGGTTCGGAGGAGCGAACCGTCTCTGACGGTTCTTTCACCAGGGAGACGGCACTTTGGACAATCGGGCTCTGTTGGTAAGCAAAGCGCATTCGCTCTTCTTCGCTCTTCGCTCTTCGCTCGACACTGCATGGTTTTCGCGGTTTTTTTTTTCTCTTACATTCTCTTTTTCACGCATTTCCTCTTCCGAAGCTGTTCGTGGTTTCTCACGAACCGTCGGTTGCTCCAGCCTTTGACTGTTCTTTAATTCTTCGTCGTTTCCACGAGGTGCGTTCCTCGCCGAAGCTCTACGATCGCCGTCGGTGCGTAGGGGAAAAGTGCAGCACGTCCCCGTACGTCGGCGCACGGAGCGAGCAGCGCGCACACAGTACGCATGCGAAATGCGAATCGTGTGGCCGCTCGACGATGTGCGCGCGTCCGTCGGCGCACGTCCCTCTGGCGGACACGAGCCCGGGAGGCAATGATCGCCGACACTTCATGCTCCGTCATTTCAGATTCCTCGGCATTTGGGATCGCGCACGCCATTAAGTATGCGAAGCATGTCGTTAAAAAAGCATTGACGGTGCGAGCGGGGATCGCGCACGCCGAGACGCGCACGTATCGAGTCGAGGAACCGACAAACATCGACAAATGAAACTCGCGGATGTCATAACTTTTGGCCTTTGCCATCTGCATTCGCATCAATCGATGTAGATCTTCGGCGAAAGGCTCTTGGTGGGGAATCCATTAATGCGGAACCCCTTGTTTTTTACGCATTTATTCAGTGCCCGGCGCAAACGTTTAAACATTGAATGTTTATGTTTATCTATGACGTAATAATTGACGTCCACGAAGCTGTACATGGCCGTTAGTTTCACCGCCGACCATATACGGCATTTTGAATCGATTAATTTCATCTCGGGCGAGGGTAATCTTCCATGAAAACGTTCTCATGTAAGAATGATTCGTCGGATCGTGACACCTCATAAACGCGGATTTGTCGATTATTTACTCACGACGGAAGTAATAGACATGATAATTGCGGAATATATGCAAATGCAACCCCCTTGACAGTGACGACCGTATACTTACGTCGTCGTTTGTGTGGAGGGAGAGAATCATACGAATGTCTGTTTCGAAAAGTACGTGTGATGCGTACCACGACATGACGAGGCACAAGCCCTCGTCACGTTGCAACATGGAACATGTGATGATGAGAATGTTTGCTGTTCTTCAAAACTTTGAAACCACTTTGAAGTACAAGTTCTGGGAACGATGTGCAAGCAACATGTAATCGGATTTTTCCTTGTTCCTGTATTGCACGCAAGTTCCCCATCGTTATAGTGCTGTCCTCGCTTATATTATCAGGTAGCGATACATGCTTGTTGAATGGAGGGGTATTGGGGGATGTCGTTTGTACTTATTGTTTTTGTGTATGGTTTGTGGGTGTGGGGGTGGTGGTAGCAGAATACGAGCTTGTTCGCCCTCACAGTATTCAAAGTATGCCCTTTCCCACTAAATCGTCTTCCGACATACATCTGCAGGACTTTGTATATTCTTCATTATGTATTGTATTGAAAAGTTCAGTAAACGAAACACATAAGTTAAACATTCCTCTTCTTTTGCATCAAAGTCCATTTCGTTGCAAAAAATGACATCAAGTATCTGATGAAAAGGTACAGGTGAATCAGTTTATTTTGGGAAAAGAAAAAGGAAGAAATGCTGGCTCGATGGAGGGGAGGCAAGGGGAGGAGGGAGAGGATGGGGAGGGGATGAGATGAAGGAGGAGGGGAAGGAGAGGGAGGAGGGGGTCTTTTCTGACATTCAAATCCCAACTAGATCTGCCTCTGTGTATAGGACTTCCACTCTGGTCATACATTTATACCCCAATCATAATGGTTCTGCAATCTGTATTGTTTTTTCCAATCATAATGAGGTTATGGATTTTAAGGATGAAATCCAATAACAAATATCGATGAATAATACTGCCTGCAATGACTGAGATTGAATGTCGATATGTACATAGGCTCTCCATCTACATCCTACAGCTTGATATGGCAACTACATTGGACCCAAACTGGATGGGACATGAACTTGGAATCCTTGTCACACACAAACTCGTCGCTCATTCTTTCTCCTAATCGAGAATGAATATCGCTCGTTTAAATATCACAAGGGCAGTTAAATCATAATACCAGTCGACTCTATAACGTGACATCCTGTTCTCAGTTTTGATGACTTATTGGAAAGGTGCAAAGAGAAGTAAAACCTCCATCAATTTTGAATAGAAGACGCATCATCGAAAGGAAAAATATTTAATTCAGTAAAAGAGAAGCTGCAGATTATTTTTTAACCCAACAATGAAAAGTACCTGACATGGATAGTTTGGGGTAAATCCTTCTCAAAAAGGCACGTTTCTTGATTCCTTTCGCCGTGTGTGTGTATATATATATATATATATATATATATATATATATATATATATATATATATATATATATGACATTGACAGGGTTTACAAACATGGACTGCTCAGCCATTCCCTCACATTTTCCATAGGTTTTCCTGGTAAAGTGCATTCTTATACATCTTTGCTCAGTTTCGCTCCTTTGCCAGTAGGCGAGGTCATTTTCTTTAGCTCGAGAGCGTTTTTCCTGGTGGAGGGGTGGGGAAGAGGCAGAATGGTGGAATGGGATTCAAGATGCTTTGGAGATTCCACACGAGCATCGACAACGCATCTTCAGATGCAGATTTCACAGATTGCACCGGATTTCACAAATTGCAAAATGCCGATATTGGATGTGATTGCTGTTATCAAGCAGCGCCTCCATTGTGGTTACATGCCACAAGGCTTACTACAGGCTGTGATGGTAACCACAAATGGCAGGTGGCTGTTGGCCACTTATGGTGAATGGTTGATGACAACACATAACTGATATAGGTTGCAATTAATATGCATGAGCCGATTGAAAAGGATGCTTATTAAAGCACATGCATGCCTTTCTTTTTTGCCAGGTTGCAATGACCAATAATGAGCTGCTCTCGGCGCCTGCCTCTGTGGGCGATCGTTTATGGCTCCATAAGCATCCCTTTCCTACTGGAGCCAGTGGCAGCGCAGAGTCTTTCCCCGGCTGGTACTGGGTATCCACCGTGTTCCGTCTCCACCGACGACACCCTTATGTACGGCTCCCTCTTCTCACACAACATGCTGCCGGGGAATGCTTCACACTGCCAGTGGAACATCAAAAACCCAGATTCAGACTCTCTTTCCATGTTCATCGTGCTGAGCGTAGACTTGGCGGACTCCTGCCAACACTACAAGCTCTTGCTTCTGGAGGATCTAAATGGACATTCATTGAGTAGTAACGGCTCAGGCTTTGGGAATTCTCCTCTGTGCATCCGGCCAGACAATCCTCTACTACTCCGCTCAAATGCACCCATTCTTCGCCTCCAGATAGATGCGCTTGAGTCGGAGACTCTGCCAAAGCCGGATATATCCGCGCATTTCTTACTCACCCACAAAGATCCTGTGGGCACTGGGGAAAAGGGCTGTCAGATACTCTGCCGATGGCTCCAAGTTGCTTCCAGCTCCTGGCCCATTGAGACGCTTGGTTCGGAATTGATGCCATGCAGCTGCACAATAGAACCTGCCAGCCATGGCCTGCATGCTCCCCTGCGTGCCCTTTCTTATGCCTCCGAATCACGTGGGATTTGTCGAGGAGCCCATTGCTACAACACCGCAACCTATGTCGACGAGGAAGAAGGTAAAGTTATAGTCTTGCAGATCAAGACATTTGGTCCAATCGACCATCCAAAAGCACACTGATGTAAACCTTTGCAAATTAATTTGACCATTAATGGTCTGAAACTTTCTCATATTTGTGATCACAATAATGTACATTAAAAATAAAACCTCCCATCATCACGAGTGTTGTTATGAAGCAAGTCAGTTGTTAACTTTACAAGCGAATGTGGCATTCATCCAAAAGGGCCACAGTTGAGCCAGGCTGTCATCATGCAAGGAATAAGTTTAAAAATATCAAAATTACCTTTTCTTACATCTTATGCAGAAATGCTTTTTTATGTAAATAATTACAACATATTACAAAAAAGCCTTATATATCAAAACACTTTGCAAATGTAAAAGTGTGGCGACAGCAGCAAAAGGATTAGTATGCAATATATTATTTTTCAAAATCAAAGCATTTACAAACAAGGACATCAAACATGCAGACAGTCTGTGTGTTTGATGTCTTTGCTTCAAAATGCCTCGAGTGTGATGAAACCTTTATTGTACGATAATAATACAGATGTCTCTGTGACACTAACTGCATCATCATGGTAATTTAAATTTACAGACACAGTGTAGAATTGGCCACCCTTCCTCTTTCATAACCTCTGCTTTACCACTACAGAGCTCAATGAATAGTGGATCTTCCAAATCAAGTCATCATCATCATCATCATCATCATCATCATCCTGTGGTCAGTCCACTGCAGGATGAAGGCCTCCCTAAACTCATATTGAGGGTATTGGCAAACTCGCCATGCTTGCTAAGAGAGAGTTTTGGCTGCAATTTGTAATTTGTTCAAGGTGCCGGTGATAACTCACTTCCTCTATGGACCTATAACACATTGGGATATTTCACATCCACCAGATATCAGACCGTATACCCAGTTTAACATCCATCTGATGGCTGGCACAAACGTTGATGAATCGCACTGCCTGAAAAACACCATTATTACAGTTTATAGCTTTATCGGGATTCAAACCCAGGCTAGAAAGCTCAGAGGCGAGAGTGCACACCTCCAGGCTATCCTTCCAACCCAAAGCAATATTTGCTTGGGCCAAGACCAAATATGACAAAAATTTACAGCAGGACACTTTTCAACCCTACCATACATACACTACCTCATTGTAACATTACGGACTCAGAGTTGGCCTGCAATCGAATAATTTCACAGAAGACACTTCCCACACCTTACAGCAGCCAAGGATATGTGAAACAATCCATTGTAACCGAGATAATTACAATATCCAATTTTCTTTCCATCATTTCACAGATTGCAAGTGCAACCTGAACACTTTTCAAAAACTCTATACCACCCATGCAAAACCACAGTGTAAAGTGCTAAGTGCTTGCTTGTTTGATTTAAAAGAAAAACCCATCTGTCAGTCTACTAATGTGTCTCAAACTGTAATAAAGTGAGAGCGAAATGCAAATCAGCTCCGAAGCCCTTTTGTGTAGTCACGAGAGAACGCTCACTCCGTCATGCCACATCTATGTAAGAGCTTTCCGAGTGCCTTTACAATGACCACTAAATGATCTTAAAGCAGAAACCTATGGCTGGAACTCCAAAGGGAAACCTGCCACAAATTGCTGTCAATTGTCGGCACCATGTTTACGGCACTCCGTGACAAAACGAGCCTGGCCTGATTCCACACCGTCGTGTCTCGACGTACTTTCTCAGGATTTCCAGGGTGCACCCCGTGACGTCAGAAAATGAAATGCATGCTTGAAAGCTCTTCGTGTGTCTCATCGGCCTCGCTTCGGTGTGCTCTTGTAAAGGCAATGCAGGGTCGTTGGTGAGGAATTGAACGAATTTGAATCGAATCATCAAACTGATGCTGATATTTGGTAATATCCCTTTTCTCACTCAGTTGATGAACTTGTCAACAACGATAATCAGATTTCCTTAAGTTGGTCGTGCCACTTGATTTAAAAGAAAGTTAAATTAAGCTCTTTATGTGAACTACTCATCAACAATAAAGCTATCTACTCTTGTTTGAAATAATGTCAATTAGATGACTAATGCAGTCCGATGTGTTTGTTTTACAATGCATGTAACACTAATGCAAGGTGTACAGTTGTTGCATGAAGTCAATATCGGAAAAGCTAGCATTGAATAATGAGCCAAATTTGCACATTTGGATTTGCACAAATTGCTCACTTGGAAAGTTTTTTGTGTTAATTACCATGGATCGATGGCTCTCCCAAGATGACCACCTGCCCACTGGATCCCATGACCCCTCATCAAGGGATCTATCAAATGGGCAATGCCATAGCTTCATGGCTTCATACCTTCACCCTGTCCAACTCATCACTAAGGGTGGACATCATCATCATCATTATCATCAGCCTTTTTCTTGATGTTTTCAGGACGAAGGCCTCCCTCAACCCACATGCAGGGTATCGGCATGCTTGCCAAGTACGGCTTGGACAGAATAGGGACAATCAAGAAGGTGACAAGGGCTGCTGGGATTCAAAATAGCTGCTCCTAAAATTCCTGCAATGGTTTTTTTTTTGTTTGTTTGTTTTATCGCCAGTGCCAACTACTTGACCTTAGATTGCTCAGAGCAAATGCAATTCTTCCACTCTCCTCCCTCCCAGTCTAACTCCACAAGACCACTGGGCCGTGGAAGACTAAGCATCTGCTTGTGCATTTGGCTAACTTCAAATGGTTGGGGCAGGCCTCGGTAGGATAACTCAAGCTTGCACAAGGGAGATTTAAAGGAAGGCCGAGTTTAATATCTTTTCAGCTTCATTGATTTCCTGCACTTTCAAGCGGCTTTGTATCTTTGAGTATCTGTTTTTTGACGAGATTCCAGGGATGTCTTCATGCTTTCCTGCAACCGAAGACTGTTACTCTCGCAGCTCAAAGTGCACAGGCCTTGCAGAGATAACTGAATGTGAGTTCTGCCCTTGAACATAGTTTTATTTCTGTGCATACTCCTTTCATAGCAAGTGGCTCGTCAGCCTGGGAGGTTATGATTCTTGATTGGGGTCCAAGGACGAGGATAATTGAGACAGCACAACCGAAAGTGAGAGCAAAGAATTGCAGGGTAATCTGAGAGGCTTGAATTGCACTTTGACAGCAGAACGGCCATTTCATCCAGCTGAGCTAACTCTGATGCTGCGACTGATATCTTTTGAAACACACATCTATACATCGGATGCAGTGCACAGAGCACCGTATTGGATGCAATCACTAATTAATGAGCAGTGATTACGAAAACACAGATGGTAACGAAATCAAAAACTGTAATTGTTTAAAAAAAAAGAAAAATGTATTCTGGACAAACAAAGATTGTGTAGTGTGTGTGTGTGTGTGTGTGTGTGTGTGTGTGTGTGTGTGTGTGTGTGTGTGTGTGTGTGTGTGTGTGCAAGCCTCTTGTGGAGTGCTATTTCTGCACTTAGGTGGGTTTCAGGAGGTGGAACGGAGACCTACAAGGTCTCAAAGTATCCAACTCCATCACACTCCGTGTGTGTTTGTGTGTGCTCACGTGTTTTTGATTCTTTAAATTACAGCATGGTATTTTTTCATGAGCATTCAGTTGCAGCGCTTAAAAGGACAGCCTTTTAGTTCAGGACAGCTAGCACAGCCTTTTAGTTCAGCATCGTTTTTGTTTGATCCATGCTATTCTTTATATTTCCAAATTATCTTTTACAAAAAGTAGGCAGTGCAGACAATGGGGAGGTCAATTATTCCAAAATATCTTTACAACAATAGAGGTTTACATCAAAATAATCACAGTAGATTAAATATATTGCGGCATGATAATTGGTGTCTAAGTTTGCAAACGTTTCAGCTCTATCTTCCAACAGAGCAAAACACTTTGAATGCTATCTGATGTAATTTCACTCCATTTTAAATGGAAACCCCAGTATAAACATCACGTAATGCATGACGATGTCAACAACAAACAAAAGTGAAAATTTGAGTTAAAGAAGAACCTCAAGCCATCATGGCATTCAAAAGGAAACTTGTGTGGAAGTTTTTGAAGCATCCAGCAAGGCTTATTTTGCCTCTGGATTCACAATGGAGCCATCAGTGATGTCCTGCTTGATGTTTTACTCTTTGGCAAAACATTTACTCCAAAAATTGGGTCCCAGTTGCTCTGTAAAGAACTGACATTTCGATGTGAAAAGTCATGCTGTTGTGATGAAGAATCGATCAGGTGTCTGAATTTGCTTACAATTCCTTGTATTTCATTGTTTCAAGTTGTCGACTAATTATTTAAATTACCGTTGGCCTATCTCCTCCAGACTTATGGACTCCATGGTCTTTTTGGTCAAGTTGCTCGAGGACCTGCGGAGGGGGAATCCAGAGTCGCCGCCGGAAATGTATCTCTCTGTCGCGTGGGCTCATGGCCTGTCCCGGAGCGCAAGAAGAAGGCCGAGAATGCAACAAGCAACGATGCAAAGGTACAGTGGCTGTGGATTTGGCCTTGTCCACCTACGTGCAAATGATTGAAGTGACTCAAATCCCCACATACTAACAAGGCCATATTCACAGGTGTGCTGCGTGGGAGGCTTCCAACAACGATACTTCTTTTAAACTTTGCTTGTTTTTCTCTGAATGAAGAGGTCAATTACAAAGAAGCTTCGAAATCCTGAGGAATAACATCAACAACCCTTCATAAATCATGAAAAATAGTGAAAATAAACTGAAACACATGAAAAGGCCCATTTTGCATCATGCATGTCTCATGAAATGTAAGAAATTTTATTCATACATATCCACAGATAACCTCCTTTTTACCACTTCATCATAATCTCTAAATTGTGAGGTATTGAGGTCACTGAAGTATATTTTTCCACAATTATAACATTCTTTATAACAGAGATCGAAGGCTCGTTGGCACACTTCTACACGTATCACATGAAGGACAAAGACGTTGCTGTCAATTGTCGGCACCATGTTTACGGCACTCTGTGACATAACGAGCCTGGCCCGATTCCACACCGCCGTCTCAACGTACTTTATCAGGATCTCAGAGTACACCTCGTGACGTCACAAATGAAATATATAATCGAAAGCTCTTTGCATATGTCATTGTCTCCAGTGTGCTCTTATAAAGGCATTGCAGGCTCGTTCGTGAGGGATTCATGGAATTTGAATCAAATTATCAAGCTGATGCTGATATTGGGTAATTTCCCTTTTCTCACTCAGTTGGCATCAATATCACTCATGCCTGTTCTGACATTGTACTCTTCCTCATACTTTTACACGAATGACATGCACACTAATCGATTAATAGACAAGTACATACCTGGATAATTACAAATGAACAGGAAGAAAACTTAACATGTACATGTGGGAAAACTACATGCTTAGACCAGGAATCAAACCCAGGTCCTCCAGTGAACCATACCAGTGCTCTGCCATCTGAGCTATCTAGGCAACCCGCAGGCTAAGCACATAATTCACCCACATAGAGAGATGCCACTCTCTTTCTGCTGCTACTTCCGGGACATTCACTGCCAACCATCGGAGCGGCAATGGCCTGTCCACGAGAGGGTCTTCCCCACTGAGGGAACAAATCCATGTTCGCTATTGTTCACCACAGGGGGTGTTGTAATACAATTATAAATGAACAAGAAGCAAACTTAACATGTATATATGGGAAAAATACTCAGATGGCAAAGCACTGGAATGGTTCTCCAGAGGACCTGTGCCCCATTCCTGGTCGAGGCGTGTATTTTTCCCACATGACAGCACTGGTACGGGAAAAAAATTTGTATTACTACACCCCTGTGGCGAATAATAGCGGACATGGATTTGTTCCCCCACTGGGGGAAGACCCTCTTGTGGAGAAGCCGTTACTTCTCCTATGGTTGGCAGTAAGTATCCCGGAAGCGGCAGCGGAAAGAGAGTAGTATCCATATTTTTATATATATATAATCTGTGGGAGAATTATGCACTTAGCCTGTGGGTCACCCAGATAGCTCAGATGATTCAGATGGCAGAGCACTGGTGTGGTTCACATTCATGCATATAGGATTTGAACTTGGGTTCCCGGCATCATGAGCTATGAGTTTTAAAGGGAATGCCATCAGGTATATTTGCATAATGTGTACATTTAGCACATTTCACAAACCAGGACAACACCAGAGAGGACACGCTGAGCACATGGTGCACCTGCAAGGCCCATAAAACCCTTCCCATTCTCATTCCCATTCCACAATTCAGTTCCTGATATTCATTGCTTTGCTGGATTTTTTTTGGATTACGAAGCTCCACCACTGCTGTACTCGCTTTACCACCCACACCTCGACACCACAACACAAGCCATCCTGTTCCACACACTGTATTGTACTGTACTGCATGACACTAGATAGTAGCAGGAACAGAACTGTTTACTGCACAAACACAATCACCCATCAATGCTTTTCTCCTCTCCTTTAAAACTCTTTTTTTTGCCAATGCCAGTCCACCCCTCAGGAGCTGACTTAAAAGGAGGATTGCCAAAAAAGTCTTCCAAAGCTTATGTAGGCTGATTGATACTGTCGGTAGCAGTGTAGCAGCTGACACTGCTTTTAGCAGTGGGCGGTTCTGTGCCTTTCACAGACTGAATCAAAAATGAGACTTTCCACTTGAATTGTATTATCTTTTTACTGGCTACAATTCAAAGTCCTCTCAAATTGTGTAAGGGATGTCCAAATAAGGTTAGGGCTTCTACCTCTGGATAATGAAATGTTTCTGAAATGACGAAACCCTCATATATCAAACACCTACAATGTCCCTGCCATTATAATTAAATCTCCTTATTATTACGCGTTCAATAACGTATTATACTATTCTCAGATCAAACAACTGTATACTTCAAATTATATCAACAACTAGACTTGGTGGTGAAATGGTTTGAGCATCCAATCTGAGTTGAGATCAGTGGTTCAATTCCCAAAGCAGCCGAGTCACAGCAAAGACTGTAAAAATTGTATGTGTTGATGCCTTGCTTGACACTGAGCATTTAAAAGCATATAGCAGGTATAACTCCCAAAGGGAGAAGGAATTTTCTCCGTGTGCTGCTGAGTATGGAGGTAAGATGGCATCGCTGGTTCCCAGAGCATCCCAGGAAGTCATGTCACTTCCTCCAAGCTCAGTGGCCGTGTGAATCTGAAGTCAAAGTCTGCTGTAGTCATCTGCATTTGTGTGATTTATGATCCAGTTCCTCCATGAACCTTAGACCATGCACTCAGGTCTTTGAAGACTGAGATTTATGGTCACAAATAAATTAAAGCAGAGCTACTGACCAGATTTTGCCATTAATTACAGGCTCGTCAGGATGATGATATACTGCCAAATTCTTTAGTTTGCATAATTTATGCACAGAACATAAATCTCCCATCCCAGTTTTGGAGTGATGTGTTGGCATAATTAATGTGCATGACGAAAGCATCATGTCCCATTCAGTGTCGGAGTTGCTCCTTTTATTTTACTTACTCTTCCTGACTGCAACATGACCTCCTAACTGATGATTAGCAGAGAGAGACGATGGGTTTGTGTGGCAGACATGACACTTGTTAATCTAGGTCAGGCAGCGTTTGATGTTTTGGGACGTGACCTGTGCCAATTGCCATCTCATCACGTCATCAAGTTCGGGGATTCGATATAGGTAGAAAAAAATATATATACATATACATACATATATATGACAAGGATGGCTGTCCATTTGTCCATTAGCTGTTAGGCGGATTGTGCGAGGCTCGGTGCAATGAGATTGGCTTCTGGCAAGATTATCGTATAGGCTTATTAAAATCTGATTTCATATTTAATGATTGCACCTCATGGCCTAAATAATTTTGTCAAAATCTGAAGTGAAATCGGATAAAAATTAGGAAAAAGCGATTTAACAATACAATAAAGGCAATTATTGTATGTCTGATTTTATATTTTTACACTTTTAACATGTAAATACAACAAGGAATCTCAGTTTGTTTAAAAACAATGCGTTAAGATACGACCTGAATAACAGGATGACCTCGTGGTACGGTACGGACACTCGCCTCCAAGCTGTCTAGCCTTTGTTTGAATCCCGACACAGCTACGTATGCAATGTCTTCCAAGTGCTTCACAGGCTGGATGAATCATTATTGTGTGTCGTCCCTCTGATGGAAGTTAAACTGGGAGTCCTGTATTCCGACATTAGTTGGTGGATGTTAAAGATCCCCACGGTGTCCTTCACGATGAGTGGGTGAGCTATCGCCAGCCCCGTAGCCAAGTTACAAATTCCTGTCCGAACTACTGCTCAGAAGGCAATGGCAAACCTTCCAGTATAACACTTGTGCAGGAAGCTGTTTCGGTGGCACAGACGCTCAGAAACGAGGATGGTATGGTACATCAAATCTAATAAATAAAAGTAACAACTGAATAACGAAGGTGAAAAAAAGAAAAGAAAATTAAAACCTTTCAAAAAGGATAGCGCACTAATATATAGAGAGGGGGGAGGGCAGAGGGGAGGTGGAGGGAGAGAGGGGGCGGTAGGGAGAGGGGAGGTGAAAGGAGAGTGGGACAGAGAAAGGGGAGTGTGCAGAGAAAGGGGAGTGTGGAGAGACAGGAGAGTGGGCAGAGACAGGAGGTGGGCAGAGACAGGGAGTGTGGAAGAGACAGGGGAGAGAGGGAGAAGGAGGGAGAGAGAGGAAGTCGGGGAGAGATGGAGCGGGGAGTGGAGAGAGGGGAGGGAGATACAGGAGGGGAAAGAGATGAGGGAGAAAAGGAGGGAAAGAGGTGAGGGAAAGATAAAGGAGGAGAGGAGGGGTTAGATAGGATTGGGGGGGTGGTGGGAAGAAGTTTCCTTTGTATCCATCCTGTCCACCATTCCTCCCCCCCATTGTTGTTAAATTCTCCCTCTATTTGTCCTTCAACTCTACCAGTTGGTATCCCCCCCCCCCAGCAGCACATCTTTTCCTCTTGTCCTGGTGCATCCTGATCTGTTTAATGTTCCAGCTATTCCATGAGTATACAACAAAATACTGGCACTTGATTGGCAACCATTGTACAGTAGGGCGTTTCAAAAACAGCTTTTTCGAAATATCCAAGTTGGCTACCCGTCATAGGAGTCATTATGGTCAAAACACCACTACACAAGTTCAGAATTGTTCCCCAAAAATGCGCCGGCAGCCATTTTTAAAATATGGCGGCCAAGATTTTCGATTTCGGTATGTGGGCCGTAAATTGTGTGCAGATATGGCTTGTAATGAGTCTTTTGTAGGGGTTTCGAGGGTTGAATTCATTTCTGTTCACAACAATGTGTTTCAGAAAACCAATATGGCGGCCAAAAATCAGCCATTTTGAGGTACACGGTAGTGACCCTTTGCCCATAGGCTTCCGATATGTGATTTCGATGGCATAGAGTTCGTTTTTGAACTCAGAAACCATCTTTTGTGTGATACTAAATCGATTTCAGGCATTTATTCCATCAAGAAGTATGTCTGAGATTAATAAACAGCAACAAGGTCTCGAATGAAGCGACAGAATCAACGGTATTCATAACATCGTCTATCGTATTTCAGAGAAAGCATTTAACATACTGGAACATTATCATATGAGTTCATCTCGTCCGATACAGTAGTCCACACAGAGTACAGTAGTCCCAGATACAGTAGTCCTGAGTATGGCTCAACACGTCAGCTTCTGCAGAGTCGACTTTGTATAGTCCGGAAGAGCAGCTCGATGCCATTCTACAAACATGCAACAATGCCTGAATTTGTTCCTCATCTTGAGATTTGTCGATGAAATCTGATATTAGTTTGATACTACGCTCTGCTACGTCGTTCACAACATGGACATTTTTCACGTCGTTTGCGAATTTGTTATAGCCATCAGACATGACCAGCTACTAGCATCCTCTGTCATCCATTCATAATCCAGAATGTCATAACATTCTATAGTCAAAGATGAGCCATGACTGTTCGTTGATGAGATTATCAAGATTGATATCTTCATCTTCGTCAATTTTGATTGAAGGAACTGCGGTTTCCCAGTCTCAACTGGTTGTGAGCGGTCTAGGTGTTTTGTAGAGTACCTTTGCTAAACTCTCCCGTTTGCTCGCAGAAAGAGTTTCATCGGCTAATGAGAATACGACGAGCTGAGGTGTTAGGTACCATAGGTGTCGTTTGATTGATTTTATGGTAGTTTCCGCCATGAGTGGTCGAATATGCCTGTACTTCAACATTTGTTGAAGGAAGCGGATGTCATTCAATGGAGCCGCCGTACTGAGTGGTGACTGGAAGAAGTACTTTGCGTAGAAAATTCCAACATATTCTGACATTAGGTACATTACTTTCCTCTCCTTTGTGTCCATACTAAACTGTTTCTCCAGCAATTAAAGTTTTTGGAAGTAGATCGCTTTGCTCATCCATCTGGCATGATGATCAGGGCCAGGTGTATGGAACCGAAAGTTCTCTACATAGCCACCCAACCATACTATAACTAACTGTAGGAGTTCCTTATACATCATCTCTCGGGAATGTATTGTGTTTAAGCTTCTCAACTGCCCACAGTAGCACCACCTCTGCTTGTTCTTTCATCCAAGTCGAGCACTCATCCCAATTCAAATCTGTTGAGCTTATTGTAGTCGATGCTTGGTTGCAAGATTGGCCAGGATTTTCTCACAACTTTCTGAACATGATGCCATTCTAGAATCCTACATATGTAGGATAGATATATGTATGTATGTATGTATATATATTATGTATATATATATATATATAGTTATTCCACGGGTACCGAGTGTATTATGAGGGGGTTAATCCCCGTTTCCCTCGGAAAATGGATCTGGGGCCACCGCTCACAATTAACCTCGTGGTATGGTAGGTGCTTTACAACCACAAATGCCAATCAGTTAACCACAAGTTCCAGTGTCCACCGTCTAATTTATACGTTTAACTAACGGTCATCATGGCTTCCTGAACGGGAAGTGCGCCCTCGGCAATGCACCAATCTTATCTTGATTAGACCTTAAGTAGGGTGGCCCAGCATTTACCGTTGGTGCATACCGACTATGACAGGTTAATTAGTTTGGGAACAACCTCCCAGTCTGTCTATGTTTGGACAATGCTGGATCAATGGAAGGAAAGGACAAGCACGGACAAGTTGAAATGTCAACAAGGAATTTATTAATAAGGAAAAAATAAATCAACTGAATAACTTTTTATTTCCTTGTGGTGAAAATAAGTAAATTCAAATCAATCAAAATAATCTCAAGCAAATAAAGAATTAATCAGGCATTGATAGAAAAACAGACAAAGAGCAGATGCTTATCACTATGCCTTACTTAATGAATAAACATGAGACAAGGGTACCCAGCAGATCATTCGGGTGGGGGGGGGGGGGGAAGAAATCCGGTCTCGGCTTACCAAGGTAGAAGTCGTCGTGCATCAAATAAAATGTCCCGAATATGTGAGCGTGCCTTAGTCCATTGTCCGCGCCCTGCCTTGCTGTACACCCACTCACAAACAGGCTCGAACACCTATCGATGCCACATCGTCATCCCCAGGAACCAAGGACACCAAGAATCAGGTACGCCAAGAGCAGGTCCCAAGCAGAACCAGCAGGAATGGTCCAACCGTCACCCACCATCAGGAGCCACAAGGAGCCGCAACCAATGGACAGATGTAAGGAGCTGTAAGGCGCTGTAAGGCACTGTGAGGAGCTGAGGCACTGTGAGGCTCTGTGACCAGCGGTCAGAGCTGTAAGGCTGTAAGGCTGTCACCAGTGGTCAGAGTGGTCAGAGTGGTCAGAGCTGCAAGGCTGCAAGGCCGTCACTAACTGCCACAAAACAAACTCTGAGGAAAACGGTCCTCCCATCCTTTTATATGCGACTTGTCTGGGCGGAGGCTCAATCAGACTTTAGCCAAATCCACATTGCCTCTTGGCACATCGTCGCACGTGACCAACCGTCAACCTCGCGATCATTCCTTCCTCATTCAGTCCGACACGAACAAGAGCCAGCCAGCATCCACAGAGCTGTCAAATGGGGCGTCAAACATCGATGGAAAAAGGTGGACGTCTACATCGGTGAAAGAGGTGGTTGTCGAACGTCGATGGAAAAAGGTGGACATCAACGTCAGTGAAAAAGGTGGGTGTCGAACGTCAATGAAAGATAGGTGGGTGAGGTAAATGATCCACAGCCGTATTTGACCGTCAGAATAACTGCTCAGGAAAGGCCCGCGGTTTGCTTACTCAAATGTCCTGTAAGTCCAAAGTGTAAATAAATCGTCCACATCCAAGCCAATGTGTTCTGATGGAAAGGGGGTAGACAAGCCTCCGTTGGGCTAACGGCTATTCCACGTGGATGAATCTGTCTGCCATAAGGAGAAAAAGGCCACCCCATAAGAAAGGGAATCTATTCTATACCCTTCTACAATGCATCAAAGTTAGAATCCCACCAGACATGGGGATGGGTCTATCCTGGACATTATTTTTGGGAAATAACTGTCTGAGGACCTAAATGTTTGGATGCATTGGTTGGATCCAATTCTGAAATCCATAACAATATATATATATATATATATATATATATATATATATATATATATATATATATATATATAAACAAAGACCGACATTTCTCACCTGTGAATAGAGGGAATAACCAATTAGCTCTCACGTAATCAATTAAACCCAAGTGGCTAGGATAAAACAAATTGATCAACTCCTCCCATGCTCTTCCAGCAAAAGAAAGCTGCATAAAGCAACGATGAAAGGCTGCCCAAGGTAAGACCTTTGCTATTTCAAACGCTTCCCAGAGTTCCTCCACCACTGTAAAGACGTTCACAAATCGTATATACATGAGAATCCCAATGCAACATACCCCATCAGTAAGCTGCTGGACCGGTTTCATCACATGTCAGCGAATCATCAGTGACAGCGCAGACAGAAACATGCACCACTGTGGCTCGCAAGCATGTACCATGTGTCCATGTCAAAAGCAATCAATATATCTAAATGAAAGCAAAGACCCACTCACATCTCTCACCCGTGAATGTAGGAAATAACCAATGAGCTCTCACCAAATCAATGAAACTCCTTGCATGCTCTTCTCGCCGAATAAAGCACATGTACATATCTGTGATGTGCACTTAAGTACTGTTCATCTTAAACAGCTCATATAACCATGTTCTATGATAGTTACATTATTTAATTAATTTCAAGTAAAATTATTTTTTGTGCACATATATATTTAAAATTGAATTTGGCTCCAGTTTCCAATCCCTTTTGGGCTACCACACACACCACCAGGGGGCACTATTTCTGCTAAATACATACTACATATGTATCTATATATATATGCAGCTCTCTTTACTGAATATAATTGTTAAACTAGACGAGGCTCCTAGGTTCCGCTCCCCTCCATTTCCTCCATATGTATAACATAAAAGGTATATCATGGCGAGCCTTTCTATGTGTAAAACGAGAGTCATAGCTGCTTTCGCGATAACAAGTCCCAAAGCAAACGACAAGACTATTTCTTTGACACCATGAATTTTAGAGTTGCTCATGGAGAAGAGCCATGGAATGAGATATGAGACTGAGAGTGGCTATGGGATGATGAGCGACCGAGACAAGACTGTTTGCCCAGGCTGTTTGCAAAGGATTCTAGAATGCCCAAACCACGCAATTCAGAAGCAGTTGTGCTAACACTGAAACTAAATTTGTAGTCTTGAAACACCTTGAGATTTTAAGATATTTGATATACATATTATATCAATAAATTGACATTCAAAAAGTGATAGGAAATCCAAAATAACTAGTTATGTGAGATGAGACTTTCATCTTTTTACAAGCATCTCTTCAAACTCCTTTTTTACCCAATTGGTAACACGGTTAATTTGCCTTGAATCTGAATATCAGACTTTTCAGCGAATGCCTATCTGTTTGTGGCATGATTGCTAGAGTTAAACAAACTAATTTAAAATCTGGCCAAGTT
>CM068962.1:79210229-79237130 GCA_035128595.1 Eptatretus atami | reverse complement strand
CTGCAAACGAATGCTAGCAGGGGTTACAACAATGCATATGAATATGCATCATGCCCTCTGAAAACAACAGCATACTCCATGGCGGCCTCTTGCCTGCGAAGCACCAGCATATCCTGTTGAGTAAATGAACCCACTCTGGATAGAGTATGCTACCTTTTCGTTCTTTTCATCAATCACAGGCCCAGTTGAGTGACGTATTGTGCCTGGTGTGGTCTTGACCTAAAACAATTAACTGGATAATGAGAGAACTTTTGCACTTCACACTAAATGAAAAAGATTCATCCCGTTAAAAAATCTTCATGTCAACTTGTCCAGAGCTTTGGCCTTTACCCGGGCGAACATTTGCTGCTTCGGTGCAAAACCATTTCACGACAATGAGGTGTCAAGATCACTCGATAACCCGGGGCTTTTCTTACGCATTGACAAAGAAAAACAAAATAAACAAGTGAACATAAAGCAAGATATACATAAAGATGTAAAGCCATGGTGGCCACGGTTGTCAGGCTGAGTGATGTAAAAATGTTGATCAAGAATTGGGAGGTGTTTCCAAAGCGACGCAGATAATTATCATTCATTTTCATTAAAGCAAACAAAGTGTGCATTGTCGAGAATTGAATCAATCAAATCTGATTAATAGGTCATTGCTGTGACTTTATCCACAGATGCCTTTGATTCGATGAATGTGCATAAAAGGCTAAACCATTACTTAATTGAATGCAGAAATGTCTGAGAGTTTCCTCCTTCAACTTTGAATATTGTCAAGAGTATGTGATGCTCTGTCTGTTGCAGACTCACACTTGCGTTGGAGTCATCTATTGTTTTGTTTTTTGTTTTTAATTTGATTCTTCCAGGGGGAGCGATAGGATAAGTTGAGGAAATTGAAATGGAAGAGAAGAATAGAGAGGAGGGAAGAAAAGGGAGGGTAGTGAAGTGTGGGAGGAGTGGATAGAATAAGAAGTGTGGGAGGGTGGGTGGTAGAGGATGATGCACGTGGAGGGGGGGATTGAAAGTGTGCTACGTTTTTGAATATGTAATAAATAGACGGCCCTTTGTCGTTCAGTAGTTTTGAATCAACTTGAATCTCGGTCAAAATAACTCATATAATTCCATGCACAATCAATAATGCAAGTTCTGTTTTGCATGACCTGTGACCTCTTAGCAAACTTCGGTCCTTTTTTTCCTGTTTAAACGTTTTCATCTCATCACAAATTGTTATTGAAAACGGTTTCCAGTTCTTGTTGAAAATCTCAAAATAATGACCCCACCTTTGGGAGTCGTTTCGCATTCCATTGGAGAATTCCATGCATGAAATGTGTGATCTTTCAGAAACACAACAACATTGTCACCAACGACTGGCCATTTTCACCCACAGGTTTTCAGCCTCATCTTGTGGCCCAGCAACGACAAAAGCCGAGCTCTCTCGAGAGATTTGGCACATCTGGAAAAAAGCACCCACAATCACCAGTCAATAACGGTGAGTCATTGCAAACGGTAGGCAGTGTGACTTTTGGTGTTGTAACCGTGTAGGCAGCATGCCAGTGGCAGGTGGGTGCACAAATCCGACAGGAGGCTGATTTGGTGCTGCGTGGGTATTCTCTGCAGAGCATTTTCCACGCTGCCAACCAAAGCTTTCGGCTCACTGTGATGTGTGGGCGTTTTGGGGCAAGCAACACAACCAAAAGCGCCCATTAGAAGGATTACTCACTTTCTGCTGTTTTGGATGTTTTTAAGAATTAATACGAGGAGAGGAAAATCTCGACATAAGAGGAGGTCAATAGGCCCATCATGCCTGTGCCACATCCACACTTCCCCACCCCAAAACCTTCACACAATGCTTATTAATCTAAAAGGATTCCTTCCTTGGCAAAAGGCATATGATGAAAAACAGCCACTTTTGATTGGTCAGGATTATATTTTCCTTTATTTTAATTAATTATGCCTACCCTTATTTATTTCAAACATTGTTGTTTGACTTTCCTAATCGTTGATTAAAATTTTATGAACCGCCAACGACCAAATCACTCAATTTCCAAGCAATTGTGTTTTCATGAGTTTTCTTCCAATTGTTATTAATTTTAAAAAACTATATTTTAAGTACTGAGCAGCCAAAATAGCTTTGCATCTGAAATGAGGTTCAAATTCAAAAAAGTCGTCATCACAACCGTTTTAACAATACTGATCAAAAGGGATGAGCAGGGAAGTTGAGCATTTTCCTAATGGCAAGTCATTCCAGATTTGTCATTGTTGACAGGCCATATACAATATTTGAAGCTCGTGGAAAAGCGAGGTGACAATAGGGTGAAAAGGCAATGGACTGACAGTGAGGCAGTAGGGATACAGTTGGACACAAAAAGCAGATAAATGATTGAACACAAAGAGAGGAGAGAAAACATAGTAACCTGAAAGTAAGAAGGTTTAGGTAGGTCAGGTTAATGGGGATAAGAAGGATCATGGGTTGGAGGGAGAGGCCATGAGATGATCGGTCACTGCCTATTTGAAGTCCTGGAGAGAAGGGTGACATGGAACACCCTCATGAAGGCAGTTCCACAAAGGGAGAAAAGAGGAACAAAAGGGTTGGTAATTGTCCTTGTTTAAAACAACAAAACAACCTCAGTAAGGTACATGAGGATGCCCTTCCTCTACACGTTTAACATCGCTTGGACTGGCTACATACATGCTCAGTATCCTGAACAACTGCACAAGAGAGCTCTGCAGCTGATGGTACAGCAGGCATATCAAAATGGGAAATGTTCATTTTCCTGAACAGAAGGACCAAATGGGATCATATATATATATAATATTTATTAAGGGTGTTCCAAAAAAATGAAAGTTTGATTTTTGCTGCTCCCTGATTTTGCCTTTGTTCCAATACCCCATAAGAACTTATAGGTCAAAAATGAACAAAATTCCATGATATTTAGGGTTCCTCAAGTTGGCACAATTATGTCCATTATGGAGAGGGCATTTTGCACGCAATGTCAAAAAGCTCATCATGGTCTCCTTGGAAAAACTATTCTTTCATCCTATATGACTGCTGTGGTTTTTGAAAATATCAAACAACCATATTATTGTGAAGTGTATGCGTTGTGCATATTCGACGGCAAGTTGTCAGTTACAGTTTGGCAAATTTCAACAATATTGTGCCAACTTGAGGAACCCCAAACATCCTCAATCTGCTTCATATTGGTGTGTATGTTTCGACTGTCAAATGGAACAAAGGCACACCCAGGGAGCATGAATATTCATACTTTTATTTTTTTACCCCCTATTATGAAGCACCCTAATATATATATATATATATATATATATATATATATATATATATATATATATAATCATTTAATGGAAAATGCAGCTTAGCTGCAGTTGGCAAAGTTGCACCCTGTCCTGTCACCGGGTCATGAGTGGCCTCTTTCGGACCCGCTTCCGACCTTTGACCCTGAAGCAGACGAGCCACGAATAACTCAATGACCGGACAGGTTGCTAAGTAACCACGGACGCCATCTAAAGTAACTAACCCTGGCAGAGTCATATATATATATATATATATATATAATATTTAATGTATATATTATACTGTATAAAACACTACCGGTCAAAAGTTTTAGAACACCCCCATTTTTCCAGTTTTTACTGAATTTAAGCAGTTCAAGTCCAGTGAATAACCTGAAATGGTACAAAGCTAAGCGGTAAACTGCCAGAGGTTAAAAAAAATAGCCTGGTGTTGGCTCAGTGGTTAGGGTGGCGGCTTGGGACCTAGGGTCCTGAGTTCAAGCCCCGTCGGCCGCTGAATTAATACACCAGGGGGTTGACTCAGCCTGTCATCCTTCCGAGGTCGGTGAAATGAGTACCAGTCCATTTTTTGTACTGGTAGAGGGGCACTGCATCAGCGACACAGTCGCGCTTCAAGAAATGATAGCTACCCCGGCAGCTAAGCTGCCATACGACACCAGGTTAAAAAAAAAGTTCAGGTTACCAAAAACTGAAAAATAATGTAAATTTCAGAGTTGTTAAAAAGGCTCTTTTCAGTGAACAAGTAATGGGTTAGCAACTGCAGCTGTTCTGCAGCAATGGAAGTAAATTAAGCCTTGAAAGTTGAGGCAAAAAATTCCTAAGGTGTCCCAACTTTTGTTGATTTGTTACAACCCTCTGTCTGTATAAAAGCAGTGTTGGAACAGACTGTGTTGCTACACCCTCTGAAGCATTATTTGGACATATTGCACTGCAGGAGTAGTAATTGCTCTCATAATGGGAAGAAAGACAATTAACAAAGGAAGACAGACAGACCATTATAACCCTAAAAGTGAGGTCTTTCCTTTGAGAAATTGCAAAGGAGCCAAGGTGTCAGTGAGTACAGTTTCCTACACCATCAAAAGGCACTTGGAAACTGCAGGAAACTCTGACAGGAAGAGGTCTGGCAGACCCAAAGCCACAACACAATCAGAAGACAAGTTTCTAGAGTCAACAGCTTGCGTGATAGGCGGCTCACAGGAAGCAGCTTCAAGCACAGCTTAACACTGGTCGAAGTAAGGAAGTCTCAGTTTCAACTGTGAAGAGAAGACTTCGAGCTGCAGGTTTGACAGGTCGATGTGCAGAAGAAAGCCATTGTAAGATGGCAAAATAAGAAAAAGACTTTCTGGGCATGAAGCACCGCCAGTGGACTACTGAAACTGGAAGAAGGTCTTATGACCGATGAATCAAATTTTGAAATCTTTTTTTTCAGGCAGATGAACTACCATTTGAGGTATTTTTAAGGTTAGTGGTATTTGTTTTGTTTGTTTTGCCTTATTTTGGTAGTCGTCTCCCTTGCCACAATGCACCAAACAACATTTTACTATGTCTCAGTGCACGGTGGTATTGTTTTGTGTAAACATCTGCTTGTCTGTTCTGGCACTTTTGCAGAAAATGTTGAAGTTTGAGCAACGTGCAAACATGAAATTTTGTTTTGGTTAATCGTCTGTTTTCATGGATGACAGTGCTGACTTGAGCGATGTTTTTTTCGATTCATGCTGTTAACAGATGACGGCTTCTTTCGTCATCTTCCAGTGACTCCTTTCCTTCCCGAACCCTTTGAAACCACTTGAAAACAGTGTTCTTTGTCACATCTTCATCTGTGTAGACCGTTACGAGCATTCTGTTTGTTTCTGTAGCCGTCTTGCCAAGTTTAAAACAAAGGTTCATGTTTGAGCATTGCGCAAACTTCGACATGTTTTTTTTTACAATAGTGACTTTAAAATCTTTCTACAAAAGCACTAGATGCCACAAAAACCCTTTCTCACACAAAGTGATGCCACAGTGCACTGGTGCATTGTAAAATGGTGTTTGTTGCGTGCCGGCAAGTGAGAGGGTTAATAAAATATGCCCCGCCGACTGACCTCAACAATATTCATGCATTGATTAGTGGCGGCACCATTCACCAAACTTTTTGATCACACCTCATCTATCAACATTTATTGGGAAATCCAGCTTAGTTGCAATCGGCATGCATCCTTTGGTCAGAACCTTTCCCCATTAATAAGGGGAATCTTGCCCCCACCTTGTTCTACATTATAACGCACAAAAGTGTTTTGGGATGTTTTTGGTATACGAAGCTGAGGCTCGTGGAATAGCAAGTACTAGTACACCGACGGATCAGGACACAACAGGACAAAAGGAACAGCAGAGAGAGAGAGAGGGGAGGGAGGGTGGGCACCAACAGTAGAACCAAAGGCTAGGACAGGGGGAGGCATACAAAACAATGGGTGTGGGGAGGAATGGGGCAGGAGAGGATGTATGGGGTGGACAAGAAGGATAGAAACAGAAACTCTCTGGAGGGAAAACCTGAAATCTGGAAGGAGGCATTGGGTGGGTTAATAAGGGTAGAAAAGATCATAGTTTTGGAGTAGGGATGATCTGAGATTGTGGTGAACAGCTGTTTTGTACACCTGGAAGGAAGGATGAGATTGAAAAGGATGTGAAAGTTGGTTCCATAGGCAGGAAAAAAGAGGAACAATTGAGTGGAGGTGAGCAGTAATTCTGGATTTATAGGTAGTTTATCCAGAATGGGGTTGATGGTGGACCATGTTAGTCCTGCAGAAACTGCGTATTGGGGGGGGGTTGACAAAGCACAGAAATAACAGAGGGTGGAAGACCAAAAGGAAGCAGGACAACACAGAGAGCACCAATCTGTCTGTGATCGTGTATTGATAGACCCATAGACTCAGCTTCATCACGGGACATTCCAATAATCTTAAAGGCCTTGGTTTTCATGGCATTGAGCTGAGCAAGATGTGAGGCAGATAAGCCATGCAAGAGGGGAGAGCAGTACTCCATCAAGCTGTGGATGAAAGCCTTGTAGGTGGGCAGGAGCTCAGGTGTGCCAAGGTAGGACTTTATGTGACGGAGGATGCACAGTCGGCAGCTGGCTTTGGAGGCCAACTTTGAATGGTGGTTTGCCCAAGAAAGATCATGGCTAATAGTGAGATCCAGGGGTTTGAATAACTTAACTTCCTCAAGAAGATTGTGAAGAAAGTAGATAGGAGGGTTTGCCAAATGGTCCTTTTGGAGAAAAATAGTGAGAGTGTGACATTTGTTAGGAGTGAAAGACATATTCCAAGTGTTTGACCTGCATGTGAATTTTTTTTCAAGGTCTGAATAGAGGGAAGAGGCTGCAGCCCACCTGTCTGAAGCATGAGGGATGTCACGGCAGAGGGTGGAGTCACCAGCAAATATATAAGGAGGATTTTCCAGAGAGACAGGGAGATCATTGACGATCAGGAATAGGACTGGGCCCAGAACACTGCCTTGGGGCACTCCAGCCATGACAGGGAGAGTAGATGAAAGGATTACGTTGAGTGCCACATGTTAGCTACCAGAGTAGAGAAAATCAGTAAGCCATCTGTGGAGTTGGACTTGGATGCCATAGGCAGAGAGTTTGGAGAGTAAGGCAGGATGTCATACTGTAGCAAAAGCTTGAGATATGTCCACAGAAACAGCTTTGATCTCATGTCCGACATTGAGGGCTTCCATCCATTGTTGGGTGAGGAGAAGCAGCATTTTCAAGGTGGAGCGACCTGGTCTGAAACCAAATTGATCTGAGATGAGGTTGTTGGAGAAAAGGAAGGATTTCATATCAACTGCGATGATAGATTCCATGACCTTACTGATGCTTGGAAGTAAGCTGATCAGTCTGTCGTTGAGGGGATCAGTTTTTGCTCCTTTTTTAATGTAATGCAGTGACATTGGCAGATTTCCAAGCAGATGGAAGATGATCGAGCTCAAATGACAAGGTGAAGAAGGCAGAGAGAGGATGTGCAAGATCATCAGAGCAGGGTTTTCGGACACGTGAGCTGATGCCGTCCGGTCCAGTCGCAGAGTCAGAGTCGAGGGTTGAAAGAACCTTCTTCACATTTTCAGTTGGAAAAGACAGAGTCCAGGAGCAGTTGGGTACAACAGGGAATGGTGTGTGCAGAAAATGAGGAGTTGGGGACATAATATTTGGAAGCAAACACAGAATTGCTGCATTCAGCCTCTCATGAGCACTGTTGGTTGTAGTGCCATTTGAAGACAGGGAAGGGACGGAAATGGAGCATACTCCAGAGACAGACTTAACAAGGTGCCACCAAGTTTTGGAGGAGAGAGACAAGTTTGAAAGTTCATTCTTGAGGTTAGACAAATGTTATTTTATGGCTCTCCTGAGTGTGGACAAACACTTGTTGCAGACTCTGGAATGCACTGAGATTGCCTTCAGTCAGATTCGCCTTCCAGGAAGAGGAGAAGTATTGTAAAGATCAATGGTTTTCTTCATTTACAATGCAAAATAATTAAGAGTTTAGAATTCCATGTTATGTAATGGCTTATGATTGTTATTACATTGCAGGTCCCATATACTATTACCTTCACTCTGAGAAGTTTAATTACCTGTGGCACAGCCATTGAACCTTCTCCACCAAGGGGAAAGCGAATCAGTATAGATTGGTGGCTTTCCTATTACTCTAAAGTTGAGATTATTTAAACATTAATGCTGCATAATTTTTCAGTCATTAAACGAGGGTTATAACATGCTTTGAGACCAATTTGCATCGCTTTGAGCATAATTTTTGATGGCCTGCATGACATCAAAGGAGAAACATGCTTCTCTCCCTCTCCACCATGTCAGAAATCTCGTAATATATGTTCTTTATCATGACTTCCCAAGCAAACTCCTGACAAAGAGCACTGACCTTTCAATGGTCTTGCTCATGTATAAAAAGATAGGGCAAATAGCAAAGAGCACTTGTTGTTCTAGATGTTGTTAACCTTGCTCAACACCCTTGACAGCTGCACTCCTAGAGCTAATCTGACGTTCTCGCTTTGAAAGTACTTTCAGTTTGCACAGATCTTGTTTTGTTACTAATGTTTATTCAGACATGTATAACATATTATTTATCAGTCTTTATCTACACATGCATACGCGTGCAGGCATTTTTCATAAGCGTGATGCAATTGAGTGCTACGAGAATGGCACAACCGGTGTTGATAATGTGATTCTCAGGTGAGTCCCAGAAGCCAGTGCACAAGGAATGGTCTCAATGGAGCGAATGCTCAACGACTTGTGGCCAGGGTACCCAAATGCGCCAGCGTTCCTGCATACAGTCACCATTTGCATCATGTGACAGTCCACAGCAGCAGCTGCGTGACTGCAACAACTCAGATGTTTGTCCAGGTAGGTTGTTAGTTTGCATGTAGCAGGCGAAGATAATATGTTCCACACCTCAAGTGAATAAACTGGTATTTACGTATTTCATACACAATTGTTTCACTCTCCTCCATGCTACCATACCAGGTATCTTTATAGACAAATATGTGGTCCGTAGATCCGTCTACGTGGAGATTCCTATATATTTTGATTTATCACTCTGCGGCATTGTTCAAAAAATAGGTCATTGTGCTCCAATTTCCTGGTCAAATTAGTCCCTGATCAAATTGACAGGATCGGTGGGGCAGATTCAAATTCTAACATCAGTGGCACAGCTGCTCTTTCAGTAATGATGCAACCGTCATATCAAAAAATTACATGGATAGATAGATAGACATATATAAGTGACCTTGATTGGCTATTAATGCAAATCTCCGCACACCTGCAATTTCCCTTCAACCGATCGGTGAGAATTAATCTTGTGTCGTCTTCGGTTACTGTAATTTGCATATCGGAGCTCATGGACTGTCACCTGATTATTCTTTTGCACGAAAATGAATTCAAGTTATCCCTCATTCACATTTGGCAAGAGCGTTTCTTCCTTCTCTAAATCATAACAGGATATTTAAATCGTCCTTGAGTTCTCTTAGTCAGTCTTTCACAATTACATTTATAATTCAGGCCATATATTGTTTTTTCTTTTTCATGGTTTTGTCATTGCTTTTTGGTTTCATGATTTTGTCATTGGTTTCATGGTTTTGTCATTGCTTTTTGGTTTCATGGTTTTGTCATTGCTTTTTGGTTTCATGGTTTTGTCATTGCTTTTTGGTTTCATCGTTTTGTCATTGGTTTCATGGTTTTGTCATTGCTTTTTGGTTTCATGGTTTTGTCATTGCTTTTTGGTTTCATGGTTTTGTCATTGCTTTTTGGTTTCATGGTTTTGTCTGTGGTGCATGATTGTTAAGCAAACATGAACATAATATATTATGTTACCTTACGAGGTACTTTAATGCACGAGGAGGCCATTCGGCCCATCAAAGCCTGTGCAATGTTTGCCAAAACGTGGTTGTTTGTCCATGATCACTCGTTTTAAAATGCTGATTGTTGAACTTGATTGGAGGTTTTGCATTTGAAATAAGGTGTGGAAAAGGTGCAAACAGCATAAATTCCTACTTTTTTTTTAAAAGTCTTTGGTTCGACTTGTCCGGCGTTTGAACTGCCATCTCCCAGACTAAGGGGAGACGCTCCAATCATTACCTCGATTTTTCGGTGTCTAGACACATAATAGACCTCAAAGTGTTTGGTGTGAATTTTCACTATTTTTTTGATCAATTCAATTGACTTCTTTATTTCGTTGTTTTGAGTGTGTTGGAACGTTAGTGAAAGAGATAAATTTAGTCCAGGCAGAAATTTCACCAAAACTGAGACTTCTTGGTCTTGAAAGTTCTTATTTCTCCAACTATAATATCCCCATAACACTTGTGAGGTTGATGCTTTTGTGATGATCGAAAATGTTGTTATGATCGACGACTTTGATAGTTGTCTTTCAGTGATGGAATAAAGTCATTGGGACAAACAGGCATTTTTATCTCTGCCACCAAAGATGGACGGATGTTGTTTTCACACCTGTCTGCATGTCTTTATGTCTGTCTGTCTGTCTCTTTGTTTGTGATCAGGATATCTCAAAAACACTTGCACGGATTTCGATGAAATTTCGTGAACAGGTTGGGTGTGTGACAAGGACGAATTGATTACATTTTGGTGAAGATTCGGATCCCGGACACTACATTTTTTTTTCCATGATTCTTCACCATTGAGAGATTAGGGGCGAAAACGATATACAGCATATTTCAAAATGTATCGCATGCAAACCGTATCACGTATCAAAAAAGACCATATCACGTGCCTTCAATACGGGATAGCAACCTGCCCTGCTCACCAAACTCTCTTCCTCTGGTATCCAAGGACATCTCCACCCATGGCTTGCAGACTTCCTCTCCTATCGCAGCCAACGTACGGCCCCGAATGCAGTTCTCTCATCCCCTCTTTCTGTCCAGGCTGGAATTCCTCAAGGCAGTGTTCTGGACCCTGTTCTTTTTCTGTTTTTTATCAATCATCTCTCAGACTCTCTGGAAAATCCTCTTTATCTCTTTACTGATAACTCCTAACTGCTCTGCCTACAATCACTCATCACTCAGATCGGCAAGCAGCAGCTTCTTCACTCTCTGCAGATCTGAATAAAATTACAAACTGGTCCAACACGTGGAACATCTTTCAATCGGACAAATCTCACACTCTCACTATGTCTCTCCAAAAGGACCACCTGGAACCCCCCCCCCCCCCATCCCCTTCTCAACAATCCTCTTGAAGAAGTCCTTTCATTCAAACTTCTGGGTCTCACTATCTGCCATGATCTTTCTGGGAAAGCCACATTTCCAAGCTGGCCTCCAAAGCCTGTCACCAATTGGGTATCTTCTGTCGTGCAAAGTCTTCCTTGGCACACTGAGTTCCTGACCATATACAAAGCTTTCGTCCACAGCCTGACGGAGTACTGCTCTCACATCTGGGCTGGTGCTCTACTCCCACTTCTCACTTTCTCGGCTTCACGCTGTGGAAACCAAGGCATTTAAGAATATGGTATCTCCCGTGATGAGGCTGAGTCATTGGGTCTCTTACGCTCTCTCACCGCAGGCAGGTCAGTGGTCTTTTGTCTTCTACCCTCCCTCTCCAGCCTCACCCCCTGCTCTGTCTGAGATGTGTGCCCTCCCCCCATATTTCCGCAGGGCGCTCAAGTCCACCAGCAACCCCCTTTGTGTAAAACTACCAAAATCAAAAATCACTGCTCACCTTCACTCTTTCATTCCTCTTTTTCTCCGCATTTGGAACAAACTCCTGCACTCTATTCAATCCACTCTTCCCTCCAGGTCTTCAAAACAACTGTTCACCACCATCTCTTATCTTCCCCCATTCCAAAATCACGATCTTTCTACCCCTGCTAATCGCCCCAAACCCACCTCCTTCAAATTTTCTGCTTTCCTTCCTGAAAGTCCCTGTCGTGTAAGGACCTGAAAGTCCCTGTGGTGTCCATCTTGTTACCTTGTGTACCCCACCCCATCCCTCATTCCCTCTCCTTGCACAGATCTCCTCATGTCTCTGTCCCCACTGTGTTTTTGCCTTCCTCTCCCACTCCTAATGTCTCCTGCTCCTCTGTTTTGCGATTCTCTGTGTTATCTCTCATACAACCGACAGTTCAAAAAATAAAAAACCTGATGGATGGATTCTGACAAACCTTGGTGGAGAGTTGGGTGTGTGACAAGGACGAATTTATTGATTTTGGTGAAGATCCGATTCCGGATATAATATATTTTTTCAATGATTCTTCACCATTGAGAGAGGGTCCAGAAACGACATATACAAGACCGGTCAAAATTTTAGAACACCCCCATTTTTCAGTTTTTACTGAAATTTAAGCAGTTCAAGTCCAGTGAATAACCTGAAATGGTACAAAGCAAACGGTAAACTGCCAGAGTTAAAAAAAGTATATAGGTTACCAAAAACTGGAAAAATGTAAATTTCACAGTAGATAAAAAGGCCGTTTTCAGGGAACATGTAATGGGTTAGCAACTGCAGCTGTTCTGCAGCAATTGAAGTGAATTAAGCATTGAAAGTTGATGCAAGCAATTCCTACAGGTGCCCAACTTTTATTGATAAGTTACAAACCCTCTGTCTGTATAAAAGCAGTGTTGGAACAGACTGTGTTGCTGCACCCTCTGAAGCATTATTTGGACAATATTGCACTGCAGGAGTAGTATATTGCTATCATAATGGTGAGAAAAAGACAATTAACAAAGGGAGACAACAGACCATTATAACCCTTAAAGTGAATGTCTTCCTTTGGAGAAATTGGAAAGAGCCAAGGTGTCAGTGAGGGCAGTTTCCAACACCATCAAAAGCACTTGGAAACTGGAGGAAACTCTGCAGGAAGAGGTCTGCAGACCCAAAGCCAACAACACAATCAGAAGACAAGTTTCAGAGAGTCAACAGCTTGTGTGATAGGCGCTCACGGACAGCAGCTTCAAGCACAGCTTAACACTGGTCGAAGTAAGAGAAGTCTCAGTTTCAGCTATGAAGAGAAGACTTCGAGCTGCAGGTTTGACAGGTCGAGTGGCAGTAAGAAAGCCATTGCTAAAATGGCAAAATAAGAAAAAGAGGCTTGCCTGGGCCATGAAGCACCACCAGTGGACTACTGAAAACTGAATAGGTCTTATGGACGATGAATCAAAATTGAAATCTTCGATTCATCACGCAGGTTTTTGTACACCGTCGAGTCGGCGAAAGGATGGTTCCTCAGTGTGTGACACCAACTGTCAACATGGAGGAGGAAGCGTGATGATCGGCTCTTTTGCTTGATCCAGATCGGCGACTTGCACAGAGTGACTGGCACCTGAACCAAAAGGCTACCACAGCATTTTGCAGCGCCATGCAATACCCTCTGGTCTACGCCTAGTTAGTCAGGGTTCATTCCTGCAGCAAGAATAACGACCCAAAACATACCTCCAGCTATGTCAGAACTACCTGAGAAGAAAAGAACAAGACGGAGGCTTCAAATCATGGAATGGCCAGCACAGTCTCCAGACTTAAACCCCATCGAGCTGGTTTGGGATGAAGTGAACAGAAGGTGAAAGCAAAGCAACCTACAAGTGCAACAATTTGTGGGAACTTCTGCAACAGTGTTGGGAAGAACTTTCTGAACAATATTGATTTCCATTGAGAAAGAATGCCACGAGTATGTTCAGCTGTTATATCTGCAAAAGGTGGCTACTTTGATGAGTCAAAATTTAGATTCAATTGTTCAACAAAACGATTCCATGATTTATTTTTTATCTGCAATTGTTTATTTGTTCTATGCTTTAATTTCAGAGTACATTGAAACATTACGCTGCTTAAATTTCAGTAACAACTGGAAAAATGGGGATGTTCAAAACTTTTGACCGGTAGTGTATATCGTACAAGCATCAGTGTACCATGGGTGGGAGTAAGGGTAGGACAACTGAAGATGAGATGGGATAAGTCTGTGCATGAGAGAGAGCAAGTTTCTTTGAAAGAATTCCCAGGACGAGTTGATGCCATAAAAGGTAGAGATGGCAGACCAGTCTCGAAGTTTGATGGCTGCTTGAAGACTTTGCCAGTCAGCCTGAGTGAAATGTCAGACTCAACGGCACTGAGGTGGCTCTCTAATAACAGCCAGATATGTCTACTTTGACAAGCATGTGGTCAAATGAACCCATTGGAGCAGATGAAGAACAGCATAAAATTTTCGGTAAATTGGTCAAAATCAGATCTGGAAGAGATGGAGTACCATTGTTTGAGATCCGGGTCAGGAAGTTGACAGATTGTGTCAGTCCCAATGAGTCTCAGAAGTCTTTTGCTGAAGTGCCATGGCAGGTGAGGGAGGTACCCACACTCAACCAACTGGCATGATGACAATTGAAGTCACCACACGTGAGGATGAGAGAGTTGGGATGAGAGGATAGGAGTTGGTCCATGTTTTCAGAGAGCGAGATGTAAATGGAGTCATCACTGTATGGTGGATGGTACAACACACACATAAACATGAGGTGGGAGTGAATGGGGAAGCTGTAGCCAGAGATATTCTTGGGGGTCTGTGGGAGAGAGGGCAGTGCATGGAGAGTAATGAATAGAGCCTTTGATGAAAGGAGCAACTCCGCCGCCAGGATGAAGCTCAGGTCTGTCATAGCGGAGGAGGGAGTAACCAGGGAGAGATACTTAGGAGTCATCAGAGACATTGTGAAGGAGGAAAGTTTCTGTTAAGCAGATTATGTCTGGTTTGTCAGTGGCAACTTGTATGGCAAGATCTGTAAGGTTTAGCTAAGGCCCGGGATATTTGATGTCCACACTGTTAAAGAAGAGGGAGGGGAGGAGGCTTTGGTGCAGGGGAAGGGAGGGGGAGTGTAGGATGAGGGTGGAGAGGGGGAGGAAAGGAGAGTTGTTGAAAGAGTGTGGGGGGTTGCAGAAGAGCTAGGGGAGAGGATCAGATGAGGAGGAGAAAAGGCTCAGTGGTGATGGATTGAGGTACAGTGGGGAGTAATGAGAGGGGGCAGAGGGCAGTTGAAGGTTGGAAGAGGTCGAGTAAGGAGATGGAAGAGAGAGTGCAGGGGAAGGAGGCAGCTTTGTGGATGTGAGGGGGGAAACTTTGAGAAGGAGAAGTGAGGGGGGAGATTGGAAGGAGAAGGGTGAGAGGGGAGAGTTGAGGGAGAAGGGTGAGGTGTGAATTTTTGAGAAAGGTGAGAGGGAAGCTTGGAGGGGGCAGAGTGTGAAAGCTACTTTGAGAGGGAAGGGTGAGAGGGAACCTTTGAGAGGGAGGGGAGACAATGAGAGCAGGCACAGCCAAGGTATAGGAGGACAATGGGAGAGGTGGGAAGAGGTTAAGGATGAGACTTGGTAGTGGTATGGTGAAGAAGGGAGTGTGCAGGGGAAGGTACAAGATTTGAGGGGTTGGGAAGAGGGGGAGGTGTGCTACGAGGAAAGAAGGAGCATGTTTGTGGTGATGAGGAGTGTACTGATAGAGAGAGAGAGACAGAGAGAGAGAGAGATAGAGAGAGAGAGAGAGAGAGAGAGAGAGAGAGAGAGAGAGAGAGAGAGAGAGATAGAGAGATATTTGTTAGGTTAGAATGGAGCCCACACATGTTAGAACACCACACATTTTCCTGCCTGCTCTAACCCTAACCCTAGCACACACCACACAGGAGGTGTTCTAACAGAGGTGCCAGTCATGCTCTCACCGATATTGGGTCATTTGCTTCTATGTTGTGAAAAACAACATCCGTGCAGCCTCTTTAAGAGATATTCGTTCGTATGCCTTTTCAAAGCAACCGCAATCTCATCCCAGATAATTGGAAACGTCAGACGATCATCTCGAGCTTGTGGCAGAGGTTCGTTCGAAGGTATCGCTGTATCCTCGCAGCTGCACTGGCGATACTCATGTGGTGTTGTTGCGGCTTTCTATTCCCCTCCCCCGGCCGCGGCACGTGCTGCACGTCTTGGCCTCTGCGAGGACGCATACCTTGAGGGTGTGGCTGCAATCTTTACAGGCGGCTATCTGAGTGCAGTGTCCGCTTTGATTTATTTCAGGAAGAAGAGGAAAAGAGTAAGAATTAAGATGGAGATATAATCAGACCTAACTATGAGATCCACACAACGCACTGTCCCGTTGTCCCGCTAAACAAAAGGGAAAGGGCTATCTGAACGTACATTAATGGAATAACTGTCTAGGGACCGCTGTATGATGGTTGCTATTGCTTTAGAGGTATGCGGTTCCTAGAATTGCAAAATATATATATATATTATATAATACTATATATATATATATATTGTCTTATTATAACTGTTCTTGTTGATAACAGGTAAGACTGCCCACAGCTTGTGTGACCGACTATTAATCATAAGAGATTCCTCCATTTTCCTGCCTGCTCCATTGGCGACTGTTGATATTGTTTTGACACAAGCATCAGGCATGCCAGTCTTCCCCAGAGGCACTTGTCTATTGCTTTTGGCTGTACTTCTCCGCCACGCTGCTGCATCTGTCATCGAGCACCGGACAGACAAAGCTATCCCTCCACCCCACTTTTTCTTCCTCTCTTTGCCCATTCCCTTGATTCTCCCCAACCTTGGCCTACTCAGTGCATGGTGCATGGAAGGAGTGGTCGAGTTGGAGCTTGTGTTCCTTCACGTGTGGACGTGGTGTACGCACTCGTTCACGGGACTGCAGAGGGCCACACTCCGGAGGTTTGCCCTGTGAAGGGACAGGAACGCAGACCAAAGTTTGCAATATCGCCTTGTGTCCAGGTAATCATTTAACATCCGATCAAATACTGAATATATATCAGACTATAATCCTCACATCTGGATAAATCTAAAGGAAATAAATACCCTCTTAATTTTACTTTTAGTTTTTATACACAACTCAAAATTCACCAATGAGATTGCTCCTTCAGTTGAGAATCCAAGACGAAGTTTCAATGACAATTGGCAATGTCATTGTTTACAGATTATGAAACATCCGAGTTTGGCCATTGACATCAAGTATTGAACATCAATGTCTTCAGCTTAAGCATTGTGGACTGTCAGAATGCCTGGCCATCATATATGAAATGTCAGGTCGAGTTTTGAGTTTGTCATGTGAACTGAAGTGGTTTATGGAGTAAGCTCAGAAACTTAATAATTCAAAGTAGAAAACACTTTGAGCAAACTCCATCACAGTACACTTGAGATGGACAGATGTAAGGATTGCTAGGCAGCTTGCTGAATATATTCCCATCAGACCCCAAAAGGTTCAGCAAAGAATCAGGACTGGATTTTAATCCAACACCAGTAAATGGTATGAAATCTCTCAACTGTATCAATGCCTGATATTTTATCCATCATGAGGGTGCAGAGGTAGTGCACTTATCTTTGAGCTGTCCAATGTGGAGTGATTTCCCAACCTGACAATAAACTGCCAGACTGGTGCTTCACAGGATGGGCCTTGCATCAATGAGAGTGTTATCCCTTAGTTTGATCTCAATTTGAAGGAGTTGCCTGCTCACATTACTTGGTGGATGTTATAGATTACACGCTGTCTTTTGATGAAGAGTTGGAGAAATGTACTGTAAATGCTACATTGGCCAACTTCTAAATTCCTTCGATAATGTGCAGGGCACCAGTGGCATATCAATGTGCCTCAGTAATGATGCAACCAGGGGAAAAATTTGTATTTGCATCCTCATCCAATATGCATTTTCTCACGATGACCAACTGTTTGGTCCCTTACCCACAGTGGATGGTCATTGGGCAGACTGGGCCGATTGGCCTCCCTGCTCAGTCTCTTGTGGCAATGGCACCCAGCAACGATTGCGCGAGTGCGTTGGACCTATCTACGGGGGTGCTGAATGCCTTGGTCCGTGGTCCGAGAGACGCACATGTTTTGTTCGTCAGTGTCCAGGTTTGGCAGGGATCACATTCCTTGAGTGTTGCCATTTGGTAAAATCGATTAAATCTGTTTTATTTTAACTCAGTAAACTTTAAACAGAGGAGGCTTAAATTGTATCAGTAAATTATTTTTTATTGAGTGAAAATCCATTTTTTGTAACGCTTCACTGGTCTAGCTACCTCTGTTCTCTCATACCTCAGATCCTCCCCAGTCCCTCCAGGTTGCACACATTCTTCCACTAACCCCCTCCTAGTTAAACTTCGAAAATCCAGGGCTAACTGCATGTCTCCACTACTTTTATTCCTCACCTCACCCGTCTGTGGAACCGCCTTCCAGAGGATGTTCTTTCCCATTCTTCCTTCCAAGGCTTCAAGCAGGCGATGCACCACCATCTCATGACACTCATCCCCCATATTTACCCATGATCTATTCTACCCCTATTAACCCTACCTAAACCAACACTCTGCTCTTACTTGCAGGTTACTGTGTTTCCTCCCTTCCTCTTTACCGTATTTTCCAGTTCATTTGTTCCCTTGCTTATTGTGTCCAACCATTGTCCCACTGCTCCACGGTCATTTCATACTATCTGTCACCTCGCTCTTCCTTGTACCTCGATCTTGTAAAGAAAAAAGAAAAAATAAATAAAAAAACTTCACCTCCAGTTAAACAATATTGATTTGAAGGTTAAATGAAAAAAATCTTGACCTGTAATCTCTTTATTTTTCACTACAATTACAACTTTTCATCATCTATGATGAAAAGTTAATCCACCCATAGCAGTAATTATCATCTGTGTATTATAGTATTATACTAATGTAATAACGGAACCTCATTAAATCAGTAATATTAAAAATACTTATCCATTCATTGTATTGTTCGAAATTCCAAATTGTGTTTTCAGTAAGCATTGCCCTGCCATTACTCTTCAAGCTAAACAAAGTGTTGGCAATCCAATATATGCTTTAGGTATCTTGCCTCCTCCTATTTCCAGTTGATGGTCGTTGGTTGCTCTGGGGACCATGGTCATCATGTCCTGTGAGTTGCGGAGGAGGAAGCCTGCGGAGAGAGCGCACCTGCCAGGGTCCTTTCCATGGCGGGCGCCCGTGCGGCGGTGCAGCATTCGAAAACAAACCCTGTTCGGAACACACATGTCCAGGTATGACCATGTTGGATCATCCCATGCACCCTTATCTAGTATCTACTTCTGAAACACTGGGAGAGTTGCCGTACTCCCCTGAGGGCACCAAGACATGTAGACACCAAAGTTGACAATATCATACTCTTACCTGACATATAGACATGCAGATGTATCGCTTCAAACTTTAATTGAAATGTAACAATTTTTTGGGTTATAGTTATCCTGTCATGGTTTAAGACAATTTCCTCTGTGATAGTCATGTTTTCACATAAACTGTTTTGAAATATTACCTTTGAGAAACATTAATTCCTTGTTCATTTTTTTGTTTAGTGATCATTCCACCAGAGTAGTTCTGGAAGTGATGTTAAAGATGTTGTCTGTCCTTTCTTTTATTTGCCTGTTTTATGCTTTTCACTTTGAGTTTATTGGTTGGTAAATTTGTGTATGTGGGAATAGTAAAACAGATGGTGTGTATCCTGAAACCTGTTTACAACAGCAATCTTTTTCAGACTTTCACTCGATAATTGGTGAGGTCTTGATGGGGGAACTAACACCTCCTATCTTAACCTTCACCCTGTCCTTTGGGGTGTTTTCTCACCCCATGCACATACTGAACATCATTAACCATTTCAGAAAGCACCATCTTTTCGATTATGTGTCTTTGTGATATTGTTTGCTTGCCTGTTTCACCCACGTGAAACTTTTTCGATAGAGGCATAATCGGCCGACTTCTTAGGCCTAAGTCACATTTGCCACGGCGGCCGTGGGGTCTCCAAAATCTACGGCCACTAGCAATTATACGGCGGCCGCAGTATTTCCACGGTCACACAATGTAGCAGTCACATATGTTTTTATTTTTCGGGGAGCCGCACGGCGTATTTAGAAATTGTGGAGACCGAAAACGTGGGGTTGCCGTACGGTCTTTGATTTGATGTCGCACGGTGACCTTAAGGGGGCCCTGCGGCGGCCATAGAATTTTCAAGGCAGACGCAAGGTAGCTTCAAGGTGCCCGCAAGGCGACCGCAGGGGGGCTCTAAGGCGAACGTGCGGCCAGACGGACGGTAACGAATGGGTTAATTTTTATTTCTTTATTTTTTTTTTACCAGTTTTTTTTTTTGGCTTGTCGAATTGCTACGGCGAACGTAGAAATGAAAAAAGTTATAACTCCGCGTTATAATTCCACGGCGACCCCTACGGCCTGTAAAATATAGCCATATGGCGTAGGGCCACCCTGAGGCCACCGCAGAAACTCTGCGGCCGCCGCACGTTTCTGTCAATTCAGAGGGCGTACGGCCGCCGTATCCTCGCCGTAGAGCAAATGTGACTTAGGCCTTACCAAAAATCTTCTGGGGTGCGTCCACGCTGAAGTCAGAGGCAGCACTGACCATAGGTAGCTTGACTGACTTTTCACGACTACCTGTTCATTTTATACCCATTTTGTCAAGACAGATGGAGGTCGTGTTTTATTTGTGGGGTGCCTGAACACCCCAAGTAAACCTGTTTCGTTATTACGCATGGTCAGACGGAGTTGTCCAAACTTAATTTCTGTTGGTTATATATGTTTTCATGTGTTGAAATACATAATGAAGAAAATGTTAATGTTGCATAGAAATAGAAGCTTGCTTTTGAAAAAGGGTTTTTTTTTCACCATTTTTATTTATTTAAGTTTGGTATCCATGGTAACCATAAAAATGGTACACTTACACAAGAAACTGTATGATTTACTCAAAAAGGCATCACGAATATTAAATATATCATTTATGTTTTGAAAACATCCATGCATTGTGTTTTATTACTGCTTTAAATCCATGTAGTGTGGACCACGCCAACGGCCTTAAATGGTTTATTTTCTCTTGGGTGAGGATGAGGGTTGAACAAGTGAATTTGTCATCCGATAAGATATGTTTCCATCTTATTCACATTCTTGACCATGTTCATTGCACTAATGCCCAAGTGGATACACTGAAGACCGAGCTTAATTCACATCAGTTTGCCATGATTAAGGAACACAATGATGTTCCTTTGTGTAATGGTCGCCAATGACCCTCCAGCTCTTCCAGAATAATGATGTCATAATGGTAATAATGAAATGCAATGTTGTTCTTAATCGTAACGAGATTTAAATGTGTGATCATCATTTTTGTTGCTCCCTACGTCTTTATCTTATTAAGAACCTAGTGTCCACCAAGTAAAGCTAAGGCAAATTTAATAGGCTACACTTTTTAATTTTTTGGGGAACATTGTGCAAATGGGTAAAGCAAGGTGATACCATTCGCATCAATGGGTTTGCTAGACTTTTCTATCAAGGATTGCTCATCATGGCTGCATTGGCTGATAATGGAAGCGAAGAACACAAATCGAGTACCTAGTTGTTTTAATCAGTTTTATGCCCCTCATTCAAGAATCATATGCAGCCTGTGGCTGCTGGTTCCATCATTTATGGAAGTGCGGCTGAGCCATCGATGCAGTTCACCTATTACCAGTAAGCTGGTACTCATTTTGCTGACCTCGGAAGAATGACAGTCTGGGTCAACCCACCTGGTGTTATTTCCCCTGTCGTACCATATTTCAATGGTACGACAGTGGCTCAAACTCAAGACCCTAAGATCTTAAGCCAGCCACCTTAACCGCTAAGCCAACATGAGGCTAATGGCATAGTGACATCCCTTATACACCTATTGGAATATGTCGGACATTGCCCGGCACCCTGATTGATGAGAAGCGTGATGGTGTAGCAGGTAAATCCTTGTTGCATTGCCATCACTGGTGTGCGTTTGATTTCCAAGGCCGTTCAGCAGAAATTTCCTAACCATGAGATGGAGCGGAAACCTATCCAAGATTGCAGGTTTTAGCCCTGGAAATGTTCATGGCTTCTCGTGAAGGCCTCGATACTCTGGCGAGATATGGGTCTTCACCATCACTGCTTTATGCATCCTTGAAACGATGAGTTTATGGGATGAAGATGGCTAGTGTGCACAATAAAGAGACTTGCAAAAGGGGACATCATAATTATGAGAAACAAGATCAGCTCAAGACTTCTGAAATTCTTTCTTCAATAAATTCAGTGTACATAGCTAAAGGATAATTGCAAAATTCTTCCATTCTGTTTCTGATGGTCTAAAACAAAATTTGTTCCATCTTTGCTGAATCAAATGGAACACGGAAGTCATCTGCAGAACATCCAATGATCTAAGGATGGACATCATTGTCCTTTTTAAAGACTGGCAAATAAAATATGGGCTGGAAATTAGTGTCTTAGTGAAAACAGACGAAGGAATATTTTGTGCAAGAGGAATTTATATATGGAGAGGAATCTTTTGACAAAACGAATTTTCATTCTCATAGAGCAGCTTGAACAAATCTTGTTTAAAAAAAAAAAAAAGATTATTGATCAGATCTTCACAATTCAAGGGATTGTTGATTGCAGTGAGGTTGTTCATTACCTTCACTTCTGACCTCGCTTTTCCCATCCTCTCATTCCTCAATCCTGTAACGAGCCCCCCCCCCCCCCCCCGTTACATGTATTTCTTTCAGAATCCCACACTTGCCTGGTTAACCCTCCCAAATTGTAAGCTCAACTCCGACCTCTATTCCTTCATCCCTCTATCAATTATCTTCTCTTGTCCGAGGAACTGACTCACTGGGTCTTTTGTCTCATGCTCGTTCCCGTCTTTCAAGAATGTTGCCCATTGTCACCTCATGCTTTCTCTTATACACCCTCCCTGCTGACTTATCCTACTACTGACTTATACTACTACTTATCCTACTACTCACCACCCTCACTGCCACTCAATGATGTTCCTTTGTGTAATGGTCACCAATGACCCTCCAGCTCTTAAATTGCACTCATGTGCAATTTATTTGTCGACCCGTTGCCCTTTGATCCTCTGTGAGCTTGCAAGCTTACTGCCCTCGATCATTCCGCTCCTCCGTGAGCCAAGATATGGAAAGGAAATAACCTTGAGCAATGCAAATCTAAAAACAATTTGGAACATGTTGGAGTTTCCTGGAATGTGACTGAAAATCTAGAATATGTTTTATTATTTTAACAAAATGTTTACAGTTGGCTGCTCGGTGAAGATTGGCTTTTGCTTCCTCAAAAAAAAAAGAAAAGAACAGTGACAGAGTCTGTTCTGTGTCATCCACTTTTGCTCTCTCCTTAGCCAGGTTTATGTTTAATGTTGGGTGGTTCATTGGATCTACAACTCAGTCATATTTCCATGGCTCTTCTCCTTAAAAAAACACCAGGACCTCTTGGCTTTCAACCATCACAATATGATTTGACAGCTCAAGAGAGTTTATGCTACCTTGGCCCATGAAATCTCACTTTGTAAGTGTCAAAGGTAAAATTGTTAGATTTCAATGTTTCGGTTTGTCCTGCAGTTCACCCTGTAGGGGAAAGGGTGAAGCAAGTTTCAGACTTCATTAACTTGGAAAAAATCTCTACGTTATTGATGATGTTTGGAGAAGGGAATTTCCAAAGACATTATTTGTATTTGTGATTAGAGTCAATTAGTCTTATATACTGAGATACAGTAGGGGAGAGGGAGGGGAGGGAGAGAGAGATTGTGTTTCGGAATATCCAGCACCTGCACAAAATGCACGTTCATTATTACTTTCATTCATTTTTTTTCATTTGAAAGCTCTTGTTCACGCGGTCCCAGCCCTTTATGCTTAACAGTCTTTCGGTTCGGGATCTGCTGCACGTGTTGGTTCGATCGGAAGTTGCTATTTCCACCTCGTCAACACAAAAGTTTTGTGGACCGGATTCGACATGACCTTCTTTTCTATTTTCATCTCTATGTTACTGTTTGCTTTTTCATCCAATTTTCCATGTTAAATTGCACCTTGTGCTGTATAGTCCAATCTGAATCTGTGCGGCTCAGGCCCACACAAATTTGGTCTGTTTCGAAGCCGCGTTCCTTGTTCCACTTCTTTTCTCCAAATTATTGTCTTTTCAGCCTCCTCGCTTCAAAAAAAACAACTTTTTTCACTCCAAAACACATAATTCCTCTGCCTGTATTTCCTGTATTTCATTATTTATCTCTTACTTTTCTCAATATCTCAAAACTGAATCTTCCTTGAATGAAATGCTTCTTCCTTCTTTCTTTAAAAGCTTTTAAATATACTGTATTTAAAATGTTTCGCCTTCCTTATTTAGCCGTCATGATCACTCCATGTATACATACTTCTTCTTCACAATGACCGAAACGCTTGGTCCACAAACCCTCCTCCCATATCTACAGCACCACCTTCCTCCGTGCCTTCAACAATAATTATTTCCACCCATTCAATGAATCTTATGTCTCAATATGTTGGAATCGGGAATATGAGAAGTCCAGTTTGCAGAAGTTGTCTGCTCACAACAATTAATTCCCCTTCACGCCCTTTAATTGTGTCAAACCCCTCCATGTGAGTACCCTCCCCCACATCCCTCCTCTATGTCCCCCTTTTCAGCATCCCTCCACTTCATATCCCCTATTTTCGCATCCCGCCTCACCCCATCCCCTCAAAGCTTCCCCTGCCCATCACCCCCTCAAAGTTCCCCCTCACTTCACGCACTCAAAGTTTCACCATCACAACTGCCCATCTCAGCTCCCCCTCGTCTTGCACCCCTCCCATCTTTGCCCAGTCCTGAGTTGCACTTTACATGAAGAAGTCAATTTCTCACAGCCCATGTCGGGATCTTATACCTTCCAATCTTCAGGAGTACCTTTGGCTATGACCTCCCTTCCGTTCCCACCTCTTGTTTGTCTGTGTGTTGTACCATCCTCCAAACAGTGACGACTCCCTCAACATCTCTCTCAGGCAACATGGACCAACTTTTAACACTAATCTCAACTCTCTCTTCCTCCTATGTGATGATTTCAATTGTGACCATGCAAATTGGCTGGATGGTGTACCTCTCTCACCAGCCATGGCACTCCAGCAAAGGACTTCTCTGACTACATGGGACTGATTCATCTGTGAATGTTCCAACCCGATTTATCCCATGGAAAATCCTCCCTTCTGGACTCGTGATGACAAAGTTATCCACAAATCTCTCCTGATCTTCCTCTGATACAATTGGTTAATATCTTGGGATACCATAAGGGTGGGTGGTGCTGTGAAAAATGGGAGGGGGAGGGGTAGGTGGGTAGCAATTGCCACGCTGCCTTTTGCCAGGAGGGCAGGGGGTAGCAGAAAGTGCTTTATCACGCAGGCGCCCTGACGACATTGCTGAACAAACAGAGAGTGTGAGAGGCTTCTAAAATGCATCATATCCTTTGACTGCCAATCATTTTGTCATCGCAAGTCTTGAGGAGCATTTAGGAGGCAGACCTCAAAATTTCCTCAAAACGATTCGCTGATTCCAATTTGTCCTGGAATTTTTGCTGTTGTGAGACACTGCACGTATATAGTCAGGGATCCAGACCCATGATTTTAAGATGGACCGGACACCACTTCCTATACTTTGCAGGCCTCGTTTTTTCTTTAGTTGGTGTCTCAGGATGAAGAATCAAGAGGCCTGCTCGGGCATCTCGATTGCGAACACATCACAAATTGTATTTGAACATAGGTACCCACCAAAAAATGAGTGCGATTTTCGTATCACTAATTTTTCAGAAAATGTTTCATAATTTCCTCAAATGTCAATTAGACAGTTATTTCAACCCCTAGTAAGGACTTTGGCATGATCTTTCATATGCTGATGCCAAATGTGTCAAGTTTGCCAATTAGAGGTTGAAAAATGATTTTTCAGTCCAAATTGCCTGCAAAATTTGCTAAATCAGCAATAAATATTGTTTTCATTTGTCTTATAATCAATTAAACAACTAATATATTATTATGTTGTCAAAGGGACATAGTAGATGCAATAGGGACCACTGGTCGTCTATAATAATAATACCGAATATAAATACATGTACATGTGTTCATACACATACATATACATGTTATATACATGTATATACAATGAACATTATTTTGCAGATAACGGTAAACCACACTTTTTTCTTCCTAGAATGGTGTTTGGATGTGCACGCAACATGAGCAACATGTTTCTAACACATATTATTACAGATTATATCGTTTAGACCAGGGCTCCCAACCTGTGGTACGCGTACCACAGGTGGAACATTTGACTTTCTCGGTGGTACGCGGCAGCGTGCTTTTTAAAATTAATTTTTTTAAACGCAGTTTTTATTTTACTTCTCTCTCATGCAGCTTGTGCACAATAATTAAATTTATATCGAAAGCGCTGTACACTGACAGCTGTTTGTTATCGGCCATTGTGCACAAGTCTTATTATTCGTTTTGTCTCTCCACGCCACACTGTCATCATTGCTTATTGCCCGGCTTATTGTTACCGTTATCGTTCACCAGCATCATGTCAATGTGAAAATATTCGAGAGTTATCTCAAGTTAGGCTTCACTTCCATCCAAAAAGGTGAATTAGAAGCTCCACAGTGTGTGATTTGTGGAAAAGTTCTCGGCAATCAATCTATGAAGCCAAGTCTATTGAAGCGCCATTTTGATTCTGTTCATCCTGAACACAGCGACAAGGACCATGATTTTTTTCGTGGGAAGGAAAATGCCATGAAAAGAGCACGCTTCGACGGCAGTTTTCAACAGCAGTCCACGGCAGCCGTAAAGGCATCCTACTTAGTTGCACTGCGAATTGCAGAACAGAAAAAAACCTCACACCGTCGGTGAAAGCCTCATCCTTCCCGCCACAAAGGATATCGTACGTCTCATGCTGGAGAACAAAGCGCAAGAAGCTCAATTCTCTTCGTTGTCAAACAACACAGTTCAGAGGCGCATTGAAGAAATGTCAACCAATATTCGTGACCAGGTGGTGGCAGAAATCAAGGCATCTCCATGCGGATTTTCTATGCAAATGGATGAGTCAACTGACGTGGCAATTGTGCCCAACTGTTAGCGTTCGTTCGGTGCGTACATAAAGCCAAGTTTTCAAGGATGAAATACTATTTTGCCGCCCGCTTAAAACCACAACGAAAGCAAAGGACATTTTCGAAGAGGGGTCTTCAGTCTTTGATCAAGTTGGGCTGTCATGGGTTGATCTGAAAGGCTCCAGCCTTTCAGATGGTGCTCCAGCTATGTTGGGGTGCAGATCAG
>CM068962.1:79186127-79208957 GCA_035128595.1 Eptatretus atami | reverse complement strand
GAAGTCACATGTATCCAACACAAGTGAAGAAACCGCTACAACAGATGTAGGAAGCTGCTCCGTTAGGCCTAGACGTGGATCATCTGCCACTGGATTCATAGACCACAAAACACAATGCTTCATATGCAGAAGAGACGCACTACAGCAAGGGTGACCACAAACTCTTACTTGTGAGTATGGCAGACAGGCAGAATTCGATATGGAAAAAGGCAAAAGACCTACAGGATGAAAACATGCTGTACCATATTCATGGGTTTGGTGATAACTGTATCGACATGGTGCTATGACTTCAAATACCACAAGTCATGCTTGGATCATATTTAACAAAGTAAACAACGACATCAACATCTGGTCAACATGACGAAGGTGTACATTGGCTAACCTCCTACATAGACGGCGCATTGTCCCATGATCCGAACGACATCATCTTAAGTTCTCTGCGTGACAAGTACAGGCTTGGTTGTCAGACAGTGGGGCCTCCCTGAGCTCTTCTCGATCATCATCTATCAAAAAGAAGATTGAGCACTACTACAGACAACATGGTTCACCCATCATGATCGTACAACAGAGAGGACAATCCTCTATAATCTGTTCATCAGATATGTCATAAGGATATCTTCTTGTGAAAGTCGCCAGTATGAAAGATGAAATAAGTGCCGAAGAAAGTGCTGATGAGAGTGAAGACGACTATACTGAATCGAATGGTATTCGTGAAAGGAATGTCACCTTGTACCTTTGTGCCAAGTCCTTACAAACAGATATCAAGGCGACAGCTTCGCAGCTAAAGAAAAACAGAAAAGAAAACATTCACACATCTATGCAGATAACATTTGACGCCGCGAATGAATGTCTACCTGTATCGCTGAATATTGTATAACCATGTGTCCTGGCTGATTACTGACGCAACACCTGAACTTACAGACCCTAACACGAGAGTGCAACTGAAAAGACGCGTGAACGCAAGAAAGTCCTCAATTTGGCCCAAGATATCAGTGCAGCTGTGGCAAACACTCAAATCCAAAGCACATTGGATCAGCATTACATGTATTGAAACAAACAAGGAGTAAGAGATCGTAACAATGATGAACCATTTTGGAAATAGTATTAGCTATCAAGACGCACAGAGGTACATCACCACTATGGCACAACCACTGATGAACCAGAACAGACAAGCCATTAATCCCATATAATTTAAAAAGTGGACTATTCATCATTGCGCATTGACAACTTGGATTTTCACGAGCACACTCCAGATGGTAGCACAATGCATGGGACACACACATCCAAGAAATACGGATGATCTCTCAAGTACCTATGCTTCAGTACCATAAGCTAAATCCAGAAAAGCTTCTTGTACAGGGATTCAGCCCTTCCATACCAAAGACAGTGGTTTCACCTTGCAAGTTCGACAGCATAGTCGTTCTATGAGTGGTGTAAGCCTGACACACGAAGAACATGCAACTAATTTATTATCAGATTCACACAGTTTCTTGGCAGTTGATACAAAACGACTGTTTTCAAACTGTTGACCATGACAGCGTCATCTCATGGAATGCCTTTCATGCCCTTTGGTGGAGGAGAGCACATCACAGACATTGATTGGGTATGGGCCATTCTTCCAGAATCTCCAACAAAACCTGATGTCGTTAAGCTTCAGTTGAATACTGTATCACAGTCACACAAGCACTAGGCCAACAGCATTGTGTACTGACGTGCGACCAAGCCATATACGAAATAAACCTCGGACTTCAAAAGAAGAAGCCAGATAAATATAAACATCTGATACTACGTATGGGGGGCTTCCATATAGCTAGCAACTTCCTCGGAGCTCTTGGCAAACTCTTTAAGTCCTCTGGTATTGAAACTTCTGTTGTGGAAGCCAAGTGTTTCTCGGTGGAACCTGATGACAAGCTCATGGCTGGCAAGGACTACTACAAGATGGTACGATGTCATACTCTGGTGATGTCCACTATGCTGGAGCTGTACTGGGAAGCTTATGATCATGGACTCGTGGACGAAGTACCTGGGGTGTTTATCTTGATGTGATGGCCTCACTCAACGCAGCTATTCGTAAGCTCGCTGAAGCAGTAGCCCATGAAGACACCACAGGCACAAGCCGAGATGATTGCAGTTGCAGATGATGTTCAAAAGTTGTTGTAGGATTTTGAAAATACACTGTGCAACTCGCTACAAGCCAAGCTTTGGATTATGTACATCAACATGGTACTCCTCCTCAAACGGTATATAGCAGCAGAACGAAAAGGGTGCTGGAGGACCATCTCACTGAGGTCGAAAATATGCTACCTTACTTGGTTCGGCTGGTCACATCAAGTATGTGGCATCGTCCCACATTACTTGGCCGCCATAGAGATTGCCACGAATAGCACTGAGTTCCAATGCGGCGTTTCAACGTACGCGTAACTGCTGGAAAGTTTAATGCTGTTTGGACAGACATGGCGTTAGAACAGACATACAAAACACAGCTGTTCAAGGCATCACACAAGAAGAGTCAACGAGAGAGAAGTACCTGAGAGCAATTCCAGCACTTCTGCAGGTTCCGAGAAGCAAAGACAATGGCAACAATTCAGGGTGGCGGCATACGTCAACTAACACCCAAGCCAGGAAAGACCGATCAGTGTGAAAGCGATGAAAAGATTGTTGGAGCAAGACATGATCAACCCATTCAGCTGTTCTTCATCAGATCTGTTGAATATTGTGACTGGAGAAATGTGTCAGTCTCTTGACTTGCTGGATGCAAAATCCAAAGGACTGGCAGCACTTTCACGAGCTGAAAAGAACCAGAGTTCTCAAGTTGAACCTGTCCGCCTTCAGACATTTGACAGAAGGGAGAAAGAAAGTGCAGTCCTTGCAAAAAAGAAGATACGAAGATGAAAGCAGCATATATAAGAGCCTCTGTTTTGTCCAAGACATGGATCAAGATACATTCAGCTTTGAGTGGGCAGAGTATCCTCCATCCCTCTTTGAACCAAATCAAGACATGCTACAGGGCTACGCAATGCGAAAAGGAAACAAGGCAGATTATGTTGCTGTCATGAAAGACCAGTTCGGCGACCGTTGGGTTGAAGAAGGGAACTTTCCTTCGACGACTGACGATGTCCTCTTTATTGTAGATACCATGGCATTTATACATCGTAACAAGACATCAGCTGCAGCACCTTCTTTGATCTTCGAGACGATATTTAAAAAAGTTACTTTCGTCGAGCCCTGCACACTGTACATGCATCAATCTAATGGGAGACCGGTACGACGTAGAACCATCTAAGAGCCTGAAGGTTGAGGAACGAATTCGCCGACAGCCGCAGCAGTCGAGCCGCACATATGAGATACACGACAACTTACCTATTCCACCTTGGAAGCCATTCATTGCAAACCAAAAAAACAAAGCAGCTATACAGAATTACCTGCAGCTCCTGGACCAGCATCACAAGGAAATGCCTCAAGGTGTAAACTGATTCTCGGTGGCATGTACAATGAAGCAGACAAGTCTGTTGTCATTACAACTGATGATCGCATGTGATACAGATCTGCAATGTGAAGATCATGAGGAAGCCGAACGCCATCTTTGCTCATTCGCGTATTGTGTGTCCCAGTTTGGATACACACTATTGTTGTTCAGGAACGGATACAGACATACTCGTCTTAGCCGTTTATTACAGTGTACGTATACTGGTTGAGAGAGCTGTGGGTAATAAGGGCTCCAAGTACATCCCATGTCACACAATCGCATCATGTGTTGCTGAAAAGTATAATTGTCAGTTCAACTTGGACATCGGCGCTTCTCTGTGGTCATAACATGAGTGGGTGCACACGGTTAGTTACGCATTCGGAAAAGGAAAGAGGAAAGCCTTCCAAACAGTCATGCTGCATGCATCTGAGCTCACAGAAATGGTTCAATTCGAGAAGATTCCCTGAATGTGTCACCAGAGGTAGTTACTGCGTGTAGGGCTTTCTTCATAAGTTGTACTGCGATTTCAGTGGCGATCTCAACCAACTTCGTGCCCATCTCTTTGGACGTAACAAAGTCGACATAAGGAAACTCCCCCCAACTGAGAACGCTTTCCAGTATCATATGTACAGGGGTCTATACCAGATAGCAACATGCAAAAGTCACACAGGAGCACCCTCACTGCCAAACGCTACATCATTTGGAAGACAGATTCTGACTGGAAACTTAGTTCCCATCCTGATGGACAAACCACCAAAGCCTGCAACAGCCAAGCAGAAGCATACTGCCATGTAGCAAGAGCAAGTGCTTAAGAAATTGCTCTTGTGCTCAGCTGGTATCGACTGTGTCATTGCTTGTAAATGTTCGGGCAATCCCACCAAGTGTGCTCGTTTCAGGGACGATAGTGATGAAGATGAATGAACTAAATGTACACTGCAGTCCAATATTTTAACTGAGACTCCAATATTCGTTTTATTGTCTGCAACTGCGAGACAAGATGCAAGTTGCAAATATTATTTAAACATCGATTCACATGTATAATGTGTAATTCTATTCAATAAATATACATGTATTATTATTTTGTACATATCTGAAATGAAAAAGTATGAACATTATGATAAACATTCGTTCAATTTGTATCCAATCTGTTATGGTAAAAGCTATGTTTCAACAAATATATATTATATAAAAATATATATTCACTATTTTAGGGTTGGTTGACTTATAATACATTTATATCACTGGGTGGGTGTCGCTGCTGGTGGACAATGTGTCCCGCCCGGTGATACCATCAACCCAGTAGCTTCGTGCTGAAGGGTATTTATGTGCCTGTAGTACAAACAGTTACTTTGGGTATGTACTTTCGTTCGTATTTTGATGGTATGTTGGTTGTCTGGAAGCGAGTGTACATCCAGTATATTGAGAAACAACCTTTTTCATGCTGTTGTCCCTTGATACCTTGATAACTCCATCATGTTTTTGTGTGGAAAGTTTGTATTTTTTTTCAAAAATCTTTATTATATTAAATTTAATTGTATTCACTATTTTAGGGTAGTAATTGGCTAACAAATACAAATATATATATAGTTTAAATGAATATTAATTGACCCTACTGTATCTACTAGAAGTTATTTTGAGAGCACAAAATCAAGTTTAGATGAATGAAAACATATTACTGCTGATTCACTAATTTTTGGGGGTCAATTTGCACTGAAACGTAATTTTTTCAACCTCTAATTGGCGAAATTTGACACATGTGACCCGAGCATATGAAAGACCATGCCAACATCCTTACTAGGGGTTGAAATCAACTGTCTAACTTGATATTTGAAGAACTTATGAAACGTTTTTTGAAAAATTAGTGATACCTAAAATCGCACCCATTTTTTGGTGGGTACGTATGTTCAAATACAATTTGTGAGATGTTCGCAATCGAGATGACCGAGCAGGCCTCTTGATTATTAATCCCAAGACACTAAACTAAAGAAAAAATGAGGTCTGCAAAGTATAGGAAGCGGTGTCCGGTAACTCCTAAAATAGCGGCCTTTCTGAGTTTGGATCCCTGACTAATACTGTCAGTGACTGACGCTACCTGATAAGCCTACAGCTGACCTCCAGCAGAGTACATTGTGTGAATGATAACGAGAGTGCCATTTAGTACACTGCCACTAAATTGATATGATTTATAATTCTGAGTAATAGACAAAAATAAACCAGAACGGAAATATTTACAGTTATTTGGTACAATGCAGAAAATCTTTTTTTTAATTTTTTCGTGAATCCTTTCAGTTCGTAATTGACCACAGGGAACTTCCTGCCCAGGTGCTATAGGGTTAATTACTCCCATGATACACAAAATTAGTGCCATCTCTCTAGACATGTCTCGTGCTTTCAATGCAGTCTGGCATCCCACCTTGCTCTCCGAACTCTGCCTATGGCAGGCAATGCCAACTCCTCACATGGCTTACTAACTTCCTCTGATTTCGTAGCCAGCAGCATGTGGTTCTCAACGGAATCATTTCATCTCTTCTTCCTGTTAAGGCTGGAGTCCCCCCAAGCAGTGTTTTGGGTCCAGTCCTATTCCTAATCTTCATCAACAATCTCTCTGACCTCTCTGGAAAATTTCCTTTACCAATTTACTGATGGCTGTACCAAATCTGGTGTTGGCTTAGTGGTTAGGGTGGTTGGCTTGGGATCATAGGGTCCTGAGTTTGAGCCCCATAGGCTGCTGAATTAACACCAGGTGGGGTTGACTCAGCCTGTCATCCTTCCAAGGTTGGCGAAATGAGCACCAGTGTGCTGGTATAGGGGCACAGCATCAGCGGTGTAGTTACGTCTCAACAAAATGCTTGCTACCTGGCAGCCAAGCTGCCATACGCAACAACAAGAAGATGGCTGTACCCTCTGTCTTGATGTCCCTCATCCTCATCCTTTACATCCTCATCCTTTACATAGGCAGGCAGCAGCCTTGTCCCTCTCTTCAGATTTTGACGAAATCACAAGCTGATCAAAAACTTGGAATATGTCTTTCAATCCAGACATCTCCATCTCTATCTCTATCTCTATCTATATCTCTCTGGACCATATGGCAAACCCTCCAATCAACTTTCTTAACAATCCTGTTGAAGAAGTCCTTTCATTCAAGCTACTGGGTCTCACTATATGCCATGATCTTTCCTGGCAGAGCCACATTTCCAACCTGGTCTCCAAAGCCAGTCGCAGACTGGGAATCCTCCGTCGTTCAAAGTCCTTCCTCGGTCCACCTGAGCTTCTGACCACATACAAAGCTTTCGTCCACAGCCTGATGGAGTACTGCTCTCCCCTCTGGGCTGGTGCGCCTGCCGCTCAACTTTCTCGGCTTCACACTGTGGAAACCAAGGCATTTAGGATCATTGGTATCTCCCGTGGTGAGGCTGAGTCTTTGGGCCTCTCACTCTCTCACCGCAGGCTTGTCGGTGGTCTTTCTGTCTTCTACTGTCGCCTCTCCGGTCTCGCCCCCCTGCTCTTTCTGCAAAATGTACCCCCCCCATATTTCCGCAGGGCATCCAAGGTCCGCCAGCAACCGCCTTCTGGTAAAACGACCAAAATCACGAATCTCTGCTCACCTACGCTCTTATCATTCCTCTTTTTCCCACCTTTGGAATACATTTCCTCACTCTCTTCAATCCCATTCTTCCCTCCGGGCCTTCAAAACAGTTGTTCACCACCACCTCTTGTCTTCCCCCTTCGAAAACCTCAATCTTTTCTACCCCCGTTAATCCACCCCAAACCCACCTCCTTCAAATTTCCTGCTTTCCTTCCTGAAAGTCCCTGTGGTATCCATCTTGTATACCCCGTGTTCCCCGCCCCATCCCTCTCCCTTCCACAGACTCATAATGTCTGTTCTCCACTGTTTTGTCCTCCCCTCTCGCGCCCCTCTTGTCTCATACCCCTCCTAGCTGTACGTTGTGTGTTAGCTCTCATACGAGCCTCGGCAATGTGTACAAAAACAAACAAACTCATTTCTTCCTCTTTTTGTTGTTTTTTACCTCTGCCACCTGTCTGTTTGTCTGTTTGTTTCTTTGTGTACAAGAAATCTCAAAACGTTGTAGATGGATCCAGATTAAATTTGGTGGACAGGTTCGGTGTTTGACAACAACAAACTGATTAGATTTTGGTGAAGATCCGGATCCGGATCTGACGACTACAATTTCTTAAGCGATTCTTCGCCATTGAGAGATAGGGCCAAAAACGATGTCCAGCACGATATGTCAAAAAGTTGTGGACGGATTTGGATGATGCGCGGTGGACACATTGGGTGTGTGACAAAGAAGAATTCATTCAATAATGGTGAACATCCGAATCTGGATCCGATAATTTTTGAGTGATTCTTCACCATTAGAGACATAGGGCTAAACTAATAGAGAGCACGATATGCTGTTCCTTTTGTGCTGTTGCGTCCTCGTCCATTCTGTGTTGTGGCTCTTCCATGAGCCTTCAGTTTTGGTACAAAAAAAACAACAACATTCTTCACAATGCAATGGACTTTCCATTATCATCCAGTACACGACTGGTAACAAGCCTTGCATTTTAAACTGATAACATGCTGGGAAATAGAGCCTGAAGGTTGAAACACATTTCTCTTTGGTGACATCTATTAGGTTTTAGGTGAATTCACTCTTGTGGTACTTTTGCTCCCGCGTCGCTCATCTTTTATTGATGAGAGTGGATGTAAATGATGACATCACTGATTAGGTGTTGAGTTTATGCAAATGAGGCATCCTGCTTCATTCCACTTCCTGCTCCCCTGTGTATGCTATGTGGTGTCAAACGGTATAGCTGAGGTTCCCTGTAAGAAATGCATTTTATGATGATTTAGTCTTGTCAAAGATTTCATTGAGACGGAAACGGCGAGTGCACCTGCAGGACCACACATTTTGGCTTTTGGGCAACAATGCATGAGTATTACTTTGACACTCATTAACATGTGTCTTTACAGGACCACATATTTAATTATTTAGGTTAAAATATTTTAACATTGTCACAGTATTTGCTTTGTCGCATATAATGGCATTTATTTACTTATTTACTCATTTATTTGTGTATTTATTTATTTATTTATTTATTTATTTATTTATTTATTAGGAGAAGCTGCCACATAAATCATGCATCATGCACATTGATGCAGATAGAGACATACTGCATGGGACGGGCTGATAGGATGGCCGAGAGGTATGCACACTCACCTCTAAGCTGTCTAGCCTGGGTTCAAATCCTGACACAGCTATAAACGGTCATCCCAAAGTTTCACAGGCAGAGTGATTCATCAATGTGTGTGCCATCCCTCAGATGGACGTCAAACGGGTGTCCCGTCTGCTGGCATTCATTGGTGGACGTTAAAGATCACATGATGCCATTCGTGAAGATTAGGTTATCTGTTGCCAGCACTCTTGCCAAATTCCAAATTCCTGCCCTAACCAGCAGAGGACATTGCATCAGCAACAGAGCCGTGCCCTCAGCCAATGATGCTACGCCCACAGCCTTATGCTGCATACAAACGAACAACATGGGACTTTCCCTCAGACAAACACTGCTGTTGATCTTAGAGGAAGGGGAAGCTAGGTAACTTCCTGGAGCATTCCAGTTGCTGCCGATGTCATCTTGTGACATCGCTTTTTTTCTCCGCAATCAGCAAGGCAATTAAGGAGAAATCTTCTGCCCCAATAAGGATAGTAACACATGGGGTTTGCCCATGCTCTATCCTCTAAATGCTGAGCATCAACTGAGGAAGCAGCACAAGGATTTTTTTAAATCTTTGTTGTTATTGGTTCAGGGTCAGACTCAAGCCACAGACTCAGAGCCAGCCTGCCAGACCCATTCGAGGAACATTCCCAAAACTGTTGCTTAAAATGTTATACAAGGAAATGTAACACAGGTGGAGGCCATTCAGCCCATAATGCCTGTGCGGACAACATACTAATTCATCTACACATGGTCCAAGGAAGAAGATGCAAAAAAAATTCAATTATTAATTAATTATATATATTGTTGCGAATTCGCGCCCGCCGGCGTGGATCGGCGCTCGACTCGAATGGCGCCGCCTCGCCCCCGAACGACAATTCTGTCGTGACCTCTCGACCAACGCCGGGAGCTAGTCACGGGTGGAACTTTCGACCTACAAATCGTGCCAATCGGCACCCGCGTAGATAGGGTTTTCGCCAAACTCGACTACCTAACTACCCGCGGATGGTTAACCGGGCGATCGTACTCCCGCCACAGGTCGACTCGGACACGAGCCGCTTGGGCGCCGTTCCGTACTATCGGGATAACCGAGCGTGTTATCGTCGACCTGGACGGTTAGATTAATTACGGGATGTTGAACCACTACGAACCCTTACGTGATGCAAGTTGAAATTCAAACAAGGAGAGGACGCAGCGAAACGGGGAACAAGTTCACACACAGCACGTTTAATTGCACACGCAGACCAGCACGGAAGGCACGTATACAGTCACAATCATCATGTACAATAAAGCAAAAGCAGTCAAGAATGGCACGAATACACAATCAAGGCAAAAGATATGTCCGATAAACCGACACACGAAATTTAACCAGTTTTACTTAAAGGACAGGCGCCACCACAGTCATTTACGAACCATGGAAAAGACAAAGTTGCGACTTCCCTGCACGTGTCGTCCTGCATCGCGTCCTTGACCTCGAATCCGAGCCTCACCACGATGTGGTCTGCGACTCGCACTCGCGCCGGCACGTGTAGCCACTCCGCACCATGAACGGGGCTTCGGCACCTGGCAGAAGCTGCGCCTCTCCGCTGTAGACGGCGACAGGGCCAGGACGAGGATGCCCCGACTCGACTCCTCCAGCTGGACTCGTAGGAGACTCTCTGAAGAACTCGTAGACGAACGAACCCAACAGCAACAACCACACGCAGCCGAGCGAAGAGGAAGAGGAGGAGGAAGCGAGTGGAGGAAGAGAGAGGAGGAAGAGAGAGAGGGCGCCGCCATGTTCGTCCTTTAAGCGCGGGGGCTCCGCCCTTCGCTCCGCCCGTTTTCGGCTCCACCCTCTTCGAGAGGGTTCTCGAAAGGGGCGTTCCCTCACCCCGACGCCTCACGCTGTTCATTCACAATCGCGGCGAGCTGACCTTCCCTTCCCTAACCAAGCGCGGGAGAGAATGGCGGGAAAAGCCCACCAGCATCGTTGGCGGTTTTGTTTGTTTGAAATAAAGATAGAGAAAGAAAACGACTAACTGAAGGATGCCAGCCGAATGGATCACATAATTCCCTCTATACACGGGTTTGGCTAACTACATGTACCTACAGAGATATCTCACCTGAGGGCCTTTATGGTGTAATGCGAATTTCCACAGCCGTAACACTACCCCCTCCCTTTTTACAGACTCGTCCCAAGTCGTCAAATTCTCGTGTGCCATCATGTGTAGTTTCTCCCCTAATACGTTTTACCTTCGGACCCTGAGTGCGACATTCAGTGTATTCATGTCCCAAAAAATAACCTGAGGGCTGAGTCACGAACTAACAAACACACTCACTCAGACGACTTAATTAAAATTGCGCGGCTAAAGACACACATGCCGGGGGCGCACTCATATTTACAGTACTCTTGCTTACAAATTCTACACTAACCATGGCCCAGGATCAATGGACTCTGAAAGCAAGAAGGAAAGAGTCAACCGGCGCACGGGCCGCCACTGCAGGCCCGTGTTGTAGCTGCCAACAGGACAGTCCTTGCAAACTTAAACGACGATCCTGGCGCACATGGTAATGAACAGGGGGGGGGGGCAAATCAAAACAGAACGGGCAAAATGGACGAGGGCAGCAGGCATGGCATGGTAAAGGTGATTGCAGGCAAGGCATGGCAAAAAGGGCCGCTGTAGCAAACACAGCCGGCAGATGAACTGGCCGGCACAGGCCTTGAAGCACAGCTGCAGACGATCCGGCCGTACAGGCCTTGCAGCAAAACAACAGCCGATGAAGTTGGCGGCTCTTGCTGTGCAGTGCAGGTTGGTGGAGGGAGTGCGGTGGTGCTGGCACACAGAAGGCGGCTCGGACCCACCTACCGTGTTTCCTCCCACCTATTGCCTTTGCCTGTCTCTGTCCATACGACTCCCTTAATTTGTAAAAACCAATTTAGCCAATTAATTTTTTTTGTTTTTTATTTTTATTTTATTTTATACCTCCCACTATAATTCGTCCCTAACCCTTTACTGTCCTTGTTCGGCTAACCTATTGTCCTTACCTACTCCCAACCCTACGTTCCTTCCCGAGGGAATGAGGGAGGGCTAGCTTCCTGCGTCGAGGCCCAACTCAAGCCTCAGGATGGCTCCTCGGAGTTCAGCGATCTTTACCCAAAGTGGGTCCAGCGGCCTACAACGAGAGCGAAGGGTGGATGGTGCGGAGGGGTACACTTCCTAATCTACCTATCCATTTACCTTTAACTACCCGGGGCTTTCAACAAGCGCCTCTCGCTAATCTACTGTTCTATCACACCAGATTCCCGTCGCCTGTGTTGGTGTCCTCGCAAATTTCGGGCCTCGCTCCCAATTTTCTTCCGTGCCCTCACACGGTCTCACGGCTGGACGCGTAGCTCCTTGGCAGGAACTACCCTCTGCGGATTCTCAACATGGCACCCCGGGCACTACACTGCCTCCGAGCCTACCAGTCCCTAAACACCGGGGATTGCCTCCCTGGCGACTCCCTGAAACGCTCACGTGGCAGGCTGGCGCCCGGGCCCTTCCGAGGGTCACCCGTGCCCAATGCACTGCCCACGCGGCTAAGGCGCCCCAGGCCCCATGCATCATGTGGGAGCACCCTGCCCCATACGCTATCCAGCCCCCCATGGGCCCTTGGCCTACCGCGGCGACTAGCCCGGTGCCGGGGCACCACTCAGCGATACTCACCTTTCGCAGCACGCTCCAGCCGTCAATAGGGTCCGCACCCTCCAAACAGGTATCGAGCCTACTTTCCCACCAACACAAAACGACCTCCATTTTGTCAATTTATAACCCAGCTAACTCACTCTACACTGACCCCGGGTCCCTTGGGCGGGAATCACTCCTCCCCCCAATCACTCATGGCACCATGCATTCCCCATTCGCTCCATTCACACAGACCCGCTGGCTCACTCACTCACACAGCAATGCTTCCACTTCCCAACACAACTCACCGCTGAATCCTGCCATCCTGCTCACTACTCCCTAACTACCTCGTGCTCCCACGTCGTCTTACACTACAGCACGTTCCATTTAACCTACGTAGCTAAGCTACGTACCCACTATACATCCACAGTCTGTCACTGTCTCAAAATAATTCCATCTCCCATCCTAAGTCTAAACTGAATCCCTCTAACTAATCCATTCCACGGACTCCATGAGGACTTACCCCTGCCCCATGAAGCCGGTCTAGCTATGCTAACCCTTCCCCTAACTAGTGTCATCCTGTGCCCTGGCCAAGGGGGTCTTCCACCCTTGCCCAGGGAATCCTGTTCACCCGAAAGCGAGGCTTGCTTTTCTTTTTTTTTTTTTGGACAGACCCAGCGCGGCAACTCGCAACCTGGCGACCAGCGCGGCAATTCACAGCCGCGCACCTGTGGCATGACGTCATGGCAGCTGTTCGCGTCCCTCGTCCTCTTGGACGGTACCATCCGCAGGGATTCACCCTCCTGCCGGATTCCAACCAGACGTGCCATGACGCCACCCTGCGCAAAAAAAATAAACACAAGCCTCGCGTCTCGAGGGTTCCCCACGCGAACATGTGCTCTGCCCGTTAGAGCTTAACACCAGCTCGCGTGGAGAACCCGTCCGGTCCAAATTCGTAATCCTAGCCTAGCTTTGTCCGTCGCGGGATCGGCAACATCCACCGCGGGCGTTTCGGACGGGTTTCACTCCGCAAGCACGCACGTGGCGACTCTGTGCGTACCACAGCACGGACCTCGCGCTCGCCGTTGGGTGAACCCGGCGCGGTCCCCGAAGCAACTACGGCCGCTACTCGGCTTTGTCCCTCACATGTCGCCGTCGTCGTTCCATTCGATCCACGCACACCTGCGTGTCACGACGCTCATACTCCACTCCATCACACTCACACCGGGAGACGCGGCTGCGTGCTCCCGCATGCCGACCGTCATCTCCTTACATACGCTCTCTTACACACACTGTCCCTCTACACTCGGCCGTTCACTCACGCATGCCACCTCCCTCGCACACGTGGCTCACTCACTCGCGGCCTTTCACTCACTCCCGTGTTTGTTCCAAGCACGGCGTGCGGGAGGCACGCACTTCAGCACACTTGCCACCACACCACTCACATGCGGGGTCGCTTCACACATGGGGGCGCACTCACACCTGGGGTCTCATCCACACACGGGGTCTTTGTCACCCACCCGGTCGCTCTCACACACGCGCCTTGCATCCGCGCTATGCGTGCGTTGCAGCACGCATTTGCCACACATTGTAAACACACACACCTGCACAACCACACTGGGATTCGTGTCCACAAGGGTTCCCGGGGCCTCTATACCCCCCAAGCTGCACGTTCACCCGTCTACAGCACTCGCCCCTCAAACTCGCTCGACACGACCGAACTCACCTGGTCGAGATCAGCTTCAAGGGAGCATAGCGTCTCCCTCCGTTCCGAAGGAGGCCATCCAGCTGCTTGCACCGGGTCCCAAACAGTCCACCAGTTCCCCCTCATGGTCCTCCACTACCTCCGTGTGGTGTGTGCGTCTTTACCCGTCTGGATCATGTAGTCTTCCCTCTATCGTTCCCATCTCCGCCGTCTCTATTATTTTCCGTCTCTTCCCTTGTTATCTCCCTCGTGCACGTCTCCGTCACCCCAATTAGTTTTTCCCTCTCGGTCACCGTCACTGTTGCTCTCTCCGTCCACTTTACAAGTCTCGTCCATACGTCCCCGAATTATTTTTTTTCTTCCGCCTTCACCGCAGGCCTGACAGCCGTTGCACTCCTCCGCTCGTTCGCTCCACACGTGGCGCGCCATTATGAGCTCCCTGTTATTGCCAACATTCTCGCCGTGCCGCCTGCAGGCTTCGGCCTATTTGCTGCATCTCACCCCGAGTGTTTTCATTTCTTCTTTCATTCCGTTTTTCATTTCTTCCTTTATTTCTTTCGCATTTCTTTAAATTCGCCTTCATTTCGTTTTGCATTTGTTGCATATTCGCGTTCATTCCCGCCAGCATGACGCATAGCTGGGCCATTCGGGTGCACTCGGCTGAGCCGATTCGGCAAGGATCGGGGTTATTGGTGGAGAGGGGGAGGGGAGGTGTCATACGCCGCGGCCGCCGCCGCGCCATTTCGGGCTCTGGGTTCAGTTGTGGGGGGTTTGCTCCTGCACATTAAGCATTTCCTGCTCGGGCTTTCATCCTGGGCCATAGATTCTATTAATTCTAACTCCATTTCTAATACCCTGGCACAATCGCCTTAAGACTCCATCTTATTTCTCATAAGAGATTAATTTAGCTCACTCGTAATTTGGAGGGAACGGGGGGGGGGGGGGGGTCGCCTCGCACACCTCTCTCGTTCCCGTGAATTTAGCTTGGAGGCGGGTGGATTCGAATCCCACTCCCGGTCACCAGTGTTGCGAATTCGCGCCCGCCGGCGTGCGATCGGCCGCTCGACTCGAATGGCGGCGCCTCGCCCACCGGAACGGACAATTCTGTCGTGACCCTCTCGGACCAACGCCGGGAGCTGTCACGGGTGGGCCTTTCGACCTCACACAATCGTGCCAATCGGCCACCCTCGTAGGATAGGTTTGTTCGCCAAACTCGACCTACCTAAGTACCCATGCGGATGGTTAACGCGGGCGATCGTACCTCGCCACAGGTCGACTCCGGACACGAGCCGCTCGGGGCGCCGTTCCGTACTATCGGATAACCGAGCGGTGTTATCGTCGACCTGGACAGTTCAGATTAATTACCGGGATGTTGAACCCACTACGAACCCCTTACGTGATGCAAGATGGAAATTCAAACAAAGGAAAGGACGCAGCGAAACGGGGAACAAGTTCACACAATCACGTTTAATTGCACACGCAGACCAGCACGGAGGCACGTATACAGTCACAATCATCATGTACAATAAAGCAAAAGCAAGTCAAGAAATGGCACGAATACACAATCACAGGCAAAAGAGATGTCCCGACTAAACCAGACACACGGCAACACTTAAGTTTTACTTCAAGGACAGGCGCACCCACAGTCATTTTACACGACCACAATGGAAAAGAGAAAGTTGTGATTTCCCTGCACGCGTCGTCCAGCGTCGCGTCCTTGACCTCGAATCCGAGCCTCCCCCGATGTGGTCTGCGACTCGCACCTCGCGCCGGCACGTGTAGCCGCTCCGCGCCATGAAGGGGCTTCCGGCACTGGCAGAAGGCTCGCCTCTCCCGCTGTAGACGGGCACAGGGCCCAGAACGAGGATGCGCCGACTCGACTCCTCCAGCTGGACTCGTAGGAGAACTCTCTGAAGAACTCGTAGACGAACGAACCACCAACAGCAACAACCACACGCAGACGAGCGAAGAGGAGAGGAGGAGGAAGCGAGTGGAGGAAGAGAGAGAGGAAGAGAGAGAGGGCGCCGCCTGTGTTCGTCCTTTATAGCGCGGGGCTCCGCCCTTCGCTCCACCCGTTTTCGGCTCCACCCTCCTCTGAGAGGGTTCTCGAAAAGGGGCATTCCCTCACCCCGACGCCTCATGCTGTTCATTCACCAATCGCGGCGGAGCTGCCCTTCCCCTTCCCTCACACCAAGCGTGGGGAAGAATGGCGGGAAAAGCACCAGCATCGTTGGCGGTTTTTGTTTTGTTTGAAATAAAAGATAGAGAAAGAAAAACGACTAACTGAAGGATGCGAGCCCGAATGGATCACATAAATTCCCTCTATACAACGGGTTTGGGCTAACTACAATGTACTACAGAGATATCTCACCTGAGGGCCCTTTATGGTGTAATGCGAATTTCACAGCTGTAACAATATGTATATATTTTTTTAATTTAATTTTTGTTTTTTAAGTTTTTGTAGTTTTTGTATTTTTTGTATTTCTTTTTCTTTTTCTTCCCTCAGGGGAGGGGGCATGGGCTTGGTTAAAAACATACATCAACCACACAACACCCCTTGATGAAACCCCCACCAACAGCACTCCGTACACATGTTCACAATCACCCATCAATGCTCAAAACTCCCTAAAAGTCCTGTCAACATCCCCATACCCCTCTATCTCCATAACTTCCAGGTACCTATCTCATTCCAATTTAAACTTATCTACTTTTTCTGCTGCCACTACCTTCCAGGGAGACAGTCCATGCATTAACTACTCTCTGAGTGAAAGTTCCCTGCCTTACTACCATCTTAACTCTCCTCTTCTTTACTCTCAGGTGTATCACTCCTGGTCCTATCACTGTCTACTCTGTTGAATCATTCATCTGCATTTATTTTATCTATTTCATTTCTTAAACATCTCTATACTCTCCTCATAACCACTCCTTTCTAGTGAATAAAGCCTGTCTCCTTCAGCCGCTCCTCATAGCTGAGTCTACTAGGCCCGGAATCAATCCAGTCACCTACGTGAACCTCTCTGTGGCATTATGTTTCCAAACTGTGGTGACCAAACCACACAATATTCTCGATGTGGCCTCACTAGTTTCCTGTACAATGTTAACACCACCTCTTTTGATTTATAATGATCCCCCTCCGAATACACCTTAAAACCTATTTGCTTCACCTGTAGCTGCCTGCACTGTGCTGCCTGCTTACCTCCCATATCTATTACCACCCCCAGATCCTTCTCCTGTGTGACACACTCCAAAATTACCCCTTGCATCCTGTAATCTCTATTTTCATTGTTCTTTCCCATCCCCAACACCTTACACTTGCTCAGGTTAAACTACATCTGCCAATCTTTTGCCCAATCCATACAAGTATCAATACTTTCCTGTATTGTTCACCACCCTCTGCTATCCACTCACCTCTAAACTTTGTGTCATCTGCAAATTTAGAAAGCTTACTCTTTACCCCATTATCGAAATCGTTGATGTAATTATGAATAGTAATGGTCCGAGTACTGATCCTGAGGAACCTCACTACTTACATCTCTCCAGCAAGACATCCTCTCACTCACAGCCACTCTTTGCTTCCTATTACGAAGCCAGTTTGCAATCCATTTAGCTACCTGACCAGCCACTCCACAAGGCCTCACTTTGGCTAACAACCTCCGATGTGGTACCTTATCAATACCTTCTTAAAGTCTAGATATACTATGTCCACTGCCTTTCCCTAATCCACCAATCATACACTGCTTCATAGAATCTAAAATATTTGTTAAGCAGAAACTACCTTTGGTAACCCATGCTGACTACCTTTAATTAGTTTGTATTTGTTTAAATGGTTCCTCATCTGGTTTTAATTAATGTCTCCAACATCTTCCCCACAACTGAAGTTAAACGAACAGGTCTATAGTTTCCCAATTATTCTCTGGATCCTTTCTTAAATAGTGGTGTTACATTTGCTACTCTCCCAATCCTCCGGTACCTGTCCTGACTCAGGGAATATTGAAAATATCTGGTAACATCTCGCTTACCTGCTCAGCCACCTCCATCAATATTCTCGGTGCATGTTATCTGGACCCGGAGCCTTATCTTCTCTTAGATTGCCTCGCTGTTCCTTTACTTCCTCCACTTCAACCTGGATCATCTGTAAAAGCCCTTCCTTACCTCCTTGATAAATACTCTATGAGTTTGCAATCGCTGGCCAAGAGGGATAAAATTTAGACAGATAAGGGTGGTATCTATATTACATGTATGTTACATGATATATATTACATGTATCTTTCATGTTCAGCTCACAATCATATACTTAGGGGCTGTCATCTAAGAAAGTTCTTTCTTGTTTCTCCACACCTCAGCATTCCTCAGTTTGTGAGTACATTATTACTTTGTAATGTCTCTAACCAATTTGGGCTTCACTGCACTTTGAAACAACTTGTAGCTACGGTATTTTGAGGCTTTCCCGGTGGAAGCGTGCTTCAAACGAAACATTTTTATTTGGAAATGAAAAGAAGTTTATGCAATTTCGCTGAACAAAAGAGAAAAGTTCATGGTTTGTCTTGAAATGTATTAACCCCCCACCCCCCCAAACACACACACACACACACACACACACACACACACACACACACACACACACACACACACACACACACACACACATAGTGGGAGATGGGGCTTTGTAATCGTGTGCGTGTGTGCGTGCGTGCATGCGTCCGTCTGTTCAGGCTGTAACCTTTTTACCATTTGAGCTTTTGTCATCAAATTTTCAAAAAACTTTTATTTTTGAGAATATGGAGAAAATAATAATTAAATTATTTTCCTAACCCTAACCCTAACAGCTTGGTCATGATTATAAATAGCTCTTATTAGTCCTGCCACAGCGCATCAAGCACGAGACTCTCCACGTTTTTTAAAATATTTATTTACCATTGATCTTCGTTGTGTCTGTCCAGGCCATGACAGTTTTACTAATTTAGCTTTTGTCATCAAATCTTCAACAAACCTTAATTATGAGAATATGGAGAACACAAATGCATAAAAGGTACAATTTTTTAACTGTCGTTTTCATCATGTTTAGTTCAAGTACAAAGCAGATGCGGATGTGCTTTGCATTCTGAGATGCTTTCTAGTAATGTGATTGGATTTTTAAGGCTCTGTTGATTGAGCTTTTTACTTTCACCCTTTGCAGAACTAAGATATCATCAGCCAATCCTCAACAAATTTCCTTTACTGGTTTGCTTTCTTCCATGTTGAATGGAGCCAATCATCTCAATTACAGAGCCCCCTGTCTTCCACCAGCATGGTTACAAAAGAACACCGTTGCTGTGTTTATAAAATGTTCTTGTTGGACATCTTTTTTCGGACATGTACATATGCCATACAGAATTGATTACATTTTACATGTATCAACCAGACTTAATGGCATTGTGGTTCGAACATCCATTCTGAATGTGGGAGGTCCACCGTTACATTCTGACCTTTCCAGATCATCATACCAGAGATCATCGTCCTTTCTTGACACTCAGCATTTAGAGGATAGAGCATGGATAAATCCTATTAGTTAGCATGCTCTGGCGAAGGTAGAGTGAGGGTAGTAGAGGAGGGGATGTTTTCCAACAGAGTAGTGCCTCACTGACTTCAGAGAGAAAAGTGACATCACCAGATGGCTTCACCAGCACCAAGAGTGCTCCGCAAGGTCAATGCCTGTGTTTAACTCATGTTAAATAAAAAGAAACAAGTTCTGTGTTGTCTGACATTTGTGTCTGCATGCACGTGTGGGATGTGGGTGTTCTATAACTCTTCAAAATGCCTCTACTGTGGATAAAAGGGGTAAAATTTTGAGTTATCGAAGAGAGGATGAGCTTAAGAAAGAAGGATGAAGAAGAATGGGCTTGGATTAGTTTGTGTTGCATGGGGAGTCATAAAGGGAAAAGAATAATGGAGAAAAACTAAAGAGGAATAACAATAAGACAGGAATCTCCACATTGCATAATCCTAGACCACCACCCAAAGGAGGCTGTCATCATTCACAAATTAATTACGGAACAGGATTCAATTATGAATATGCCCCGCTAGTTGCATCATTACTGAGGCATGGCTGTACCGCTGAGGCAGTCAGTGCTCCTGTGCATTTGGGGAGGAATTTGGAATTTGGCCAAGGTGCAGAAAATAACTTTCTGGCTATCGAAAGAGACTGTAGTATCTTTAATGTCAACCAACTAATGCTAGCAGATGGAACGACCAGTTTAATGTCTCTCCGAGGGATGGTGCGCTTTGTGATAGTCAGGGATCGACCCCAGACTGGACAGCTCCGTGGCCAGTATGCTACATCTGCACCATCCTGTTGGACTAAAGTGGCATTGTGCAATGGCTATATGGATTTTCAAAAGTTTAAATCAATACCCTCCCTGGAAATAGCACGATTTCAGAATTAATGTCCTCATCAGCAAGACACAACTGGCTGGTTTGAAAATTGAGTTAAATGTCCTTGTTTATACGTGTGTGTGTGTGTGTGTGTGTGTGTGTGTGTGTGTTTGCTGTTCATAGAGCATAATGTTCTCTCTCTCTCTCTCTCTCTCTCTCTCTCTCTCTCTCTCTCTGTATGACTGGTAGAAAATGGACGAATTCGGATGACACTTGGTGGACAGGTTGTGTGTGTGACATAGAAGAATTGATTCGATTTTGGTGAAGATCCGGATCCGAATCCGACTACTCGAATTTTTAAAGTGATTCTTCACCATTGAGAGATAGGGCGAAAAAGGATATATCGCACGATATTCCAAAAATGTATTGGGCCCGATATGTTCCCGTGGATCAGGCATGGCGTGGCGGAGGTATGCACTCTACCAAGTGCCCTTCTAGTTTATTATGGAGTTCTCAGACTTCAGAAACCCTTTCAAACAATCTTAAAATAATCTGAATAAAACGTTTCAATCGGTGAACTCATAGCTTAATTGCCAAATACGTGCCGATAGTGTGGACCATACACACTATCAACAAATATTTTAGACGACTATGGGTTCACTTGTCTCCGATGTTTCGGCTAACTTGGTGATGGAGGAACTTGATCAAAATATATTTGAGTCTAACGGGAATTGGCTCCCACGATACTGGAATAGGTATGTGGATGACACTTTCACCATTGTGCAAAGAGACATGATAGACCACTTTATTGAGCAACTTGGCACAGTATTTCCAAGCATTAGCTTTACAAAGGAAATTGAAAAATAAAGCAACTTGGCCTTTTGGATGTGGAGGTTTGCTGGATGCCTAATGGCGAGGTTTACAGTAGATTTTAACTTCTGCAACCCAATCACCCACAATCACAGTGTGGCATAGAATTGGGCATTTCAAGCATGGATTGTGTCAAATTACAAAGTCGATGCAATTATTGATATTAGATTAGTTAGTGGAGTTCTGCTCAATAAAATGTATTGCAAAGGGATACTCCCAACCCTGAAATAAACAAAACCTGCAGAACGGAAGGAGCCAGACATGCTTGGGCACTGTTTACTGGCACACTACCTGGAACTTTCCAAAAGGATTGGCAAGATAGCACAAAGCACACGGATTGGGGCAGCATACAAGCCTCTACACACCAACTATAATGTCATTTCAAAAGTATAGGACAGGATATCCATCCATCCATCTATTGGGACCATACTCTGGGCAGAGCGTTGGTGCTGCCGAACCAGTCTCCTTGGCTATTGGGCATAATCCTGGACAGGTTGCCACTCTGACACAGGATATACCAGCAAGCTGGCATTCATTTTGCCGACCTCGGAAGGATGACAGGCAGAGTCAAACCCACCTGGTAATAATTCAACAGCCGAGTGTGATTTGAACTCAGGATCCTTGGATCCCAAGCCCACCACCCTAACCATTAAGCTAACACCAAGCATACATGATATCAACTTGAGACAAATCAGAAGTAGTTTACCATTTGTGAGATGTGACCAATTCTACATTGGTGCAATTGGCAGGAATTTGAAACAAAGGCTAGATGAACATGATGGAGCAATTGGGCCCGGAATGCTGACACGGTCAACCATAGCGCATCGTTACCTGCAATCTGACAACAAATTTGACTTGGATAGGACCCATGTCTTAGTCACACCATCAAACAAGAGAGACAGAATGGTACGTCAAGAGCCGAGAGAGTGGTGCACTGGGGAGACTGTGGCCAAACCCATACAATACACACCTCTGATAGAATGGCAAAAACTGGATGGTGCAAACAGCTGGATGAGGTGAGCAAAAACAGTGCTCGATCTCCAACATCACACCCATGCATACACAACACCCAATGGAAACTCTACCAATCACGCAACTAAAACATCATTATGTCCAACCTGGACATGAACCCAGCCATGTTTGTGCCCCAGAAAAACAAAAACAACAACAGGCATGCACACCCACTCACCGCCACAAATACAATACCAAATCATGAGTAAATAATAAAAAGAGCAGAGCAGACCATCAATGATGCAATTTGACGTTTATTGCTTGAGGTTTGACGAAATAAACACACTCCTCAATTGACCCCACACACCAGCACGTGACCGGAAATGAATAGTCACCTGAGGAATAATAGCGGACACGTGCCGAGACTCGGGGTTTTTCAGCTTGAGGAATATCTCTGGGGAGCAGATGAAATGTAGCCTGAGACCATGTCTGCTCTTGCTTATTTATCACTTAAATTAGCAGAGTTGATCGAGTTACATTTTGGTTGGATGCACCCTTTCCTTTGAATATAAATTTTATATTTAAGCCCATCCACTTTGTATTCAGAACTCTTCTTCTTC
>CM068962.1:79149602-79186102 GCA_035128595.1 Eptatretus atami | reverse complement strand
CCATATACTAAAACGTAAAAGTACAGAAGTACACGTAATCGTATCTGACCATATTCTAATTTTTCAATCAATGGAATTACAAACTATTAGAATATTTCGTCTCATTTACCAAATACCACTATCATCTCCGCCTCTATCGCTGTCTCCACTCCCGCCTGAACTTATTTCTAGCCGGCCCAACATCCAGTGTTTTAGATTCAATGATTCACGAAAAATATGTTAGTTATTTATTTAGTTATTATTAATTAAATTAGGTATGGTGAGATGCGAATCCGTACACTTCTGAACTTCCTAGGTGAAAATGGACTGCATTTTCGAACTCAGTGGGGTCGATTTACTCTAAGAAATGTTTAGACGGACAACAAATTAATTATAGATTAGAAAATATCGAAATGAGTAGGATTAGTTACTCAACTCCAGTAATGATAAATCTTGTTTTAGGTCATATTTTCGAAATGGTAGTGAATTCAATGTCGGTGCAGTCATTTTTTAGAGTAAATCGACCCCATAGAGTTCGAAAATGCACCCATTTCCACCTCGGACATCCAGAAGTACCCGTAATCGTACCTGACCATACCCTAATTTATTCAAGTCATGAGACTAAAAGTCGTCATATGGAGCGACCTCTAAATCACCTCCGATCAAGCTAAAAACTCCGATCAAGCTAAAAAAATTTATGCGCGTTATTGGATCATATTAGAATAATTTTAAGCTTGTGGAGCAACATTCTATTTTTTTCGACTTTTTTGGACCACCCTAAATATATATATATATTAGGGTGCTTCTGGAGTCCTATGATTTAAAAAAAAAAATTAGCATTAAACTTCTACCTACGCTCACTTTCTTCCACTTCCTAATAGACCAATCATACAAAATTGGTTGAAATCAATTTATGTCTAGGGGTCCACGAGCCAATCAAAATTGTATCGCAAGTTTATTATTTTATGCAAAAGGCAGCTATATTTATGCAATGAGATTACTCTGAAAAATAATAGCTCCTGTATAATCATTCGCATATTTGCCCTATTTAAGGTTACGTTTAATCATTTCACTGTTCATATCCACCAAATTAAGCATGAGGCAGCTATTTGATAGATATTGACATAATTAAAAAATAGCTGCCTTATGTTTTATTAAATACATTGGAGTTATATTATAAATTGGCTACCATTTCTATATTTGAGTCATAGAAACCGAACAAAGGCAGTGCTAGTCAAAAAATGACTTTATTTTTCAAATTTTTAGAGAACCAGTGACATGTATTAAAGCACTTCAATAATGAACAAATTGAAAATCCACAGTTTGAATTTTGGTACCTCGTATTGCAGTAGTTCACAGTTCATATCAAAGGTGCCAAATTTCACAACACACCGAGTCTCATGCTAATTGTTATTTGTAGATTTCCGCTTGCGCAGGTTTGACGTTTGTTTTCTTTCTTGCTCCACAACTGTAACACATTTTGATAATGTTCTTCAGTTTTGGCTGCTGCAAGAAAGTCCGAACTCAGTTTTACTCCACGCTCAGCACAATCATTTACCACATTCATGGCATCAACATTAACAACAGAAGCTTGGTATGCAGCAGAGTTTGACCAGCTTCCAACATCCTCTGCAAGAAACTCATGGTCTATCTCTAGAATTTGAAGAGTGAACCAAGAATCTTGGCTGACTAAATCAGCAAGCATAGTGGACCAATTGATGCCTGTAGGAACTTGGGCTTCCAAACCAGCGGCCAAAACGGTCACATGGCTGTGTATAACCTCTGGAGGTTTAACAGTCAACAGTCTATCAGCTAGTGCCTGTTCCCTCTTGTGGTACTTGTTACTGAAGAGTGCGAGAGGTACCATCTCTGCAGTGAGGTACCAGGATAGCTGAAAGCTTGACTGCACTTATGGAAACCTCAGGATCACAGCTTCATACATTAGCAGAGTGTGATACAGCTTCAATCTTTCCAAGGTGCATGGACAGCAGAATTACATGTAATCTACCAGGAGCTGTAGACAATGTGCAAAAGTCACAAAGTCCTTCACTTTGGCAGCTGGTGTTTCGTTGTAATTGTTCCTGGGGGAGTTGGTTAATTGCAGCTTCCAACAGACAAATCTTGATGGAATATAACAGCTTTGCCATCCATCGGGCTTTGTGAAGAGCTCCAGGTCGCTTGAAGTTTATTGTGTCATGACCACCCAAAAACACAAGACACAGCTCCACAAACTCTGTGAAGATCTAACTGCAGGTTATGGTATTCAGCACACTAGCTCTCCATCCTTCCATCATCATATTAGAACATAGCACCAATATGTACAATAAACACTGAAGTAGCTAATATTTACATTCAATGGATCCTATTTAATAGCTGCCATATGCACATAGTAGAGGACATAGCCCTCCAACTTCAGAGCTACCAGTGGACCCCCTAAACAACTTCTGATTTCATTTAAATTTCACAGAGGTTATTATTTTCACTAAGGAACATTTAAGATGAGGTAGAAGTTAATTGCTTACTGTGAGGGCTCCAGAAGCACCCATATATATATATATATATATATATATAATATATATAGTTATATATATATACTATATATATATATATATATATACATACATACATGTTGTTCGTCTTTCGGCTGCTCCCGTTAGGGGTCGCCACAGCGGATCATCCTTATGATCCCATACTGATTTGCATAGGTTTTACGCCGGATGCCCTTCCTGAGCAACCCTGGTCACTCTTACGACACAGGGATAAGGATGGGTTTCGCCATGATTCCGGGCTGCCCTACACCTCTCATAGCACGGCCCAGCCAGAGCTCCCATCCTCAAGCGATCCTCCAACCCAAGCCTCCGAGTAGCCGGATTACAGGCGCACGCCACTACGCCCGGTTATATACATAAATATATATATATATATATAATATATATATATATATATATAACACATACATACTATACATACATATATATATATATGTATGTATGATGTATGTATGTATAATATATATATATATATATAATATATATTATATACATGTATATATTTATGGATCTGGAAACCATTTGCATTCAACATACAGGTCCCAAAAGTCAGTTATGTCATTAAGTGCATGTGAGACAGGTTCCCTTTCCTTTGTCTCGTGGAGAAATCAAAAACGTGCGTTGTGACTTGTTTAGTTAGGTTATTAAATATTACATCCAATGAACCCTCCAACAAGCCATCTAACAACCAACAACCATCCCATCTACATGACCCAAGCTGCACATCAGTGCCATCACCACCGTTGGCTGCTCGTACCTTGACTTCCGATAGGGGGCCTTGCAGTTCCAGTCCCGGCTCGTAGTTCTTGTATGGCTTTTTCAGCGTTGACCCTTTACTCTTCGCGAGTGAAGCCACGTGGAGGAATAACTGGGGTCTCCGGCAGGGGTCAAGACTCCGCCCCGAAAAGGTGGGCCGTAGGAGCCTGTCCAATCAGGACAAGACAGTGGTGCGTGCTTCGCGGGGCTCCGCCCCGTACGAAGCATTTTTTTTCCCTGTGGTGATTTTTTTTAGGAGAGGGTCGAGGCGGAGAAGAACGCTGGTGGTGTCTGAAAGCAGAGCATGCTAGAGCAGAGCAGTGCGAGAGCTCTGTGTGTTTCACGAGGGAGGCGATGAAATCCCCGAGCACGCTCTGAGAAGAAGTACTGGAGTTCTGGGAAATAAAAAATAACACATGTCAATAAGTGCGCAAACAAAGTATAATATCTTAACGACAACAGAAATCGATAGGCGGAAAGTCAAAAAATAGAATATAGGACAGATAGGGTTGCGAGAAAACCATATAAGAAAAAAAACATGTCCGACAAAAAAAAAAATGTACAACATACCGGGTGCAACACCGATACAAAACAACTAATAGAATCAGACTTATAAGGCACGAAAAACATGACTCACGAAATCATCATGACTTTCTTCTCTATTCTTTCTTCTTACTATACATATTCAACTACTCACCGACTACATGCCTCTCTTAAATATCTGCTACTTCTCATTTCTTTCTACAACAGCTTCAATATCTCCCCATACCACTCTCATTTCAAATAATTCTATACCTAGCACAACCTTAATCATAACACATGACAATGTTCTGTCTATCAACCCTAATAAACAATATATCACCAGTATCACTACACCTTTAATATTTACAACTCTCAGTCTGGCTATAACACATCATTCATTTTATTTGAACTAATCTACGACTAACACCACATCATGATCGATATCTCAGACTCAAACCCATCTGATTCGTCTCGATTTATACTGTTCCCGTTGGAATCCAAGTCTTCTCACAGATAAACCTCTCTACTCTCCCTCTATCATTGCAGACTGCTACACTATATCTTCAAACAGATACGCATTAGCTATCATCATCACTTGATACCACAGAAACGAGCACGCTCAAAATAAAACAAAGAGTGGGTCTTCACGTTCATCAGGTGGCTGTTACGGGGAGAGAATCCCTGTGGACCCCGACCATTCACCACCCAAGCTTCGCCACAAACCACGAGTCCCCCCACGTGCGACTGGGACCAGGCCGACGACCATTGGCAAGGTGCCACAGCATAGAGTACCCCCTTTCTCCGATGGCCAGGTACCCACCGGACTCTGACCCCCAGCTCATCTCTCTCTCATTGCTGGAGGTCCAATAAAGAACTCTGGGTTTCTTTTCATTTTGTGTGTGTGTGTGTGTCTGCGTGTGGGCCCGTCTATAAGTTAGAATTGTTAATTGGGGCCATTCCATGTCAAGTGTACACACCCCCCGACACTAATACCTCATTTTCTCCCATATGTTGGTCATTTATTCACTTGGGTGAAAAAACTCAAAATTACCAACTTTTAGACCTGTGGGTCCCATCGGGCCCATTTTAGCCCCCCCCCCCCCAAAAAAAAATTTTTGGTGCCCCCGGCTGACCCACAATCTTCCAGAGGCCATATCACAGGTTATAGTGTTCCAATTTGGCCTGATCTTGGTTCCAAAATGCTCATAAAAGCGAGATCTTTCGAATCGCCGTAAAGTAAAATCACTGCGAACAGTAATTCAAAAAGTTATAGTTGTTGGGCCGCCCTTTGACCTTGGGCCCCCGCTCCCCAGCCAAACGATGGTCCCGATTTTTATTGTGAGAATACCCTCCATATACTCCAACACCTCATTTGAGTCGCTCTCAGCAACTGCTCGGTGGATTACAAGTCCGACCAGCGATAGCCAAGGATGCTCCGAAGAGACCTGGAACATCACTGCACAAAGGAATTAAGTCTCCGTCTCAGATCCCTGGTCAGAGTCCAAGTCTCACATCTGGAGAGCAAGACTGGAAGCACAAGAACCTGAAGACTCAGACTTTCATCCCCCCACACAGGTACCGGCAGCACCACACCCCATGGTCCAGTGGACTCCATGACTCCCCAGGCCCGACCAGACATCTGTGACACTGGCTCACAGCAGCAGAGAAATGAAAATCACTGCCAAGAAAGGGAATCGTTTGTGACTCAAACATCCTCGCACACAACAGGTACAGACAGGATAGCAGCATCCGAGATGTCATTGAAAGCCTGGATCTTAGTTTTGACCAGGAAACCAGTAATCCCAGCAGCTCTGTCCGACTCCTCATTCAGCACCTCAAGGGCCCCAAAAGGATAATCTAGAGTCTCTGCCAAAGATGACTGCCATCATCTACGAAATCAAGGTTAGAGATCTTGACATTCCCAAATTGATGCACGCCAGCTTGATCTCTCTGACATTTCTCCCAGAATCCAGTCCCATACAAGTGCTGAAAAGTGTGGGGGCCAGTACACACCCTGACAAATTCCAGTAACTGGAAATAAGTCAGAGATGGTATCACCACATCTCACAAAACACTCTCAGTGCCAAAAGTATAGTTCAGGCATCAGATTGATCAGTTTTGGTGGCCCCCCACGATGACCAAGGGATCCTCCATCCAGATTCATTTTCAAATGATTTACATAGTCAACATAGGCTGCCAAGCAGTCCTACTGAAACTCTCGTATGCATTTGGTGAGGACCGAAGAGCAAGGATATGTCAATCGTTACCTCTTTGGTGTAAAGCCTGACTGCTCTGGACGCTGGTGCTCAAGCAGATGGTGGCGAACCCTCACAATAATTATCCGAGCAAAGACCTTGCCCTGCACTGAGAGCAGGTCACCCCTCGCCGTAGTTGTTGCAGTCCTGGTGATCACCCTTCCCTTTCCAGAGAGGGACAATTAAGGCCGCTCTTCCAGTCAGTTGGATGATGCCTGTGTTCCAGGCAGAGCACAGAAACTGCATGCAATGGACACGAGTACAGCATTTCCACCAGCCTTGAGAAGTTCAACATGGATGCCACAGATCCCAGAAGCTTTACCCCATTTCAACCGGTTTCAACACAGCCTGGTGCTTCCACAAAAGGTGGACCACAGATTGATTGGAGGGTCAGCAATAGGATAGTAACCCCCTGACACCACTCGACAGCTGCGTGGGATCAGCATGAGTACAGCTTGTCTCAAAAGTAACCAGCCCAGCGGGCCTTCATTTTGGACTCCTCTGTTCAGAGCCCATCACCCTTTGCTCTAACTGCAGTACACCAAGGATGGGCTTGGAGAATGGAATGCCACCCAAATTCCCCTGTAAGCAGGACGAGAATCACCTGACCACAGGTGATGCTTACCCCCCCACAGATTCCTTGCACATAGTTCTTATGGCTTTTGTCCACCCTTAGTGCATGTACAGTTTTATGCCTCAGCCTCCTGAACAGCTCAGCTCTGCATTCAGCCTGGCTCTGTGACTATGGTTAATGGTGTCCAGTGTCCCTTGAGAGAAAAAATTCTTCTTCAGCCCTATGGTGAGTTCCAAGACATCACTGCGTAAGATCAAAGATGGTGGTCTTGAAGTACTCCACAACTTTTCAGGATCCCCCAAAGCACCCAGACCCCCCAAATCTCCACTCAGCCTGCTTGCAAGCTCCTCATCATACCCTCTCATCCTTGAGCTTGCCAACCATCAGCCTGGGGGCTGGATGGTACCATTCTCCTGATTAAGGTGCAACTTCAGAGTTGCTACCAAACAAGCTTGTGGTCAGTATTGAGGAACTGAGCACTCCAGTAGACCCTGCAGCTCTGGATCATCCTTCCAGTGACCATTCAGCAAGCACATGGACAATCTCCCGTGCCACACTGTCAGCGTTGGAATACCAAGTCCAGCAATGAGCCTGTGGGTGCTGAAACATGAACTAGCCACCCTAAATCCATAACTTCTTGCAAAGTCAAGCAATTTAGTTGCTATTCTGGTTCACAGTTCCAGGACTCATAGGGACTAACACATGTTCTCATAACCATCCCTATCAGTTCCAGTCAATGCACTGAAATCCCCAAGACCAGAAGAGTATCTCGCATGGGCACTGATCAACCACAGACTCGAGCCGTGGAATAGAATGTGTCCTTCATTTTAAGATCACTCGCCTCAGTCGGAGCATGTACAGAAACCAGGGAAATGACACCCAAGGAGTGATGAATCCTCATCTCATAATACGCTTGTTGACCGGTGTTACCTCAATTATCATTGGAATCAGCTTATTGGACACAGCTGCAGCAACTCCTGGATATGGTGACCATCAGATGTGACCAGACCAATAGTAGGTATAACCACCAACCATGATCTCCCGCCAATCCGGTCTCCGAACCTCAAGAGAGTGCTGCAATACTGATGTCCAAATGCTTGAGCTCAGAAGATACAAAAGACAAAGTGATCATCCCTCTTTCGGGATAGGACATTCCAGGCACCCACCCGAAGGGACCACCTCAGGTTAACCCAAGGAGACCGCCGTCTGGTGACGACACCTCAGCACCACTCCGACACACACGACCGCAATCTGATCCGGAAAGGTTATCCCGTGTTTCCCTCCTATATGAAAAGATTGGGCGGTCTTGAAGGCTTTGCCCCAATCTTGTCATCCATTGAGCTGCCCTGCAAAGGCAGGCACTGCACAAGAGGTACTCCCCACCTCGTGGTTTTCAGATTTGTTTTTATGCTTTCAGTAGTTTTGCGGAATGAAGGGTTTTACGGTGGCCATAGTGCAAATCTTGCCACCAACCTCCTCATTAAAAAGTAACCCAACGACAGGAGGATGTCCGCAGACACAGTTGGGCACTAGATAGGAATGGTCGTTGGCTCACAAGGAGCTCCTCCGCCCCTTTGACAGGTTTTGTTCTTCGTCTCTGGGTGTCCATATCATGCACCCTCCTCACCAAGGAATGGTGGGGGAGTGTTTAGTTGCTGAAACCCGACCATGGAACAGGTTAGTACAGTCTTACATGTACCTGTAGCAAGTTTCAGATCTAATCTGACCTGACCTGACAAAAAATCCTCGAAAAAGCTCGAAAAAAAAGACAAAAAGCCTCGATCCTCAAATGAGTCTCGATCTTTGTATAAAAAAAACAATCTCTCCATGAATTTTGACTGAGATATATAGTAAATGGCATACTGGTGCGAAAATGAATTGATGGCATCTTTAAATTCTGTTTCTTTATCAATTTTTCCAATTATTTCCATTCACGAAACCTATTCATGCTGAATTATCTCGTCTTCTCTATTGGCAATAGGTGCAAGTTTAGGTTCGCAATAAATACAAGTTATAATGATCCAGCTCACTTTGGAAAAAAAATAGACTTTAAAACTTTTTTGGTAAAAATTTAATTTGTTGTTTTAATATATCAATCAGAGTGAGATTGAAATGGTTGATGTAGAGTAGAGGCTCCTTCAGAATTAATGTTTTGCCGTCTCTAGCCTCCTTACTCATCCACACCAGGCTGCAAAAGCAAGCAAAGCTAAAAACGCTGTTGGGTTAATGTCGCAGAGATTGCCAGGCTAAACATCAGCTAGGACATGGAATGACATCTGGTTGATTGGATTCATGGAGATTCGAAAGAGCGTGCATTGCCACAACATTAGCACTGTATCAGACCTTTGTTGTTCTGACGTTTCTTTTTATCAGCCATCAGTGTAGTACCTGAATTTTCTGCAGTGACTTGATATACACTCACCTTTTCAATTTCAGCCTTCTTTCATGTACCTTTTCTGGAGAGAAAGTTTTGTTTATTAATACGTTATGCATCTTGGATACACACTGCAGCTTCATGACTCAAAAAAGGAATCTCTGCTATTTCCTTTTGACCAATGAGTCATTGATAACATCGGATCGCATGATGTTATGAAAATCTCATGAAAGCCGTCTTGCTATCTTCTGAGCTGTCTGTTTTAAAATAAGCTTTGTTGGAGTACCTTTGTGCGAGTTATTGATAGTTTTGCTGGTAGTGAAATTTATGGAACTAGGTATTTATATAAGAAAAAACAAATATGTGGTTTGAAGCGATTTTATTTTTTCAAAACAGTTTAATATTGTGTCTTTAAATGACTCGGCCTTATGCAGAGTTTTTGATATCTTTGTTGGTCAAGGATTCAGACAAAAGTTTTTGATACCTACGTTGTACTTGGTTATTGATAACTTTGTTTGGTAGTGCAGGGCTTACGGTGAATTATAGATGAATTTGTGGTAGTGAGCTTTATGGCACTGAGTAACTGATAGCTTTGTCAGCAGTGGGCTTGATTTAGAATTTATCGATAGATTTGTTAGTGGTGGACGTTATGCTGGATTATTGATAGCCGTATGGCGTGGGATTTATCTAAGATTTTGATATCTTTACTTCATCGCAGACTTTATGTTATTCATACTTGAATTATTTATCTTCATTTACCTGATACGTCTAACAATCAACTTGGATTGGAGTTATTTGTAGCTTTGTGATAGTGGAATATACGCTGTGCTATTACAGATAGCTTTGTTGGTAGCTGACTTTATGTCACTGGATTATCAATAGCTTTATTGATAAGTGGTCTTTGCAGAGTTTTTGATATCTTGGTTTGGTGCAGGATTTATGGCACGGTCATTGATAGTTTGCTGGTAGTGGACTTTATTCTGTGTTATTACCTTTGCCACGAAGGTGAAGGAGTTATATTTTCACCCCTTTCTCTGTTTGTTTGTTACTTGCAAAATAGAAGATTTCAAGTATATTGTTAGCTGATTTTGTTTTTCTGTCTCTGTCTGTCTGTTCTGTTTGTCTGTCTGCCACCTCAGGTCACAATTTAAACCGATCTTCATGAAACTTCACCACATGGTACAGTTTGTCATAAGGAAGAAGCCTATTGTTTTTGAGGTCAAAAGATCAACATTGGCCGAATTTCCAAAATTGTCAATTTTCATCCGATTGACTTGAAATTTAAGGGATTTATATTCAGGTCTTGGATTTGAATGAAACTTGGTGGACATTATTGGATTGTGACAAGGAAGAATTGTTCAATTTTGGTGAAGATCCAAATCCTGATCCAGATCTCGATAATTTTTAAGTGATTCTTCACCATTGAGAGAAAGGCGAAACAAATATATAGTACGATATCTCAAAAGTTGTGGACTGATTCGGATTAAAGCTTGGTGGACAGTTTGGGTTTGTGGCGACGGACGAATGATTGGATTTGGTGAAGATCGAATCCGGATCGATACGAGAATATTTGTTCTTTTAGTGATTCTCACCATTGAGAGATAGGGCCAAAAACGATATAGTACGTATAGCAAGATATTCAAAAACGTATTTGGCCCGATATGTTCCATGGATCGCCATATGTGCAGAGGTTTGCACTCTACGAGTGCCCTTCAAGTTGATAGCTGTAATTTTTGTGAGCTTATATGAATACGAAAGCTTGCGGAGCAGACCTCGGCCGCTGATTATTAACAGCTTTGTTTATCAGACCATATTTTTAGGAGCAAGCCTACAAGTATTTGTGGCAGCAGACTAATGCTGAGTTATTGTAGCTTTGTTGGCTGGACTGTAATCTGAGTTATTTAGTCTGGGCTGAAAGCCTGTTGAAAAAAAGTCATTTCCGAGGATGCTATCAATATTAAGAGCTTGCTATGTCTCATAGAGGCATAAAAGCCAACAATCATTTCTTCTTCACGGCGTTAATGTTCAAGGCCATGTCAGTATTCCTCCTCAGGTGTAACACTTTTGAGATGTTTGCAGAAGACATTTCTAGATAATTGTAAGTAAATGTTAGTGGGACGCAGTTGTGGTGCTTTTAGTTGTAGAGACAGATCTTTTCTCTATCACATTATCATATTTTTTTTTCCTCAAAGTGTAGAAACCTTTGTAAAGTTTTTTTTGCTTTTGTAAGTGATTTTTTTTGTATACCTTGCCGAGGCTCGTATGAGAGCTAACACACACAACCACACAGCAAAGGGGGGCATGAGACAAGGACGGGCGGGAGTGGGAAGGACAAAACAGTGGGGAACACAGAGACATTAGATCTGTGGAAAGGGAGAGGGATGGGGCGGGGAACATGGGAATACAAGAGCGAACATATACAGGGACTTCAGGAAGGAAAGCAGGGAATTGAAAGAAGGTGGGTTTTGGGTAGATTATCGGGGGTAGAAAAGATTGAGGATTTGGATGTGGGGATGATAAAGAGTGTGGTGACAAGCTGTTTTGAAGGCCTGGAGGGAAGAATGGGATTGAATGGAGTGAGGGAGTCATGCTATATAGTACTATATCGTTTTTGGCCCTATCTCTCAATGGTGAAGAATCACTAAAAAAGAAAAAAAATTGTCGTATCCAGATCCGGATTGTTGCTTCCGTTTAGGTGAAAACTTAGATGACTCCAAACTTGCAAGCTCCAAGCAGGATACAAGCGAAAAACAGCTGTCTTTGTTGCTCGTTAACTCGACAAAAAGGAAATTAAATAACTGTTTATAAGTTCATGCCTCTCTTAAGGATAACTAAATATGAATTTGTTTTCTCTCAATTCTTCCTCCAAAGGTTTTTTGAAAATGAATATATTATACAGGACAAGACCAGGCCAACACCTTTTGAAAATTGTTATTGTAGCTCTTAGTTAGGCCTAAGTCACATTTACCACGGCGGCCGTGGAAGTCTACAAAATCTACGGCCACTAGGCAATTATGGGCGGCCGCAGTATTTCCACGGTCACACAATGTAGCAGTCACATATGTTTTATTTTTCGGGTACCGCACGGCGTAATTTATAAATTGTGGAGACCGAAAACGTGGGGTGCCGTACAGGTCTTTGATTTGATGTCGCACGGTGACCTTACGGCGTTCCTGCGGCGGCCATAGAATTTTCAAAGGCAGACGCAAGGTGCCCGCAAGGCGACCGCAGGGGACCGCAGGGGGGCCCTCAGGCGAATGTGCGGCCAGACGGACGGTAACGAGTGGGTTTTATTTTTTTTTTACCACTTCTTTTGTTTCGCTTGTCGAATTGCTACGGCTGACGTAGAAATGAAAAAAGTTTATAAACTCCGCGCTATAATTCCACGGCGACCCTACGGCCTGTAAAATATAACCAAACGGCGTAGGGCCACCCTGAGGCCACCTCAGAAACTCTGTGGCCGCCGCAGTGTTTCTGTCAATTCAGGGTCGACGGCCGCCGTATCTCGCCGTAGTGCAAATGTGACTTAGGCATTAGCTAAGTTGTGGAATTTTGAGCATCAGATTACAAAAGAAAGTTTCTATGATTGTATAGAACAGAAAATTTCCATCAAGTGGGAGTTGATAATTATATGTGTGCTTTGGTTGCCGGGGCACCTTTTTCACATTGTCTTGAATTGGCAACAAATAATCTTCTGCAAACATTATAGTTGGTAGCAAGCAGCACAGATCATGGAAATGATATGATATGGTGTGATGGCAGAATGTGGCGGAGAATACACTCCGATATTTAAACTCCAATTCCAGCAAATAAATCCAAAATCGCATATACACTTTATTACTTCTAGTCAAGAAACCCGCAACTCTATGACACTCCACACCAATTTTATGATAAAGCAACAGTTTATCCCAGCAGATGGGCTGCATTATCCATGGTAGGCAGCTCATCTAGGAGAAGGAAACTCTGAATCTAAATCTGCCACTGCCTTGCAGTTCAGGTTTTAACAACAAATAGAAGTTTAAACAGGTATAGGCAGCAATCCTTTTTAAAGGAAGATGGCTGCGCATTCGTTGACCTATGGGCCAGCCTTTGGCAAGGTGTCCTAACCCATTTTAGCCTCACAATCAAGTTAAGTGAAGCCATGGAGCAGATGGTGGATAGTCCTGCAGGCAGCTGGCACATATTGCCAGTAATGGCTGCATGGCCTTGAGGGCCAGGCAGTGGATTCCTTATGGAGAACAATGACTAGGGTCACCCATCTACTATAGACACTGCCTGGAAGACGGCAATGGCAAAACCACTCCGTAACATGCCAAGAAAACAATCATTATCAGAAATCTAAAGATAAAGCTTATTGTGCCAGATGATAAGCCCTCGAGGTTTGAAAACACCAAATGGTGACTGGGGGAGAGCAAAGTGTTTTGATGAGTGACAATGGCTGTTTTGATGGGACTGGATCAACCCCGCAAATAAATTAAATTGCTGAGGTCACCAGAACTGAAAGTCGAACTCTGAGCTTCACAAACACTCACAAAATTGGAAGTGAAAATGGAAGGTGAATGCGTCAGGGAAAGTTAGATGTTGTAAAGAAAGAGATGGAGAAGACAATAACTGAAACTTTCTGATAAGTGAACTTAGATTTACTGTTTGGGGTAGTTTTGATCTGACAATTACAAAGTGTTTTTTTTCTGCTCACGAAACCTATAAAATAAATGATGCCAGTGACTTGCAATAAGAGAATGGCAATGTCAGTGCTGGGATACAACCCAATCATTGACAGGTTAATATCAGTCAGGTTGAAAGGAACGCCCAGAAACACCACCATCATTCTGATTAATATGCTCCAACTTCAACAGCAGAGGAAGACAATGTGAGGAGTTTTATGGAAAGTTGCAAGAACTGGTGGAACAGCTTCTGAAGGAATGTTTCAATTATCATGGTGAACTAGAATTCAGAATGGGAGAAGTAGGAGCACAAGGGATTGCAGAAGCATGGACTTGGTATCCAAAATGAGGCAGGGAGCGATTGCTGGAGTTCAGTGTGGAGAATGAGCTCGTAATTGCAAACACTTTGGTCAAGCAACCCGATCATAGACTGCACACATGGACTTCCCTTATGAATACCATCGAAATCAGACTGACTACATTCTAATCAACAGAAAATTTAGAAGTTGCTGTGAAATCAAATTGTATGCATTAAATGATGCAAATTTTCACGATGGACTCTCATGGACTAATAAAATATATAATCAAAACTCTGTCTTCGGATTTGAGGATAAGGAGCTCGTGGACTAAATAAGTGTCGAAATCTGGAGTGAAATCTGTAAATTTAAAGAAATTGCGGATTCTTACAACAAAGCGTGTTTACTTTAAGCAAGACTATGCTCCTCCTCCATATTTACACAAGAAAATGTGAAAATTGCAAAGCATTAAATTTACGTTTTTTCTACTGTTCAGACAATTGTATTGAGTGAAGAAAATATTAAGGAATGTGCCCAAAGTGTATTTCATTGAGTGCAATGAAAAAAAATTAAGCAGCGGACAAGTTCGGCTGTGGGATCATCATTAAGGTTCCCACGGCATGAGCAGTGGGTGTGGGACACAGCTCAGTTCTCTGTAGGAAATCCCCAGTATTAGGAAGGCACATGAATTAAAATAAAGATCAAATTAAAAAGAAAGATTAACATAACAGGAGGATTTAGAATGAATAAAGCAACGGACAAGTGAAACTACGTGTTCAAGAGAGAATTGGAAAATGTTTTCAGTGCTACAAAGCAATGCTTGCTGAAAAAAGAAGAGAGCAGTGCAGAAGACTCTCCTTAGAATCTTCCAGGAAGGGTGAAATACACACAGTTCACAATATATAATAGATGACTTCCCTTCCAGGATGTTCAACGCAGAAAAGAGATCATTTGGCCCATCAAGGCTGCACAATGGTTGCCAACCTGTGACAGTTTTTGTATGGAGTCAAGCTCGTGGAAGAAACTAAGAACACTGGATCAGGACGCAACAGGACAAAAGGAACAGTAAATAGATGGGGGACACCAACAGCAAAATAGAGAGAGACTTGGACAAACAATGGGGTGGAGAGGAATGGATTGACAGGATGGATACAGAAGGCACTTCTCCCCGCACTCCTCCTATCCTCTTCCTCCTCCTCTCTCCTCCCCCTCTTTCCTCTCCCTTTCCCCTCCCTCGCTCTCCTCTCTCTCCCCTCCCCTCGCTCTCCTCTCTCTCTCCCCCTCCCCCTCCTCCCCCCCAGCCTCTGTCCCCACCCCCTCTTCTCCGTTCACATCACCCACCCTACTGTTTATTTGTGTTCTATCCTTTTTAAACGTTGAGCATCAATCAAGGAAGCAACACACACCATATTTAACTTCTTTCATATAATTCATCTTGTACTGGGGTTTGAAACTCAAAAACTCCTCGACACTTTTCAAATTACTGTCATTGTTTCACTGTAATGAATTTAAGCTTATTTTGGAGCTCTTTGAAGTCTATGATGAAACGTTATTTTTTGCTAACATTGATAAATGGAGGGAGGCTTTCTTTGATTCAAAGACCGCCTTGCATACAACCTTTTGTTCAAAGATTTCAAATTCGGCTACGAGCTGTTATTAACAATGCCAACATGGTTCGTTCATCGTTGTATGAAATCCTCATACTCTGTCACAGAGCGCTGGTGCCACTGAAGCAGTTTCCTGAACAAGAGTTATACTGAGTGGTTGCCATGCCTTCCACTATAATAGTCAGACAGGAATTTCAGCTACAGTGCCGGTGATGGCTCAACTACTCTTCATAAAGGAACAGGGGGGTCTTTGATGTCCATCAAATATGGTCGGTAGATGGGATTCCCAGCTTAACGTTCATCGGAGGGACGTCAGAGCATGATGAATCACCCTGTGACGAGATCCATACATCTAAAATAATCATGAGTTCTACAATCTCTGGTTGTATCATATGGCTCAATGTTTGGGCCAGCAACACTGAAGTTAACCATGACCTACACTAGTGTGTGTCGTTATGAAGAGTATATGTATGTATATAATATTATATATATATGTATGTAATATATCATATATATGTATATACACATATATATACATATATATATTATATGTATATGTATATATACAATATATTATATATTATATGTTGTATAGTATATATCTATATGTATATATGGAATGTATAACAATATATATATATATATCGATGTATATGGATGGATGTATGTATATTGTGTATTATATATATATACATACATATATATATAGATGTAGGATGTATATAATATATATATATATATATATATATGGATAATATATGGATGTATGGATGTATATATACATATATCATATATATGGATGTATATAGTTATGTATGTATGGATGTATATCTCTATAACATATATATATATATATGTATATATATATAAATATATATATATATATATATATATATTATATATATTGTACATATAATGTGAAGACCACAAGGGGAAAACCAGAATGTCACTTTTTATAAATTTCAGCGTTATTGCACTGCCAATGATTGGCAACATATAAGGTTCCTCTCACAATATTACGTTAAACAAAATAACCAGGGTGTCACATAATTTATATGGTATAAAAGTTTAGCCGTGCATTGAAAAAACAAGTGTTGGATCAAAGCTGAACAAGTAGAAACCCAGAGTTGTCAGTACTTTACTCCTGGTTATCTCCCTTTCATTCATGTTAACTGTTCCACCATAATATTCAGAGTTGAGATAAACTAAAATGAAAGGTTGTAAAACTTTCACAGCATAAACTCTGAGCACTACAATGCCTATTTGGTTATATCATGGGCTCCGTAGTTGGTGCTATCGTGGTTCAAGCCTGGTCACAACCTTTATTGTGACTTTTATGGGACCCACGCCGTGGCTTAATGGTTAGGCGCATCTGAGTACCATCCTCATTCGATGTCCCACCACCCAATCAACCTGCTTAGTATATGAGGGCGTCACATGAGGTGACTTGGCTATCGCGGGGTGGTTATCCTTGGTTTCTCCCGGTTTTCCCATCATATTAAGTAGTACGGAGTAAGAAATCGGAGAATCCGTCGTCATATAAGCGAAATACCCTTGAGTATGGCGTTGAACACCAATCAAACAAAAAAAACAAGGACCGTTTAATGTGAAAAAAATAATCTGTGATCACCAAAGTCATGTAATGTATGCTAATAACCAACAATCATGAATTTGCTACACATCCTGTCGTTAAAATTGCATGGCAATTATTAAACAATGGAATAACAGTGATGTCAGTTTGCAAACATTGATTTGTTCTTTGCTCTTAAATTGAATAACACAGAACTTGGCAAATGCTTACATGCTTAATTTGATCGCGCCATGATCACTCTTTTCTTTTACTGGAAAAGAAATTCTATATGACATTATAAACAGTTCCACCAAAGTCTTGAAACTTTGTTTTTCAGTTTCTTCAAAATTGACTTTATGCTGACATCTCTAGGTTTTCCCCTTGTGGTGTCATGTATATGTATACTATATATATATATATATATATATATATATATATATATATATATATATATGATATATGTGTGTATGGATGTACATATACTGTATATACTATATATATATATATATATATATATAGATTTATATTTATATATAGACTATATGTATATATATGTATGCAGTAGACGCCGCTTTATAAATCCACGGTTATAAAAATCCAGCCGCTTATTGTGACCAAAAATGGTTGGAACGGAAATTTTACATAGAGAAATCCGCGGTAATTAAATCCACCTGCTTGGCACGCGCGCGGTCTCAACCTTAAGCTTGATGTAGTATGCACTGCTGTGGGGTGTGTGTTTACCTATAGGAGAACTGGAAAATCCTAACGCACAGTGTCACAGTGGAAATCCCAATGACTACAGCCTTGTGCAATGATTTGCAGCTCACCTACGCTTTCACTTTTCGGTCGTCACAGCGGGTGAAGCGTTATGCGTTTATAAGCTTACGCCGGTTGGTTGAATTTCTATCTCTCAGCATTTTGTACTTTAAAGAGTCACGAGTTGGTTGTGATTTAGAGTCAAGATGGCGACCACGAGCAAAAGAGGAAGGATATATCCATGGAGGAGAAGGTGGCTTATTAGACCGTTTCAATGCAATGGCGAGACAAGTCAGCGCGAGGCTGCAATCGCGTTGGAAATTTCTCGTGGCAGCTCCAGAATCTTATCAAGAACGAAGGCAACCATCAGAGCAGAGGTTTCAAGAGCTAGGCGGGTGAAGCGGAAGCGGGTGGGGAAAGAACGAGAAGTGGAGAAAAGCCCTGCTTGAATGGTGGGAATTTTTCGAATCGGAGAATATGACAGTGAATGGCCCGATCTTATGTCAGAAAGCGGAAGTCCTTGCGCAAAAAGCTGGTCATCACGACTTTAGGGACACTGCCGTGTTGGTTTTCTCGGTGGAAGAAACGGAATGGAATTGTCTTTCACTGTTTTGAGAGAGAAGCGGCTGAGGCGTGATGTGGCTGCAGCGAATGAGTTCCGTCGAAATCAGCTGGGAGAGATTCTTCAGTCATTTGGCAAGCGGGACATCCTCAACGCCGATGAGACAGATCTACTTCCACGCTCTACCAGACTCGACGTACATTGCCAAGAAGGACAACAAAGGCAAAAAAAAGGATTCAAATGGCAAAAGACCGAGTGACATTGATGGTCTGCTGCAACATGGACGGTGGAAAGGAAGATCTTCTTCTGATTGGCAAACCAAAGAAGCCGCGTTGCTTCAAAAAATCTTCAACAACTGCCCCTGACCTCACGACTTTCTTCGCAATGCGTGGATGACAAGTAGAATCTGGGAGCGCTGGCGCTTCGCGTATTGGATCTCAAGTTCCATCGTTAAAAAATGAAAGGTATTTATGCTTGTTGACAAGTTGTTCGGCATACACTCAAGTCGATGGACTGAAGAGCATCACCGGTCAAGTTTCTCGGCCGAACACAACATCGGTGCTCCAACCATGCGACATGGGAATAATGAGGACGCTGAAGGCCTCACTTTCGACACCAGCTTCGCCAGAACTATCAATTGATACTATCGATGATAGCCAGGAAGAACTTGTAGCCAACGAAGTCGTCAAAAAGGTAACGCTGTTGGACACGATGAATATGCTCGATGTTGCGTGGGAAAAAGTACGGCAGAAACGATTCGGAACTGTTGGCGAAAGGGAGGATTTGTGGAGAACCAGACCCAATGCCAGAAATGGAGCCACTGCCCTCGCCACAAACCGCTGCTCACAGCGAAGTGTTCGATCAAATGGATCACCATCGACGACTGACATTGAGACAACAGGCGAAATTAACGGAAGAAGGAAATGACCGACACAGCTCGTCGGTCAGATTCTCGAAGCCACGAGCCCATACCTGAAGAAGTGGAAGAAGAAAAGCGACAACGAACCCGAGCCGATGAAACAGCGGCAGAGATGCGGACTGCACTCGCCAAATTGGGCCAGGGAACACCAAGAAAACGGAACGAAGCTACAAATAAAACAAAAAAAACTAACGGCTTGTTGGCCCATTCCCGATTTCCGCCACGTGACGGAATTCAATAAAGGAACATTTGCGCAAAACTTCCCTACCCAAGCAGCGACCTTGAGAGATTCTTTTGAACAATCCCCTTGTCACCCGTTTTGATAAATCAATGTTTTTGTTAGCATAAGCAGTGTTTAACGACATTCGGCTTTTGTCTTATCTATCCAGTAGGTGGCTGAAAATAGGTTCTCCGGCTTAATAATCCAGCCCGCGTAATAATCCAAACGGCGTGAGTCCCATGGTGGATTTATAAAGCGGCGTCTATGTACATATACATATATATGTTATATTATATATATATATATATATATATATATATATAATAATATATATATATATACATTATACATAATAAACTTCCTCACATCATAATAAGTTTAATAATAATGATAATAAAATAAGCGTCATAATAATAATTATTCATGTTCAATTGAAAACTAGGTGCTTGCCTTCCTGAATCTGTCTCCGCAGGGCATCATTAATAAATTAATTAGGTTCATATCCATATCAAAAATTAGGGCACATCGTGCCTGGAGAAGCCGGCTGCGAAGCAGTGAAAACATTGCCTGAACCCGCCTCTGCTCTCGCTTTTTTGCATCTCTCTATGTGAGACAGGTTCCCTTTCCTTTTGTCTCGTGGGAGAATCAAAAACGTGCGTTGTGACTTGTTTTAGTTAGGTTATTAAATATTTACATCCAATGAACCCTCCAACAAGCCATCTAACAACCAACAACCATCCCATCTACATGACCCAAGCTGCACATCATGTGCCATCACCACCCGTTGGCTGCTCGTACCTTGACTTGCCGATAGGGGGCCTTGCAGTTCCAGTCCTCGGCTCGTAGTTCTTGTATGGCTTTTTCAGCGTTGACCCTGTTACTCTTCGCGAGTGAAGCCACGTGGAGGAATAACTGGGGTCTCCGGCAGGGGTCAAGACTCCGCCCCGAAAAGGTGGGCCGTAGGAGCCTGTCCAATCAGGACAGACAGTGGTGCGTGCTTCGCGGGGCTCCGCCCCGTACGAAGGCATTTTTTTTCCCTGTGGTGATTTTTTTTAGGAGAGGGTCGAGGCGGTCTGGATAGATAAAGACAAAAAGCCGAATGTCGATTAAACACTGCTTATGCTACAAAAACATTGATTTATCAAAACAGGTGACAAGGGGATTGTTCAAAAGAATCTCTCAAGGTCGCTGCTTGCAACGGGTGGGAAGTTTTGCGCAAATGTTCCTTATTGAATTCCGGTCACGTGGCGGAATCGGGAATTGGGCCAACCTGAGAGCTGCAGTTTATTTTTGTTTTGTTTTTTTTTTTTTGTTGTTTTGTATTTTTTGTTTGAGTCTTATCGTTTTCCCTGTTTTTTTTTCTTCTTTTGGTCCGTTCCCTGGCCCAATTTGGCGAGTGCATCCGACATCTCTTGCCGCGGGGATGTTGCATCGGTCGGGTTCGTTGTCGCTTTCTTTTCCATTTCTTCAGGTATGGGCTCGTGGCTTCGAGAATCTGACGGACCGAGCTGAGTCGGTCAATTTCCTTCTTCCGTTAATTTCAGCCTGTTGTCTAAATGTCAGTCGTCGATGGTGTCCATTGATCGAACACTTCGCTGTTGAGCCCAGGTTTGTGAGCGAGGGCAGTGGCTCCATTTCTGGCATTGCGTCTGGTTCTCCAACAAATCCTCCCTTTCGCCAAACAGTTCCGAACTCGTTTCTGCCGTAACTTTTTCCCACGCAACATCGAGCATATTCATCGTGTCCAACAGCGTTACCTTTTTGACGACTTCGTTGGCTACAAGTTCTTCCTGGCTATCATCGATAGTATCAATTGATATTCTGGCGAAGCTGGTGTCGAAAGTTAGGCCCCCTCAGCGGTCCTCATTATTCCATGTCGCAATGGTTGGAGCACCGATGTGTATGTGTATCGGCCGAGAGAATTTACGGTATGCTCTTCAGTTCATCGACTTGAGTGTATGCCGAACAACTTGTCAACAAGCAGTAAGAATACCTTTCATTTTAACGATTGGAACTTGAGATCCAATACGCCGAAGCCAGCGCTCCCAGATTCACTTGTCATCCACGCATTGCGAAGAGAAGTCGTAGGTCAAGGGCAGTTGTTGAAGATTTGAAAGCAACGCGGCTTCTTTTGTTTGCCAATCAGAAGGAAGATCTTCTCTTTCCACCGTCCATTTGCAGCAGACCCATCAATGTCCACTCGGTCTTTTGCCATTTTAGCCTTTTTTTTGCCTTTGCTTGTTCCTTCTTGGCAATGTACGTCGAGGTCTGGTAGAGCGTGGAATAGGATCGTCTATTCGGCGTTGAGGATGTCCCGCTTCCAATGACGAAGGAATCTCTCCCAGCTATTTCGACGAACTCATTCGCTGCAGCCACATCCGCACTCAGCGCTTCTATCTTCAAAACAGTTGAAAGACAATTCCATTCGTTTCTCCACCGAGAAAACCAAACAGCAGTGTCCCTAAAGTCGTGAGACCAGGCTTTTTGCGAAAGGACTATCCGCTTTTGACATAAGATCGGGCCAGTCACTGGCATATTTCTCCGATTCGAAAAATCCCCACCATTCAAGCAGGCTTCTCCACTTCCTCGTCTTTCCACCCGCTTCCGCTTCACACGCCTAGCTCTTGAACCTCTGCTCTGATGGTTGCCTTCGTTCTTGATAGGATTCTGGAGCTTGCACGGAGAAATTTCCAACGCGATCTGCAGCCTCGCGCTGACTTGTCTTCGCCATGCATTGAAACGGCTAATAAAGCCACCTTCTCCTCCATGGAATATCCTTCCTCGTTTTGGCTCGTGGTCGCCGTTTGGACTCTAAATCACAACCAAACCGTGACTCTTAAAGTACAAAATGCTGAGAGATAGAAATTCAACCACACGGCTAAGCTTATAAACGCAGTACACGGCTTCACCCGCTGTGACGAACCGAAAGTGAAAGCGTAGGTAGCTGGAAATCATTGCACAAGGCTGTAGTCATTGGGATTCCACATGTGGCACACTGTGCGTTAGGATTTTCCAGTTCTCCTATAGTAACACACACCCCACAGCAGTTGCATACTACATCAAGCTTAGGTTGAGGACGCGCGCGTGCCAGCAGGTGGATTATTATCGGGGATTTCTCTATGTAAAATTTCCGTTCAAACTCATTTTTGCGTCACAATAAGCGGCTGGATTGTATAACCGGGATTTATGAAAGCGGCGATTCTACTGATACATATATAGACATAATCTATATATAAAATATAAATATTTATCTATTATATAATATATATATATACAGTATATGTACATCCATACACCACATATATTATATATATATAATATATATTAATATATATATATATATATTATATATATAGTATACATATACGATGAGCCACAAGGGGAACAACCATGAGATGTCAGATAAAGTCAATTTTGAAGAAACTGAAAAACAAAGTTTCAAGACTTTGGTGGAGTTTAATAATGTCATATAGAATTTCTTTTCAGTAAAGGAAGAATGATCATGGCGCATCAATTAGCATGTAAGCATTTGCCCAAGCTTCCTTGTTATTCAATTTAAGAGCAAAGACAAATCAATGTTGCAAACTGACATTCACGCTGTTTTATTTCCATTGCTTTAATAATGTGCCATTGCAATTTTAACCAGGGATGTGTTAGAGATTCATGATTGTTGGTTATTAGCATACATTACTGACTTTGGTGATCACAGATTAATTTTTTCAACATTAAACGGTCCTGTTTTTGTTTGATTGGGCTTCAACGCGATACTCAAGGATTATTTTCGCTTATATGACGACGGAACTTCTCCATTTCTTACTCCGTACTACTTAATATGATGGGAAAACCGGGAGAAACCAAGGAATAACCACCCCGGCGATAGCGAAGTTCACCTCATGTGACGCCCTCATGATACTAAGCAGGTTTGATTGGCGTGGTGGGACATCGAATGGGGATGAGTGTCTCATTGCGCCTAACCATTAAGCCACGGCGTGGGTCCCTAAAAGTCACAATAAAGGTATGTGACCAGCTTGAACCACGATAGCACCAACTACGGAAGCCCATTGATATAACACAATAGCGCTATTGTAGATGCTCAGAGTTTATGCTGTGAAAGTTTTTACAACCTTTCATTTTAGTTTCTTTCAACTCTGAATATTATGGTGGATAAGTTACATGATGAAAGGGAGATAACCAGGAGTAAAGTTACTGACAACGCTGAGGTTCTACTGTTCAGCTATTCGACACACTTGTTTTCTTCAATGCACGGCTAAACTTCTATACAATAAAATTATTGTGACACCCCTGCGTTATTTTGGTGTTAACGTAATATTGTGAGAGAACCTTATGTTGCCAAACATTGCAGTGCAAAATAACGCGTGAAATTTATAAAAAGTGACAAGCTCTGGTTTTCCCCTTGTGGTCTTCACATTATAGTACAATATATATATATATATATATATATATAATATATAATATTACATATATATATATATATGTTATAGAGATATACATCCATACATACATACATATATACATCCATTATATATGATATATTATGTATATATACATCCATAATCACATATATTATCCATATATATATATTAATATCATATCATATATATACATCCTACATCTATATATATATGTATGTATATATATATAACACAATATACTAATTCCATCCAATTACAGTCGATATATATATATATATTTATATACATTCCATAATTACATATATTATATAATATACAACATATATATATATATGTGTATATATACATTCATTATATATTATATGTAATATATGTGTATATACATATATATTATTAATACATACATATATATATAATATTATATACCTACTATTACCTCTTTCATAAAGGACACACAGCTAGTGTAGGGCATGGTTAACTCAGTCGTTGGCTGCCCAACATTGAGCCATATGATACAACAGAGATTGTAGAATCATGATTATTTTAGATGTATGGATATCGTCACAGGGTGATTTCATCAATGGCTCTGACGTCCCTCCGATGAACGTTAAGCTGGGAATCCCATCTTACCGACCATATTTGGTGGACATCAAAGATCCCCCACTGTGTCCTTTATGAAGAGTAGTTGAGCCATCACCGGCACTGTAGCTGAATTCCTGTCTGAACTGATTACTAGGGAGCAAGTTGGCAACCACTCAGTTACTCTGTGTTCAGGAACTGCTTCGTGGCACCAGCGCTCTGTGAAGAGTATGAGGCATTATCAACAAGACTGACGAACCATGTTGGCCATTGTTAATAACAGCTCGTAGCCGGAATTTGAAATCTTTGACAAAGTTTGTATGCAAGGCGGTCTTTGAATCAAAGGAAAGCCCTCCCTCCATTTTATTCAATGTTATGCAAAAATAACGTTTCTTCAAGACTTCAAAGAGCTCCAAAATAAAGCTTATAATTCATACAGGTGGAAACCAATGAAAGTAATTTGAAAAGTGTCGAGGAAGTTTTGAGTTTCAAACCCCGTCCAAAATGAATTATTATGAAGAGTTAAATATGGTGTGTGTGTGCTTCCTTGAATTAGAGCTCAACGTTTAAAAAGGATAGAACACAAATAAACAGTAGGTGGTGATGTGAACGGAGAAGAGGGGGTGGGGACAGAGGCTGAGGGGGGAGAGGGGAGGGAGAGAGAGGAGAGCGAGGGGAGGGCAAGAGAGAGGAGAGCGAGGGAGGGGAAAGGGAGAGGAAGAGGGGGAGGAGAGAGGAGGAGAAGAGGAGATAGGGAGGAGTCGAGGGGAGAAGTGCCTTCTGTGAATGCCATCCTGTCCAATCCATTCCTCTCCCCCATTGTTTGTCCAAGTTCTCTTCTATTTTGCTGTTGGTGTCCCCATCTATTTACTGTTTCCTTTTGGTCCTGTTGCGTCCTGATTCCAGTGTTCTTGTTCTTCCACGACCTTGACTCCATACAAAAACTGTCACAGATTGGCAACCATTGTGCAGCCTTGATGGGCCAAATGATCTCTTTCTGCGTTGAACATCCTGGAAGGAAGTCATCTATTATATATTGTGAACTGTGGTATTTCACCCTTCTGAAGATCTACAGGAGAGTCTTCTGCACTGCTCTCTTCTTTTTTCAGCAAGCATTGCTTTGTAAGCACGAAAAACATTTCAATTCTCTCTGAAAGTAGTTCACTTGTCCGTTTCGCTTTATTCATCTAATCCTCCTGTTATGTTAATCCTTTCTTTTTTAATTGATCTTTATTTTAATTCATGTTGCCTTCCTAATACTGGGGATTTCCCTACAGAGAAGCTGAGCGGTGGTCCCACCACCCACTGCTCATGCCGTGGGAACCTTAATGATGATCCCAAGCCAACTTGTCCCGGCTGCTTTAATTTTTTTTTCATTGCACTTCAATGAAATTACACTTTGGGCACATTCCTTAATAATTTTTCTTCACTCAATACAATTGTCTGAACAGTAGAAAAAACGTAAATTAATTGCTTGGCAATTTCACATTTTCGTGTAAATATGGAGGGGAGGAGCATTAGTCTTGCTTAAAGTAAACACGCTTTGTTGTAAGAATCGTAATTCTTTTAAATTTACAGATTTCACTCCAGATTTCGACACGTATTTTAGTCCACGAGCTTCCTATCTCCTCAAAGTCCGAAGACAGAGTTTTGATTATATATTTTTATTAGTCCATGAGAGTCCATCGTGAAAATTTGGGCAATCAATTTAATGCATACAATTTGATTTCACAGCAAACTTCTAAATTTTCTGTTTGTTAGAATGTAGTCAGGTCTGATTTCGATGGTTACTCATAAGGAAGTTCCATGTGTGCAGTCTATGATTGGGTGCTTGACCAAATAGTGTTTGCAATTACGAGGTCATTTCTCCACACTGAACTCAGCAATCGCTCCCTGCCTCATTTTGGATGACCAAGTCCATGGCTTTCCTGCAATCCCTTGTGCTCCTACTTCTCCCATCTTGAATTCTGTCTCCCATGGATAATTGAAACAATTTCCTTCAGACAGCTGTATCGCACCAGTTCTTGCAACTTTCCATAAAACTCCTCCACGTGTGCTTCCTCTGCTGTTTGAAGTTGGAGCAATTAACAGAATATGGTGGTTGTGTTACTGGGCGTTCCTTTCAACCTGACTGATATTAACCTGTCAATGATTGGTGGATATCCCAGCACTGACATTGCCATTTCTTATTGCAATCACTGGCCCCATTTATTTTATAGTTTCGTGAGCCAGAAAAAAAACACTTTTGTTAATTGTAGATCAAAACACCCCAGAACCAGTAAATCTAAGTTGCACTTATCCAGAAAGTTTCAGTTATTGTCTCTCCATCGCTTTCTTTTACAACATCTAACATTTCCCGTAGCATTCACCTTCCATTTTCACTTCCAAATTTTGTGAGTGTTTGTGCAGCCTTCAGAAGTTACGACTTTCAGTCTGTGACCTCAGCAATTTGATTTATTTGCGGGGTTGATCCAAGTCCCATCAAAACCAGCATTGCACTCATCAAAACACTTTGCTCTCCCCCAGTCACCATTTGGTGTTTTCAAACTCGAGGGCTTATCATCTGGCACAATGAAGCTCTTATTCTTAGATTTACTGTATGATTGTTTTCTTGGCATGTTACGGAGTGTTTGCCAGTGCCTCTTCCAGCAGATGTCGATATAGTAGTGGGGACCCTAGTGCATTGTTTCCATAAGGGGAACTCCACTGCCTGGCCTCAAGCCATGCAGCATTTACTGGAATATGTGCCAGCTGCCTGCAGGACTATCCCCGATCTAGTCCCATGGCTTCACTTAACCTTGATTGTGAGGCTAAATGGGTTAGGACACCTTGCCAAGGCATGGCCCATAGGTCAACGAATGGCAAGCATCTTCCTTTAAAAAGGATTCTGCCTACCCTGTTTAAACTATCTTTTGTGTTTAAAACCTGAACTGCAAGGGGCAGTTGGCAGATTTAGATTTTCAGAGTTTCCTTCCCTAGATGAGCTGCCTACAATGGATAATGCAGCCCATCTGCTGGGATAAACTGTTGCTTTATCATAAAATTTGGTGTGGATGTCATAGAGTTGCGGGTTTCTTGACTAGAAGTAATAAATGGTGTATATGCGATTTGAGTTTATTTGCTGGAATTGGAGTTTAAAATATCGGAGTGTATTCTCCGCCCATTCTGCTGCCACACCATATCATAATCATTTCCATGATCTGTGCTGCTTGCTACCATTATAATGTTATGCAGAATTATTTGTTGCCAATTCAAGACAATGTTGAAAAAGGTGCCCCGGCACAAGCAAAACCACATATAATGTATTCAACTCCACTTGATGGAACATTTTCTGTTTATACAATCATAGAAACTTTCCTTTTGTAATCTGATGCTCCAAAATTCCACACTTAGCTACATGCTAAGTCACATTTGCCGTACGGCGAGATACGGCGGCGTACGACCTCTGAATTGACAGAAACATGCGCGGCCACAGAGTTTCTGAGGTGGCCTCAGGGTGGCCTACGCCGCTTTGGTTATATTTTACAGGCCGTAGGGTCGCCGTGGTTTATAGCGCGGAGTTATAACTTTTTTCATTTCTACGTTCGCCGTAGCAATTCGACAAGCCGAAACAAGAGTGGTAAAAAAAAAATAAACCCACTCAGTTACCGTCCGTCTGCCGCACATTCGCCTGAGGCCCCCTGCGGTCCCTGCGGTCGCCTTGGGGCACCTTGCGTCTGCGTGAAAATTCAATGGCCGCCGCAGGAACGGCCCTAAGGTCACCTGTGCACATCAAATCAAAGGACCTCGTACGGCACCCCCACGTTTTCGGGCTTCCACAAAATTTATAAAATTACGCCGTGCTGGTACCCGAAAAATAAAACATATGTGAACTGCTACATTGTGTGGACCGTTGGAAATACTCAGGCCGCCCTATAATTGCCTAGTGGCCGATAGATTTTGTAGACTTCCCGGCCGCGTGGTAAATGTGACTTGTAGCCTAAACTAAGAGCTACAATAACAATTTTCAAAAGGTGTGGCCTTGTTGGTCTGTCCTGATATATCTTCATTTTCAAAAAAACCTTTTGAGGAAGAATTGAGAGAAAAACAAATTTATATTTAGTTATCGCTTAGAGAGGCATGAACTGTATAAACAGATTATTTAAGTTTCCTTTTTGTTGGAGTTAACCGAGGCAACAAAGACCAGCTGTTTTTTCGCTTTGTATCCTTCTTGGAGCTTGCAGCTTTGGATCTCTAAGTTTTCTAAAACGAAGAACAATCCGGATCTGGATACGACAATTTTTTTTTTTTAGTGATTCTTCACCATTGAGAGATTGGGCCAAAACGATATAGTACTATTATAGCATGACTCCCTCACTCCATTCAATCCCATTGTCTTCCCTCCAGGCCTTCAAACAGCTTGTTCACCAACCACCTCTTATTCATCCCCCATCCAAATCCTCACTCTTTCTACCCCCGATAAATCTACCCAAAACCCACCTTTCTTTCAATTCCCTGCTTTCCCTTCCTGAAAGTCCCTGTAATGTCCATCTTGTAATTCCCATGTTCCCCGCCCCATCCCTCTCCCTTTCCACAGTCTAAGCTCGTCTTCTGGTTCCCCACGTGTTTTGTCCTTCCCACTCCCGCCCCTCTCTGTCTTCATTGCCCCCCTTGCTGTGGGTTGGTTGTGTTAGCTTCATACGAGCCTCGGAAGGTTATTACAAAAAAAATCATTTACAAAAGCAAAAAAAACACTTTACAAAAGGTTTCTCACTTTGAGGAAAAAAAAAATGATTAATGTGATAAGATAAAGATCTTCTCTACAACTTAAAAGCACCACAACTGCTGTCACTAACATTTTACTTAAATTATCTAGAATGTCTTCTGCAAACAGTCTCAAAAGTGTTACACTGAGGAGGAAATCACTGACATGCTTGAACATTAACGCCGCGTGAAGAAAGAAATGATTGTTGGCTTTTATGCCTCTATGAACATAGGGCAAGCTCTTTAATATTGATACCATCCTCGGAAATGACTTTTTTCAACCAGGCTTTTCCAGCCCAGACTAATAACTCAGAATTTCGTCCCTAGCCAACAAAGCTACATAACTCAGCTATTAGTCGGCTGCCAACAAATACTGTAGTGCTGCTCCTAAAAATATAGGTCTATAACAAAGCTGTTAAAAGATCAGCGGCCGAAGGTTGCTTCCCAGCAATGCTTTCATATTCATATAAGTCACAAAAATTACAGCATCAACTTGAAAGGGCCACTCTGTGTTTAGAGTGCAAACCTCTGTCACCATAATGGCTGATCCATGAGAACATATCGGGCCAAAGATAGTTTTTTGAATATCATGCTATACAGTACTATATCGTTTTTGGCCCTATCTCTCAATGGTGCAGAATCACTTAAAAGAACAAATAATTTCTCATATTCCAGATCCGGATTCTGGATCTTTCACCAAAATCAATCAATTCGTCCCGTGCCCACAAACCCAAAACTTGTCCACCAAGTTAATCCGAATCAGTCCACAACTTTGAGATATCGTACTATATATTTGTTTCGCCCTTTCTACTCAATGGTGAAGAATCACTTAAAAATTTATCAGATCTGGAATCAGAGATTTGGATCTTCACCAAATTGAAACAGATTCTTCCTTGTCACATCCAATATATGTCCACCAAGTTTCGATCAAATCCAAGACCTTGAATATAAATCCCCTTCCAAATTTCAAGTCAATCGGAATGAAAATTGGGACAATTTTGGAAATTCGCCAATGTTGATCTTTTGACCTCAAAAAAACAATAGGCTTCTATCCTTATGGGACAGAACCTGTACATGTGGTTGAAGTTTCATTGAAGGATCGGTTTTAAAATTGTGACCTGGAGGTGGCAGGACAGACAAACAACAGACAGACCAGAGACAGAAAACAAATCAGATAACCAATATACTTGAATCTTCTATTTTGCAAAGTAACAAACAAACAGACAGAAAGGGGTGAAATCATACCTCCTTCACCTTCGTGGCAAAGGTAATAACACAGAATAAGTCCACTACCAGCAAAGCTATCAGGCATGACCGTGCCATAAAATCCTGCCACCAACCAAGATTATCAAAAACTCTGCAAAGACCCCACTATCAATTGTAAAGGCTATTGATAATCCAAGTGACTAAAGTCAGCTACCAACAAAAGCTATCTGATAATAGCCACAGCGTATATCACTATCAACAAAGCATACAAATACTCCAATCCAAGTTGCATTGTTAGACGTATGCAGGTAAATGAAGATAAATAACTTCAAGTATGATAACATAAAAGTCTGCGAATGAGTAAAGATATCAAATCTTAGAATAAATCCCAGGCCATCAAAAGGCTATCAATAACTTCCAGCATACAACGGTCCACCATAACAAATCTATCATAAAATTCAAATCAAGCCCACTGCTGACAAGCTATCATTTACTCAGTGCCATAAAGTCACTACCACAATTCATCATAATTCACCGTAAAGCCCTGCACTACCAAACAAAGTTATCAATAACCAAGTACAACGTAGGTATCAAAAATTTGTCTTGAACCCTTGACAACAAGATATCAGAAAAACTCTGCATTAGGCCGAGTCATTTAAAGACACATAGTAAAGCTGTTTTGAAAAAAATAAAAATCGCTTCAACACTATATTGTTTTTTTCTTATATAAATAACCTAGTTCCATAAATTCACTACCAGCAAAATATTCAATAAACTCAGCACAAAGGCTACTCCAACCAAAGCTTATTTTAAACAGACAGGCTCAGAAGATAGCAGACGGCTTTCATGAGATTTTCTTACATTCATTGCGATCCGATGTATTTCAATGATCATTGGCCAAAAGGAAATAGGCAGAGATTCCTTTTTTGAGTCCAGAAGCTGCAGTGTGTATCCAAAATGCATAACGTATATTAATAAACAAAAAACTTTCTCCAGAAAAGGTACATGAAAGAAGCTGAATTGAAAACGGTGAGTGTATATTCAAGCACTCCAGAAAATTCAGGCTACACTGATGGCTGATAAAAAGAAAAACGTCAGAACAACAAAGGTTCTGGATACAGTGCTAATGTTGGTTGCAATGCACGGCTCTTTCGAAAATTCCATGAATCCAAGTGCAACAGAGTGTTCATGTCCATGTTCCTAGCTGATGTTAGCCTGGCAATCTTCGCGACATTAACCAACAGCGTTCTTTAGCATTTGCTTGCTTTTGCACGCCTGGGTGTGGATGAGGTAAGGAGAGCGAGATGACGGCAAAAACATTAATTCTGAAGCGAGCCTCTACTCTCATCAAACCATTTCAATCTCACTCTGATCTGATATATTAAAACAACCAAATTAAATTTTTACCAAAAAAGTTTAAAGTCTATTGTTTTTCCAAATGAGCTGGTCATTATAACTTGTATTTATATGCCAAGAACCTTAAAACTTTGCAACCTATCTGCCAATAGAGAGACGGATAATTCAGCATGAATAGGTTTTCGTTGGAAATGGAAATAATGAAAAATTGATAAAGAAACAGATTTTAAAGATGCATCAATTCAATGTTCCGCACCAGTATGCCCATTTACATTATATCTCAGTCAAAATTCATGGAGAGATTTGTTTTTTTTATACAAAGATCGAGATCATTTACGAGGTATCCGAGGCTTTTTGTCTTTTTTTTCGAGCTTTTCGAGGGGATTTTTTGTCAGGTCAGTCAGATTAGATCTGAGAACTTGTACAGTACCATGATACCTGATACTAACCTGTTCCATGGTCGGGTTTCAGCAACTAACATCTCGCCACCAAATCCTTGGTGAGGGAGGTGCATGATATGACCCCAGCAGGACGAAGAACAAAACCTGTCAAAGAGGCGGAGGGAGTCCTTATTGAGCCAACGACCATTCCATATTAGTGCTCAACTGTGTCTGCGGGACTCCGTCCTGTCGTTGGGTTTACTTTTTATGGGAGCGGTTGGTGGGCAAATTGCACTATGGCCACCGTAAAACCCTTCATCCGCAAAACATACTGAAAGCATAAAAAACAAATCTGAAAAACCACGAGGTGGGAGTACCTCTTGTGCAGCTGCCCTTTGCAGGGCAGCTCAACGGTGACCAAGTTGGGGCAAAGCCTTCAAAACCCCCAATCTTTCAATGATAGGAGGGAAACCACGGATACCTTTCCGGATCAGATTGCGGTCGTGTGTGTCGGAGTGGTGCTGAGGTGTCCGTCCACCGACAGCGCAGGTCCCTCTGGGTTAACCTGGGTGGTCCCTTCGGGTGGGGTGCTGGAATGTCCTATCCCGAAGAGGATGATCACTGTCTTGTTATTATCTGAGCTCAAGAGCATTTGGACATCAGTATGCAGCACTCTCTTGAGGTTCGAGAGACCGGATTGCCGCGAATCATGGTTGGTGGTTATACTACTATTGGTCTTGGTTCACTCTGTGGTCCACCATACTCAAGGAGTGCTGCAGCTGTGTCCAATAAGCTGATTCCAATGATAATTGTAGGTAACACCGGTCAACAGCGTTATTATGAGATTGAAGGATTCATCACTCCTGGCGTGTTATTTCCCTGTTTGTACATGCTCCGACTGAGGCGAGTTATCTTAAAATGAAGGACAACATTCTATTCCACGCTCGAGTCTGTTGTTGATCAGTGCCCCATTGCGGAGTACTCTGTCTGCGGTCTTGGGGGATTTCAGTGTGATTGACTGGAACTGATTAGGGAGGTTATGAGGACATTGTGTTAGTCCCTATGAGTCTGGAACTGTGAACCAGAATAGCACTTAAATTGTTGACTTTGCAAAGAAGTTATGGAGTTTAGGGTGGTAGTTCATGGTTTCAGCACCACAGGCGTCATTGCTGGACTTGGTATTCCAACGCTGACAGATGTGCCAAAGGGATTGTCCATGTGCTTTGCTGATGGTCATGGGAGATGATCCAGAGCTGCAGGGTCTTACTGACTGCTCAGTTCCTCAATACTGACCCAAAAGCTTGTTGTAGCACTCTGAAGTTGCACCTTAATCAGGAGTAATGTACCATCCCAGCCCAGCTGGATTGTTGGCAAGCTCAAGGGATGGGAACGGAGGGTGCATGAGGAGCTTGCAAACAGGCTGAGTGGGATATTTGGGGTCTGGGTGCTTTTGGGGATCCTGAAGTGGGGTTACCTTCAGACCACCATCTTTGATCTGTACCAGCTGGATGTCTGGAACTCACCACGGTTTGAAGAGAAATTGTTTCTCTCAAGGGACACTGGACACCATTAAAACCATAGTCACAGGAGCCAGGCTGACATGGCAGAGCTGAGCTGTTTCAGGGAGCTGAGGCATAAAACTGTACATGGCACTAAGGGTGGACAAGGGGACCTAGGCACGGAATCTGTGAGGGGCTACAGCATCACCTCGTGGTCAGGTGATTCTCGTCCTGTTACAGGGGAATTTGCGCATTGCCATTCCTCCAGCCCATCCCTTTGGGTAGCTGCAGTTAGAGCAAAGGGTTGATGGGCTCTTTTACAGAGGAGTCCAAACATGAAGGCCCGCTGGGCTGGTTACTTTCGAGCAGCTGTACCCTGCTATCCCACCAGCTGTCGAGTTGGATTGTCAGGGCGTCTACTTCCCTATTGCGACCCTCCAATCATCTGTGGTCCAACCTTCTTTGTGGAGGCACAGCGCTTGTTTGAACCGGTTTGAAATGGGGTAAAGCTTCGCGTGGATCGTGTTGGCATCCATGTTTGAATTCTCAAGGCTGGTGGAAATGCTGTACTCGTGTCACTTGCATGCTAGTTCTGTGCTCTGCTGAAAACACAGGCATCATCCCAACGACTGGAAGGACGGCCTTATGTCCATCTCTGGAAAGGGTAAGGGTGATCACCAGGCTGGCCAACGAACTACGAGGGGTGGACTTTGCTCTCAGTGCAGGGCAAGGGTTCTCTTCTCCTCCCTCACCTCCCTATCTTCCTGTTCCTCCCTTCCCCTCTCCTTAGTCCTCCCTTGTTCTTCCTTGTGGTTCCCCTTCTTTGGCTCGGATAATTATTGTGAGGGTTCGCACATCTGCTTGAGCACCAGCGTTCCAGAGCTATTACCAAAGAGTGATAAACGATTGACCATATCCTTGCATCTTCGGGTCCTCACCAAATGCATACGAGAGTTTCAGTAGGAGCTTCTTGCAGCTATGTGCATCCTTGTAAATCTTGAATCGAAATGAATCTGGATGAGAGGATCCATATGGTCATCGTGGGGCGGCCCACAAAACTGATCAATCTGATGCCCCTGAACTATACTTTGGCCACTGAGAGTGTTTGTAGAGATGTGGTGATACAATCATCTGACTTATTCCAGTTACTGCGAATTTCAGGCAGGTGTAGTACTGGCCCCATCAACTTTTCAGCACTTGTATGGACTCGGATTCGGGTGAAGAATGTCAGAAGATCAAGCTGCGATGCATCACTTGGAATGATCAAGATCTTCAACCTTTGATTTTTCGTAGATGATTAATGCAGTCATCTTCTGCAGAGACTCTAGATATCTTTTTGGAGGGCCCTGAAGTGCTGAATGAGGAGTCGGACAGAGCTGCTGGATTACTGGTTCCTGGGTCAAAACTAAGATCCAGGCGCTTCTCAATTTGACATCTCGGATGCTGCTATCCGTCCTTACCCTAGTTTGGCGAGGATGATTAGGTCACAAAACGATGTCCCTTTCTCCTTGGCAGTGATTTTTCATTTCTGCGGCTGTCGAGCCAGTGGTCCAACAGATTCTGAGGCGGGCCTGGGAGAGTCATTGGAGTCACTGGACCAATGGAGTGTGGTGCTTGCCGGTAACCTGTGTGGCGAGGATGAAAGTCCTGAGTCTCAGGTTCTTGGTCTTCCCAGTCTTGCTCTCCAGAATGTGAGGACTTGGACTCTGACCAGGGATCTTGAGACGGAACTTAATCCTTTGGTGCAGTTGATTCCAGGTCTCTTCGGAGCATACTGGGCACCGCTGGTCGACTTTGTATCCAACGAGCAGTTTGCTGAGAGCGACTCCAAATGCGGATGTGGAGATATGAAGGGATTCTCACAATAAAAAATCGGGACCATCGGTTTTGGCTGCAGGGAGCGGGGGCCAAGGTCAAGGGCGCCCCAAACTATAACTTTTGAAGTTACTGTTTCGCAGTGATTTACCTTTAGTCGATTGCGAAAGATCTGGCTTTTATGAGCATTTTGATTACCAAGATCAGCCAAATTGGACCACACTATAACCTTTGATATGGCCTCTGGAAATTGTGGGTCAGGCCGGGGCACCAAAAAATTTTTTTTGGGGGGCGGGCTAAAAATGGGCGCCGAGGGACCACAGGTCTAAAAGTGGTTATTTTGAGTTTTCTGTCACCCAAGTGAATAAATGACCAACATATGGGCGGAGAAAATGAGTATAGTTCGGCGAGGGTGTGTACACCTTGACACTGGAATGGCCCAAATTAAACAATTTACTTAATATGACGGGCCCACACGCAACACACACACACACACCACAAATGAAAGAAACCAGAGATTCTTTATTGGACCCTCCAGCCATGGAGACGAGATGAGCTGGGGTCAGAGTCCGGGGTGGGTACCTGGCATCGGAGAAAGGGGGTACTCTATGCTGTTGGCACCTGCCAAATGGTCTCTGGCCTGGTCCCAGCGAGTTGGGGGGACTCGTGGTTGTGTGGCGAAAGCGTTGGTTTGGTTGAATCGGTCGGGGTCCACAGGATCCGTCTCCCGTAAGCCACCGTGTATGAACGTGACCACTCCAGAACTCCGAGTTACTTCTCTCAGAGCGGTGCTCGGGATCTTCATCCGCCTCCCTCAGTAAACACACACAGCTCTCGCACTGCTCTGCTCTAGCATGCTCTGCTTTCAGACACCACCAGCGTTCCT
>CM068962.1:79134329-79149577 GCA_035128595.1 Eptatretus atami | reverse complement strand
TCCCTGTGGACCCCGACCATTCACCACCCAAGCTTCGCCACAAACCACGAGTCCCCCCACGTGCGACTGGGACCAGGCCGACGACCATTGGCAGGTGCCACAGCATAGAGTACCCCCTTTCTCCGATGGCCAGGTACCCATCCGGACTCTGACCCCCAGCTCATCTCTCTCTCATTGGCTGGAGGGTCCAATAAAGAACTCTGGGTTTCTTTTCATTTTGTGTGTGTGTGTCTGGATAGATAAGACAAAAAGCGATGTCGTTAAACACTGCTTTATGCTACAAAAACATTGATTTATCAAAACAGGTGACAAGGTGGATTGTCAAAAGAATCTCTCAAGGTCGCTGCTGTGCAAGGGGAAGTTTTGCGCAATGTTCTTTATGAATTCCGGTCACGTGGCGGAAACGGGAATTGGGCCAACCTGAGAGGCTATTTTGTTTTTTTTGTGTTTATTTTTAGCTTATGTTCCGTTTCTCTTTGTCGTCTGCCCAATTATGGCGAGTGCATTCCGACATCTCTTGCCGCGGATGGCATCGGCTCGGGTTCGTTGTCGCTTTCTTCTTCACATTCTTCAGTATGGGTCCTCGTGCTTCGAGAATCGGACGGACCGAGCTGGTCGGTGCATTTCCTTCTTCCGTTAATTCAGCCTGTTGTCTCAAAGTCGTCGTCGATGGTGATCATTGATTCGAACACTTCCTGTGAGCCCAGGTTTGTGAGCGAGGCAGTGCTCCATTTCTGGCATTGGTCTGTTCTCCAACAAATCCTCCCTTCGCCAAACAGTTCCGAATCGTTTCTGCCGTAACTTTTTCCCACGCAACATCGAGCATATTCATCGTGTCCAACAGCGTTACCTTTTTGAGCGACTTCGTTGGCTACAGTTCTTCCTGGCTATCATCGATAGTATCAATGATTGATTCTGGCGAAGCTGGTGTCGAAAGTTAGGCCTCCCTCAGCGTCCTCATTATTCCATGTCGCAATGTTGGAGCACCGTATGTGTATTGTATCGGCCGAGAGGAATTTACGGTGTGCTCTTCAGTCATCGACTGAGTGTTATGCCGAACAATTGTCAACAAGCAGTAAGAATACCTTTCATTTTAGACGATTGAACTTGAGATCCCAATACGCGAGCAGCCTCCAGATTCACTTGTCATCCACGACATGCGAAGAGATAGCGTAGGTCAGGGGCAGTTGATTGAAATTTTGAAGCAACGCGGCTTCTTTTGTTTGCCAATCGAAGGAAGATCTTCCTTTCCACCGTCCATGTGCAGCAGACCCATCAATGTCACTCGGTTTTTGCCATTTATGCCTTTTTTTTGCTTTGCTTGTTCCTTCTTGCAATGTACTCGAGTCTGGTTAGAGCGTGGAATAGATCTGTCTCATTCGGCGTTGAGGATGTCCGCTTCAAGCAATGACGAAGAATCTCTCCCAGCTGATTCGACGGAACTCATTCGCTGCAGCCACATCCGCACTCAGCGCTTCTCATCTTCAAAACTAGTGAAAGACAATTCCATTCCGTGTTCTTCCACCGAGAAAACCAAACGGCGAGTGTCCTAAAGTCGTGGATGACCAGCTTTTTGCGCAAGGAATGCCGCTTTTGAATAAGTCGGCCATTCACTGGCAGTTTCCTCCGATTCGAAAAATCCCCACCTTCAAGCAGGGCTTCTCCACTTCCTCGTCTTTCCACCCGCTTCGCTTCACACGCCTAGCTCTTGAACCTCTTGCTCTGATGGTGGCCTTCGTTCTTGATAGGATTCTGGAGCTGCACGGAGAAATTTCCAACGCATCTGCAGCCTCGCGCTGATTGTCTTCGCCATGCATTTGAAACGGTCTAAGTAAAGCCACCTTCTCCTCCATGGAATATCCTTCCTCTTTTGGCTCGGTGGTCGCCTTGGACTCTAAATCACCAACCAAACCGTGACTTTAAAGTACAAAATGCTGAGAGAGAGATAGAATTCAACCACACGGCGTAATGCTATAAACGCAGTACACGGCTTCACCCGCTGTGACGATCCGAAATGAAAGCGTAGAGTAGCTGGAAATCATTGCACAAGCGTGTAGTCATTGGGTTTCCACTGTGCACACTGTGCGTTAGGATTTTCCAGTTCCCATATAGGATAACACACACCCCACAGCAGTTGCATACTTACATCAAGCTTAGGTTTGAGGACGGCGCGCGTGCCAGCCAGGATTGGATTATGTTTTTTTATTTTTTTTTCAGGGGATTTCTCTATGTTAAATTTCCGTTCCAAACTCATTTTGGTCACATAAGCGGCTGGATTGTTAACCGGGATTTATAAAGCGGCGTCTACTGCATACATATATAGACATAATCTATATATAATATAAATATATATATACTATTATATATATATATATATACAGTATATGTACATCCATACACCATACATATATATATATATATATATATATATATTAATATTTAGTATATATATTATATATATGTATACATATACATGAAGCCACAAGGGGAAAACCAGAGATGTCAGATAAAGTCAATTTTGAAGAAACTGAATAAACAAAGTTTCAGACTTTGGTGTCGGTTTAATATGTCATATAGATTTCTTTCTCAGTAAAAGGAAGATGATCATCGCATCAAATTAAGCATGTACATTTGCCCAAGCTTCCTTGTTATTCAATTTAAGAGCAAAGAACAAAATCAATGTTGCAAACTGACATCACTGTGTTTTATTTCCATCGTGCTTTAATAATGTGCATTGCAATTTTAACCAGGGATGTGTTAGAATCATGATTGTTGGTTATTAGCATACATACTGACTTTGGTGATCAAATTTAATTTTTTCAAATTAACGGTCCTGTTTTTGTGTTGATTGGTGCTTCAACGCCATACTCAAGGTTTTTTCGCTTATATGACGACGGAACTTCTCCATTTCTTATCCGTAACTACTTAATATGATGGAAAACCGGGAGAAAACCAAGGAATAACACCCCGGCGATAGCGAAGTTCACCTCATTGACGCCCTCATATACTAAGCAGGTTGATTGGCGTGGTGGGTACATCGAATGGGAGTGATTCCGATTGCGCTAACCATTAAGCCCGGCGTGGGGTCCCATAAAAGTCACAATAAAGGTTATGTGACCAGCTTGAACCACGATATTGCACCAACTACGGAGCCCATTGATATAACAAATAGCGCTATTGTAGATGCTGCAGAGTTTATGCTGTGAAGTTTTTACAACCTTTCATTTTTAGTTTCTTCAACTCTGAAATTATGTGGACTAAGTTAACATGAATGAAAGGGAGTAACCAGGAGTAAAGTCTGACAACCTGGGTTTCTACTGTTCAGCATTGACACACTTGTTTTCTTCAATGCACGGCTAAACTTCTATACATATAAATTATTGTGACACCCCTGGTTATTGTGTTAACGTTAATATTGTGAGAGAAACCTTATGTTGCCAACTATTGGCAGTGCAAATACGCGTGAAATTTATAAAAATGAACAAGCTCTGGTTTTCCCCTGTGGCTTCACATTATGTACAATATATATATATATATATATATATATAATAATATATATATTACATATATATATATATATGTATAGAGATATACATCCATACATCATACATATATACATCCATTATATATACTATATATGTTAGTATACATCCATACCATCCACATATATATCCAATATATATATTATTAATATCATATACATATATATACATCCTACACTATATATATATGTATGTATATATATATAACACAATATACATACATTCCATCCAATACAGTCGCATATATATATATATATTTTATGACATCCATAATTACAATATTATATATATCAATATAAACATGATGTATATATAGTGTATATATACATTCATTTATATTATATGTAATATAGTGTATTATACATATAGTATATATATAATACATACATATATTATATATTATATACTACATATACCTCTTTCATAAAGGACAACACTAGTGTAGGGCATGTTAACTCCAGTCGTTGCTGGCCCAACATTGAGCCATATGATACAACAGAGATTGTAGAACTCATGATTATTTTAGATTATGGATATCGTCACAGGGTGATTTCATCAATCTCTGACGTCCTCCGATGAACGTTAGCTGGGAATCCCATCTTACCGACTCTATTTGGTGGACACAAAGACTCCCCCACTGTGTCTCCTTTATGAAGATAAGTTGAGCCATCACCGGCACTGTAGCTGAATTTCCTGTCTGAACTGATTACTAGGAGGCAAGTGGCCAAACCACTCAGTTAACTCTGTGTTCAGGAACTGCTTCAGTGGCACCAGCGCCTGTGACAGAGTTATGAGGCATTATCAACAACGACTGAAACGAACCATGTTGGCATTGTTAATAACGCCGTAGCCGAATTTGAAAGAATCTTTGACAAAGTTGTATGCAAGGCGGTCTTTGAAATCAAAGAAAGCCTCCCTCCATTTTATTCAATGTTAGCAAAAAGTAACGTTTCATCAAGACTTCAAAAGCTCCAAAATAAGTTATAATTCTATTACAGTGGAAACCAATGAAGTAATTGAAAATGTCGAGGAAGTTTTGAGTTTCAAAACCCGTCCAAAAATGCATTATTATGAAGAAGTTAAATATGGTGTGTGTGCTTCCTTGAATTAGATGCTCAACGTTTTAAAAGATAGACACAAATAAACAGTATGGGGTGATGTGAACGGAGAAGAGGGGTGGGGACCAGAGGCTGGGGGGGGAGAGGGGAGGGAGAGGAGAGGAGAGCGAGGGGAGGCAGAGAGAGGAGAGCGAGGGAGGGGAAAGAAGGAGGAAGATGTAGGAGAGAGGAGGAGAAGAGGATAGGAGGAGTCAGGGGAAAGATGCCTTCTGTATGCATCCTGTCAATCCCATTCCTCTCCACCCACTTGTTTGCCAAGTCTCTCTTCTATTTTGCTGTTGTGTCCCCATCTATTTACTGTTCCTTTTGGTCCTGTTGCTCCTGATTCCAGTAGTTCTTTTCTTCCACGAGCCTTGACTCCATACAAAAACATGTCACATGTTGGCAACCATTGTGAGCCTTGATGGGCCAAATGATCTCTTTCTGCGTTGAACATCCTGGAAGGAATTCAGTCTATTATATATTGTGAACTGTGGTATTTCACCCTTCTGAAGAATCTACAGGAGAGTCTTCTGCATGCTCTCTTCTTTTTTTCAGCAAGCACTTGGCTTGTACACACGAAAACATTTCCAATTCTCTCCTGAACCGTAGTTCACTTGTCCGTTCGCTTTATTCATTCTAATCCTCCCTGTTATGTTAATCCTTTCTTTTTAATTGATCTTTATTTAATTCATGTTGCTTCCTAATACTGGGGATTTCCTCTAAGAGAACTGAGCGGTGGTCCCACCACCCACTGCTCATGCCGGGAACCTTAATGATGATCCCAGCCGAACTTGTCCCGCCTGCTTAATTTTTTTCATTGCACTTCAATGAAATTACACTTTTGGCACATTCCTTAATATTTTCTTCACTCAATGACAATTGTCTAAACAGTAGAAAAACGTAAATTAATTGCTTTGGCAATTTCACATTTTCTGTGTAAATATGGAGAGGGATGACATAGTCTTGCTTAAGTAAACACGCTTGTTGTAAGAATCGTAATTCTTTTAAATTTACAGATTTCACCCAGATTTCGACACTATTTAGTCCACGAGCTCCATTCCTCAGAATGTCCGAGACAGATTTTGAGTTATATTTTAATTATTATCCATGAGAGTCCATCGTGAAAAATTGGGCAATCATTTAATGCATCCAAATTGATTCACAGCAACTTCTAAATTTTCTGTTGATTAGAATGTAGTCAGGTCTGATTCATGGTACTCATAAGGGAAGTTCCATGTGTAGCAGTCTATGATTGGTGCTGACCAAATAGTGTTTGCAATACGAAAGGCTCATTCTCCACACTGAACTCCAGCATCGCTCACCTCTGCCTCATTTTGGATGACCAAGTCCATGCTTTCCTGCAATCCCTTTGCTCCTTACTTCTCCCATTCTTGAATTCTAGTCTCCCATGATAATTGAAAAATTTCCTTCAGACAGCTGTTCCACCAGTTCTTGCAACTTTCCATAAACTCCTCACTGTCTCCTCTGCTGTTGAAGTTGGAGCAACTTAACAAAATGTGGTTGTGTTACGGGCGTTCCTTTCAACCTGACTGATATTAAACTGTCAATGATTGTGTGGATATCCCAGCACTGACATGCATTTCTTATTGCAATCACTGGCCTCCATTTATTTTATAGTGTTCGTGAGCCAGAAAAAAACACTTTTGTTAATTGTAGATCAAAAACTACCCCAAACCAGTAAATCTAAGTTCACTTATCCAAAATTTTCAGTTATTGTCTTCCATCTCTTTCTTTACAACATCTAACTTTCCTGTCATTCACCTTCCATTTCACTTCCAATTTTGTGAGGTTTGTGAAGCCTCAGAAGTTACGACTTTCAGCTGGTGACTCATGCAATTTGATTAATATTGCGGGGTTGATTCCAAGTCCATCAAACCAGCATTGCACTCATCAAAACACTTTGCTCTTCCCCAGTCACCATTTGGATGTTTTCAAACTCGAGGGTTATCATCTCGGCACAATGAGCTCTTATCTCTGAGATTTCTGATCATGATTGTTTTCTTGGCATGTTACGGAGTGGTTTACCATGCCGTCTTCAGCAGATGTCGTATAGTAGTGGGTGACCTGTCATTGTTTCCATAAGGGAATCCACTGCCTGGCCTCAAGGCCATGCAGCATTACTGGAATATGTGCCGCTGCCTGCAGGACTATCCCCGATCTGCTCCCATGGCTTCACTTAACCTGATTGTGATGGCTAAATGGGTTAGGACACCTTGCCAAGGCTGGCCCATAGGTCAACGAATGCAAGCATCTTCCGTTAAAAAGGATTGCTGCCTACCCCTGTAATACTTCTTTTGTCGTTAAAACCTGAACTCAAGGGCAGTTGGCAGATTTAGATTTCAGAGGTTTCCTTCCCTAGATGAGCTGCTACAATGGATAACTGAGCCCCATCTGCTGGATAAACTGTTGCTTTATCATAAATTTGTGTGGAGTGTCATAGAGTTGCGGGTTCTTGACTAGAAGTAATAATGTGTATATGCGATTTTGGATTTAATTTGCTGGAATTGGAAGTTAATATCGGGTGTATTCTCCGCCACATTCTTGCATCCACACCATATCATATCATTCCATGCATCTGTGCCTGCTTGCTACCAATTATAATGTTATGCAGAAGATTATTTGTTGCCAATTCAAACAATGTTGAAAAATGGTGCCCTGCAACCAAAGCACCACATATAATTATGCAACTCCACTTGATCGGAACATTTCTGTTTATACTCAGAACTTTTCCTTTTTGTAATCTGATGCTCAAAATTCCACACTTAGCTACATGCCTAAGTCACATTTGCCTACGCGCGAGATACGGCGCGTCGTACGACCTCTGAATTGACAGAAACATGCGCGGCCACAGAGTTTCTGACGGTGGCCTTCAGGGTGGCCGTACGCCGCTTTGGTTTATATTTTACAGGCCGTAGGGTCGCCGTGTTTATAGCGCGGAGTTATAACTTTTTTCATTTCTACGTTCGCCGTAGCAATTCGACAAGCCGAACAAAGAGTGGTAAAAAAAAAAACTAAACCCACTCGTTACCGTCGTCTGGCCGCACATTCGCCTGAGGCCCCCTGCGGTCCCTGCGGTCGCCTTGCGGGCACCTTGCGTTGCCTTGAAAATTCTAATGGCCGCCGAGGAACGGCCCTAACGGTCACCTGTGCGACATCAATCAAAGACTCGTACGGCACCCCCACGTTTTCGGCTTCCACAAAATTTATAAAATACCCGTGGCGGTACCCGAAAAATAAAACTATGTGACTGCTACATGTGTGGCCGTTGGAAATACTCAGCCGCCCTATAATGCTAGTACCGTAGATTTTGTAGGACTTCCACGGCCCGTGGTAAATGTGACTTGTGCCTAACTAAGAGCTACAATAACAATTTTCAAATGTGGCCTTGTTGGTCTGTCCTGATCATATCTTCATTTTCAAAAAAACCATTTGGAGGAAGATATTTGAGAGAAAACAAATTTATATTTAGTTATCGCTTAAGAGAGCATGAACTTATAACACAGTTTATTTAAGTTTCCTTTTTGTGGAGTTAACCGAGGCAACAAAGACAGCTGTTTTTTCGCTTTGTATCCTCTTGAGTTGCAAGTTTGGAGTCTCTAAGTTTTCCTCTAAAACGAAGCAACAATCCGGATCTGGATACCGAATTTTTGTTTTTTTAGTGATTCTCTCACCATTGAGAGATGGGCCAAAACGATATAGTACTATTATAGCATGATCCCTCACTCCATTCAATCCATTTCTTCCTCCAGGCCTTCAAACAGCTTTTCAACCACCACTCTTATCATCCCCCATCCAAATCCTCATCTTTCTACCCCCGATAAATCTACCCAAAACCCACGCTTTCTTCTCAAATTCCCTGCTTTCCTTCCTGAAAGTCCCTGTAAGTCCATCTTGTATTCCCCATGTTCCCCGCCCCATCCCTCTCCCTTTCCACAGATCTAATTGCTTCTTCTGGTCCCCACTGTTTGTCCTTCCACTCCCGCCCTCTCTGTCTCATGCCCCCTTCTGTGTGGTTGGTTGTGTTAGCTCTTCATACGAGCCTCGGAAGGTTTACAAAAAAAATCACTTTAAAAAAGCAAAAAACACTTTACAAAAGGTTTCTCACTTTAGGAAAAAAAAATATGATTAATTTGATAAGAGAAAGATCGTCTCTCAACTTAAAAGCACCCAAGCTGTGTCACTAACATTTTACAAATTATCGTTAGAATGCTTCTGCAAAACAGTCTCAAAAGTGTTCCTGAGGAGAAATCACTGACATGACTTGAACATTAACGCGCGTGAAGAAAGAAAGTTGATTGTTGGCTTTTATGTCCTCTATGAACTAGGGCAAGCTCTTATAATATTGATACATCCTCGGAATGGACTTGTTTTCACAGGGCTTTCCAGCAGACTAAATAACTCAGAATCAGTCCCTAGCCAACAAAGCTAACATAACTCAAGCTATTAGTTCGCTGCCAACAATCTGTAGGTCTGCTCCTAAAAAACTGGTCGTAAACAACAGCTGTTAAAAATCAGCGCCGAAGGTTGCTTCCCAGCAATGCTTTTCATACTTCATTATAAGTCACAAAAATTACAGCATCACTTGAAGGCCACTCCGTGTTAGAGTGCAACCTCGTGTCACATAATGGCTGATCCATGAGAACATATCGGGCCAAATACGTTTTTATAATATACATGCTATTACAGTACTATATCGTTTTTGGCCCTATCTGCTCATGGTAGACAGAATCACTAAAAAGAACAAATAATTTCTATATTCCAGATCCGGATTCTGGATCTTTCACCAAAATCCAATCAATTCGTCCCGTGCCACAAACCCAAACTGTCCACCAAGCTAATCCGATTCAGTCCACAACTTTGAGATATCGTACCTATATATTTGTTTCGCCCTTTCTACCAATGGTAAGAATCACTTTAAAAATTTTCAGATTCTGGAATCGAGATTTGGATCTTTCACCAAAATTGAAACAGATCTTCCTGTACACATCCAAATATGTCCACCAAGTTTCTGATCAAATCCAAGACCTTGAAATATAAATCCCTTCAAATTTCAAGTCAATCGGCATGAAAATTGGGACAATTTTGGAAATCGGCCAATGTTGATCTTTTGACCTCAAAAACAAGTAGCTTCCTATCCTTATGGACAGAACTGTACATGGGTGAAGTTTCATTGAAGATCGTTTAAAATTGTTGACACTGGAGGGTGGCAGACAGACAAACAGACAGACAGACAGAGACAGAAAACAAATCAATAACCAATATAGCTTGAAATCTCTATTTTGCAAAGTAACAAAACAAACAGACAGAAAGGGGTGAATATATACCTCCCTTCACCTTCGGGCAAAAGGTTATATAACACAGAATAAGTCCACTACCAGCAAAGCTATCACATGACCGTGCAATAAATCCTGCCATCCAACCAAGATTATCAAAAACTCTGCAAAGACCCACTATCAATTTAAAGGCTATTGATAATCCAAGTGACTAAAGTCAGCTACCAACAAGCTATCTGATAATAGCACAGCGTATATCACTATCAACAAAGTCAACAAAACTCCAGTCCAAGTTGCATTGTTAGACGTATGAGGTAAATGAAGATAAATAACTTCAAGTATGATAACATAAAGCTGCGAAGAGTAAAGATATCAAAGCTTGAATAAATCCCACGGCCATCAAAGGCTATCAATAACTCAGCATAAACGGTCCACACTAACAAATCTATCATAAATTCAAATCAAGCCCCTGCTGACAAAGCTATCATACTCAGTGCCATAAAGCTCCTACCACAATTCATCAAATTCACCGTAAGCCTGCACTACCAAACAAATTATCCAATAACCAAGTACAACGTAGGTATCGAAAAACTTGTGTCTTGAATCCGCTGACAACAAGATATCAGAAAAACTTTGCATAGGCGAGTCATTTAAAGAAACATATGTAAAGCGTTTTGAAAAATAAAAATCGCTTCAACCACTATATTGTTTTTTTGCTTATATTAAATAACTGTCCATAAATTACTACCAGCAAAATATTCAATAACGTCAGCACAAAGGCGTACTCCAACCAAGCTTATTTTAAACAGACAGCTCAGAAGATAGCAAGACGGCTTTCTGAGATTTTCATACATTCATGCGATCCGATGTATTCAATGATCATTGGCCAAAAGGAAATAGGCAGAGATTCCTTTTTTGAGTCCAGAGCTGCAGTGGGTATCCAAGATGCATACGATATTAATAAACAAAAAACTTCTCTCCAGAAAGGTACCTGAAAAAAAGCTGCAATTGAAAACGGTGAGTGTATATTCGAAGCCTGCCAAAAATTCAGGCTAACACTTGATGGCTGATAAAAAGAAAAACGTCAGAACAACAAAGGTTCTGGATACAGTGCTAATGTTGGTTGCAATGCACGGCTACTTTCGAAATCCATGAATCCAAGTGCAGACAGATAGTCATGTCCATGTTCCTAGCGATGTTAGCTGCAATCTCTCCGACATTAACAACAGCGTTTAGCATGCTTGCTTTTGCGCCTGGGTGTGAGATGAGTAAGAGCGAAGACGGCAAAACATATATTCTGAGAGCAGCCTCTACTCTCATCAACCATTTCAATCTCACTCTATTGATATTAAAACACAAATTAAATTTTTACCAAAAAAGTTTAAAGTCTATTTTTTTTCCAAATGAGCTGGTCATTATAACTTGATTATATTGCCAAGACACCTTAAACTTGCACCTATCTGCAATAGAGAGCCAGGATATCAGATGAATAGGTTTTCGTTGGGAAATGGAATATAATGGACAAATTGATAAGAACAATTTTAAAGATGCATCATTCAATGTTCCGCACCAGTATGCCCATTTACATTATATCTCAGTCAAATATTCATGGAAGATTGTTTTTTTTATACAATACGAGATCATTTACGAGGATCGAGCTTTTTGTCTTTTTTTTCGAGCTTTTCGAGGGATTTTTGTCAGGTCAGGTCAATTAGATCTGAGAACTTGTACAGTACCATGAAACTGATACAACCTGTTCCATGGTCGAGGTTTCAGCAACTAACATTCTCGCCACCAGAATTCCTTGTGAGGGGGCATGATATGACACCAGCAGCGAGGACGAAGAAAAACCTGTCAAAGAGGCGGAGGGACTCCTTATAGCCAACGACCATTCCATATTAGTGCTCAACTGGTGTCTGCGGACATCCTCCTGTCGTTGGGTTTACTTTTTGATGGGGGGTTGTGGCAAATTTGCACTATGGCCACCGTAAAACCCTTTCATCCGCAAAAACATACTGAAATGCATAAAAACACAAATCTGAAGAACCACGAGGTGGGAGTACCTCTTGTGCAGCTGCCCTTTGCAGGCGCACTCACGGATGACCAAGTTGGGGCAAAGCCTTCAAAGACCCCAATCTTTCATGATGGAGGGACCACGGGATACCTTTCCGGGATCAGATTTGCGTGCGTGTGTGTCGGAGTGGTGCTGAGTGTTCCGTTCCACCGACAGGCTGTCTCCTTGGGTTAACCTGAGTGTGGTCCCTTCGGTGGTGGTGCTGGAATTGTCCGTATCCGAAGAGAGATACACTGTCTCTGTTATTTCTGAGCTCAAGAGCATTGGACTCAGTATTGCAGCCCTCTCTTGAGGTCTCGGGAGACCGGATTGCGCGAAAGTCATGGTTGTGTTATACTACTATTGGCTTGGTCACTTGCGGGTCAACCATTACTCAAGGAGTTGCTTGCAGCTGTGTTCCAATAGCTGATTCAATGATAATTGTAGGTCACCGGCACACAGGTTATTATGAGATGAAAGATTCATCACTCCTTGAGCGTGTTATTTCCCTGGTTTGTACCTGCTCCGACTTGAGGCGAGTGATTTTAAAATGAGGACACATTCTATTCCACGCTCGAGTCTGTGTGATCAGTGCCCATGCGAGATACTCTGTCTCGGTTTGGGGATTTCAGTGATTGACTGGAACTGATTAGGGATGGTTATGAGGACATTGTGTTAGTCCCTATGAGTCTGGAACTGTGAACCAAATAGCACTTAAATTGTTGCTTTGCAAGAAGTTTATGATTAGGTGTGGCTAGTTCTGGTTTTCAGCACCACAGCGTCATTGCTGGACTTGGTATTCCAACGCTGACAGTGTGGCAAAGGGAATTGTCCATGTGCTTGCTATGGTCATGGGAGATGATCCAGAGCTGCAGGGTCTATACTGAGTGCTCAGTTCCTCCATACTGCCCAAAGCTTTGTAGGCACTCGAAGTTGCACCTTAATCAGGGAATGTACCATCCCAGCCCAGTGGATGTTGGCAAGCTCAAGGTGGACGGAGGTGATGAGGGAGCTTGCAAACAGGCTGAGTGGGAATTTGGGGTCTGGGTGCTTTTGGGATCCTGAAAGTTGGGGTTAGCCTTCAGACACATCTTATGATCTGTAAGCTGGATGTTGGAACTCACCAGGTTTGAAGAGAATTTTGTTCTCTCAAGGACACTGGACCCATTAAACCATAGTCACAGGAGCCAGGCTGACATGGCAGAGCTGAGTTGTCAGGGAGCTGAGGCATAAAACTGTTACATTGCACTAAGGGTGACAAGGGACCTAGGCAGGAATTGTGAGGGGTAAATCACTGTGGTCAGGTGATTCTCGTCCTGTTACAGGGAATTTGCATTGCCATTCTCCAAGCATCCCTTTGGAGTACTGCAGTTAGAGAAAGGGTTGATGGGCTCTTTACGAGGAGTACCAAATGAAGGCCCGCTGGGCTGGTTACTTTACGAGCAGCTGTCCCATGCTGTCCCACCAGCTGTCGAGATTGGATTGTAGGGCTCTACTCCTATTGCTGACCTCAATCATCTGTGAGTCCAACCTTCTTTGGGAGGCACAGCTGTTGTTTGAACGGTTTGAAATGGGGTAAAAGCTTCGCTGGATCGTGTTGGCATCCATGTATGAACTTTCAGGTGGTGGAAATGCATGTACTGTGTACTTGCATGCTAGTTCTGTGCCTGCTGGAAACACAGGCATCATCCAATGACTGGAAGACGGCCTTATTGTCCATCTCTGGAATAGGGAAGGGTGATCACCAGGCTGCAACAACTACAGAGGGTGCGACTTGCTCTCAGTCAGCAAGTTCTCTCCCCTCTCCCTCCCGTTCCCCTCTCTCTTAGCTCCTTGCTCTTGGCTCTTTGCTCGATATATTGTGAGGGTTCGACCCACATCTGCTTGAGCACAGCGTTCCAGAGCATCATTACACAAAAGTGCATAACATTTGGACCATATCCTTGCTCTTCGGGTCCTCACCAAATGATACGAGAGTTTCAGTAGGAGCTTCTTGCAGCCTATTTGCATCCTATGTAAAATCTTGAATCAATGAATCTGATGGAGAATCCATATGGTCTCGTGGGCGGCCACAAAACTGATCAATCTGATGCACTGAACTTACTTTGGCCACTGAGAGTGTTTGTAGAGATGTGGTATACATCTCTGACTTATTTCCAGTTACTGCGAATTTTCAGGTCGGTTGTACTGGCCCCACACTTTTCAGCACTGTATGGATGGATTCTGGGGAAGATTCCAGAAGATAAGCTGCGTTGCATCACTTGGAATGTCAAGATCTTAACCTTAGATTTCTAGATGATATGCGTCATCTTCTGCGGACTCTAGATATCTTTTTGGGGGCCCTGGTGCTGAAATGAGGAGTCGGACAGAGCTGCTGGAATTACTGGTTTTCCTGGGTCAAACTAAATCCAGCGCTCTCAATTGACATCTTCGGATGCTGCATATCCTGTCTTACCCTGTTGTCGAGGTGAGTTAGGTCACAAAACGATGTCCCTTTTCCTTGGCATGATTATTTCATTCTGGGCTGTCGGCCGTGGATCCAACAGTTCGAGGCGGGCCATGGGGATCATGGAGTCCTGGACCAATGGGAGTTGGTGCTGCCACGTAACCAGTGTGGAGGATGAACAGTTCTGAGTCTCAGGTTCTTGGTTTCCAGTCTTGCTTCCAAATGTAGGACTTAGGACTCTGACAGGATTTGAGCGGGACTTAATCCTTTGGTGCAGTATGATTCCAGGTCTCTTCGGAGCATCCACTGGCTACGCTAGGGACTTTGTATCCAAGACAGTTTCTGAGAGCGACTCCAAATGGGTGTGGTAATATGAAGGGTATTCTCACAATAAAAAATCGGGCCATCGGTTTTGGCTGAGGGGCGGGGCCAGGTCAAGGCGCGCCCAAACTATAACTTTTGAATTACTGCTTTCGCAGAGTGATTTTACCTTTATGTCATTGCGAAAGAATCTCGGCTTTTATGAGCATTTTAGTACCAAGATCAGCCAAATTGACCACCTATAACCTGTGATATGGCTCTGGATTGTGGTCAGCCGGGGGCACAAAATTTTTTTTGGGGGCGGAGCTAAAATGGGCGCCGAGGGACCACAGGTCTAAAAGTGGTTATTTTGAGTTTTCTGTCACCCAAGTGAATAAATGACCAACATATGGGCGGAGAAAATGAGTATAGTTCGGCGAGGGTGTGTACACCTTGACACTGGAATGGCCCAAATTAAACAATTTACTTAATATGACGGGCCCACACGCAACA
>CM068962.1:79119839-79134304 GCA_035128595.1 Eptatretus atami | reverse complement strand
CTGCACCAAAGGAATTAAGTCTCCGTCTCAGATCCCTGGTCAGAGTCCAAGTCTCACATCTGGAGAGCAAGACTGGAAGCACCAAGAACCTGAAGACTCAGACTTTCATCCTCCCACACAGGTACCGGCAGCACCACACCCCATGGTCCAGTGACTCCATGACTCCCCAGGCCCGACCCAGACATCTGTTGACCACTGGCTCACAGCCAGCAGAGAAATGAAAATCACTGCCAAGGAAAGGGAATCGTTTTGTGACCCTCACACTCGACAACAGGTACAGACAGGGAACCCTATGCAGCATCCGAGATTCAATTGAGAGCCTGGATTTAGTTCGACCCAGGAAACCAGTAATTCCCAGCAGCTTCTGTCCGACTCCTCATTCAGCACCTAAGGGCCCCAAAAGATATCTAGAGTCTCTGCAAAGATGACTGCATCATCTACGAATCATCAAGGTTAAGATCTTGATCATTCCAATGATGCAACGCTAGCTTGATCTTCTGGAATCTCTCCAGAATCCAGTCCATACAAGTGCTGAAAAGTGTGGGGGCCAGTACACACCCTGACAAATTCCAGTAACTGGAAATAAGTCAGAGATGGTATCACCACATCTCACAACACTCTCAGTGCCAAAGTATAGTTCAGGCATCAGATTGATCAGTTTTGGTGGCCCCCCACGATGACCAAGGATCCTCCATCCAGATTCATTGATTCAAATGATTTACATAGATCAACATAGGCTGCAAGCAGCTCCTACTGAAACTCTCGTATGCATTTGGTGAGGACCCGAAGAGCAAGGGTATGGTCAATCGTTGACCTCTTTGGTGTAAAGCCTGACTGCTCTGGACGCTGGTGCTCAAGCAGATGGTGGCGAACCCTCACAATAATTATCCGAGCAAAGACCTTGCCCTGCACTGAGAGCAGCGTCACCCCTCGGTAGTTGTTGCAGTCTGGTTGATCACCTTCCTTTCAGAGGATGGACATAAGGCCGCTCTTCCAGTCAGTTGGGATGATGCCTGTGTTCCAGGCAGAGACAGCTGCATGCAATGACACGAGTACAGCATTTCCACCAGCCTTGAGAAGTTCAACATGGATGCCAACAGATCCAGACAGAGCTTTACCCATTTCAACCGGTTCACACAGCTGTGCTTCCACCAAAGAAGGTGGCACAGATGATTGGAGGGTCAGCAATAGGATAGTAGCACCCTGACATCCAACTCGACGTGGTGGATCAGCATGTCAGTTGCTCAAAGTAACCAGCCCAGCGGGCCTTCATTTTGGACTCCTCTGTCAAGAGCCCATCACCCTTTGCTCTAACTGCAGTACACCAAGGGATGGGCTTGGAGGAATGGAATGCACAAATTCCCCTGTAAGCAGGACGAGAATCACCTGACCACAGGTGATGCTGTACCCCCTCACAGATTCCTTGCACATAGTTCTTGTATGGCTTTTGTCCACCCTTAGTGCATGTACAGTTTTATGCCTCAGCTCCCTGAACAGCTCAGCTCTGCCATTCAGCCTGGCTCTGTGACTATGGTTAATGGTGTCCAGTGTCCCTTGAGAGAAAAAATTCTTCTTCGCCCTATGGTGAGTTCCAAGACATCCACTGGTAAGATCAAAGATGGTGGTCTTGAAGGTACTCCACAACTTTCAGGATCCCCCAAAGCACCCAGACCCCCCAAATCTCCACTCAGCCTGTTTGCAAGCTCCTCATCTACCCTCTCATCCTTGAGCTTGCCAACATCCAGCCTGGGCTGGGATGGTACCATTCTCCTGGATTTAAGGTGCAACTTCAGAGTTGCTACAACAAGCTTGTGGTCAGTATTGAGGAACTGAGCACTCCAGTAGACCCTGCAGCTCTGGATCATCCTCCAGTGACCATCAGCAAGCACATGGACAATCTCCGTTGCCACACTGTCAGCGTTGGAATACCAAGTCCAGCAATGAGCCTGTGGGTGCTGAAACCATGAACTAGCCACCCTAAATCCATAACTTCTTGCAAAGTCAAGCAATTTAGTGCTATTCTGGTTCACAGTTCCAGACTCATAGGGACTAACACATGTCTCATAACCATCCCTATCAGTTCCAGTCAATGCACTGAAATCCCCCAAGACCAGAAGAGTATCTCGCATGGGGCACTGATCAACCACAGACTCGAGCGTGGAATAGAATGTGTCCTTCATTTTAAGATCACTCGCCTCAGTCGGAGCATGTACAGAAACCAGGGAAATGACACCCAAGGAGTGATGAATCCTTCATCTCATAATACGCTTGTTGACCGGTGTTACCTCAATTATCATTGGAATCAGCTTATTGGACACAGCTGCAGCAACTCCTTGAGTATGGTGACCATCAGAGTGACCAGACCAATAGTAGGTATAACCACCAACCATGATCTCGCTGCAATCCGGTCTCCGAACCTCAGAGAGTGCTGCAATACTGATGTCCAAATGCTTGAGCTCAGAAGATAACAGAGACAAGTGATCATCCTCTCTTCGGGATAGGACATTCCAGGCACCCACCCGAAGGGACCACCTCAGGTTAACCCAAGGAGACCGCCGTCTGGTGGACGACACCTCAGCACCACTCCGACACACACGACCGCAATCTGATCCGGAAAGGTTATCCCGTGGTTTCCCTCCTATAATGAAAGATTGGGGGTCTTGAAGGCTTTGCCCCAATCTTGTCATCCATTGAGCTGCCCTGCAAAGGGCAGCTGCACAAGAGGTACTCCCCACCTCGTGGGTTTTCAGATTGTTTTTATGCTTTCAGTATGTTTTGCGGAATGAAGGGTTTTACGGTGGCCATAGTGCAAATCTTGCCACCAACCTCCTCATAAAAAGTAACCCAACGACAGGAGGATGTCCGCAGACACAGTTGGGCACTAGATACGGATGGTCGTTGGCTCACAAGGAGCTCCTCCGCCCTTTGACAGGTTTTGTTCTTCGTCCTACTGGGTGTCCATATCATGCACCCTCCTCACCAAGGAACTTGGTGGGGGAGATGGTTTAGTTGCTGACAACCCGACCATGGAACAGGTTAGTACAGGTTTACATGGTACCTGTAGCAAGTTTCAGATCTAATCTGACCTGACCTGACAAAAATCCTCGAAAAAGCCTCGAAAAAAAAAGACAAAAAGCCTCGATCCTCAAAATGAGTCTCGATCTTGTATAAAAAAAACAATCTCTCCATGAATTTTGACTGAGATATATGTAAATGGCATACTGGTGCGGAAAATGAATTGATGGCATCTTTAAATTCTGTTTCTTTATCAATTTTTCCAATTATTTCCATTCCACGAAAACCTATTCATGCTGAATTATCTCGGTCTTCTCTATTGGCAATAGGTGCAAGTTTAGGTGTCGGCATATAAATACAAGTTATAATGATCCAGCTCACTTTGGAAAAAAAATAGACTTTAAAACTTTTTTGGTAAAAATTTAATTTGTTTTTTTAATATATCAATCAGAGTGAGATTGAAATGGTTGATGTAGAGTAGAGGCTCCTTCAGAATTAATGTTTTTGCCGTCTCTAGCCTCCTTACTCATCCACACCCAGGCTGCAAAGCAAGCAATGCTAAAACGCTGTTGGTTAATGTCGCAGAGATTGCCAGGCTAACATCAGCTAGGACATGGAATGACATCTGGTTGATTGGATTCATGGATTCGAAAGAGCGTGCATTGCCACCAACATTAGCACTGTATCAGAACCTTTGTTGTTCTGACGTTTCTTTTTATCAGCCATCAAGTGTAGCCTGAATTTTCTGGCAGTGACTTTGATATACACTCACCTTTTCAATTTCAGCCTTCTTTCATGTACCTTTTCTGGAGAGAAGTTTTTGTTTATTAATACGTTATGCATCTTGGATACACACTGCAGCTTCTGACTCAAAAAAGGAATCTCTGCTATTTCCTTTTGACCAATGAGTCATTGATACATCGGATCGCATGATGTATGAAAATCTCATGAAAGCCGTCTTGCTATCTTTCTGAGCTGTCTGTTTAAAATAAGCTTTGTTGGGAGTAGCCTTTGTGCTGAGTTATTGATAGTTTTGCTGGTAGTGAAATTTATGGAACTAGGTTATTTATATAAGAAAAAAACAATATGTGGTTGAAGCGATTTTATTTTTCAAAACAGTTTAATATTGTGTCTTTAAATGACTCGGCCTTATGCAGAGTTTTTTGATATCTTTGTTGGTCAAGGGATTCAGACAAAGTTTTTTGATACCTACGTTGTACTTGGTTATTGATAACTTTGTTGGTAGTGCAGGGCTTTACGGTGAATTATAGATGAATTTGTGGTAGTGAGCTTTATGGCACTGAGTAACTGATAGCTTTGTCAGCAGTGGGCTTGATTTAGAATTTATCGATAGATTTGTTAGTGGTGGACGTTATGCTGAGTTATTGATAGCTTTGATGGCCGTGGGATTTATTCTAAGATTTTGATATCTTTACTCATCGCAGACTTTATGTTATTCATACTTGAAGTTATTTATCTTCATTTACCTGATACGTCTAACAATCAACTTGGACTTGGAGTTATTTGTAGCTTTGTTGATAGTGGAATATACGCTGTGCTATTACAGATAGCTTTGTTGGTAGCTGACTTTATGTCACTGGATTATCAATAGCTTTATTGATAAGTGGGGTCTTTGCAGAGTTTTTGATATCTTGGTTGGTGGCAGGATTTATGGCACGGTCATTGATAGCTTTGCTGGTAGTGGACTTTATTCTGTGTTATTACCTTTGCCACCGAAGGTGAAGGAGGTTATATTTTCACCCCTTTCTGTCTGTTTGTTTGTTACTTGCAAAATAGAAGATTTTTCAAGTATATATGGTTAGCTGATTTTGTTATTCTGTCTCTGTCTGTCTGTCTGTTTGTCTGTCTGCCACCTCCAGGTCACAATTTTAAACCGATCTTCATGAAACTTCACCACATGGTACAGTTTGTCATAAGGAAGAAGCCTATTGTTTTTGAGGTCAAAAGATCAACATTGGCCGAATTTCCAAAATTGTCAATTTTCATCCGATTGACTTGAAATTTGAAGGGGATTTATATTTCAGGTCTTGGATTTGAATGAAACTTGGTGGACATATTGGATGTGTGACAAGGAAGAATTGTTTCAATTTTGGTGAAGATCCAAATCCTGATCCAGATCTGATAATTTTTTAAGTGATTCTTCACCATTGAGAGAAAGGGCGAAACAAATATATAGTACGATATCTCAAAAAGTTGTGGACTGATTCGGATTAAGCTTGGTGGACAGTTTGGGTTTGTGGCACGGACGAATTGATTGGATTTTGGTGAAGATCCGAATCCGGATCTGGATACGAGAATTATTTGTTTCTTTTTTAGTGATTCTTCACCATTGAGAGATAGGGCCAAAAACGATATAGTACTGTATAGCATGATATTTCAAAAACGTATTTGGCCCGATATGTTCTCATGGATCAGCCATTATGTGACAGAGGTTTGCACTCTACCGAGTGCCCTTCAAGTTGATAGCTGTAATTTTTGTGAGCTTTATATTGAATATCGAAAGCATTGCTGGGAGCAGACCTTCGGCCGCTGATTTATTAACAGCTTTGTTTATCGACCAGTATTTGTTAGGAGCAGACCTACAGTATTTGTTGGCAGCAGACTAATGCTGAGTTATGTTAGCTTTGTTGGTAGTGGACTGTATTCTGAGTTATTTAGTCCTGGGCTGGAAAGCCTGGTTGAAAAAAAGTCATTTCGAGGATGTATCAATATTATAGAGCTTGCCTATGTTCATAGAGGACATAAAGCCAACAATCACTTTCTTTCTTCACGCGTTAATGTTCAAGGCAATGTCAGTATTTCTCCTCAGGGTAACACTTTTGAACTGTTTTGCAGAAGACATTCTAGATAATTTAGTAATGTTAGTGACAGCAGTTGTGTGCTTTTAGTTGTAGAGACAGATCTTTCTCTTATCACATTATCATATTTTTTTTTCCTCAAAGTGTAGAAACCTTTTGTAAAGTGTTTTTTGCTTTTGTAAAGTGATTTTTTTTGTATACCTTGCCGAGGCTCGTATGAGAGCTAACACACAACAGCAGGGGCTGATGACAAGAGGGGCGGGAGTGGGAAGGACAAAACAGTGGGGAACAGAGACATTAGATCTGTGGAAGGGAGAGGGATGGGGCGGGGAACATGGGAATACAAGATGGACATTACAGGGACTTTCAGGAAGGAAAGCAGGGAATTTGAAGAAGTGGGTTTGGGTAGATTATCGGGGGTAGAAAGATTGAGGATTTGGATGGGGGATGATAGAGGTGGTGGTGAACAGCTGTTTTGAAGGCCTGGAGGGAAGAATGGGATTGAATGGAGTGAGGGAGTCATGCTATATAGTACTATATCGTTTTTGGCCCTATCTCTCAATGGTGAAGAATCACTAAAAAAGAAACAAAAATTGTCGTATCCAGATCCGGATTGTTGCTTCCGTTTTAGGTGAAAACTTAGATGACTCCAAACTTGCAAGCTCCAAGCAGGATACAAGCGAAAAACAGCTGTCTTTGTTTGCTCGTTAACTCACAAAAAGGGAAATTAAATAACTGTTATAAGTTCATGCCTCTCTTAAGGATAACTAAATATAATTTGTTTTCTCTCAAATTCTTCCTCCAAAGGTTTTTTGAAATGAATATATTATCAGGACAAGACCAGGCAACACCTTTTGAAAATTGTTATTGTAGCTCTTAGTTAGGCCTAAGTCACATTTACCACGGCGGCCGTGGAGTCTACAAAATCTACGGCCACTAGCAATTATAGGGCGGCCGCAGTATTTCCACGGTCACACAATGTAGCAGTCACATATGTTTTTATTTTTCGGGTAGCCGCACGGCGTATTTATAAATTGTGGAGACCGAAAACGTGGGGGTGCCGTACGGTCTTTGATTTGATGTCGCACGGTGACCTTAGGGCGTTCCTGCGGCGGCCATAGAATTTTCAAGGCAGACGCAAGGTGCCCGCAAGGCGACCGCAGGGGGACCGCAGGGGGGCCCTCAGGCGAATGTGCGGCCAGACGGACGGTAACGAGTGGGTTTTATTTTTTTTTTTACCACTTCTTTTGTTTCGGCTTGTCGAATTGCTACGGCGAACGTAGAAATGAAAAAAGTTATAACTCCGCGCTATAATTCCACGGCGACCCTACGGCCTGTAAAATATAACCAAACGGCGTAGGGCCACCCTGAGGCCACCTCAGAAACTCTGTGGCCGCCGCATGTTTCTGTCAATTCAGAGGTCGTACGGCCGCCGTATCCTCGCCGTAGTGCAAATGTGACTTAGGCATTAGCTAAGTTGTGGAATTTTGAGCATAGATTACAAAAAGGAAAGTTTCTATGATTGTATAGAACAGAAAATGTTTCCATCAAGTGGGAGTTGATAATTATATGTGGTGCTTGGTTGCCGGGGCACCTTTTTCACATTGTCTTGAATTGGCAACAAATAATCTTCTGCAAACATTATAAGTTGGTAGCAAGCAGGCACAGATCATGGAAATGATATGATATGGTGTGATGGCAGAATGTGGCGGAGAATACACTCCGATATTTAAACTCCAATTTCCAGCAAATAAAATCCAAAATCGCATATCACATTTATTACTTCTAGTCAAGAACCCGCAACTCTATGACACTCCACACCAATTTTATGATAAAGCAACAGTTTATCCCAGCAGATGGGGCTCATTATCCTTGGTAGGCAGCTCATCTAGGAGAAGGAAACTCTGAATCTAAATCTGCCACTGCCTTGCAGTTCAGGTTTTAACAACAAAATAGAAGTTTAACAGGGTATAGGCAGCAATCCTTTTTAAAGGAGATGGCCTTGCATTCGTTGACCTATGGGCCACCCTTTGGCAAGGTGTCCTAACCCATTTTAGCCTCACAATCAAGGTTAAGTGAAGCCATGGGAGCAGATGGTGGATAGTCCTGCAGGCAGCTGGCACATATTGCCAGTAATGGCTGCATGGCCTTGAGGCCAGGCAGTGGATTCCTTATGGAGAACAATGACTAGGGTCACCCATCTACTATAGACACTGCCTGGAAGACGGCAATGGCAAACCACTTCCGTACATGCCAAGAAAACAATCATGATCAGAAATCTAAGAGATAAAGCTATTGTGCCAGATGATAAGCCCTCGAGGTTTGAAAACACCAAATGGTGACTGGGGGAGAGCAAAGTGTTTTGATGAGTAGCAATGGCTGTTTTGATGGGACTGGATCAACCCCGCAAATAAATTAAATTGCTGAGGTCACCAGAACTGAAAGTCGAACTCTGAGCTTCACAAACACTCACAAAATTGGAATGTGAAAATGGAAGGTGAATGCATCAGGGAAAGTTAGATGTTGTAAAGAAAGAGATGGAGAAGACAATAACTGAAACTTTCTGGATAAGTGAACTTAGATTTACTGGTTTGGGGTAGTTTTGATCTGACAATTACAAAGTGTTTTTTTTCTGCTCACGAAACCTATAAAATAAATGGAGTGCCAGTGACTTGCAATAAGAAGATGGCAATGTCAGTGCTGGGATACAACCCAATCATTGACAGGTTAATATCAGTCAGGTTGAAAGGAACGCCCAGTAAACACCACCATCATTCTGATTATATGCTCCAACTTCAACAGCAGAGGAAGACAATGTGGAGGAGTTTTATGGAAAGTTGCAAGAACTGGTGGAACAGCTGTCTGAAGGAAATGTTTCAATTATCATGGGAGACTAGAATTCAAGAATGGGAGAAGTAGGAGCACAAGGGATTGCAGGAAAGCATGGACTTGGTATCCAAAATGAGGCAGGGAGCGATTGCTGGAGTTCAGTGTGGAGAATGAGCTCGTAATTGCAAACACTTTGGTCAAGCAACCCAATCATAGACTGCACACATGGACTTCCCTTATGAGTACCATCGAAATCAGACTGACTACATTCTAATCAACAGAAAATTTAGAAGTGCTGTGAAATCAAATTGTATGCATTAAATGATGCAAATTTTTCACGATGGACTCTCATGGACTAATTAAAATATATAATCAAAATCTGTCTTCGGATTTGAGGATAGGAGCTCGTGGACTAAATAAGTGTCGAAATCTGGAGTGAAATCTGTAAATTTAAAGAAATTAGCGATTCTTACAACAAAGCGTGTTTACTTTAAGCAAGACTATGCTCCCTCCTCCATATTTACACAAGAAAATGTGAAATTGCCAAAGCATTAAATTTACGTTTTTCTACTGTTCAGACAATTGTATTGAGTGAAGAAAATATTAAGGAATGTGCCCAAAGTGTAATTTCATTGAGTGCAATGAAAAAAAATTAAGCAGCGGGACAAGTTCGGCTGTGGGATCATCATTAAGGTTCCCACGGCATGAGCAGTGGGTGTGGGACCACAGCTCAGTTCTCTGTAGGGAAATCCCCAGTATTAGGAAGGCAACATGAATTAAAATAAAGATCAAATTAAAAGAAAGATTAACATAACAGGAGGATTAGAATGAATAAAGCAACGGGACAAGTGAACTACGTGTTCAAGAGAGAATTGGAAAATGTTTTCAGTGGCTACAAAGCAATGCTTGCTGAAAAAAAGAAGAGAGCAGTGCAGAAGACTCTCCTTAGATTCTTCCAGAAGGGTGAAATACCACAGTTCACAATATATAATAGATGACTTCCCTTCCAAGGATGTTCAACGCAGAAAGAGATCATTTGGCCCATCAAGGCTGCACAATGGTTGCCAACCTGTGACAGTTTTTTGGTATGGAGTCAAGGCTCGTGGAAGAACTAGAACACTGGATCAGGACGCAACAGGACAAAAGGAACAGTAAATAGATGGGGGGACACCAACAGCAAAATAGAGAGAGACTTGGACAAACAATGGGGTGGAGAGGAATGGGATTGACAGGATGGATACAGAAGGCAACTTCTCCCCCACTCCTCCCTATCCTCTTCCTCCTCCTCTCTCCCTCCCCCTCTTTCCTCTCCCTTTCCCCTCCCCTCGCTCTCCTCTCTCTCCCCCTCCCCTCGCTCTCCTCTCTCTCTCCCCCTCCCCTCTCCCCCCCCCCAGCCTCTGTCCCCACCCCCTCTTCTCCGTTCACATCACCCACCTACTGTTTATTTGTGTTCTATCCTTTTTAAACGTTGAGCATCAATCAAGGAAGCAACACACACCATATTTAACTTCTTTCATATAATTCATTTCTTGGACGGGGTTTGAAACTCAAAACTCCTCGACACTTTTCAAATTACTTCATTGTTTCCACCTGTAATGAATTTAAGCTTATTTTGGAGCTCTTTGAAGTCTATGATGAAACGTTATTTTTTGCTAACATTGATAAATGGAGGGAGGGCTTTCTTTGATTCAAAGACCGCCTTGCATACAACCTTTGTTCAAAGATTTTCAAATTCGGCTACGAGCTGTTATTAACAATGCCAACATGGTTCGTTCATCGTTGTGATAATCCTCATACTCTGTCACAGAGCGCTGGTGCCACTGAAGCAGTTTCCTGAACAAGAGTTATACTGAGTGGTTTGCCATTGCCTTCCCAGTAATAGTTCAGACAGGAATTCAGCTACAGTGCCGGTGATGGCTCAACTACTCTTCATAAAGGACACAGTGGGGGGTCTTTGATGTCCACCAAATAATGTCGGTAGATGGGATTCCCAGCTTAACGTTCATCGGAGGGACGTCAGAGCATTGATGAATCACCCTGTGACGATATCCATACATCTAAATAAATCATGAGTTCTACAATCTCTGGTTGTATCATATGGCTCAATGTTTGGGCCAGCAACACTGAGTTAACCATGCCTACACTAGGTGTGTGTCTTTATGAAGAGTATATGTATGTATATATATATATATATATATGTATGTATATATATATATATATGTATATACACATATATATTCTGGATAGATAAGACAAAAAGCGAATGTCGTTAAACACTGCTTTATGCTACAAAAACATTGATTTATCAAACGGTGACAAGGGGATTGTTCAAAAGAATCTCTCAAGGTCGCTTGCTTGGGGGAAGGTTTTGCGCAAATGTTCCTTATTGAATCCGTCACGTGGCGGAAATCGGGATGGGCAACCTGAGAGCTGCTGCAGTCCCCTGTCCAATTTGGCGAGTGCAGTCCGCATCTCTGCCGCTGTTGGCATCGGCTCGGGTTCGTTGTCGCTTTCTTCTTCCATTCTTCAGGTATGGGCTCGGTGGCTTCGAGAATCTGACGACGAGCTGGTCGGTCATTTCCTCTTCCGTAATTTCGCCTGTTGTCTAATGTCGTCGTCGATGGTGATCCATTGATCGAACACTTCGGCTGTGAGCCCAGGTTTGTGGCGAGGGCAGTGGCTCCATTTCTGGCATTGGTCTGGTTCTCCAACAAATCCTCCCTTTCGCCAACAGTTCCGAATCGTTTCTGCCGTAACTTTTTCCCACGCAACATCGAGCATATTCATCGTGTCCAACAGCGTTACCTTTTTGACGACTTCGTTGGCTACAAGTTCTTCCTGGCTATCATCGATAGTATCAATGATTTCTGGCGAAGCTGGTGTCGAAAGTAGGCCTTCAGCGTCCTCATTATTCCCATGTCGCATGGTTGGAGCACCGATGTTGTGTTCGGCGAGAGGAATTTACGGTGATGCTCTTCAGTCATCGACTTGAGTGTATGCCGAACAATTGTCAACAAGCATAAATACCTTTCATTTTTAACGATGGAACTTGAGATCCAATACGCGAAGCCAGCGCTCCCAGATTCTACTTGTCATCCACGCATTGGAAGAGAAGTCGTAGGTCAGGGCAGTTGTTGAAGATTTTTGAAGCAACGCGGCTTCTTTTGTTTGCCAATCAGAAGAAGATCTTCCTTTCCACCGTCCATGTTGCAGCAGACCATCAATGTCACTCGGTCTTTTGCCATTTTCCTTTTTTTGCCTTTGTTGTCCTTCTTGGCAATGTACGTCGAGTCTGGTAGAGCGTGGAAGTAGATTCCTGTCTCATCGGCGTTGAGGATGTCCCGCTTGCCAAATGACTGAAGAATCTCTCCCAGCTGATTTCGACGGAACTCATTCGCTGCAGCCACATCCGCCTCAGCCGCTTCTCTCTTCAAAACAGTGAAGACAATTCCATTCCGTTTCTTCCACCGAGAAAACCAACGCAGTGTCCCTAAAGTCGTGATGACCAGCTTTTTGCGAAGGACTTCCGCTTTCTGACATAAGATCGGGCCATTCACTGGCATATTCTCCGATTCGAAAAATCCCACCATTCAAGCAGGGCTTTCTCCACTTCCTCGTCTTTCCCCACCCGCTTCCGCTTCACACCGCCTAGCTCTTGAACCTCTGCTCTGATGGTGCCTTCGTTCTTGATAGATTCTGGAGCTGCCACGAGAAATTTCCAACGCGATTGCAGCCTCGCGCTGACTTGTCTTCGCCATTGCATTGAAACGGTCTAATAAAGCCACCTTCTCCTCCATGGATATATCCTTCCTCTTTTGCTCGTGGTCGCCTCTTGACTCTAAATCACAACCAACTCGTGACTCTTAAAGTACAAAAATGCTGAGAGATAGAATTCAACCACACGGCGTAAGCTATAAACGCATACACGCTTCACCCGCTGTGACGACCGAAAAGTGAAAGCGTAGAGTGAGCTGGAAATCATTGCACAAGGCTGTAGTCATTGGGATTTCCACTGTGACACTGTGCGTTAGGATTTTCCAGTTCTCCTATAGGTAAACACACACCCCACAGCAGTGCATACTACATCAAGCTTAGGTTGAGACCGCGCGCGTGCCAAGCAGGTGGATTTATTATCCGGCGGATTTCTCTATGTAAAATTCCGTTCAACTCATTTTGGTCACAATAAGCGGCTGGATTTATAACCGTGGATTTATAAAGCGGCGTCTACTGCATACATATATAACATATATCTATATATAAAATATATATATATATATATTATTATATAATATATATATATACAGTATATGTACATCCATACACACATATATTATATATATATAATATATATTAATATATATATATATATATTATATATATATATACATATACATGAAGACCACAAGGGGAAAACCAGAGATGTCAGGATAAGTCAATTTTGAAGAAACTGAAAAACAAAGTTTCAAGACTTTGGTGGACTGTTTAATAACTGTCATATAGAATTCTTTTCCAGTAAAAGGAAGAATGATCATTGGCGCATCAAATTAAGCATGTAGCATTTGCCAAGCTTCTGTGTTATTCAATTTAAGAGCAAAGAACAAATCAATGTTGCAAACTGACATCACGTTATTCCATTGTTTAATAATTGCCATGCAATTTTAACCCAGGATGTGTAGCAATTCATGATTGTTGGTTATTAGCATACATTACATGACTTTGGTGATCACAGATTATTTTTTCAACATTAAACGGTCCTTGTTTTTTTGTTTGATTGGTGTTCAACGCATACTCAAGGTATTTCGCTTATATGACGACGGATTCTCCATTTCTTACTCCGTACTACTTAATATGATGGAAAACCGGGAGGAAACCAAGGAATAACCACCCCGCGATAGCCGAAGTCACCTCATGTGACGCCCTCATATACCTAAGCAGGTTGATTGGGTGGTGGGTACATCGAATGAGGATGGGTACTCGATGCGCTAACCATTAAGCCACGGCGTGGGTCCCATAAAAGTCACAATAAAGGTTTGACCAGGCTTGAACCACGATATGCACCAACTACGGAGCCCATGATATAACAAATAGGCTATTGTAGTGCTCAGAGTTTATGCTGTGAAAGTTTTACAACCTTTCATTTTTTAGTTTCTCAACTCTGAATATTATGGTGGAACAGTTAACATGAATGAAAGGGAGATAACCAGGAGTAAAGTACTGACAACCTGGGTTTCTACTTGTTCAGCTTTGACAACACTTGTTTTTTCAATGCACGGCTAAACTTTATACCATATAAATTATGTGACACCCCTGGTTATTTGTTAACGTAATATTGTGAGAGGAAACCTTATGTTGCCAACTATTGGCAGGTGCAATAACGCTGAAATTTATAAAAAGTGACATCTCTGGTTTTCCCCTTGTGGTCTTCACATATATATGTACAATATATATATATATATATATATATATATATATATATATATTACATATATATATATATATGTATAGAGATATACATCCATACATACATACATATATACATCCATATATATATATATATGTATATATACATCCATACATCCATATATATCCATATATATATATTAATATATATATATATATACATCCATACATCTATATATATATGTATGTATATATATATAACACAATATACATACATCCATCCAATTACATCGATATATATATATATATTTATATACATCCATAATTACATATATATATATACATATACAAACATATATATATATATGTGTATATATACATATACATTATATATTATATGTA
>CM068962.1:79048378-79058674 GCA_035128595.1 Eptatretus atami | reverse complement strand
GACGACTCAGACTAGACAACGTGTAAAGCAGGACCTGTTAAAAAAATCACCAATGATGCAAGTCAAACCATCACCAATCATTTTATTATTTCCTAAACTGTGGTGGTGGTGAGGGTGTTTTAATAATGTGGGATGAGGTGTTTTAATAATGTGGTGTGTTTTAATAATGTGGTGGCGAGGGTTTTTTCAACAAACGGCGGTGAGGTTCTTATTAATATGTGGTGTTGAGGTTGTTTTTAATAATGTGTGGGTTGTTTTAATAATGTCGGGTTGGGACGATGTTTAACAACGGGCGGTGAGGTGTTTAATAATTGTGGGGTGGGTGAGGGGTGTTATTAATAAATGTGGTTGGTGAGGGTGTTATTAATATGTGGTGGCGAGGTGTTTTTTAACAACGGGGTGGTGAGGTGTTTTTAATGACATTTTGGTGGTGAGGGTGATTAATAACGGGGCGGTTGAGGGTGTTTAATGACTGGTGGTGAGGTGGGTGTTTAAATAAATGGGGCGGGTGAGGTGTTTTTAATAACTGGCGGGTGAGTTGTTTTATAACATGGCAGTGAAGTGTTTTAATTTAGGTGAAGGTGAGGTGTTTAATAACATTACAGTGAGGGTTTTTTAATAATAGGTGGTGAGGTGATTTTTTAATAACATGCGAGGGGTGTTTTTAATAACGTTGGCGGTTTTGTTGTGAAGTGTTTTTGTTAATTGGCATGGTTGGTGACGTTGTTTTTTAAATACATTGTGGTTTCGGGTTGTTTTCTAATATGTGGGGTAAGGTTGTTTTAATAACATGGTTGGAGCATTGGTTTTTTAATAACATAGGGGTGAGGTGTTTTTATACCTGCTGGTGAGGTGTGTTTAATGTGGTGGTTGAGATGTTTTTTAATAAAACCATGGTGGTGAGGTGTTTTTACAAGTGGGTTGAGGTTTTTAAATAACATGGCGGTGACGTTTTTTATAACATGGGCAGTGAAGTTGTTTAATAAGGCAAGATGGTGTGGTGTTTTTAATAACATACCAGTGAGGTTTTTTAATTAATATGGTGGTGAGGTGTTTTACTAACATGCTGGTTGAGGTTGTTTTTATAATGTGGTGTGGAAGTTTTTAATAACATGGTGGGAGGTGTTTTTTAACAATGTGGTGGTGAGGTTGTTTTATAACTGGCGGGTGAGGTTTTTTTATACATGGCAGTGAAGTGTTTTAATAGGGTGATGGTGAGGTGTTTTTTTTAATAACATTCAGTGAGGGTTTTTTAATAATTGGTGGGGAGGTGGATTTCAATCATGGCGAGGGGTGTTTTAAACGTGGAGTGTGAAGTTGTTTTTTATTGGCATGTGGTGAGGTGTTTTAACATAACTTTTTGGTTCAGTGTTCTAAATAATGTGTGGTAAGGTGTTATAAATAACATGTTGGTGGGCATTGTTTTAAAACATAGGGGTGAGGTCTTTTTTTATAACCACTGGTGGGATTGTGTGTTTAATACTGTGGGGAGTGAGATTGTTTTAATAACATTGGTGGGGGGAGGTGTTTTAATATGTGGTGAGATTGTTTTTAATTACTGGTGGTGGGTGTTAATATGTGGTGGTGAGATGTTTTTAATAAACATGGTGAGTAGGGTTTTTTTAATTAATGTGGGTGGTGAGATATTTAATAAATGGTGTGAGGTGTTTTTAATAACGTGGCGATTAGGTGTTTTTAATGACATGGTGGTGAGGTGTTTTGAAAACATTGGTGGTGCGGTGTTCAATAATTGTGGTGGTAAGGTAGTTTTTAATAACATTGTTGGTCGCGTTCTTTTTTAATAACGTTAGGGGTGAGGTGTTTTTTAATAACATGGTGGTGAGGTATTTTTAATAAGGTGGTGGTAAGGTGTTTTTTAAACCATGTTGATGCGTTCTTTAATTAACCGTAGGGGTGAGGTCTTTTTAATGACATTGGTGGTGAGGTGTTTTGGAATAACATTTGTGGTGCGTGGTGTTTTCTAATAATGTGGTGTGGTAAGGTGTTTTTTAATAAGATGTTGTGCGTTCTTTTTTTTTTATACGTAGGGTTGAGGTGTTTTTTAATAACATTCGTGGTGAGGTATTTTTAATTTAATGTGTGGTGAGATTTTTTTAATAAGGTGAAACAGGGCAGTTGAGGTTGTTTTTAATAATGTTAGTGATTAGTGTTTTTAATAAGTGTGTTGAAACAGGGCAGTGAGGTGTTTTTAATAATGTGGCAGTTAGGTTGTTTTTAATAATGTGGTGGATGAGGTGTGGTTTTTAATGTGGCAGTTAGGTGTTTTTAATAGCATGAGTGGTGAGGTGTGGGTGTTTAATAATGTTGGTGAACAGGGCAGTGAGTTGTTTAATACTGTGGTTGATTAGGTGGTTTTAAAATGTGTTGATGAAAACAGGGCAGTGAGGTTTTTTAATAATGGTGGGATGAGGGTATTTTTTTAATATGTGGAAGTTAAGTGTTTTAATAGCATGGTGGTTGAGGTGTTTTAATAATGTTTGGTGATAAGGTGTTTTTATAATGTTGGTGATTAGGTGTTTTTAATAATGTGGTTGATTAGGTTTGTTTTTATAATGTGGTGAAAACAGGGCAGTGAGGTGTTTTTCATTAATGTGGTGCATGAGGTATTTTTATAATGTGGGGAAGTAGGTGTTTTTATAAATGGGGTGATTAGGGTGTTTTTAATAATGTGGTGATTAGGTGTTTTAATATGTGCGTGAAACGGGCAGTGAGGTGTTTTTTAATAATGTGGTGATGAGGTATTTTTAATATGTGGAGTTAGGTGTTTTTAATTTAGCATGGTGGTGAGGTGTTTTTAATAATGTGGTGAAACCAGGGCAGTGAGAGTTGTTTTTTAAATAATTGTGTTTAGGTGTTTTAATAATGTGGCAGAGGTGTTTTTAATAATGTGGTGATTAGGTGTTTTAAGATGTGCAGTGAGGTATTTTTAATAGCATGGTGGTGAGGTGTTTTTAATAATGTGGTTGAAACAGGGGCAGTGAGGTGTTTTATAAATGTGGTGGTGAGGTGGTTTTTTCATAACGTGGCAGTGAGGTGTTTTTCAATAATTGTGGTGGTGAGGTCGGTTTTCATAACGTGGCTAGTTGAGGTGTTTTTTATAATGTGGTGTTTGAGGTGGTTTTTCATAACTGCAGTGATGGTGATTTATAATAACTTGGCGGTGAGGTGTGTTTTTAGCTCGCCTGTTTCGAAGAACAGAGAGCTTAGCGATACCCCGGCGTGAGCGTTCAGCGTGAAAATGTTAAATTTTTGTTGCAAGTTATTTCCTTTCTAATGTTTTAGTCTACCACACTATTTTTACTGATTACAATATACAAATACATATATTGCTTTACAAATTATTTGGATCAGACACACTCGCCATTTGCTTCTATAAAAAAATTATTAGACTAGTCTTTTAGTCAGCCGTAAGCCGTGAGCCTGAGCGTGGAAATGTAAAGTTTTTGTTCAAGTTATTTCCTTTCTAATGTTTTATCTACCACACTATTTTTTACTGATTACAATTTACAAATACAGTATATTGCTTTTAAAATTATTGGATCAGCTCACTGCAATCGCTTTATAAAAAAAATATTATATAGGACTAGTCTTTTAGTCAGGTAAGCTGGAGCCGTGGAGCGTGAAAATGTTAAAGTTTTTGTGTTCAAGTTATTTCCTTTCTAATGTTTTTATCTCACCACACTTATTTTTTACTGATTACAATTACAAATCATATATGCTTTAAAATTATTGTATCAGGACTTCACTGCAGATGCCTTTGTAAAAAATATTATTTAGACTAGTCTTTTTAAAAAACGAAAAATGTATAAACAGGCGAGCATGGGCGTGGCTAGACACCAACTTCTCTGGTATTAAACTGGTGTGAGGTGTTCTTAAATGTTGGTGATTAGGGTTTTTTTTAAATGTTCGAGGAATAACAGGGCTGTGTTTTAATAATGCGACAGATGTTAATTGTGTCGGTTAGGTGTTCTTTAGTCATGGAGTGCTTTAGGTGTTTCTTCATCAACAAATGGCGTTAGTGTGTTTTTCATAATGTGGCAGTGAGTTGTTTTGAAGTTACATGCGCGGTATTTGTTTCACTGTAGCAATGTATAGTGAGGCAAGCGTATCAAGCCGATCACACGTGTGCCGGTTGATGTTACCAGATATTAAAAAATATATATATTCATACACACAATACAACATACATACATGCTACTACATACCAACATCATATATATATATATATATATATATATATATATATTATATATATATATATATCTATATATATATATACATTCTTTCTAACCACTGTCTGACTGATACTAAGATCGTACCTTTCAGGTGATGTAGAAAGCTGAAATTTTGCATGGCGATGCACAACGAAGCCGTACACCAGGAAGAATCATGAATCTTTGGACGATTCCGTGAATTAAATATATAAATAAATGAAAATAAATTACCGAAAAAAAATGAAAAACCGCAGGAGAGCAACCCGAGACAATGGGAAAGCAGAGTAATTTTGTGTGCTGACAGACATCAAAGCTAGTACACCGGGAAAAAGTTGCAGATCCATCGGGAAGCATCCTTCAATGCAAATATAAATAATGAAAACAAATAAATGCAGGTAGTGACCCGAGACATTGGGGAAGCAGGAGGGTAATTTTGTATGCCGATGGACATCGAAGCCGATACACCAGGAAAAATCATTGTACCATCAGAAAGCATCCATAAATGAAAATAAATAAATGAAAAATCAAATGCAGGTCAGTGACCCGTGACAATGGGGAAGCACGGTTCACATTCTTTAAGCATACCCCACTCGTATATATTGTTCTATCGACAGCTCAACTAACGTCGAGGTCATCGTGGCAGGAGGTCAGAGTCCCACGATGTCCTGAGCGGCTCAACTGAGGAGGCGTTCGAAATTATTGGTGGACGGCGTGCGCAGGTCATGAGGAGATACACAAGAAAACGTAAGCTTTTAAACCCAATGGGTTTATTTCCCGAACCACAATAATAAAAAGAACCAGGGAGGATTTAATCGTGACGGAGGAGACGATGGTGGGTTGTGTTGAGGAAGAAAAGGAAAATGCAGAATCAGTAATAAATAATTTTGTACAAATAGGTTAAATAAATCTCAAGAGCTCGGCGCCACACACTGGACTCAGTCACAGATGGGAAGGGGACAAAAACCGGGGGACTCAGATATGGAGCAGCGGGGACGAGCGTATGATGAGGAGGGACGACGAGGATGATGATGGCAGGATGATGAGGAGATGGGCAGGAAATAACTAGGATGACGAGGATACGAAGCACACGGGCAGGTCGATGAAAAGAGGCACAGGCAGATAGAGGTTGGCAGAAACAGGCAGGCAGGACGATTTCCTTAAAGCTGTCTCCTCAGTCTCACACACACCAATAACTCCCAGCTACGTTCTCAGACTTCTCCGCCTTCTCCTCAGACTAACTCTCCCCAATTGCCCTTTTTTTCCTCAAATCCCCTCGCCTCGACCAACTCCTTCTGGAATCTTCTCTCTCCAGCAACTCCTATATTTGTTCTTCCATCTCCTATCTTTGCACTTCCCTCTCCTTTTTCTTATTAGCCATGCTCCGCCCGTTTTTGTGAGGAATCTGTCGCTCCGCCCCTTGGGAGGTGATCCACCTCTTCGCCCCTGCCCATTTCGTTTCAAGCCTCCAGGCGTCACCTGGCAGTTTTTACTCCAGGCGTCACCCGTCACATCGGGTTTTTACACACAATTTCCTTAACCATAATCCCAAACCAATTGTTACCACCACCATCCGTGATGTACAGGCAAACAAGAAATGCGTAACGGCGTTCCCAATTTTGTACATCAAGGTGGCTATCTACTCGCACATGGACGATGCTGCATATACAATTCCTATCTGTTCTATGGTAATACTACCCCACCCCCCCCCCCCATATGCCCGTATGCCTGTATGTCCTGATTCAAATCCCGCTCAGCTGTTGAATTAATACCAGGTGGGGTTAACTCGGCCTGCATCCTCCGAGGTCGGTAAAATGAGTGTCAGCATGCTGATCTACTGTGTCAGAGTGGCGATCCATCCAGGATTGTACCCAATAGCCAAGGAGACTGCTTCAGCAGCACCAACGCTCTGCACAGAGTATGGTCCCAATCTCCTCCCCCCCCCCGCCCCGACCTGCTAAGTTATCATTTCTCTGAGAAGGTTGATCCCTGAAATGTTAGTTTCACTTTGCAATCCACGGCAGTTAGCATAACTATTTTCAATTATCAGTTTATAAAACCTGTTGTTCGAACTGTCCACCCACCCTGACGAACACTAAACTTGACAAAGATTAATTCCTCTTTCTTAATTTTTCTGTCTCGTTAACAGTTTCTACTAAAGTCCTATTAAAGAATAAGCCTTTCTGTCACATCATACAGATACCTTGTGTTTCACTGATGTCATGCAAACTACTTTTCTTAACTTGTTTATGTTAACCTTTTTTGAGGGGATAGGGGGGTTCCACTTCAAGTAGAACTCTTAGATATTATTCAATGATTGCTATGTAATGCTTGAACCAATTTAAAATTTACGAATCGAGCATAATGGTTTCTTGTCGATCAATGTCAAATCTTGCAGGCCATACTTGATGCCAAAGTATTGCCTCTTTCATGAATAAACCGAGATGAAAGTATATCTCAAACTGAAAGCTTGTTCTCTTATTCTGTAGTTGTTACATGAGTCTTTCAGACATGTAAAACTTGATGATGATCCTACATCAAATATTTAGCTCTTTTTTAAGTTTTGGCCAACGATGCGCATGTCATTGCTTGCAAAAAAAATAAATCAAACTCTGGAGAGGCTTATCTCATTGTCCGTGGTACAGATTTACATCATTTATATGAAATTCTGGCAGATATTTTCACAATGTAATGTGAAAGCCCCTACTTATATTTGCTTTATGGTGGGGAATTCAGATCAACCATATGAACAGAGCCTGTTACGAGATCATAATACATGTTCACGTACAAGGAACTTCAACACAGAAGGCCATTAGGTAAATCAAAGCCTGTGCTTGTATTGACAACTTACAGTTGTTGTCCATGCTTTATCCTTTTCAATGCTGAGCATCAAGCAAGGAAGCAGCACATATCATTTTAAAAGTCTTTGGTATGACTCGGCCATGGTTCAAAGCCCCAACCTCCCAGACTCATAGCATGCGCTTTAACCATTACGCCACCGAGTCCAGATTACGATGTTACAGCAAACTGATTTACACCAAACATGTTGTTTCTCCCAATACTTCGTCCATTTGATTTTACAAAACAATTGATGACCTATCTCATACCACCTGATTCCATCTCCATTTACTCTCGGTTCACTCCATCCCTTTGCCATCACAAACCCACCATTATGAACTGTTCAGCAAATTCGCATTTCCAAATATGCAGAAAGAACATTTCATAGTCAGGTTAAAGCTAACCTTTTGGTTTAATTTACAATATAAAATAATATTCTTTCTGTATTGCTGAAGCTACTATTATCATCCCTGACTACAGTCAGAGAAATTCTGTCTTTCATGTGATACGCTCTAATGCATTCCTTAATGGTTGAACAGAGACAGTCATTTTGAGATAATTACAGCAGAATTGTTTCACTGCTTTCTGTTTATGCACCACTGATTACCACACTATGTAGTGAATATTTTGAGATTTCCCATAGGGATTGAAAAATAATACGAAATTATAATAAGTATGAGTTTAAACAGAGGAAAGGAAAAACAATACAGGAACGTGTTACTTGTTTTGCCCTTTGACATCACAACTTTTTCAAAACACTCTTTTGTGAAATGGAAGACTACCTATCACAACATTTGTTCCAACAGCGACTCTTATTCACAAGGGTAGTTCCATGCTATGGACTTTATATGCTGGAAAATCAAAGTGTGCAGGGAAGTTGATCCCGTACTTGTCCCATCGATGTGACAGTGTCTTGATGCCATGTCTGGGTAAATATGTGGGACGGGTACCCAAGCATTTCAGGACACGATTTAATGTCTTCCTTATTCAATGTTCAAAGAGATGACAATCACGGGTGGATAATTTGTAACTTCCCAAACTGTCTCCACTGGACTAGTGTAGTCATATTTACCATGCAGTAAAGTCATACCTTGAGAAGGCATCACCTGCCTTCGTCTGTGAATTACTCATCTCACTTGATGTGTGCCAAGTACTGTCATACCAAGTCATCCATGGTTTCCCATCCATCATCCATTGGGACCATACTCTGTGCAGAGTTTGTCTGCCGAAGCAGTCTCCTTGGCTATTGGGTACAATCCTGGATGGGTCGCCATCCGAACAGTATACCTCATTTTGCCGACCTCGGAAGGATGACAGGCCAAGTTAACCCCACCTGGTATTAACTCAACAGCTGAGTGGGATTTTAACTCAAGACCCTAGGATCCCAAGCCCGCCACCCTAACCATTAAGCCAACACCAGGCATGATGGTTTTCCCAGGATGAAGAAATTATGGACCACCGAGTCTAGTTCGAAGTATGATCATCTTTCTCGTATGATAATTCCTCACTTCTTATTCATTTCTCCTTATTCATTCTAATTCTTGCTTTTATGTTTTTTTGATCTATTTTATACTTTATTTCTCTCTTTCTTTTTCTATCTGTCGAGGAGAAGTTAATTCTTGCAGAAAGTTTTCTGTAAGGCTCACTTGGCTGTGCCTGGATGGGTTTGAGGGTTATGGAGTAGCGGTTGAAACGCAAATCCTATACAGGTTCCTCCTGATGACTCAATCTTTGCTCTTTACTTCTCCAGGTTCCTTCTGATGACTCCAATGCATATTTGGTCTTCTGTTTGACTCTATGATGTCTATTGTTTTGATAGCGACAATTTGGGTATTTTATTATGAATTGTAATAGCCCCTCACACCAGAAGTGGTCCTTTACGATACACATTTACATGGAGAATTTACGTGTCACCCACCCCCACTCCTCTTTGTCTTACCATTATAAATTGGCCATAGTATACCACGTAATTGATTGATGATTAATTGACTCCCACTCCCACCCCCTCCCAAACTCCCAAAAGCCGTGAGATATGAATATGTTTTTATCGCTCAAATCCCTCCCATGCACCGCACCAGGTTTCAACTCGTTCCTTACAGCAGTTTAGGAATGCATAAAAGTCAAACAAACAAACAAAAACACAAATTGACAAACCCACAAACAACCAATCAGACACTTCTCATATTAGTATGATTTAAATCATCAGATAGTATGATGTAAATCCTTTTAATTCAATAAATGCTATTTTTTCTGTCCCGTCGGATATCATACACAGTGACCATTCTCTTGGTTCTTGAACACAACCTATCAGCAAAACGTGGAGGCAATTCTCCATGTCCCCCATTCAGTGGAAAAGAGGCAAAATGTACATGGGAGAGGATATGCCATACACGCTCATAACTACAAAAAAAGCGTAACTCGATCCCGCACTCTTGCCTAGAAAAAAAAAAAGTGTGTTTTGAGTAAGTCTGTAACATAACACATTAGTACAAAAGGAATACAAAGATGATTGTTTGATTTCAAGGGTAAAATTGCTCTTTAAAAACTGCAGAAATTTTTTCATTATTTCTAATCATAAAAAAAAATTACGTCGAACCACAAATATGCTATTTGTTTGTTACTTGCAAAATCGAAGTGTTTTTCAAGTACATTGATCAGTCATTTTGTTATGACTTGGCAAAAAAAAAATTTCTGTCTGTTTGTTTGTCTGTCAATCACCAACAGGTCACAATTCTAAACCGATCATCATGAAACTTTACAAAGTTGTAGAGGTAGTCTCAACTGAGAAGCCCATTGATTTTGAGGTCGAAGGTCATCTTTAAGTCAAATTTCTAAAATCGTCAGTTTTTTTCTTTAATTGACTTGACATTTGAACAGTATTTGCATATTGTGTCAATGAATTGGGAAACCAACTATTTTTGAGGTCAAAAGGTTAAAGGTCAACTCAAGGTCAAACTTCTAAAATCGTCAACTTTTATCTGAAAAATCGTCAATTTTCATCCCATTGCCTTGAAAATTAAAGAGCAATTTCACGGTGCATTACTGAATTGGGAAACCCACTATTTTGACGTCAAAAGGTCAAAGGTCAATTCAAGGTCAAACTTCTAAAATCATCAATTTTCAACTGAAAATTCAATTTACATCCTATGAACTTGAAAGTTGAATAGGATTTCCATAGTGCATCACTGAATTGGGAAAGCAACTATTTTTGAGGTCAAATAATCAA
>CM068962.1:79036116-79048242 GCA_035128595.1 Eptatretus atami | reverse complement strand
GATTTCCTTGGTTTGTGTCGCTACCTTCCTCTAGAGACAGCTTTTTATTAGACCAAGGTCAGAGGTCAAGTTTGACGATTTCGTAAGACCAGTCTATGACTGCTTGTTTGTTTGTTTGTTACTTGCAAAATTGAAGATTTTTCAAGTATATTGATCAGTTGATTTTTGTTATTTTGTCTGTCTGTATGTTCTTTGTTTGTTTGTCTGTCAATCGCCTGCAGGTCACAATTCGAAACCTATCATCATGAAACTTTACAACTTGTAGAGGTAGTCTCAAATGAGAAGCCTATTGATTTTGAGGTCAAAGGTCAAAGGTCATCTTGAGGTCAGATTTCTAAAATCGTCATTTTTCGTCCGATTGACTTGAAAATTGAACAGGATTTTAATAACAGCTTACTGACTGAATTCAACCACCAATTATTTTTGAGGCCAACATCGGCCACATGTCAATATAGGCCCAAGGTCAACAACTTAGGTGAGATTTCTGAAATCCTCAATTTTCATCTGATTGACTTGAAATTTGAAGAGGATTTATATTTCAGGTCAATGAATTCAACTACCAATTATTTTTGAGGTCAACATAGACCAAAAGGTCAACATAGGCCAATGGTTAACAACTAAGGTGAGATTTTTTTAAATCCTCAATTTTCATCCAATTGACTTGAAATTTGAGGAAGATTGTTTATATTTCAGGTCACTGATTCAACCACGAATTATTTTGTGTCAACATAGGCCAAAAGTCAACATGGGCTGAATTTATTAAAATTGTCAATTTTCATCCGATTGACTTGAAATTTGAAGAGGAGTTGCATATTTGGTCATTGAATTCAACCACACAATTATTTTGAGGTCAAATTGTTTTATGGATTTTGCAAGTATTCTTGCTAAGCACGACATCTTTCTTGTTTGTTTGTTTGTTGTGTGTTTCGAGTGAAAACCAAGCCGATAAGAATATGGTAATCACCTTGGAAAGGTGGTATGTGGCTGTCATTTTGTGCATTAGCTCTTCACCAGAGCAAGAGCACCTAGTTTGTTCTGATGAAGGTGAAATGCTCGAAACATCAGCCCTCATCTGTTCTGAAGAACTATAAATCTATAATACTCTAACCATCAGCCATAATTTACTCCGATGAAGGGCAAATACTCAAAACAGCTATTCATTTTGTTCGGATGAAGGGCTGATGCTCAAAACTTCAGCCTTCATTTGCTGTGTTTGAAGGCTTCATGCTTTAAACAGCTCTAACGACTCCTTTTCTGCTCCAACGAAGGGCTAGCGGTTGAAATATCAGCGCCACCTCACTTATCATTGTGACTAATAGTCTTATTGACTTTCAATTGATACAATCGTTTAATTTGCCTGCTGATGCAGACTGACACATGCCGACAAGTAAACTAATAATCCTTTATTTGTATTTGTTTATTTTCTGTAATTACAACCGAAGATGTTTCCGAATGCAAGTCTATCCTTCATGTTCCACAGGACAACCTCTTGTTCACATGCTTGGGATTGTTATGTACAAGAGCCTTGATTTTTTTCTTGCAAAGCCCAGGTACAACCTTCTTTTATAACCACTGATTTCCTTCCAAAATGATCCGTTGAATGTCAGTGCTATGCCTAACCGATCTGTGTGGCAAGTCTCATTGTTTTGTCTTGTTTTTAACCGCAGGAATGAAACGATAATTAATTCTCGGATAATAACGGTGTCAATAAGACCAGAGCCGAAGATCAAGCATTCACTCCTGGAGATTGACTTCGCACATACATCCAATGTATGTCTTTCACTCTTTTTATTGAGGTGATGAGGAAGAAAGCAAGCTATTAGTCATGCTTATTAATTACCATTTAGTTATTTTTTAATGATTCTGAATAACAAATTATCTTTGGGAGTCTTTATGAGTATCTAATTACGATAATGCTTGCGATATCATTGTGATGGTGTTGATTACCATAATATGTAATGAATTATATCTTCATAGTTGTCCATCAAATCTGTTGTTGTTGTTGTTGTTGTTGTAATTACAGTGATACTAATGTGTGGGAAAGTTAAGGGGATTTCCATATTTTTCAGGGTACCAAGTCATTTTGTGTGGCCTGGGATACAATGAGCAGGTGAGTACAGAAAGAAACACAGTATGAACTGTATAAAGCATCATGACATAACTTTGTGTGCCGCATTGTGCATGAGCTGCTAAAGCACAGAAACGTGGGTAAGGGGCCATTTATTTAATGTGTATGCAAATATGATGGCTCCTTTGAAAATAATGCCATAATAATTGGTAGCATAATTATTCTGTACAATTTTCACACAATTTTAATAATAGTGACTTCAAGTGCAATAATGTAGTTAAAACAATGAAATTTGAATAAAACCTTGTTGTTTGAAACTATTTTATGAATAATAACATTTATATTATTGCATTTTACGAACATTGTTGTGCTGTATGCTGTATTGATTTGTCCAATATGAATTTAACTGTTCTGTAATTCGACCGAAGAATGGTAGTATTTACAATATCAGATCATATCAGCTATGGTTTGTGCACCCTTGAAAACCACATTATTGATTTTCTGGGTTTGTAATAGGATAGAGTCTCCGTCAGCATAGTGTCCCACCGTGGGTCAAAACAGATGGCCTAATAGTCCCAGTGCACGAGGACTTGGGCTCGCTATAGTGCAGTTGCTTGCGGAATCAGGCTGTTTACTGCTGAGTCATCCCGAGCCTATAATAAAAATCAAAATTCAAGGCGCATGACATGCCATGCTCTGGTGGCTCTGGCTATGGTTTCACATAGGTGGATGCATTGCACTGTGTTCAAGACTTTGCCACCGCTCCATCGCAATTTGTGCTGTTCCTTGTCCTGAAAGACTTGCTGCTTTGCAATGTCACCCTCAACCCTATACTTCCACCATCCTGTCCCAGAGACTCCGGTCTTGGTAACTGGTCAACGCATGACTGCAAGAAGGTGTTGGATGATGGATCACACAGCCGCTGTCAGTTTGAACGTCTCTCCAGTTTTGCTCTCATGGCCCAGCAACACCAGTCATTTGTACGTAGCATGTCCATCTGCATGTGATTCTCATTATAAGTTGTTGACTGTGATATTGTGGAATTACATTCAGCTGCAATAATTAGCACGTGATGCACAATGTATGATCATACACTTGATGCACTTTTGTTGTTCAATCAAAAGAAGAAAAAAAAGCAATTTCATCAAATTATGATCATTATATTCATTTGGTGGGTAATTGTGCTACATTTTCCGTTATTGTGGGCTACTGTAGGTGCAAGAAGGATGTAATTGATCACAGAACACGGCATTCATTTCTAAGTGTATTTATTGTTGCTAACCAAGAGTTAAACAAAGCTACCAGGTCGTCCTGCACTTTACAACAGTGTGTCATGTTATCATGGACTGATGGCTAAGCTTTCCTGCGGTGGGGGGAGGCTTCAACGTATTGCATACAAAGGATGAGTATGGGGGTGGGAAGGAGGTTAATTAAGATACATACATTTGAAAAGAAAGGACTTGGGGAGGGAGTGAGAAGGAAAAAGGGCAGAGGGGATTGAAAGGGGGGCAGTAAAGTGAAAGAATAATATAGCTTTTTGTATCATATATCGAGGTTCATGGAAGAGTGAGATGGTGGAGGGTAAAAAGGAAACATACTGACAGTTGTGCAGGGAAGACACAGTTGGACACAACAGGTGAGGGAAAGAATGAACAAGAAAAGAGGAAATAAATGAAGAAAATACATTCATATACAAGTAAGAGGGTTGGTTGGGGTAAGGTTAACGGGGGTGGAGAAGATCATGGGTATGGATGGGTTGATGACGAGAGATGTTGGTGCACCATCTGATTGAAGTCCTGGAGAGAAGAGTGCAATTGAACAACCTCAGGAAGGCAGTTCCACAAATGGGAGTAAAGAGGAACAAAGGTGATGAGGTGTGCAGTGGACCAAGGTGTTGAGAGTGTAACCAGTAAAGGGTTACTCAAAGAATGTGTGCATCCTCGAAGAGCTGGGAATGTTTGTTTATATAATCATATATACAACTAGAAGGGCACTCGATAGAGCACATACCTCCACCCTGTAATACCTCATCCACGAGAACATATCTGGCCAAATACATTTTTGAAATATCATGCTATACAGTGCTATATCCTTTTTGGCCCTATCTCTCAATGGTGAAGAATCACTTAAAAAATTCTAGTAGTCGGATCCGGATCCGGATCTTCACCAAAATCGAAACAGTTCGTCCTTGTGAGACATCGAACTTGTCCACAAAAATATCATCCAGATCCGTCCACAACTTTTTGAGATATCCTGTACACAAACAAACAAATGAAATTGATCGGTGAGCAAGGAATTGCCCGAATAACTTTGTCATATCTCCATGATCTCTGAAAAAACAAAAACCTGGAAAATCAATTTGGGTTCTTATAAGTCGTATAGTCTCCTGTTTAATGAATTATAGCACTTAGTTTGGTCATGATAATAACATGGAAGTCAATCGGACGTTGAAATGGCGTTTTTAATCGCAATTTGAAAGTTTGACCTCAACCCCCCCCCCCTGACATTCGACCCCGACCGCTAAAGAAGGGTGTTGGGTGACACCCCAATGAGACATATGGTTGGATGCAGAATGGAAGATGCACATTTTGGATTTGGTTTGAAGTCGATACGACCATTTTAGCAAGACGTTATTGGAAAATAAGAATTTCGGTTTTTCAGTGACCTTGACCTTGACCTTGACCTAGATCACACAAAAATGACAAGTGTCTAAGTTGGACCATAGCCGACGTCTGTAACCCAGTGGGTCATGATCGCTGAAACGGTGTGGCTGCTACAGGGTAAACAAACACACAAACAGACAGAGACAGACAGACGCACAGAATGACACACACAACCGACCAACATAATTAACGAAATCCGAATTAACAAACATAACCAAGAAGAAAGGGGTGAAAACATAACCTCCTTCACCTTCGGTGCCGGAGTTAACTTACAGGGTGGCCATAGAGTCTGGAAACATAGGCATACATTACAAATGGTTTATTGACATGACATTACAATACATGATATTGTTACGGCTGTGGAAATTCGCATTACACCATTCAGGTCCCGTAGGTGAGATATAATTTCTGAAGTACATGTGTAGTTAGCCAAACCCATTGTTTAGAGGAATTAATGTGATTTCATTCGGGCTGCGATCCTTCGAGATAGCCGTTTTTCTGTCCTTTCTTTAATTTGAACACCACCACCACCACAACGCCGCTTCTCAACAACCGCGCACCCCCACCATCCACGCAGCCACATCTTCGCCCCCTCGCCGTTCAAACAGGCTCCGTGCGGCTACGATCTCCGCAGCGCTAGCAGGAGGATGCGCACGTTTTACGGCCCTGTTTTTCCCGCTGGCTTCTCGCGCTTGGAGGAGAGAAGCGAGGGGAGGGCAGCTCGCGCCGATTGGCGATATGGACAGTGTGAGCGGTCGGGGTGAGGAACGCCCCTGTTCCAAGAACCCTCTCGAAGGAGGGTGGAGCCACGAACGGGGGCGGGGCAGCGGGGCGGGGCGCCGGGGGGTATAAGAGTCAGAGGCGCAGGAGGTTCTCCTCTCTGGTTTCGGCGCTCTTCGGGTTCTCTCTGGCGCGTGCTGCTCTCTGGTTCTCTCTGGCGCGTGCTGTTCTCTGGTTCTCTCTGGGTTCGGCGTGTGCTCTTCTCTGTTCGTCGGTGCTCGGTCCGTGGCGTCGAGGGGCCAGCACGGGCAGCACGAAGCAACGCCGGAGGCATCTCGCGTCGAGTGGAGCGGAGAGAGCTCGCGGACCACGGCAGAGACGGTCGCCAAGGACTTGACGCAGGGAAGTCGCGGACTTCCATTTTCTTTTGGGGTTTTGTGTAAACGTGTGTGTGTGGCGCCAGTCCGGCAAGTAGTATTGTGTAATGGTCCGTGTGTCGTGTAATCGGGTTTTAACTCTTTCACTTTATATGTGCATTTCTTTAATTATTATTGTTGCTGTGTATAGCTTGCTATAAGTGTGGCTTTGTGATCCGTCTGTGTAAATGATTGCGGTACTTGTTGAATTTCTTCCCCCGTTCCGTCGCTGCGTCTTCTTCGTTGGGTTCCATCTTGTTTTACGTAAAGGGTACGTAGTGGCGCGCGGGATGCCCGATAATTAATCAGGAACCGTCGAGGCCGACGATAACACCGTCTGGTTATCCCGATAGCACGGAACGGGTCGCTTAAGCGGCCCGTATCCGAAGTCGACCTGCGGCGAGGTGCGGTCGCCCGGTTTACCATCCGCGTGGGTACTTAGGTAGGTCGAGTTTGGCGAACAACCCTATCCCACACGGGTGGCGCGATTGGCACGATCGTGGTGAGGCGCGAAAGGCCCGCACCCCTGACTGGATCCCGCGTTAGTCCGAGAGGGTCACGACAGAATTGTCCGTCCGGTGGGCGAGGGGTCGCGATTTCGAGTCACGTGGCCGATCGCACGCCGGCGGGCGCGAATTCGCAACAATATGTTCAATGACATTACATGACATGTTCAATGTGATGTCCCTCATGAGAAATGCACAGTTCAATGTGCTTTGCAAAATTGCAATAAAACAGGGTGCATTAATGAAGCATTTCCCTCAATCCCTGCGCATGCATCCGTGATGAGTTGCCTCTGATGATTTGTGTCTGATTTTCACTGAATAAACCTGCGCCTTCAGCATACCCCAGAATAAGTAATCAAAGGGGTTCAGATCTGGGGAGTGTGCAGCCCACTCCACAGGGCCACGTCATCCAATCCAGTTTGGGAAATTATCTGGAAAATCATAAAGTATGGAAAATTATGTTTCCAGACTTTATGGCCACCCTGTATATGGCCAGAAGTATGCGGACACCCTGACTAATTAGTGGAAATGGCTATTTCAGCCACACCCATTGCTGACAGGTGTATAACATCAAACACCCAGCCATGCAATCTCCATAGACAAACATTGGCAGCAGAATGGGCCATACTGAAGAGCTCAGTGACTTTAAACGTGGCACCGTCATAGGATGATACCTTTCCAACAAGTCATTTCGTCAAATTTCTGCCCTTTTAGAGCTGCCCCGGTCAACTGTAAGTGCTGTTATTGTGAAGCAGAAACGTCTCGGAGCAACAAAAGCTCAGCCACGAAGTGGTAGGCCACACAAGCTCACAGAACGGGACCGCCGATTGCTAAAGCACATAGCACGGAAAAATCATTTGTCGTCAGTTGAAACACTTACTACCAAGTTCCAAACTACCTCTGCAAGCAACGTCTGCACAAGCACTGTTCGTCGTGAGCTTCATGAAATAAGATCACCATGCGCAATACCAAGCATCGGCTGGAGTGGTGTAAAGCTACCCGCCATTGGACTCTAGAGCAGTGGAAACGCGTTCTCTGGAGTGATGAATTACGCTTCACCATCTGGCAGTCTGACAGATGAATCTGGGTTTGACGGATGACAGGAGAACGCTACCAACCTGAATGCATAGTGCCAACTGTAAAGTTTGGTGGAGGAGGAATAAGGATCTGGGGCTGTTTTTCATGGTTCGTGCTAGGCCCCTGAGTTCCAGTGAAGGGAAATCTTAACCCGACAGCATACAATGACTCGAGATAATTCTGTGCTTCCAACTTTGTGGCAACAGTTTGGGTAAGGCCCTTTCCTGTTTCAGCATGACAATACCCCCGTGCACAAAGCGAAGTCCATACAGAAATGGTTTGTCGAGATCGGTGTGGAAGAACTTGACTGGCCTGCACAGAGCCCTGACCTCAACCCCATCGAACACCTTTGGGATGAATTGGAACACCGACTGCGAACCAAACCAAATCACCCAACATCAGTGCCCGACCTCACTAATGCTCTTGTGTATGAATGGAAGCAAATCCCTGCAGCAATGTTCCAACATCTAGTGGAAAGCCTTCCCAGAAGAGTGGAGGCTGTTATAACAGCAAAGGGGGGGGGGGGCACCAACTCCATATTAATGCCCATGATTTTGGAATGAGATGTTGGACGAGAAGGTGTCCACATACTTTGGCCATGTAGCGTATGTATACACATCTTCTGGGCAAATGGCCTCCTATTCTGAATAACAATGATATGTTCAAAAAATGAGTGATCAATGCATTCTGATGAAATTTAAGTCACACTGTGATAAAGACCTGTTAATTACCTTCGCCACGGAAGGTGAAGGAGGTTATGTTTTCACCCCTCTCTGTCTGTTTCTTTGTTGATTTCGTAAGTATATTGATGACTTCCGTCATCTGTTTGTGTGTTTGTTTGTAGGCACGATAACTCGAGAACGGAGAAGCTACCAATGTCAAATTACACCACGTGATTCAGGAGGGTGATGGCTAGTGCTGATTAGATTTTGGTCAAATCGGTCAAAGGTCAAGGTCACAGTGAGGTCAAACATTCGATTTATGATGTTTGGTACAGAATCATCGTAGAAACTTCTGTTTGCGTCGCTACCTTCTCTAGAGACAGCTTTTATTAGACAGGCATGAAGGTCAAGTTGACGATTTCGTAAGTACCAGTCTATGACTGCTTGTTTGTTTGTTTGTCTGCGTACAGGGTATCTCAAAAAGTTGTGGACGGATCTGGATGAAATTTTGTGGACAGGATGGGGGTGTAACGAAGACGAACTGATTAGATTTTTGTGATGATCCGGATCCGGATCTGACAACTAGAATTTTTAAAGTGAGTCTTCACTTTTGACAGTTAGGGCCAAAAACGATAAATTGCACGATATCTCAAAAAGTTCTGGATGGATTTGGACGAAACTTGGTAGACTTGGGTGTGTGACAAGGACGAATTGATTCAATTTTGATGAAGATCCAAATCTGGATGTGTATACGAAAATTATTTGATTTTTAAAATGATTCTTCACCATAGAGAGATAGGACCAAAAACGACATAGTACTGTATAGCATGACATTTCAAAAATGTATTGGGCCCGATATGTTCTCATGGATCAGGCATTACGTGGCAGAGGTATGCGCTCTACTTAGTGCCCTTGTAGTTTGTATATGTTGCTCTTCAGTTCTTTATCCTCACTCGAAAGGGCGATGCCATTATATTGTGTGTGTGTGGTGGTGTGTGTGTGTGTGTGTGTGTGTGTGTGTGTGTGTGTTGTGTGTTCGTGCACGCGTTAACCATAAAATTTTATTTAAAGTCTAATTATGTTTATAACCGAAATTATGTTTCATCCTTGTCTGTTTGTCTGTCTGTCTGTGAGAAGAATATCTCAAAAAGTTGTGGACGGATTCGGACAAAATTTGGTGGACAGGTTGGGTGTGTGACCAGGACGAACTGATTATATTTTGGTGCAGATCCGGATATGGATACTAGAATTTTTTAAGTGATTCTTCACCATTGAGAGATAGGGCCATAAATGATATATAACGCGATATCTCAAAAAGCTGTGGATGGTGTATTTCAAAAAGTCATGGCCTGGACACACACACACACACACACCACACACACACACACACATACACACACGCACGTGATTGCAAACCTGTCTGATGCTGCATGGATGAGTTGCAATTTGTTGTGAAAACAATGACTGCAAACACCTTTTTTGGGGGAAAAAAAAACGTCTTCTCACCTGTTCATTCTGTGTTAATAGAGGCTGGAGCAGCCACGACCCCCATCAGTCACCCTCGTTATTGGCTGCGCCATCTCCTCATTGGCTCTGCTGCTCCTAATTTTTGTATACACGTTCATCTGGAGGTAAGCAAATCTCACACTTTCAGAGCACAAAGTTTTGACAACCCCACCCCCCATCCCCTTTTCATTTCCCATTTATCTAGACAGAGCTTGAGCTGTCAGATAGAGGTCCAAGCTATGATTATCGACCAGAAAGCAACACCACTCAAGCAAGTTGGCAGGATTACAACGTTGGCCATTTCAAAGCTGCATTGGGGCCCGTGTGCTCTCTCGGAGAATTACCCAGAGCAACTGTTGTGTATGCCATATACCACAAATGAGATGTGCAATCAAAATAGTTATTATCACCTCGTGGGGGATTCTGAGTCAAACAAGGTAGTGTTTATGTGTTCCTCCGGACAGCTTTTATCGAGATGTCCAACGGGAATAGACGACGGAAAACCCTAACACTTTAATGGAACTCGAAGGGCTCATAATCCTCTTCCTAAGGTCTAAGTTTTACTTTTTTTCATTAATACATTCACAGGTGTGATGACCTTGTTGCGTGCAAATATACATTATGAAACAACATTATTCATCCATGAAGCATTAACTTCGGCTGTGTGAACCCGTTGCGGTCATTTTTTTGTTATTAGAAATATAAAAAGCACACTTTGACAGCACTTTATTGATTTGTCGCCAAAAAGCATCCTCAAATGCTTGCTCCTCGTGAACTCTTGTTTGAAACATTTCCAAGTCGGACGAGACAGCTGTTTGAGCAGATTGCCGATGCTCTGTTATGACACCCCTGGCATCAGGGTTCTGGGCCAGGTCAGAACAAGGATTTTAAATCGCAATCCTGGCTCTTAGAAAGAAGCAGCCAGCTCATCCAACTGAACTCTCCAGGGTCTTTTGCGCAAAGTGACCTTGAACAATTGGTTTGCAGTAAACAGACACTGGTTATTACATAGCTTTGCAGCCTTTACCTCGAGTGAAAGAGAAATACAGCCAAGGAATGGACATCATGTGAGCATACTCAATGATATTGCTTTTAAAAAATGAAATCACGTGGACATGTCCCACTTTTTGGATCATTAATTTATTATTTGAAGTTTATTGTCGCTCTTTTTCTGACAGTATGTGGTCGGGATTTGTCTGACAGCTTGGTGCACTTGGCTTTGATTGGTCCAGTCTAGGGGTTGATTCCTGCCCTGACTATAAACTGTTCGATGGGTGCTTCACAGACAGAGCTCACTATGTGATGTCTCTTCACAGAGAGACGGAGCTTGTCTCACAATGTGCACCGTCCCTTGGGTGGACGTTAAACTGGGTGTCCCATCTGCTAGCATTAGTTGGTGGATGCTGTTGATCCCACGCTTTCGTCAAGATTAGCCAAGCTATCACCGGCCCCTTGGGTAAGCTCCGAATTCTTGCTTTGACTACTGCTGGGGAAGCAAAAGTAAACTATCCAGTGAAGTAATTGCTGTGGAGCTGTTTTTGGCAGCATTGAAGTGAACACCTGCCTTCCGATAGAGCACTTCCGGTTTCCTGGTCGTGGTAGTTTCTCACATTCCTCCAAGTGAGCTACTTCCAAAAAGCTCAGCAATCCTTCAATATTCATCTGTGCTGCCATCAATTTTTTTCTCTATTTGTGTCCATTGTTCTTCGTACTGAGTGTTAACTCCCACTATTTTGTCATGATAATTGTCTTTATTTCGATCCTGTGTCTCTTGTTAGTTTTGGAGCCTCCCTGATTTCCCCACCGTTTCCCATACCCGTCACCATGTCTCGATCCCCTCTGTCCCATTATTTCCCACCCTCACTTTAATTACTTCCTTATACCTTCCGTTTAATAATAAATAAACTTTAAAATAACAAAAAAAAATTTGTATGTACCTTCCGTTTTGTTTGTCTATCTAATGTTCTGTTGACCACGTGCTCGGCAGACATTGCCTCCTCACCCATGTCTTGCTCAATTTTGCCCTCGATAAACCGTCCCTTTCTACCCTGCCTCAAAACCTTTCCCTTTTTTCCTTTCTTTGATCATCATTCATTCTCAACTCATTCCTCATTCCTTCATTCCCGAATGTTTCCTCCGCTTCATTATTCTCCTTCTTCCCCTCTCACTTCATCAATTTAAACCTTTTTAAATGGGAATTTTAAAATGTTCAACCTTTCCACATACTTGCTTCCAAAAACCTTTCTCCCATTCTGTGCTGTCTTGATGTCTGTCTTCGGCTCTGTGTCCTTGAAATCCGTAAATCCAACCCTCTTTGTACTGTGTGTGGAACTACAGCGACAAATTCCATCACCGCAGTACCCTCCCTCATGTCATCTTCACACCTGGGTTCCCCTACACCTACTCCACACTCCCCCACTCACACCCCTTCTCGGCATCCCCCAATACCGTGTCCCGATGCCTTCAAACAACTTGCCTTTTCTTCCTTGAAGGCAAATCAGACTGAAG
>CM068962.1:79005281-79031914 GCA_035128595.1 Eptatretus atami | reverse complement strand
ACACACACACACACACACACTTGAAGTCTGTACTCATAATCTCTATAAAGTTAATGCTTCACTTCATAAAAAGGGTAGAGGCTTACTTTCCTGCTGGATAATATTTTATCAACTAAGTGTGGAATCCTTTAATTTGTCAAAGTTAAATGGACCAGCAAATACAAAGTATTTTATGAAGTAAAATATAATGAGAGGAAACTGAGACAAAACTGGGTTTGTGCTACTCAAGACCCGAATGTTTTCCTGGCAGGTCGATAAAGTCTGACAGGAGTGTAATCCTGATTAATTTCTGTCTCTCCATCATCTCTTCCAACATCCTCATCCTCTTTGGACAGACACAGACGCAGAACAAGGTGAGATATGACCCATTTGTGAAACCATTGTGCTGATGCATTGGATCGTAAACATTTCAAGTCTAACTCTTGTGTCCTTCCACTCAAAGATCGTTGCTTGTGTCGCCCTCTCTGCAGAGCGTGTGTACCATCATCGCAGTTTTCCTGCACTTCACCTTCCTTGCCTCGTTTTGCTGGGTTCTTTCTGAGGCATGGCAGTCGTACATGGCTGTGCGGGGTGTCCCAATGAAGAGGATCATCCGCAAGAGGTTCCTCTGCCTTGGATGGGGTATTATGACAGTGCATGTGTTTCTTGTTTTCTCTTGCACCATCATTGTCACCAATTGCAACAAAATTTCACCTTCCTGTCTTCAAGTATCACGTGTAAAGAGGGAAGCATAGATTTGAATATGCCTGTCTTCTTCTTCCACGAGACCAAAATGCACATTATTGAATCTTAATGTTTTGATTTACGATGCAACACAAGCTTCTTTTTTTTTCTTTTTTTGTTAAACGTTTTTTTCCATACCACTATCCCAAAGTCCCAAAAATTATTTTAAAATACTATACCCTACTTTTGGAAAAAAAAAAATCCTATTTTAATATTTCCTCCCAAAATGTCCTCAAAAGCTATTTAAACAATACCACAGCCTTTGCCATCGTATTAACGATTTTCGAACATCATTTTTACTAGTACGTTCCCGTACGTACGTGTGTGGCCGTACGTGCAAAAAAAAAAAACTTTCAAACAACCACACAGGCCGTTCCTTCGCTCGTGTGTGGCCGTACGTGCAAACCAAAAAAAAAAATAATAATAATAAAAACAAACAAAAAAAAAACTTTCAAACAACTACACAGGCCGTTCCTTCGCTCTCGTAAACGACGACTGGTTGGGGCATTGTGTTTATCTATAAATGCGCATAAAAATCGAGAAATTATTAGAATACAGTGTCATCACTATCCGGAAGGCCGTACGTTGTAACCCGTAATGGGGAATGCGGCTGAGCATCTCTTCCCCATCGGCCACGCCTACGCAGCAACGTGTCCTGTGATTGGTAACTAAATGGCGCATCGGCCACGCCTATGCAGCAACGTGTCCTGTCATTGGTTGGTAATAATGGCCATAACTTGGGAAGCACTTGTCCGATTAATATCAATCCATGAAAAGGCACATACTCAGGTCCCCAGCAATATAGCTGGCAAGTTTCAATTAGATCGGACCAGTGTTGTCAAGAAACAGCGGTCACAGACACACACACACACACACACACACACACACACACACAAACACATTGCTGGAATTATAGATAGAATGATAATTGATATTTGCTAAAAAATTGATCGATTGTACATGCATTCAAGTTGAAGGTGAAGCGGATTGCAGTCCATGATAGATTCACCTTTTGACCTCTCCTCCTAATGGTTGTGGTTACATCGTTACGTACAGGTTGTGTGATAGCCGTCATTCACACATTACTTTTCTCGGTCACTCGTCACACGTGCAAAAGAAAAATTCACCTTTTATTTTAAAGTTATTCATTGCACAGCAAGTTGCATTTTGAAAGAAAGGGCATATTTTTTTCACGTGCTGTATTGGGGCTAAAGTGAAAGCATGCCTTATTCAGACTTTTCTTTCAAGAACAGTTTGAAAACAATTGTGTATACATTTGTGTTGCTGTCAGAATTCAGCTTTTAATTTTCAATCTGAAACTACGGCAAAAACTTTTTTTTTTACATCTCGTTATTCTAAATAACAGTGTTGGGTCCGACAGGATGACGCAGAGGTCACATACTTACCTTTGATCTGTCTTGGCTGGGTTTTATTCTCGACCCGATTATATACCATCGGATTGGTGCTTCGGAGGCAAAACGTTGCATCATAAAGTGCACCTCTCCTTGGATGGATGTTAAACTGAGTGTCCCATCAGTGATCATTAATTGGTGGTCGTTAAATATCCCACGGTATCTTTCCCAAAGAGTAAGTGAGTTATCACCGACACTCAAAAAATCCAATTCCTGCACAAATCGCCTTTAGTCGAATGTCAAAGCTGGCCAGCTGCTTCATAAAAGACCTGAGCTCAAAACTTTCCTTGGCCAATCCATAAAGAAGTTGGGACTAATTAGGGCCATTAAAAAGTAGTAGTAGTAGTAGTAGTAGTAGTAGTAGTAGTAGTAGTCAGATCTATATAACAATTATGACAATACCAGTAATCATTTTAACATACATTATGCTGGTTTAATATTGTTACATTTATGGTGGTGGGAAGAAGGGTTCTATAGTTATAAAAAGCCTACGACTCACCCATATTTCATTTAGTTCTTAGAACTTTTCGAACTGTGTATAAGGACCTTGGTTAGGGTTAAGTTGTCTGGCATACAGCCACGAGTGAGACTGGCCTTGTCTATGTTAGATGTTTGAGAGGTAGTGGACGTCCTGTCCATGTGTTTTCTCGATATGGAACCAGCCGAGAACCCGGCCAGAGGTGAGGGCTGATCACTCAGTATGACCCACAGCCACCAGTTATGGGGTGAGACCAGGAGGAAGTATGGCCTCTGGTGTCCAAAATGGAGGATGGCTCTGCCATAATCTATCCATATACAGAAACTCTGCCATCTTCATAGCTGTCCAAGCCTTGGGGGGAGGTATGGGGGGGGTGCTGAATGAGAGATTTAGCCCATCTGCCGATACAAGGAAGTTCTCCTGTCCTCAATACAGCAGCTGTCAATCATTGTTGCCATGGGGATAAGCTCTGGACCATAAAAACCCCAATTGGTTTGCCATCATCATGTGGGGCCCATAGCACTCCACTTTTGGAACTTGTGGTGGAAGCAGGTGGGGTACAAATAATAGGCGCATATGGGGGTCTTTTCATCATATCTTACCTCTTAGACACTCTCTCCCATTCTGTACTATTTATTGGTCTGGAGCTCTTGGATGCTTCTCGTGATTCTGAACAATCGTGGCATCATGCAGATGCTCTGCCCTTCCCGTATGCCCTCTTGGGGTGTTCGCCTGCCTGTCTCATCTTTCCCATCGCCTGCCACCTGTATTGTTGGACATTTTGTCTTTTTACCTGGTTCTCTGAGTGTGTGGTCGTATGGCAGCTTAGCTGCCGGGGTAGCTATCATTTCTTGAAGCGCGACTGTGTCGCTGATGCAGTGCCCCTCTACCAGTACACACACTGGAACTGGTACTCATTTCGCTGACCTCGGAAGGATGACAGGCTGAGTCAACCCCCTGGTGTATTAATTCAGCGGCTGACGGGGCTTAAACTCAGGACCATAGGATCCCAAGCCGCCACCCGAACCACTGAGCCAACACCAGGCTGTTCTCTGAGTGAATGTTTGACTGCTCGGTGCCGAGAGGGGGACAATTTATTTGTTGTATTAAGTTATTTCTTCAATATATGATTATTTTCCATCCGGGATTCTGTTCTGTGTCTCATCAAATATATTTCCGAAGGCTTCTTGTGTGTTTGTGGTTCCAGACATTTTTCAATGCCAACAATTGTCAGTTTAATTGGAAATTGGTTGGAGTAATAAATTGGGTAATTCATTATGACCAATGTGGTTTTAGACTGCGTTTGGAGAAGCAGGCAATGTAATCCGCTTGGGATCACCTCATGGAATTGCCATTTAAACTCAGCACTTCTTTGTAGTTAATTACTTACCTCCAGTTGGTGTTGGAGAGCACCGAAATTACACTTGTGGTCAATGGGTGGTTACCCTCGAGGTCATGTCACGTATGGGTGCATGTGCCGGAGCAGCGCGTCACTGCATCCACTTTCCACTGGTACTCCAAGGACCTCTGTCCGGCCATCACCCAGGCAGATGCCTGGCACATCCACATCTCCTTGAAATACCCATTCACCTGCTGCAAACAGGAGGCACTTAGTTGTCCCATTGGCCTCCTTCACTCATGAGGTTCCCTCGCTGAGAGAATCTGGAAAGCAGGATCAGCATCAGGAAAACGAGCCACATGTCCATACAGCTCACAGACTCACAGACTGACACTCACAGACTAGACAGGTAACAAATTTCATCTCAATCTCTCTCAACAACTGCTCGTTGGACAAAAAGTCTGACTAGCAATAGCCAAAGATTCTCAAAAGAGACCTGGTATGGAAGGAGTTAAGTATCCAGCTGAGATCCCTGGTCAGAGTCCAAGTCTCATATCCATAGAGCAAGACTTGAAGCACCAAGGACTTAAAGACTCTGACTTTCGTCTTCCTGCGTAGGTACCAATAGCACAACACCCCATGATCTAGTGAATCCATGACTCCCCAGGCCCGACCCAGACGTCTATTTACCTCTAGCTCACAACAAGCGGAGACATAAATATCACTGCCAAGGAAAGTGAATCTCTCCGTGACCTCAATATCCTGACCACAAACAGGTACAGGCAAGATAGAAGCATCCACAATGTCATTGAAAGCCTGGATCTCAGTTTTGACCCAGGAAACCCGTAATCCCAACGGCTCCGACTCCTCATTCAGCACCATGAGGGCCTCCATAAGGATATTCCGCGTCTCCGCAAAGATGACCGAATTATCTGCGAAATCAAGGTCAGTGATCTTGACATTCCCAAATGATGCACCGCAGCTTGATCTCTCCAACATCCTCCCCACAATCCAGTCCATACAAGCACTGAAAAGTGTGGGGGTCAGTACATACCCCTGAAAAACTCCAATAACAACTTGAAATAAGTCAGAGATGGAACCAACCCACCCCACAGCACTCTCAGTACCAGGGTGGGGTTCAGAAATGACATCGATCAGCTTTGCTGGCACCTTACAAAGACTGAGAATCCTCCACAGGTCATCTGGATTCACTGAATCAAATGCTTTGCAGAGATCAACATAAGCTAGGAGCAGCCCCTGCCAAAACTCTTGTCTGCGTTTGGTGAGGACCCAAAGAGCAAAGATATGGTCAATCGTTGACCTTTTTGGTGTAATGCTCGACTGCTCTGGGTGCTGGTGCTCAAGCAGATGATTGGTGGTGAACCCTATAAATATTTATCCGAGCAAAGACCTTGCCCGGCACTGAGAGCAGTGTCACCCCTTGGTAGATGTTGCAGTCCTGGCGATCACCCTTCCCTTTCCAGAGAGGGACAACAAGGCCCCTCTTCCAGTCAGTTGGGATGATGCCTGTGTTCCAGACAGAGCAAATAACTGCATGCAATGACATGAGTGCAGCATTTCTACCAGCCTTGAGAAGTTCAGCATGGATGCCACAGATCCCAGGAGCTTTACCCCCTTTCAACCGGTTCACCGCAGCCCATCTTTCCACAAACAAAGGTGGTTCGCAGTTGATTGGAGGGTCAGCAATAGGGATAGTTACTCCCCTGACGTCCAGTTCAACAGATGGTGGATCAGCCTGGTACAGCTGCTCAAAGTAACCGGCACAGCGGGCCTTCACTTCAGATTTCTCTGTCAGGGGCCCACCACCCTCCGCTCTAACTGCAGTACACCGAGGGACGGCTTGGAGGAATGCAATGTACGAATTGCTCTGCAAGCAGGACCGAAATCACTTGACCACAGGTTATGCTCTACCCCCTCACAGATTCCTTGCACATAGGCCTTCTTCACCGCCCTCAGAACATGTACAGTTTTACACCTCATGCCCCTAAACAGCTCACTTCTGCCATTAAGCCTGGCCCTGTGACTCTGGTCAATGGTATCCAGTGTCACTTTTGAGAAAAAGTTATTGTCCACCTGACGGTGGGTTCCAAGACATCCACGACCATTCGAGCAACATCAAGGATGGTAGTCTTGAAGGCTCTTCACAATTCTTCAGGATTCCCCAAAACACCCAGACCCCCAAAATCCTCACAGCCTGTTCTTAAACTCCTCAGCTCTCCTCTTATCCTTGAGCTTGCCAACATTCAGCCTTGGCTCGGATGGTGATGCCTGTGATGCCCGGTGCTTAGTCCAATTTAACATCCAATGTTTGGTCCAATGAATCATATGTGCTTTGTCCATTGAATGTACAATGCTTGGTACAATTTAACATCTGACTAGCATAACCCGCGCTCTGCGCGACATGTTGGGGTGGGTGTGTTTGAGAAAGGAACTGATGCAGAGTATCAGTAGTAATTTTACTTTAATGCAGTAAGTGGAATACAATTTCACTGTTTCAGAACCATTTTATTTACTTTTTTGTACCATGCACTTCATATGGTCTTTGAGATAATGTAAGCCGAATATCACGTTACTCGAGCGCAGAACAAAGTCGAAGATAGCGCGACACGAAACCACAAACTCGGAAATAATATATAAGATAATAGGTCCAATGGAACATCGAATGTTGTTGTTGTTCGTCTTTCGGCTGCTCCCGTTAGGGGTCGCCACAGCGGATCATCCGTTATGATCCGCATACTGATTTGGCATAGGTTTTACGCCGGATGCCCTTCCTGACGCAACCCTGGTCGCCTCTTACGACACAGGGATAAGGATTGGGTTTCACCATGATTCTGGGCTGCCCTACACCCTCTCATAGCGTGGCCCAGTGCAGAGCGCCCGTCCTCAAGCGATCCTCCAACCCAAGCCTCCGAGTAGCCGGATTACAGGCGCACGCCACTACGCCCAGTATCAATGGAACATCTAATGCTTGGTTCAATTGAATGTCTGATGTTTACTCCAATTGAATGTTCGCTGCTTTGAACAATGAAACATCCGGTAGTTGTTTCAACTAACCATACAATGGTTTGTCCAACTGGAAGTCTGATCAGTTTGACCATTTGAAGGTCTGAAGGACCAATTCAACATCTGTTGCTTGCTCCAATGTAACATCCCATGGTTGATCCAACTGAAAGTCTGATGGTTGGTCCAATTTAAAGTCTGATGATTGGACCAATTTAAAGTCTGATGATTGGACCAATTGAACGTCCGATGCTTGTTCCAATGAAACATATGTGCTTGATCCAATTGAATGTCTGATTCTTGGTCCAATTGAACATCCGATGCTTGGTCCAATTGAACATCCGATGCTTGGTCCAATTGAACATCCGACGCTTGGTCCAATTGAACGTCCGACGCTTGGTCCAATTGAATGTCCGACACTTGGTCCAATTGAATGTCCGATGCTTGACCCAATTGAACATCCGACACTTGGTCCAATTGAACATCCGACGCTTGGTCCAATTGAAAATCCGACGCTTGGTCCAATTGAACATCCGACGCTTGGTCCAATTGAATGCCTGACACTTGGTGCAATGAAACATGTGCTTGATCCAATTGAATATCTGATTCTTGGTCCAATAGAATGTACGATTATTGGTACAATTTATCATCTGATGTTTGGTCCAATTAAATGTCTAATGCTTGGTCCAATTAAACGTTTGTTGCTTTGTCCAAATGAAATGTCTGATGGTTAGTCCAACTGAACCTCCGATGGTTGATCCAACTGACTATCTGATGCTTGGTCCTATTTGAAGTCCGATGCTTGGTCACATTTAATGTCTGATGCTTGGTCCAATAGAACATCATATGCACCGTGCAGAGATGACACACTCTTGGTTTCAGATCTTGTTGATTCTGGGTCCTGAGCACTGAGCTGTATATATAACTGGAATTCACCCCGCTTTGGTGGTCAGTCGGCGGTGAGTGGCATCAGCGATTAGTCAATCCTGCCATCTTGGAATACCCCAGAGGTTGGTCAGCTGCACTGGTTTCGGTCAAAAAGATGGTGTTCTGCTGTGCTATTGGCTGCAATCACAGGCATTCCCTAGAGTTGAAAATGACCAAAAAGCATCACTTTTCACAAGTAAGGGAACTTTATTTTATATTAAATAAGATATTGAAATGCTTAACGATGCTATTATTTATTTATTTTTTATTGTTTGGCTCTCGGCGGTGAAGTTTCAACACTATAGTGTTTGCCTGATCAGTCGCTGATTCAGCTTATGTTTATGCTGATGTGTTTTATTTATCATGTTAACGTATATTGTTATAATCACTCATAAAGTGCTTCACAGTGATGTCAAGGCATTGTGTGTGTACGTCGGTGTGTGTTTTGTTGTTGTTTGTTTCAAGGCTTTGTCTGCAAGTTCAAACATTGTTATGCACTTTGTCTGCAAGGAACATTGCTATGGACTTTGTCTGCAAGGAACATTGTTATTTAACCCCACCCCACCCCCACTTTCATTCCATTTTATTGAGGCACTGAAACTCAGTTATTCTCACAGACCAACACAACTTGACACTTCTGACTTACTAAAATCAGATTCTCAGTTTTTTTCAGTCACCTTCGTCACTCGATTACAAGGCTCTGAAGGAAAACAAACAAAAGAGGAAATGTGGAAACAATTGTGAATCAATCTGTCAATGGAACCCGATAAAATCCAACGCTTATCACTCTCTCAGCTATGCCTGTACCTCTCACATTCTAGCAAGGGAAGGGTATTCCAACATGGTGGTTGTTTGGCCCAGTGAGCACATGCTGCAGGTGCACTCCAGTTATATATGGGCTGTTTCACAGTCATGGTCATTTCTGGTATTTTGTACCCTTGCATGCTAAATAGCTAAATGAGAGGCTGGAGTATCTCTGTCATTAGGGCCAGTAGTTGGTACGAGTGATGGCACAACTTGGACCACTTTTTATTTGACAAAAAATGTCCAATTTTTGGCAGAATGGCATAAAAATTGCCATTTTTTTTGACAAATAGCTGTCTCATTTTCTCCAGGTACACTGCATTCACAGTGTATAAACAAATACAAGCAGAAATTGGGATTTCTATTGTTGCTGCATCGATTTAATACCTCTTCTGTACTTTGTCCACAACATATTATTCATTTCAGACTATGAATATTTATTTCACCCTCAATAAATATGTCCCACCATTCGTCCGTCAAAAAATGTCCTCTCCGGAAATGCATATTGTAGAATAATTTTTTTATATAAATAAAGGGTCTTTTTAAAAGTTTCTTGTGTGTTTTACCAAGTGTGTATATACCTGCACTGATATTATGCTACAAAGTTTGAGTGTAACCAATAACCTTCATTTGCATGGCCTGCACTGATTGCCTTACATGTGTCCGTCAAAAATGTGTCCTCTCCGGAAACACCTAAACTGCCACGAGTTATAAGGAAACTACTTGCTGGCTATAAATTTTGATGTTTTGTAAGGTTGACATGGTCAGAATATCCATATCAGTAAAAGGTATTTACATTTATGTAATTTATCTTGTTACAACACTGGTGGTTATAGTTGAATTGTATTAATAACTGTTGTAGTTTAAAAAATACTCTCCGAACATCCTTGGGGTATTATTTTTAATAAGAAATATTCATTCCCTTCCAAAATTTGGATTTAAGTATTGTAATTAACAATGTTGGATTTGGAGAAATAAAAATATAAAAATATTGAGTTTGAATTTTTAGTGGTTGTGAGAAATTTGGTACCCTCATTGTGAAACAGCCCATATACAACTCAGTGGTCCTGACAGTAATGCTTAACATCATGTGCAGCAGACTAACATAGTTCCAAGTCTTTTTTTTTCACGACATGTTGACAGGCCCAGGTTATCAAACATTGTACAAGGATACCCAGCTATGAAGGGCACAATTACTCTGAAAAACATAATGTGTGGCTATTTTATTCTGCACTCCCATGACATAATGGTAATTAGTATTCTTGAACTGCTACAGCATTTGGTTGTTTTACCCTGTTAACATTTTCCTTCTCCTGCTTGTTAGGCCTTCCAGCCCTGGTTGTCGCCTCATCAGTGGGATTCACAAAGGCCAACGGATACGGCGCTTCAGCTTAGTGAGATCACAGTACACATTCACATATTTCCACTGATAATGGCCATTCATTAGAATCTAGCATTTCAAAATTGTAATTTTAAATGACCATGCTCAAGAAACACAAGGAGTTTCTATCTGGGCTAACGTACCTTAGGCCACAATCCCTAGCAACACAATTTCAGTCCTAACCAGACCCACTGCTGTGTGTGTTAAAAGCTGCTGGCTCTCACTTGAGGGAGGTCTACTCTATGCCTTTGTGGGCCCTGCTGCCGCTGTGGTGTTGGTAAGGCATTTCCTGTCCCTCTGTCAACCCAATGGCCCACCGTCTCCTCTCCCCTTTTCTTTTTTCACATCCCCATTGTTCCACCATTGCCTGGCCCACACAAACACTATGCTAACGGCTTTCCGCTCTGCTCATTATGCTGATGTCTCGCTTACCATGCAGGCTGCCATGGCACGCAGGCACTTTGACAATGCTTTTGATTATTATGCGGTGATTTCAGTGCTTGTGCCATGAAGGGAGTTGCAGAGGCATGGGAAGGCATCCATGTTTGGTGGAATCAGCCAGTTTGACTAGGTTTTCCATCAGGTGAATATGGTGCTGGGAATCCTCGTGTTTAACAAGCTCGTCTCCAAGGAAGGAATTCCAGACAAGGAGTTGAAACACCGAGCTGGGTGAGTGAATCTGCACAAGCATTGAAGGCTTTTTTTGAAAACACAATTGAAAACACAAGCATTAAAGGTTGTCAAGCACCGAGGCATTTTCAACGCTCGTTCTTGTTCCCCATTATTCACTGCTCAAAACATGCTGGAGTTGCATTGATGCAATCTATGGTGATCATTATCAGCGTCAATCTTCTCTAACTAATTGCACTCGAAACTCTCTGAAGGCTCTTTTATAAGGCTTGATCATATATGGAGCTTGTGACATTTCTGCTTCAATGCTGCTGATGACCTTAACACTTTCTGGCACGAAAATGGCCAATAAAGTGTCATATACTCCATCCAACCAACACACCACTAAGCAGCGGAATGGATGAACGAGCAATTTTTTTTCGGTTTCGTAATTTCAGGTTGCTAAACTATTAATGTACCTAGGCAGATGAGGAATCTTACAAGCCAACTCCACAACGTCATGTATCACAAGCATTTGTTGCACCGAGTCAGGGAAGAATTGGAAGAATGTGTTATTAGAATATTTTTATTTATAATTTGATGGAAAAATAAAAATACAAAACGATTAAGGAATCTCAATGGTTGCAAACTTGTGTCCACCAGCGCTTCTCTGTGGAGTTCGTGTGTGGTCCTCCCACTGCTGGCGTTAACATGGATGTCAGCCGTGCTGGCCATCACGGATCCACGCTCGGTCCTCTTCCAAATACTCTTCTCAGTCTTTGACTCTCTGCAGGGCTGCGTCATATTCTGCGTGCACTGCATCCTAAAGAAAGAGGTGCCTCTATTCCATTCCAGGCTCCCAGGCGCTGAGATTGCGTGATTGCTTCTGCATGTGTGCGACAGCTTAATTTGCTGGTTTTAATATTCATGGAAGACAATTCAAAGCACAGAGTGCTGAGTAGAGTATGACTGGAAAGTCGCCCAGTTCGGAGGTGCTTAAATCTCCTTGCAGCGCAGTTTATTTTCGCTCGATGATCGCCTAATGCAACTAACCTTTAGGTATCTTATTTATTCATGATTTTTTTTCTTTAACTCTGCATCCCTCCACACATCTATGCCTGCCACACACCCCCCCCACCCATCCCCACATCCTCCCATACCCCAATCTTCTGCCGCCTTTTCTCCAAGGTTCAGAGTGCCATTAAGTTTCGTCTCACTGGACGCCTTGATCCGAGTGAACCCTGTGGCTATTTCCAAAACGGGCATGCCCAGATCATGGTGAGAGCTGTGTAACTCCTCCACTCTCCCTCCATCCCCAAAACCAGCCCCCTCCCTTCTTCCAGCCACCCTCCAAACTCTTCCATCTTCTTCATGGTGAATAATAATTTGTCGCTGTGCCAAAAAGATCCACTGCAATTTACTTTTCTTTCAAAGACTCTTCGTGAAATACACTTTTGTCTTTCAGACCGACTTTGAAAAAGATGTTGACCTCGCCTGCCGATCCGGTATGCAAGCACGATACGTTTACCTCCACCATATTAAAGAGCCATCTGACATTTTGCAAGAAATACACCTTGCAGCAATTTACTCTCGACCAGTTTCACCGTCCAATCGAAAGCAATTTTCTTATTTTCCTTTCCTCATATCATTGAAGTGCATCGCCAGAATATCAGCATCAGCTTTATTTTTGTCGCATGTGCTTTAGGTCCCTTTCGGCTCCCCTTAATTCTCCCTCCATTGTTCAACTCTCCGTATTTCTGTCATTTACTCTTGTTGTCTTCATCTCCATTCCTTTGCGCACCTTCTGCCTCATTTCCTCCCTCTGTGCACCCCTTCTTGCCACTCATCCCTTTCCGGAGAGCAATACTGACCTTGCACTCACTCCCTTATTGGTAGGTGTCTTTTGTTTTGAAAGATATCCCCCCTCTCTCTCCCTCCCTCACTCACCAATTCCTGATACTCTCGTACATACACCTCTCTCTCTCTCTCTCTCCTCTCCTCCTTCTCTCACTCCTCTCTCTCTCTCTCTTCTCTCCCTCTCTTCTCCTCGTCTCTCTCCTCTCCTCGTCTCCACCTCCTCTCGCTCGTGCGGCTGCTCCCGTCATCGCCTCTCCCTCTCCCATCATAGCCCGACAAAAGGAAAATACTGGCGGTCGCTCTTCAATGGCAGCTAGCACGCTGTCTCGCAGCTCTCTCCGTACCAGTGAGCATAAGGAGCAAACAGAACTTCAGTCCTGCCTCTCCCAGTCTCGCCTCCCACCTCCACCTGGAAGTCAAATTCCTTTGGCTTCTGTCACACAGTCCAGCCTGAATGCCACCTCCAGTCTTCCTCGTTTCCAAGACACAGGAGGTATCCCGATCTTCCAAGAAGCTGGCACCATGCTGTCACGCTTTCCAGAGACTACTGCAAATCCAAGTTTTCTGGATCCAGGGCAATCGAGTCTGCGCTTCCAGGACACAAATAGCACTGTACCAAGATTCAATAACCGTACGATGGAAATTTCTACTGTGCAGGGCAATGAGAGCCACTGCCCGGGCACACCGGACCCTTTTGGTACATCTGGGTCACGCTTCACAACACCTGGATTGCAGTTTCTTGGCCTACAGGCAGGCAGTAGCAACAATTTCAGTGGGACCGGGAATTACGGGGGCCCTGTCAGCTTTGTTGAACCAGCCATGAGAGCAGAAGGTGGGAAGCGGTCACAGGTTGGTTATGCCAAAACCGAGGCAGAGCTTGCTCGGGCACAGCAGCTTGCACTCGAGAAGGACTACATAGTGCTTCAGAGTACCGCCAAGGAAGGAAAGGGTGCTGAGTGTACGGGTGGCTTGGCGTCCGATTACAGTGGGAGAGGTGGGTCAGGTGTCATCCAGCGGACGGCATCATACCCACACCGCACGTTGCACCATCCACGTCCACATACTTCTAACACGCTGACGAGCCTACCTGAGATTGACAAGGGCCTGATTCGGCAACTTATGAAAGGCGAGACAGGCTCAACAGCATCAGTCAACTCACTTGACGTAAGACCTGTTTGTCTGCACTTTCCAGGCATACTTTTGCTGCACAAAAATAATGGTGTACATGTAAATGGAAGAATGCACTAGAAGCCATGTTTCAACACTGGACATGTAGCAAATCATAATAATTGACTCACAGAATTGAGTACACGATGCAGAATTGGCAAACATTTCCAAGGTAGAAGACAAGCTGACACATTGAGAAATGACTGCCTTTGCCTCCAAGTCAATTTCTAAAAACTTTCTGTTTTGTTTCCCTTCCAGAGAAGAAAAACAAGATATTCAGAATTAGATTTTCAGGTAAGCATGAATGATGACAATTCGGGTGACACAGAATGGAAGCAATTTATTGGTAATGCTTTCAGTACATTAGACAATTTGTCAGCACAAAAAAACGAAAAAGTGTGAAGAAATATTTAAGAACAAGACATCTGCCTGAATGACAAAAGCAACAATTATTATTTCCCCTGATTTTATTATTTATTTTTTTACCATATGATGGCAATAATAGAGTCTCGATATTCTTTCAGAAAATCATGCACACTCGGAAACGCCATCATGAAATGTTGCACGAAATGAGCCAAAAGTTTCAGACCATGGAAAGAGGGCGCCCGATGCCTCTGGACGCTATAAAGGTAAGTGTTCATTATTGCACAATCTGAAACTGTTCATCAAATCTATCAATCACCATCAATGCAAACTTGCCCCCATCCCCTCAGCTACCACTTCTCCTACCCTCCTCCACCCTCGCCACACACACAACCATACAGTAGTATCATGGCATGCAGGATTCTCACCTCCTAATGCTGTGCCACCAATTAACGCCACTACTGTCATGTCCTCAAGCACGCCAACATTCCAAGTGCCTCCATGTTCCCTGTGGATATGGGGGTTTTTTTTTTAAATGCGGGATTTTTTTTTTTGGTTGCGGCCTTTATACTTCCACAGATGCAGGATCAAATGAGGGGCAGATGGAATCCTTCATCGCCCCCAATGAATCTATTGCCGAGAGTGTAAGTCGAGACACCATTTTGAGAATGCTGACATATCTCTGTGCAGCACAAGTTCTTCATATATATATAATATATATATATATATATATATATATATATATATATATATATATATATATAAATAATATAATATATATTGCCATTCACATTAATGTTCCATTTTTCACCAAAGTAACATATGCATGCCATGGCATTTGTGATTTGATTTGCAAGTTGTGCTGCCATTTTTCCCTCGACTGGATTGGTCGGTTGACCATCACAATATTGGTGCTTTTGCAGCTCCTCTGTCTTGTCATTAAGTTAATTAAGTCTTGAATGTTGCCAGTCGCTTTGCTATCTCTGAATTGCATGGCAGCATTTCCCATAGTAGAAAATGAACAGGTACAATATGTGGGAAGACGAGGTGGGTCCAGGTTTCATGTTAAATTGAATTAGCTTCCATAGATGTCTCTGCTCTGCGGTTTTGATCCCTGAACACTGTCAAACCATTGATCCTCTGAATGAAAATGCATGCAAGTTCATTCTCCATCCTTCATATTTTTATGGCTTCATTGATTAGCGAAGGTGGGACAGCAGAAAGCTGTTCTTACTTTCAACGAAATGGCGTGATCCGTTAACACCACATCAAGCTCGGAGCCGTAAACTACTTTCAGGTGTCCTCTAATAAATTGGACGTGTTTGCAGTGTCAAAGAACAAACTATCACTGGAGCCCTGAAAATTCACAGTTTTATTCCCTTTCATGGCTTTCACAGTTTCTAACACATTCCACTGAAAGACCAGATGGAAATCATTACCAGTAATTTATTATTCATGCAGAGAATCCTCACCGCTGCAGCCAATTATTGGAGGTGCAGAAAATTTGCCTCCAAATGTTAACATTCAAATGTATTCATTTTTGGCAGAGAGTAAAGACAATCTTTGAGGAGCAAATTAAGGCAATAGATGGAAACTGTGACTTGAAACTGTGAATCATGCTCAACCATACGAGAGTCCCTTTGGAAAATGCTAATCTCACAACGATGGCCTAGCAGATTGGAGAAAGGTCTGTATTTCCTCGCCACATATACCCAGTTCCCCTTCCATTCCATGTGTCCAAACCATTCCCCTCCCTTCTTTCTGTCGTCACCTGCAGCCACTTGATGCTTTGCATGCGTATTGGGCCGACGAAAATGCAAGTGGATGGGCCAGGAAAATGCCATAATGCAGTCGGAGAGGCTGAGGGATGGCTGCAGGTGGGTGGGTCGCCAAGGCCTGGATGACAGACCACCAGCACCTCTCTTTATCGCCCCGTAACACGGCAGGAGGCCTCGGGGCCTAGCCATGGACCTTGGGACGGCCAGGGCGACTGTGGAGCGTGGCGGTGGCCTCTACAAAGCATGCCGGCGATTGGAGTGGCAGAGGGCTATGGACAGACACACGGGGCCACACCTCTTGCCTGTCTGGCCAGCCAGTTGGACAACTTCCAGACACCTGTGTGAGACGGTGCTCAAGGAAATGCACAGTGAATTGTTCACCCTCTCTGCCCCATCTTTCCCTCTCCACGATCCAATCCGGTTAATGCAAGCACCGTTACCGAAACGGTGACCAATTTTTCACATTCAAACTCGTCAGAAAATAATTGCCAAAAAGAATTAAATAAATTGACCATGTAAGTACTGTGCTTGGTAGCTGTGGCCAAGGCGAGACTTTTGTACAATTCCTTCTTCCACATGCGTCAGTCATCCTTTTTCCCTGCTTTTGCTGCTATAATAGCCCTATTGTTTTGTAGGAAGCTTCCTCGTAGAATGTCATTCCTTTCTTAGTTACAATGTGTAACTGTTAATAAGTGTTATATATGCACAGTTGGTATCTTTGTAAATTCCCGCTACCGTTCTTTGTGCTGTCAAAATTTGATATAACACGAGCATTGGATAACGGTTCAATTCCGACCACCAGTTTGAAATCTAGCGAACAGCAACTTTATTAACTCATTACTAAGTTTTCAATTGTCCATGTTCAGACAAACTGACGGCATTTTAATAAGATAGTTACTATAGCTCGAAACGGTTTCTCACGATCCATCCACGGCCTACAAGGGTTCATCCGCCGGCGTAGGCTCCATAGGCCGAGTCTGACTGCGCGAGAGTCGTTGGTTCGACGGGCCGTGTGTTCCTGCTGCTGCTGCTGCTGCTGCTACCTGCATTAATGTCCCTAATGTTATATCACGGCCTTTGTGCTGCTCCATTCATTTTCGGAAAAAGAAAAACAAACAAAAAAAGAAAAACAAAATCCCATCGCGATGTACATACCCACGACATCAGATGTTTGTTTGTTTTTTTTTTTTGACTGTAAAATTGTAAACAGATGAATGATGTCTGCACGGCAAAGGATATACAGTCATGGAAATTCGTGCAATTCTGAAACTGGATTTGAAACCGTTAACCTGCACGTCGTTGGAGGTTTTCTCTTCTTTGCAGACAGCGAGGCACTTTCACTCTGTTATTTTGTACGATAATGGACGGAAATTTGATGGTGTCCTTCAAGATGTATAATACAAGGTATAGGATATATGAATTAAAAGCACAGTCGGCTCAACTTATCTGCAGAATATTTTTGTCCAGTTTAGATCTCAGCATGTATGTAGAACATGTTGGCTGATAAAATGCCTGACTTTGGTGTGGAATTCATTTGTAACTGCGATGTGTTATTTAACACGTTTAACTTGAATGACTAAATCTTGTTTTTTGTTGGGTTTTTTTGGTCTGATTTCATTTTTTGCCTTCATTTTAAACATTTATAATAAAAATGAAACCCATCGGTACTTTTTACGAAACGAGTTGTGAAATTTCTACTTCTGGTAGAGTCCGTAAAACTTTGGGAGCTTACTAATACTCCTTCCCTCGAACTATTAACTTCGGGATCACAGAAGAATGTTTTGAAATCTAGCGAATTTCAAATCTGGAAAATGTTCTGAAACCCCAACACCCTCTCTTCCGACCCACCTTCTTCCCCCTCCCCCCTCCCAGCTTTTCCACTTTTCTGTATATATGCTCTCTACCATGATCCCAATAGAGAATATTCCACCATCAAGTTATCTCCATCCTTTCTGTGCTGCCAGGCCCTGGATTTGAACCCGCGCTTGATATACTCACCCTCCTGGGGATGTGCGAGTAAGGGGCACCACATCCCAGAGCGTACCACACTTGTGAGGGAGTGTTAAGCTGGCTATTCCAGTCACAGTCGTGTTACCTTAAAACTTCGAAGTAATCTAATTTTTGACAAGAGTAGGCCTTTGGATGCCCTTAAAGGCTTCAAATGGGACATGGGTGTTAAGCAATAGGAAGTATGAGTTCATTGGATGGGAAATGGGTGTTCATCGTTAACCCTTGCTGAATTTGGATTTGGGGGTCATATGGAAAATTTTGGAGGTTTTTGTGATACAATATTTCATTTTGGGTGGATTAAAGGAAGGTTTTGAGTACGGAGATCAATAATGCATCATTAGACAGGCAGAACACACTCAGAACCAGGGCATGATGGAATTATCAAAATATGCAAATGGAATGTATTCATACCCCACATGATCCTCTAAATGGAGCTTGTTTTCCACATGAGCATGATTAGCCATGTGGAGTCTTCCTGGATCTTAAAATTTCCTTGTCTTCTACCACTACTACTACTAGTACTACTACTTTAATAGCCCCAGATATTCCCACCTATTTGATCGGCCAGGAAACCTTTTGATGCAAGTCATTCACGAACCAATTGGCCAGGCCTGACATTCGACTGTATATAAACTGAGCAGGAATTCGGAATTTGTTTGGGATGCCGACGCTACTTCACGTACTCTTCTCAAAAATACACTGTGGGATCTTTAACATCCGTAAACTAATGCTAGCAGACGGGGCACCCGGCTTAACATCGATCTGAGGGACGACACACTTTGTAATGCAGCTCCCTGCTTGCGAAGAACCAATCTGGCAATTAATATACTTTGTTCGAGAAGAGCACCAATGACCTAATTATTAACACTACCTAAAAGATAAGTGCGCTCTCTCTGCACCGTCGTGTCAGACTTCACATTTCTTTGTAAGTACGGTATATCGATTTACCTACATCATGTAAAACTCCGGTAAAATTACTCTGACGTATGTTAAGGATTCAATGTAATAATAACCTGTATATCAAGCATTTGCCAAAAGTACTCATCATGTAAGTTGGAGTCAAAACCAGTACACAGGCCGAGACAAAAGCATTGTCTTGTTGATGATTCCTTAAAGTAGAAGCATCATGTGTTTCTTGTATCACCATGCTTTTTGGCTTTTTGGGGGTCAATGTGCGTGGGTGTGACTTTCACAAGAAAACTCACCTACTCTTCACGAAGGACACCGTGGAATCTTCAACGTCGACCAACTCATGCCAGCACATGTCTGTCTGTCTGTCTGTCTGTCTAACACCAATCATGCCAAAACTACTGGGCCAATTGCCACCAAGCTTGACATATAGACCAAATTAGACCCCGTGGTGAACATGGGCTCATTGGTTGTTGTTTTTTTGTTAATGATCATTCATTATGATATATCGCTAAATTAAATTCTAAATTATGTTGTGTCGGTTTGTGGGCGTGTCCTCGACGTTTCCGGCTCTCATTTGTTTAAACTCGCATATTACGTCATGCCTACATCATTACGTCCTGTCTAACCTGAATCGTAGATTCCTGTAAGTTTAGTTATTGGTATTGTAATTCCCTTAATATAGTTAATGCATAATCATTTGCTATTTTGACACATAACTACCACGAACTTAACTTACCCAAAGTAAATATGAGGGAACGTTTTAAGGAGTGGGTAGAATTAATCCGAGTACAGGTACAGGTACAGGTAACGTTTGCATGCATTCATAGCGCAAACGATTTGAGGTTATGATGTATAAATTATATTAAGGGAATTACAGTAAGAATGGTTGGACTTTCCAAAAGTTCGGATTAGTTTTGTTCATTTGAAGTTTATGCTCTTTTCAAGGGTTTCCTTTACATGTTGAGCAATCGTATCGGTAATTAATTTTGACTGCAAACTGCCGAGGTGTTTGTGTTCAGGTGGAAAGGCTCCCTGTAGTTTGAGCACTGCTTACCACTCCCTGAGGATTGTGGAGTGTCGGGTTTAACGGTTGTTGATCGATCTGGTTTGGCCAACCGCACCAACCTCCATGACTACCCGGCCCAGCCACTGCCCACCCTGGCAGTTCTCCTGCCCCCCAGCCCTTGTAGGCTAGTGGCCAAATGAGGTTTTGGGTGGCATACCCCTACCCAAGGTAGAACAAGTCACAACCTAATTTTTCTTGAAGAGGATGTTTGGGGAGTTATAAAATCATGGTTGTGAACCTGAGATCATTGCACAACATTTTGAAAATCACGTTTACATATGTACCACTGCAGACTGCAAAAATGGATTTAATCGCCACAGATTTTGGCTCATATATTTGTTAAGCTGGTGCTACAAACACAAATTTGGCACCAAAATGTGAGGAAGATGACATATATAGTATATATATATATATATATATATATATCTGTAAAAACCATTTGTGATGTAACAAAGGCTTTTGTGTGACCTACAGGCAAAATAAGTGGAATTTTACTCAACAAATCAGCTTCGGGTTTACCAATAAATATCAACTAAAACAATTAATTCTCATAAGTATTTGAGTTGTATTATTACATATTACATAAAATAACCCTCTATCATTCTCCTTTAGAAATATAACTCATAAAGATAAATCAGTTAAATTAATAGTTATTACCGAAACCATATGTCACCCCCCTAAAGTAACCGACATTGATAATTTATAATACATGTATATGCATAAACCAAACAAGAATGATTTTAAATCCAGTGCAGAAAATCAATTTGAGCTTGATTGCCTTTTTCTAAAACTACTGATATATACTATTTTAATTATTTCATTTCAGATGCTTGTGCTGACAATTGATCTGCAATTATGGATCTGGAACCACCTGTTGTGAAGCGTCGTAAAATTGACACTGACCACTGCATCATATGCTTTAAACCTCAACCCTAAAAGCAAGAAGTTGTAAAGAACCCAACATTTAATGGTTTGAGTGCAATCTTCAAAGCAAGTCAAATCAGAAAGATGACGTTTACGAAGTATCTGCCTTTGCAACAAGACATATTGAGTCTTGATTTGAAAGTATCATCCACAAATCGTGTCGGGCCAAGATATCCAGCAAGTCAAATATCTCCACATCCAACCCAGTGAGAGTGACCAGCACCATGCACGTCTGCGGCAACAGAACACACAAGAACAGCAGAAATGAAACAGCTGGGTTTGACATCAGGACTAACTGCTTCATTTGTGGAAAATCCAACACTCCAGAAACAAGCTTACACCGGTATCTACAGGAACTGGACAGTCCACACAGAGAAAAAGTTCTGGCAGCACTGACAAAAGACAAGACAATAAAATACACATGCGCATGCTTGCCTTTCCAGATTTGTTCGCCTATGATGCCAAGTACCACAGGTTATGCTATTCACACTATTTTAGAAAGGAACAATCACTGCTGGTATATAGCACAATCAGTTACGTTTTTAACTAATAGGCAATTTACTTAAGGTTGATAATCAAATAGATAATTCTGCATCACTTATTAAAATGAAGTATCAACTAAAAAGTATTGAATAGTAATAGTTATAATGTTTACACTGTACCACAATCAAAACATATAAAATGGAAGTTAAGACGATTCTAAATATTTTCGTGAATGTCTTGTAATTTGATGTCAATGAAATCATATGTCTAATTTCTGTACCTGATGCAAAACAGATTCTGAGAATTGATGTCGAAGAACAAATTTTATAAAATATATGATTTAAAAAATACATAAATAAAAATAAAATTCAATATTTATACTTAAATTAATTACTATAAAAAAAATAAAAATTAAAAAAATAAAATGAATATTAAAAATGTTTCTTAAATATTTAAATTTTTTATTAAAAAATAAATTTATTTATTTAAAAAAAATTAAAATATAAATAAATTATACATAAAAATATATAATTCTTTAAAATTATATTTTAAATTAATAATATTTAATAAAAAATTAATAAAATCAAATATTAAATTATAAATTATAATAAATTATTCATATATTATAAAATTTATTTAAAATAAAATTTAAAAATTATATAATTTTTATATTATATTTTAAAAAAAAACAAATTTTTACAAATATAAATAATATAAAACTTATAAATAAAAATATTAAATATAAAAAATTTTTTTGAAATAAAAAAAAAATTTTATTTATTTATATATATTTAAAAATGTTTAATTAATTTTCAAAATATGATAAATTTGTATTAAATTATAAGAATTTAAAATAATTATTCAAAAATAAAATATTTTTCGTAAATCAGGAGAGAAACAATGGCACATTACCTATGAAGCTTTGATGAACTGAAATGTTTACTGGAACAAACTGTGTCTCCAAAACAAGACAGTGACAACCCTCGTTCATCTGAAAGATGAATACGTTGGATATTTGGTTTCACTGGCGTACCACGAATGCAGAACAGTATAAACTTGGAAGTTGAAGGAGCGATTAACTAATATTATGGTGACCAAATAGTCTGTGTAACATTTGATGGCAACACTGACATCATATGCTCTTTTCTGTGACTTATGTGATGCCCTGAGAAAAAGCCACGATTCTGCAGAGCAGACTGATGAACCAGAATATGAAGACATCCCGTCTGTGTACCATCAGCCACAGATAGTGAAATGCATACTTTGCATGCTGCAGCTGGTATCCTGAGGAAGCACATGGTGATATCGAGCATGTTGGAATATGTATGCACCTGTCGAGGAAAACAGATATTCAGCACTGTGCAGAATTTGTTCCTAATACACTCTACGACTTTATTCAGTGGTGCACCAGTGAGAATCACACACGAATGTACCAGCTGTAGTGATGAGTGTTATGAAGAACAACCTGAGGCGATCGCCATTTGTCACAATATAATATCCAGAGCCGGTCGAGTGTACTCCACAATAACGCTTGGTTTAGCCTTGCAGGTGCATCATGAATTGGAAGCAAGCATCTCATTGACATGCTTCATGAATTAGGACACGGTGTCCTATGATGAGGTGAGACGTTTCCTCAGTCTGTGGCTGTTGATCAAACTGCCTCGGAGGATATTACATCCCAAAGTTCTTCAAAACTCGCTGCACCGACGATGACTGTAGCCAGAGCAGAACATGTCATCGTATCTCTGCAGGACTGACCTGCACTGAATTCTGCTCGTGTAGTGCAGACGATTGTCCAAATGTTGATGATTCTGTTGTCTTTGACGACAGCACTGATGAGAGCGTGACTAAACTTTTAAATGTATTACATGTATTACTTCATGTAATAGATGTACACAATTACAGTGCATGTTATGAATTCATTATCGTCATTGTGAAATAGCTTATATCAAGATGATGTCTATAAAAGTCACTTTCACAATTGTGTCAGAATCTTAAGTCAATTCTTCATGTTGCATATCTGCTTCGGGATTTCTATCGGTCAGCATTAGTGGGGCGACATATGATTCAGTTACTTATATTTCAGTGACAATTATATCATATTTTTTCAAAGGGTAAATAAACTTGGATTATGTTGATGTAACAAGTATGACTGCAAGTCCAATTTTTGAAGTAATTAATGTTTTGTTGATATTTATGGTAAACCCGAAGCTGATTTGTTGAGTAAAATTCCACTATTTTTGCCTGTAGGTCACACAAAAGCCTTTGTTACATCACAAATGGTTTTTACAGATATATATGTCATCATTCCGCACATTGTTACCAAATTTGTGTTTGTAGCACCAGTATTAACAAATATATGAGCCAATATGAGCCAAAATCTGTGGCGATTAAATCCATGTTTGCAGTCTGCAGTGGTACATATGTAAACGTGATTTTCAAAATGTTGTGCAATGATCTCAGGTTCGCAACCATGATTTTCTAACTCCCCAAACATCCTCTTCAAGAAAAAATAGGTTGTGACTTGTTCTACCGTGGTAGGGGTTTCTCACAATTTTAGGCCCCTTTTTTAATTTGGCCACTAGCCTATTGGCGCATCGGCTCCATGCCCCCTCCCCCCCGGCCCTCCAATTCTCCCACCCCATTCAGCCCTCCAACTCTCCTCTCCCCCCCTCCCCCAACCTCTCAATTTTCTGAAAACGCAGAAACGCCGGGTACCCCTACTAGTACATAATAAAACAAGTCAAAGCATCGAAAATAAACTGGACTTATGTGAGAAATGTTATTATTAGCTTTTCCTCTGACCTTCATGACTCTAACAGGTGTTAATTAACCAATTAACCGTTTTCACTGCAGGGAAATGGAGCTGAATGATACGAAAACCTCATCAGGATCAAATCACCCATTCCAAAGTTATTTGTAAAGGGCTTGTAGTTAAACCTGAGTGTTCTTATAAAATCTAATTATCTGAAGTTCTCCATAATGCTTGTGGATTTCATCTCGGCCATTCCACAATGATAGTTGTTTGGCCATTAAGAGCAAATGAAATTGGAGTAACTTTACTCGTTTTTCTTTTCTATTGCTCTCTTGCTCTTATAGAATTAATTTATCCAGAGTGCTTCTTCCATAATGACATATTCAGGAAATTGTCCCCAATTATTTGTACAGACAATATGTTTGACGAGGGATCTCACCAACAACAAGCAAATGTCAAACGCTTTCATATTAAAAAGTCAACCCTATTATTGATACAGGTATTAAGGCAATGGGAAAAGCAAAACAACATGGGGCAATGGATCAATAAGCAAAATGAGAGCAAAGAGAAAATGAGGGGAGTGATCAGACAACAAATCGTTAGACCAGAGCAGGAGATGAATGGCAGGAGAAGGAAGAGAAAAGGATCTCAGTGGGTGTAGTAAAGCTTAGCAGTGGAAATGGGAGAGACCATGAGGTGGTTGGTGGTGGGCAGCAGACTTAAAATGCTGTATGGAAGAGCTCATGACAATGGACTCAGGAAGACAGTTCCTCAGATGGGTTAAAGAAAGGATGACAGAATGGAGGTCAGCATTGAATGTAGACCTTGGGATGGTAACAAGCAAAGGGTTTGTGGCAGAATGTGTATGGCTGGAGAGACAGGGGTTTGGTGGAGATGGCAAGAGGAACAAGAGGAGAATATAATTGATAAAAAAACTACTGCAAGGCCACCATTTTGTCTACAGTGAGCAAGATGTAGACCCTGAGACTCAGCTTTCTGAATATGAGATTCCAAAGACACAGAGGGCCTTATATTCCACAGAGGGAGTTTCACGTGGGAGGGCAAGATGGGAAGCAGTGTCATCAGCCAATAGTGAGAAGCAATATTCCCTGACACTATACAATGAAGGCTTTGTCCACCATTATATGCTGAGGATGGCAGAGGAAAGACTTGGTTTCCAAGGTGGTGGCCAGCTTTGGAGGCCAGCTTGCTCAAGACTTGTTATAGTTGATATTGAGGCCTCTCCCAGAGGTTAATGGTGAGACGAAAAATGCATTGGAGGATTTGCCTGCTGGTCCGAATGCAGAGACAATGTGAGAATATGGGTCTCTCTTCCGCAAAATCACACGAGATGCCCAGTTGCTATTTATTTTCTCCAGATTAGCAGAGATTAATGTTGCTGCAGCCTCGTTACCTCCGCTGCCAAGGGTGGATGGCAGTTATGTTTTCACTACTGTTGGGTCGCCGAAATAGGTGACCCTTATTGTCAGTAATTCTGTCTGTTTGTTTGGATGTTTGTTCGTTTGTCATCAGCATAATTGGTAGTAAACATGAGCGGATTTTGACCAAACTCAGGTGGTAGTTACATCTTATGACCTAGTGCTTTGGAAATTGTGATGGTTGCTAGGGACGCTTTGGTTCCCTAGCAACAACCGAAAACCCTTCAAAATCGTTACCGTTCACGTGAAATCAATTCCGAAAGCCATTATCCCAGTAGGGTTATGAAATTTGGCACGAATGATCTACTGGTGATGCTCTATCAAATATATTCCGGTTTTGTGATAAATGGAATACTTTACCCGCAGCGCCCCCTACAATTAGGGTATGCGCGAAAATTGGCGAAAATTGAAGGGCCCCGAGCGACCAGGTGAGTGCATCGATACCAATGAAACTTTGCAGGTTAATGGTACTCAATGAGTACTACAACTTTGCCTCAGGACATATTGACCGATTTCGCTTAGGTCAAGGGTCAAAGGTCAATTAGTGCAAAAATCGATAATATGCGAGAGCTGGAGGTGCCTTCGCGCCAAATGCTACTCCTCCTAGGGTTATGGTCGGATGGTCATGAAAATTCACACTAATCGTCTGGAATACATTGTGCACAAACGATCGAGCCGGATTTTCGATTTAGATCTTTGTTCACCCACAGCACCCCTCGAACTTTGGGGATTTCCGATTTCAAACCGCATTTTCGGTACTTTTCATTCAAATGGACACCGAGTAGGTATCAGTAGATGGAACTGGATGAGGTTTGATATGCATCATCGTAAGGTGATTCCCTATCCGCTATATGACATCCATTTTGCGCTATATCTTATAGTTGCCATGCTCGGCGACCCATCGCCGCCTACCGGCTTGTCTGTCTGTTTGTTTGTGAACAGGATATTTCAAAAAGTTGTGGACGGATTCGGACAAAACGTGGTGGGCAGGTTGAATATGTAACAAGGACGAACTGATTCGATTGTGGTGAAGATTCGAATCCAATAATTTTTAACGTGATTCTTCACCATTAAGTGATGGGGCTAAAACGATGTATAGTACGATATCTGAAAAAGTTACAGATGGATTTGAACGAAACTTGTTAAATGAGTTGGTTAAGTGACAAGAACAAGCCAATTAGATTT
>CM068962.1:78987257-78997315 GCA_035128595.1 Eptatretus atami | reverse complement strand
AAAAGGGAAAAATAATTATTTTAGATTTACACCAAAAATGAATTACTTTACAAGATTGATTAGAGAAATGAATGTAAAGTATGAGGGTGATAACACACCTTTCCTTACAAGGGAAGAAACTGAACGTATTAGAGAAATGTTCAAAGGATTGTTGGTTATATATTATTCAGGGATGTGATTTCAGGGAAATATCAACACAAGATATTGCATAAATAAAATAATGGATTATCTTGAAATTAAACCTGAACTTAGGATAAAATATTCGAGTTTCTAAAAAAAGCATAATAAATTAAAATAACCTGTTTTCAAATATATAATGAATGATTTTTTACCCATTGGGAAATAAGATAAAATTTAACAACCATTAAAAATTTCCCAAATTCATTAAGATTGTCTCATAGTTGTTCAAGCGGATGCGGAAAAACCTGCTTACTTTGAAGATGCTCCTGACTCCCAAATTTTTAGATTATGATAATTTAATCATTTTCACAAAGTCGAGTTTTCAACCAGAGTATCAACTACTCTCACAGGTTTTAATGCTAGTCTCAAAAAGAAGATATAATCGGTTTATTTAAACTTCAAAAAAACCTAAATGATTATAACATTGAAGATATTAATACAACTATTTTGTGATACACAGAGATGTAAAAAAGAATCAAAACGATAACTTGTATTCTTAGTGATAATACGGATGATTATACCGTCTCCCAGATTTGGATAAATCAAAAAAGAACCTCGTTATCTTTGATGATTGTGTTAATGAGAGAAACCAAACTGTTAATGGACAGCTACTACACAAGAGGGGGACATTCTTCTTGTAATTGTATTTTATCTTAGTCAATCGTACTTTAACTTCCCGTCGTTCCATAAGAAACAATTCTAATACTTTTATTTATTCAAGTTAATTCATAGATATAATATTTTTTGGAGGAATAATGTTCTACATTATGCAGTAAAAAATAATTTGCAGATTACATGAAGCACACGATCCTGAAAAATATAAATTATTGTTGTGAAACAAGATGAGTTATTAAAGATATTTTCCAATAAATAAATGATGCGAAAGAAAGAGCAAGAATATTTAAGGAACATCAAGAGTTGGTTTTAAAAGTTGTAAAACAAACAGGAAGACATAAGAAGAAACGCAGACAGAAACTAACGGGTGAAGAAGCATTTGAAAGAAAAACAAGCGAAATTTTTTAAACTACTTTTAAAAATTTCCCCCAAAAAATTGTAGATGTTTCCACAGTTCCCACAGATAGAATATACTCCTAAAAACTTCAAGTGTTAAAATATTTTTGATCAAATGACAGAGGAAGAATTAGAAGCATATAGGGATTAGAAATATGATGATGAAGGATTATTTCAACAACTGGAAGAGATGAATCGCCCCCCTGCTTATATGTGAATGCTCTTCTAAACAATGAATATTCAGCGGAATCAAAAACAAAGCAGGACTCATTCCAACAGAACAACCAGCAATATTTTCATCGTGTTCAGAAAAGTATTGTATTAATGATGAATATAAGGTTCTTGAGGTCTGCTCAACCCCCTAGTTAACTAACACCCAGATAATGTTTCTTCTCACAAAAGATGGAAGACAAGCTCAACTGTGAGGACATGAATCAAAGTATTTTTATAAACCATTGGATAAGGAAAATAATGATGATAGAGTATATATTGATCTGCTGAACTCTGTTGATTATAGGGTTAGTCTTTCTGGTAAACGTTAGCAAGAATGAGAAGAAAACATTATTCAGGCTTTAAGTATCCTTGGTTCAGTGTTAGTTTTCTTCCAAATGACCACGCAATTAGTTAATAGACTTGTTTGTTGTTAGGTAGTAAGAAGGCTGGAAATAACAATTGTTTTTAATGAGGATCAGCCATTTAGACCAGTTGATGGACATGAAAATAATATAAATCTCAATATAAAGACATTTTATCTCATATTAAATAATATGAGAAGCACAATCCTGAGTTTTAATTTCACAACATGCAACCACATCTTCGTTCCCATTACCCACTACAACTTGAACCAACAAAGAATATGAGGCATCTTTTATTGTCCCTGGAAACTTATAATACCTATTTAATATAACTTGATAAAAATGACAAGTTTAGTTATTAATCGGGAAGTGGATACAAAAACGATAACAGTCTCACCCGGAGCATATGAGATTTTCTCAAATATCTCCGAAAATTGCTCGTCTTATGAAAGAACAGGTGATGAACCAAAAAAATATTGTTGGAGACATTCAAAAACATTACTTCAAAATCAACGCTTAACTTAAAAATAACTACACGGTTTGATTTCACAATAGATAATTCATTTAGAGAGTTTTTGGGTTTCTCCTCAAAAAAAGATTGAAACTATGGGATTTTACAGTGATAATGTCATTCAAATATCCTCAGGAATAAATTCGGTATTAATTCACTGTGATTGATTGATGGTGCTTTAATGATGAATAAAACAAATACAATATTTTCATTCAGCGTATACTCAACCCCAATTGGTTATAAATTCAATATGGAACCCAAAAATCTGGTTTATCTCCCTGTGTCAGGAAAAACCATACACAGATGTAAATTTTAGGTAACCCGACCAAGATAATCGTATGATTTCTTTAATTTTGAAGTTATATCCATCAGAATTCACCTACGTGAAGTTTTCCAATAAATAAATACGATGGTTATTGTGAGGAAACAAGTTGAGAAAATTAAAATAATTACAGGGGATGGGATGTTCCTCTCCCCTACTACAAGGGTGAAGGTATGTATCTGGTAGAGATACTATAAACCTAAGAGACAAAGGGGTGTCGGACATCAATTTAGAGGAGATGGGATAATTGATACTCTAAATGGTATTGGTTCAACTATTCCTAAACATAAGACCCTAATTGGTTCAACTGCTTTCTGTCTGTGGAAATGTAGCAGTGCTGTAAAGAGCATAAATGATGCCCAAAAGGAATCTCATAAATTACAAGCAATTAAAGAAATTAAGAAAGGCAAAACTCAGTTGTCCCCCCAAGAACGACAGAAAAATAATTCAAATACTTGGGTCAGGGTTTCAAAAAAAGGTTTTAAAACATCTTTTTTCCCTAAAATAAATTACAAGTATGGAAAAGCAAATTGATAGTATCTATGATTTGGATGATACCTTTATCATCTCCAAACTCCACTAAAAAAGAGGATTACTCAAGGTAAATGCAATAACTGTAACAGACTGTGGAATGCAAATGGTTATACAAAAGTTTTGAAATAAATAATCAACAAACCTACTTGAATTCTATACCGAAAGTTTCCTTGTTGGGTTAATTTAAAATTCACTAAGGCTGGGATAACACAAACGCTACACTCGTAAATGATTTCTTCTGGAAAATGTTTGATGTGTTCGTTTGTACATTGGAACACAAGAAGTTGAAGCGGTGATTATGTCTTGCTGTATCTGAAATGATGAAATTTACACTATATTCATTCAGTGATAGATGGGAAAGGGGTCTGTCGAAGTTTTATTCCTGATATGTCAATGGGAACAACACAGAACCCTGGATATACTCAAAGAAAGGACGTATACTTGATGATACAAAAGCAGTTAATAGTTTTACTGTGGCAGTTCCTCTTAAAGGTCATATTTGGATTTTGTTGATCATGATAAAGTTCTGTTTATGTCTTTTAAAATTAAGATTTCAACTACAAAGGAATGATAATGAAAATAGATTACTTTTTTGGTGGGTAGTGTTTTGGTGAGCAGAATAAATTTGTAATTGATGAAATGAGTTGGTATATTAGTGACATATACTCCTAATCTTAAAACATAAGAGATGCTGAATAGAAGAAACTTAACTCAAAGAAACACTCAGTTGTTCATACCTCAAAAGAAGATGTCAACACGTTAAACTAAACCAACCACTTACACGTGGAATTTGGGTGTTCTGGAAGGAAAGCCACGATATCTGTGGGATCATTTTTTAAAAACCAGATGGATATACTGCTACTGATAAGATCATGCATTGAGTGATAATGCTAAGCCGAAACAACTTCGTGTTGTCTCTCGATGGAACATTTTATCCACGAGATAGATTGGAAATTAATTGGGAAAAAAATGATTATGCTGAGGCATACAAGTCTTACCAAAAGGTGTGTGAATGTAATGGAAATGAAGAACCTATTTTGGATACGACAGCATTTAAAGTTTGTATACAATCTATGCGTTTGATCTGAGTGCTCACAAAGGAAAATATAAAGTATTAATCGAGTGGATACTTCCCTATACATGAAAGAGGAGAGAGTGAAGAAGTTGTTACATATTGTTTGCTTTTGGAAGAAACAGAATTACAGATTAATACAGATAATGGTGTTATGATTAGTCTCACATAATTTTTTGGTTAAATAAATGAGTGGCCAAAGTACCAACTGGGGTATATGTTAATCAAATCAATCTTCATAACTATCATCTTGTGTCAAAATCAAAAGCCTTGTACGATAACGTTAATACAATTCAGAGAAAAGGGCAGTAAGATTGATGTTTTGCCTCAAAGAGACAGGTTAAATCTTTGAACGATACTGGCTCATTAAAATTTAAATGACAAAACCAATGTTGTAAAAATATTCAATAAGAGAGACGAGTGGAGGATTTCTCCCATTTCTAATTCCTTATTTGCTAGTTTAAGTGTGGTTGGAGCATTGACGGGTGGTATTTCAAACAGCAGTGAAAACTGCCAACGAAAGGAAGGCCCAACTCCGGCTCAAAAAGAATTGGAAGACATAACAAAGAGTTGGAGAAACAAATTAGTGGAAGTGGTGTAATTGTAGATTTGCTGAAAAACTTGAAAGTCTGCCTGATAAAGCGAGATTGTTAGTTGGAGATATGCTTTCTTCTATCGCACAAGCAGGTGTAAAATTAACTAAAAAGTGGTAATGGATTATATCTTTCTAATAAATAAATGAGCATTGATGAGTGGTTTAAAGAATTTGGAAAAGAATACATTCAATTTACAACTTGTCAAATATTGTAAGAAATTAAAAATCATAATGTGGTTATTGTATGAGAGATGAATTTAAAACGTGCCCTAACATACAAAGAATATTATTATGAACTTAGAAGATAATAATGGGAACAGTTCTCATTGGGTTTGTATATTTTAATGGTCAAGACAAATATTATTTTGATAGTTTTGGTCATTCCACCACCTGTTGAAGTCATAAAGTTCTTACGAATGGTGTTTATCAAACATTTCAAGTCAAGAATTAAATTCAAAGTGTTTGTGGTCAATCTATATCTATATGTGTTATTTCAACTCAACAAAATAAAAAAATTTATGTCATTATTTTTAATCTAATATAAATGACTTATGTCTGGTAAAGATGGTTCTATCTTTGGTGTTTATTCCCAAAGAACTGGATATTGATTTATAAAATTATACACAAAGGCACAGGCTGAACGACATTAAATATAGTGTAACAAAAATATTAATATGAAAAAAATGCTTTATAAATAAAAAATTATCCAAGCCGACTGACGCGAATGACTTGGTAGAATTAAGCACTTATCACAATATATATCCTTTAAATAAAACGGCCGTGTATTCCAAAGATACAGAAGTGTTGATTTTATCTCCAGTCATACAGAATTCACAGTTCGAATTTAAAATAAATTTTATCAAGAAGGGCGTTATCGTTTGTATGAGAATAGAACAATGGGGGTATGATATGAATGATTTAGGGTATAATTGGTCATTTAAAATTGACCTAGAAGACCTGCGAACAATTAAATCAGTCTCGTAAGGAAGAATATTATCCACTTGGTATAGAGAATGAGTTTTGTGAAGCACGATTAGTAAACAACAAATAAAAGAATTTAATAAGGGTAAATATAATAATTGTTTTGCCCTAGTTTATATCATGAAAAACAGAAAAAACAGGATTATATATAATAAGTAAGGAAATACAAAAGGAGTTAACTCTGGGAAGATGGGGAGGTGTTTCGTGTCATAATATTATTCTGTCATATATTTCTAATACATGAAATGACGGCAAGAAGGCTTCAAGAAAATTGTCATTTCTGTTTCCAAGCATACCTTCAAGAAAGGGTATTCGGTATTTTAATAAATATGTTCTATAAGATAAACATAAGAATAAACATAGAATGAGGTATTTTCCATAAAAGATTGGCATTATGCTGATGTTGATAAACCAACAACTTGGATTTAATTAGAATGTTAAATAATGAAAAATTATAAAGTTAAGAAAACGTAAGGCTCTTTTAGAAATTCAAAAGAAATTTTATTGGTTTCCTGTGTAAAAAAAATTATTTTGGATACAGGAATAACAGAAATCCGATGAATATATGTATAATATTCTATGGGGTGTAAGCGATTCAATGATAGGAAGGGACGAGGAGGAGTTGAAGAAGAGAGGGAAGAGGAGGAAAAGAAGAAGAGAGAGAAGGAGGAGAGGGAGAAGAGGTGAAGGGGAAAGGGGGAGAAGAGAGAGAGGAGGAAAGGGAGAGAAAGAGGAGGAGAGGGAGAAGAGAGAGAAGGAGGAGAGGGAGGAGAGGGAGAAAGAGCGAGAATGAATTAAATATGAAAATATGGAAACCGGTTGAGATTAAAAAAGATTGGGGTATTACAGAAAATAAATGAATCTCAACGCACGAGGAGGAAAACAAAGAATTGACAAGTTCTATTGCAATATTTTCGACAAGACTATTGACATCGTTTTCAAGGGAAAGATATTGACGTTAATTAAAAAGTTTTTCATTTTTTTTTAAATAAATGGAGGAGAGCGTGAAGGCATTTCTAAGGGATTCTTTATGTTTAAATTAAGATTTCAAAATGTGCATGTTTGGAAACTAAAAGGGTTTTCGCACTCGGTAGGAATTTTTCTCATAAATAAATGAGTTATTGTCTCAAATGTTAAAAAGAAATCTAATAACTAAAAATATCTCATTTTTAAAAGTAAAAATAACAGGGTTATACAAAAAGGCATATGTTCAGTGTGTGGTTCAAAAAAGAGTCCAATTTATCTCCAAACACAAACGTGGAGGAGATATACAAAAGTTTTTATCAGGAAGTAAATTTACAACTACTGGATACCAGGGAATTACATTCTACAGGGTTATTCTTTCTGTGGTCCTGGCACAACTTGGATAAAAGATTAGATGAGGCAGACAATCCTAAACATGGAGTAACCATCAATAGGGTTGATGAAGTATGCATGAGGCCACGATATTTGATTATGGGAATACCACAGTGGAAGAAAAGCATGAAGCCCGACAGAGAAATGGTTGTATAATTTATCTCTGATACGAAATCCCAACGCTAAGAGAAAAAGTTGATAGATTTATCGTAGAAGAAGATGATCAGTGCATAAATTGAAACTTGGACTTGAAATTCAAAAAACTTATAGGCTCTAATGATGTCATTAGATTTGGAAGAGCAAATTAGCTGATGAATTACATTAACCAATATTCACAAAGTTCAGAGAAGGAATGTTTATTCCAAGGAAGTTGATTATATCTGGTCCGCTGATTTGATTGAACTCAATAATGATAAGGGGTACAAGTATGCTTTAACCGTTTATCGATTTGAGGAGTACATATGCGTGGGTTGCCCCTTTAAAAAACAAAACAGGTAATACTCTTATGTTAGCCTTTCAACAGATATTTAATAAAATAAGAGAAAACCTAAAAAAAATTGTGGACTGATGAGGGTTGGAGGTTTTATAACAAGGACATTTATGAATTTCTAAAAAAATAACAGTATTACATTATACAGTACCTTTAATGAAGGAAAGGCCGTTGTTGTTTGAACGTTTTAATCGTACCTTGAAAGAGAGACTATATAAAAAATTCACACAACTCGGTTCTCAACAATGGTCATCTTTTATTCAGATATTGTGGATAAGTATAATGACACGATTCAACCGTCAACGAATATGAAACCATCAGAAACATTTACAAAATTAAAATATGAAAAAGAGATTAATGTGAGAAAACCTAAGTCAAAGTGTGGTATCGTAAGAATATACAGGTGGAATCTCATTTTGAAAAGGTTATACTAAACGATGGACGAACGAACTTTTTAAATTGTTGATGTAATAGATACGGTTCCTTGGACTTATAAGATATATGATTTAGAAGGGGAAGAGATTCTAGGTTCATATTATTCACAGGAATTACAAAAGACAAAACTAAGCAGATAATACCCATGGGAGCAATTGGGTTGGCCCTTCACTCCCTCCTACCATAACACCGTTGTGGACACTCGAGGGCCAAGTCCGAGATGTATAAACAGTATTATAATGTTGTCAAGGGGGACATTCTTAGATCTGTGAACCCCAAACACAGAATCCTCAACTGAATAGTCAAGGCTTAAACTTTTGTTTGTTGTGTGTGTTGTTGTGTGTGTGTGTGGTATGTGTGTGTGTGTGTGTGTGTGTGTGTGTGTGTGTGTGTGTGTGTGTGTGTGTGTGTGCAATGGGAGCAATGCGTTGGCGCTTCACTCCCTCCTACTATACACCATGGTTGGACACTCGAGGGCCAAGTCCGAGGTGTATAACAGTATATAATGTGTGTGCAATGGGAGCAATGGGTTGGCGCTTCCTCTCCCTCCTACTATACACCGTTGTGGACACTCGAGGGCCAAGTCCGGTGTTATAACAGTATATAATGTGTGTCAGAGGGGACGTTCTTAGATCTGTGAACCCAAACACAGAATTCTCAACTGAATAGTCAAGGCTTAACTTTTGTTTGTTGGTGTGTTGTGTGTGTGTGTGTGTGTGTGTGTCCCAACCCTCACATTCAAAATCTCAACCCCAACCCTCACATTCAAATCTCAACCCCAACCCTCACATTCAAAATCTCAACCCCAACCCTCACATTCAAAATCTCACCCCAACCTTCACAATTCAAAATCTCAACCCCCCACCCCAACGCTCACATTCAAAATCTCAACCCCAACTCAATCACTCGCCCAACACAATGTCTTTTTCAAAATGAGATTTCCACCTATATATATTTTTTACGTTTTTTTTCTCTTCTTCCATTGTCTTTTAAGGCTTTCAGGTTTGATGACGTAGAAAGGGGAGTAAGCCTGCACTTTCTTCCAGAACTAACATTATATTTTTTTTTTTTCTCTCTCTGCCAATTCTGTCTTTTAAGGCTTTCAGTTTTGATGAGTAGAAAGGGGAGTAAGCCTGCACTTTCTTCCCCAGAACTTTCTTGATCTTGCCTCCATCAAGCACCATCCAACAAAGAACTACATCGATAGGTTTAGATCCCAAAGAGTGATAGCATTTCAAGTCTCCAAAATAAACCCAACTTTCCAAGTCTTCAAGTATAACCACATTCCTGTTGAGTTTCCAAGATATGTATCACATTGTGAGTTCTCAAGCCAGAACCCACATTTCAAGTCTCCAAAATAAAACAACTTACAAAGTCTCTAAGGATAACTCATTTCCTGATTTTTTTCAAAATTTGTGAGTCTCCAGGTAGGTCCCATATTTAGAACCATCTTGACAGAACCCCCTTTTCTGAGTCTCCAAGGGTAGATTATTTTAAAAACATCAAGGCAGAACTCATTTCCTGATTTTTTTCAAAATTGTGAGTCTCCAAGGTAGGTCCCATATTTAGAACCATCTTGACAGAACCCTTTTCCTGAGTCTCCAAGGTAGTTATTTTTAAACCATCAAGGCAGAACTCATTTACTGATTTTTTTCAAATTTGTGAGTCTCCAAGGTAAAACTTGTATTCTGGCCATCAAGGTCGAGCTCGTTCTGTGGGTCTTGGTCGATCACAGGTCTCCAAGGTATAACTCTTTGGTTGGGTCATCAAGGACGAGCTCGTTCTGTGGGTCTTGGTTCGCTCATAGGTCTTCAACCAAGCCAACAATTTCGCCCCAAGTTGTAGCAAAAGAGTATTTCATTTCGTATTTCTTTCAGATACAATTTCCTGTGAGAGAAAATAATAATGTATTAAGTTATTTAATTATTAAATGAGTCGATGCTTAAAAGAAACTGAAAATAGGGAAATAAAATCTTACCTCAACAGATAAGAGGTT